>CM070823.1:28183684-28783684 GCA_036326025.1 Chrosomus eos | reverse complement strand
AAAATATTGTTTTACAGTGCACTTCATCCCCAAACACATTTTTAATTTAAAGCTGCAGCATTTCAACAGGGAACTGAAGACGTCATTTAAAGAAAAACACTTTTTAGATAATGATCAATCTCTCAATATTGCTTCACTCTCAAATTGTCGAAAGGACATAATTTCAGGGCTATTCAATCTCAGTTCTTTGTCGTTTTCCAATTAGCCATAATCAGAATCTCTGTAGGCAGGATTTTGCACACTGCTTTATAAATGTATACAATCAAAATAGAGACAAACTTTGACTGTGCTTCATGGAGCTTGACAAACAAAGCACCCGTTGACAACGCAAATTAAATTATTATGATCAGACTTTCCCAGGGAAAGAATGTTTGTGTCACTAAATGGTTTATTGCAGCTTTTTTAACTCTTTCTTAGCCATTGAGTTTTTTTTTTATAGTTTATGACACAACATTTCCCTGCCATTGACACGTTTTTCTAGCATTCTATGTTTTCACTGTTACTGGTCTTCTGAAATAGTAAACAGCATCTCTGGCTAAAAGAAACATGTGAAGAAAAAGGTTTGCGTAAACCAGAAAAAGCTAATAGAATTTGTTTACACATAAGTAAGCTTATGTGATTCCCAAGCTTTCAATAGCATATACATCAAAACTGTCTAATGGTACAGAGAAATTCTAGCCCACGAAGAGTTAACAAGCTTTCATGTTTTCTCATCTATGTTTTGTAGGGGTGTAACAATATATCGTGTCACAATACAAAAAAGCAACAATATGTATCGTGTATAGTGACAATCTGTATTGTGTATAGTTCACCCAAAATTAAATTTACTGTGAGGAAAAAAATTTAAGTTTACAGAGTTTTGGTGTCAGTAATACATTAAATTACTAATAATATATATATATATATATATATATATTGTAAGGGATAATGTACATCAAGCTGGTTGTTCCCTCAAAATAAACCCCGACAAGGTGATGAGGACGCCTTTTACACAGCATTTCGCCACATAAATGGAGATAAGAGATATTGATTTCCGATTAAACTGTTTTAAAATCATACCTGTTTGTAATTTATAGTCCAACAGTGTACAGAACAATAGTCACAAAATGGCAGCAGCCACGATACTGAATGGCATAATTAAATAACTACACAAAATATTGATTTGACTGAGTTTTAATAATTTATTAGCTCACTAAATGCAAAACTTCCACGAAGAAAAACCGTTCCAAGCAATGTATAGCGCTGCTGACTTCAGTAACCCATATCCGCTTTGAGAGGTTGTTATCTGGGAATAACATACCGCTAGATGGGGAGATTGACCAATCAGAATCAAGTATTCCATAAATGAGCCATATAATAATGCAATGGGGGATTTTGTGGGTCCTAATAATGTCTTATGTTACCAGTAAAAAGTGGCCTATATTATTTTTAATATATCTAATCAGTGACAGAGTGCAATCATATTCGTCTAAAATAATTCTTTATTTTCAGCTTCATAATCATGAACACTTTTATTCTTGTGTCACTATTGTCCTGTGCATTGGGTTACCAGCACCATGTCCAAGCCTATTCATTTACACCCACAATGTAATACCAAATTTAGCATATTAATCAACAGTGCATTTTTTTTTGTTGTTAACATTTTACCATATGTCTTGGAGTATCGCAATAATATCCTATAGTGAGTTCAGTATCGCGATATGTATCGAATCGTGACATGAGGGTATCGTTAAACCCCTAATGTTTTGATTTTTGTCTAAAGACTATAGGTGACTAAACAAGACTAAAACATGTTTTTTTTCCAGCTTTTTGTTTGAAACACACATTCAAGTTCCCCTATTATGGAAACTGGCAGTGTGTATTACAGCTGTTTGTAAATGTAAAAGGTCTGCAAAGTTTCAAAGATCAAAATGCACAACAAATAAAGTTATTGTCTCCTAAAAAAGAATCGATTCTAAACTGTAGAAATGAGTCGTCAGCAATTCCAGTCTTTCTTCCTGCTCAAACCTGCATAGGTTTGTTACACATTTGCATAATCCCAGTCTATGGTTTTCATTGGCTGCCCGTGCCCGTGAACAATGTCTACTTTGACCCTCAAACACTGTAGATGTAGCTGAGATTGGCTGAGTTTGGTTAGTTTTTGACCTTAAGATGTCGTTTTGTTTTGTTTTGTTGTTTAAAAGCAATGATAAAAAAATGCTCTGCAGTTTATAGCCCTCAGCATGGTCTTTTGCCTAAGGGCTGGGACTACTTTGTCTGAATAGTTCCACTTTCTGTCATCTGGTGCTGGTTGGAAACTAGCATTGCATGTTTTGTATTTGTTGCGACACGTAACAAGTATGTGTGAGAGTGAAAGAGACATTAAGGCTATAGATTTTCCTCTTAACATGAATGTAAAATGGACTTAAATATCCTATTTTAAGTACCCAATCATACAGTCAGTTTGGGTTCATCCATTTGTAGAAAAAAAATGGCCATTTAAATCAAAGCATGTGCCTTGTGTGCAGGTGGCCCCGACTGCTGCCCATATTGGAGCCGGACTATGTTGCTAAGAGGATTGTCAGTGCCATTCTGACAGACCAAGTTTACCTTTTACTTCCAAAGACCTTATACTTATTAAGGGCTTTAAAAGGGTAAGTTAGTTTCACATGCTTATCTCAAACTTCTCCAGGTAAAAACATGTCCTCGTGTTTTGAATGTTTATCTGTAACAGTTTTTCTATCTGTAAAAATGTTTCATATTTTTAGTGTTTTTGTAGTAGTACATATCTTTCCAGCATACCCCTCTGTTTTTTCAGCTTCAAATATAAGTTAAAAAGCCTTTCTAAGCAACTGCAAGCATTAGATAATTGTTCTTATATGAACATAACGGGTGCTTCTCAATTGAAATGCTGTATCCTAGTGAGGCCCTTCCTAGTCTAGTCCTTTTGGAGGCAAGAGTCATTAAACGCTAGAATGAGTCGGTCTTGTAAGTGCGCATGGCAATGACATAAATATATCTGCCTTATGGTCAAATTCTATTAAAATTATAATTTGAAAAATACTTTATATTAAAAACATTTATATCAACTGCCTTCCTATCAATGCAGTACTGGTAATTACAACTGTCTGTGGTCTCAGTTTACAACAAAACAAAAGAAAACAATGCCTTATTCTATGTCTTGCGTTACATAGTGAAATTTGACAAGCTCAGTGCTGATACGTTTTCTGCTAATTATCTTTTTGTGAGCTGGAATGTGTACAAAGGATTGTGGGTGATTGAAGGATGCAAAGGATATATTTGATGCATCCTTCAAAACAGGTTGACTGAAGGGGGTAAAATAAATTGTGGCCCTGTCCCAAATGGCACACCTCAAATGCACTTGTGGACTTACAATGGCAGCCATTTGGGACAGGGCGTGAGGCGTCCTTGACGGAGCTTGAGGATGTGGCAGCCGAGATACGCAGCCTTCTGTTTGAGAAGCACCCAATGACTGTTGTCCAAACCTACTGTGGTCCAAAAACACATTAAATTGATCAAAAGAGACCGTAAACACATTTATAACGTTAAAAAAGATTTATTTTTCAAATAAATGCTGTTTAAATGTATTCTGGTTTCCACTGGATTATTAAGCAGCACAACTGCTTTCATTGTTGATAATAACAAGCAAGAGCAGCAAATCATCATATTAGCATGATTTTTGAAGGATCATGTGACCCTAAAGATCGTCACAGAAACCAATTACATTTTACTGTTTTTACTGTATTTTTGATCAAATAAATGCAACCTTGGTGAGCATAAGAGACTTATTTTAAAAGCCTTACTTCCAGACTTTCTAGTGTGCATATGTGTACATAGTGTACAAATTTTGGATTCGGTTTTTCTTGGGTTATATGTTGCAGACAAAGAAAATGTTTTCTAGCCTTGTATACACAAAGTAAAAGTCACATTTACATGGCAGCAGTAGAACATCTGAATACACATCCTAAACGAATAGCCCTTGTGTAAATGGAAATACATATTTAATTGGTCCTTACACTGGCAGGCTTGATCCCCGCAGTGGATAGAAACAGAAAAGCTCTGCAGAAAGTTAAACCCATACATTTTCTGTTGTCTGTGGAGTGAGACGGGGATGTGACATGAATAATTTCACTATCGACTGTTGATGTCAAAGGAAATCTGCTGCAGTAAAGAGGGAGCCAGTGGGTTTTAGAGAAGTATCTGGAGTGAACGAAAGGTCTGAGAGTTTACTGAGAGTTTAGCCTTAAGCAACGGCACAGAACAAAACTGTTTCTCAAGCAAATGACCTCATAGGACAGGGTTGTGTGTGTGTGTGGATTTACTCATCTCCCCGGGGACATTAAGACATAGAATGAATGACAGGAACACTGCGATTCATTGTGTTCCTGTGCTAAGTTTCACCTAAGCAAAGGTGTAATGACATCTTTTTGTTCGCTTGTTGTATTTATGAACTTGAAATAAGCAGACTAATACAGTCTCGTAACCACAGCAATGTGCATAATTAATTTTAATGATTAAGAACATTGTATTTAAGGAGAAACTCAGTTTGTTTCACAGCTGCAACCAGTCTCGCGAGTTGTATCAGTTGTAGGTGAAATATTTTCCAGCTGTACTAGTGCCTGTATTTCATAACACCTTTAACCCGGCCGTGTCTTGGAAACGGAGGACCCTTAAGAAGCTCTTTCTTATGCAGCTGCGACAATTACTGATGCTAACTCTGAAGATAAAGCAACACCTGTTTGTGTGGGCTGGGAGACAGACTTCAGTGCATAAAATTGGCCAATTAATTGCAATCTGTGTTTGGTATTTAATGTGTTTTGGACAGTAGAGTCATAATTATCAAGGCTGCAGTATTTGAATGGGAAGAGGCATTCTTTATTATTTTAATATCCTCTGTCCTTTTTTACAGAAACATGTATAACCGATCTGATTCTATCATATCACTTAAATCATCAAATCACAAATTACATTTGTTAATGTATTATTCCAGCATGATTATGAATATTTTTGAATCTCAGTGCATTAGGTGTGAATGATCTCATTTCCTGGCCTGGTCATTATTTTCAGTCCTGAACATTGGCCTTTTTCTGGACGCCTTGCTCCAATTTGAAATGATAATTTCTCTCTTTGTGGATAGGATGTCTGGATACAACAACAAAACGATTTTAACATATGTTGTAATGTGAGCTATTTTGTAGTTTTAAATAAACCAAAGATGATTTGATTTCAGACTTTAGTAACTCGTGTGTTCAGAGACCAACATATGTGAAAATACATATTTTATATTGTTAATTTTTTTTTTACAGTGTCATCCCATTCAAGCAATCGGTTGTCCTGGGTATGTACTTGGGTGCCTTCAATTTCATGGATGCTTTCAGAGGACGGGAAAAGAAGAGAGACTAAATGTAATTAAACGAATTTCCTTAAATTTTGATGCTTTGTATATTAACACGCATGATTTTTCATTATTTGTAACTACCTCTGCCATACAGTTATTTCATCATAAAATCTCATTACATATTGTTTTGATATTGGAGGTATTTTTTTTTTTTTTACTGGAAATGTTCTTTTTTCTTTTTTTTTTTTTTTTACAATGCTAGACATAGTTATGATCTAAGGTTGGCCTCATTTCAAAAGCAAGATATATATGATAATACCAGTAACAACAACGTCAGATGTAGGCCTACTTGTGCTATAGTGGTACACATGACTGAATAAGTGTGAAATATTTACATTTTATTTATTGTGTTTACCCGTTTGTGCCAGGAATTGTTCTGTAAGTTCTTTTTTTTCTTATTTTCTTTTTTTTCTTAAGCGGTCAATAACAACAGCGTGCCGATTTAGTTTAATAAGAATTTAATTCTGCTGCTGGAACTGTTTTGTTTGAGCTTTGATCGACTACTTGAGGCTTGCAAAATGACCAGCTCTGTTTTTAATGGATAGGATCCTAGATTTGCATGCATATGGCACCATCTAGTGTTGTTAATCATTGTTTGTGATATTATAACTGCTTCTCAAAGAGAAAACTGTTTTTCTTACAGGAACTTTAGACAAACAAGCATTGCATTAACGTGTGAAGGTGTAGGTCTGTCTGCAAACCTTTTAACCATGTGTCTGTAATAAATAAACTCAACTGGCTCTGAATTGTTTCGGCCCTATAAATAGCTCTAATGCCAAGACAAAAATACATAGAATTTATCTTTAAATATATTAAATAACATTTTGGATCCTGAGCTATTACATTAAGACATAGTAGCATTTGTATGCAGCTTTCAATTTGCAATCCTGCAGTAATGTGAGACAGGTAATGGACAACCCAATTCAAAATACCATGTCTGAGGCACAGACCACCTTTTACCAGCTGCTTAAAGTGATTGACATGTCTCAGGTTTGGCCCTTTTTGACCTTCCACACAAATGAGAGCAGAGATTTGATTCGGTTGCTAAGGTTGCATTTGAGATTGAGGAGAAACATGAGGCCTTCCGGGAGAAAGAAATAGATTTTCAATTTATATTTTGTCATCGCAGCACCTCATTCCACAGCTCATCAGATAGAAAAGATATTCAAAGCACAGCAGCCCAGCACATGAGGGAGGATATTATAATATTAGATCTTATAAAATCTGATTTAACCGCTTTATGCTCGTTTTGGCTTATTTCTCTCGGTATGTTTTTTAAAAATATATACTAATGTAGATAAATTAAAAAATAAATGTGTGTGTGTGTGTGTTATATATATATATATATATATATTATATAATATTGGACCTGCTGGAGAATCTCTGGGGGGAAATTTGGAGGTTATATCGAAGTTCACAAAAAGATATTTGAAGCACTTTCAAAAGGATGATGAGATTCCCCAGGTGTCAGTTTGAGGACCCCTAAATTTTTTTTTTTTCATGTTTACAGTCTAGATTAAATTCTACACAGTAATTAAAACATTGGCTGGAAGTGATGGTCCATGAATGGTGATATTTAGTACAACTTTACGTTCAACTTTTTTCTAGAGCATTTATCAGGGATGTAACGATTCCCTAAGGTCACGATTTGTTGCATACCACGATACTGAACTCACGATACGATATTGTTGGGATACTCCAAGACATATGATAAAAGGTTAACAAAAAATGTACTATTGATTAAAATGCTAACTTTGATATTACATTGTGTGTGTAAATGAATAGGCTTGGACTCTGGACAATGGTGACACCAGAATAACAATATTCATGACTCTGAAGCTGAAAATACAGAACTATTTTAGACGAATATTCTTGCACTTTTTCACTGACTAGATATATTTAAAATAATGTTGCACACTTTTTACTGGTCAGATAACATTTGGTATTATCAGAACCCACAAATATTCCACGATACATATTGTTGCATTTTTGTATTGCGATATATTGTGGCACGATATATTGTTACACCCCTAGCATTTATATATTTTTATGCAACTCGATTTGAAATTTTGCCTGAAAGGAAGAACTGGTTTTGAAAGACATAGCACTGTTTTTTAGCTCCATCGTCGTCGCTTGAAGTCGGGTTTCTCTCAACTGTGTGCTGGAATAAAAACCCGGACAGGAGTAGAATGACTATGAGCAAATACTTAAATATTCTAGTCTAGGGGTGTCCAATTCTAATCCTGGAGGGCCACTGTCCTGTAAAGTTTAGCTCTAACCCTAATTAAACGCACCTGAACCAGTTAATCAAGGTAGGGATACTAGTAGAAACTTCCAGGCAGGTGTGTTGAGGCAAGCTGGAGTTAAACTCTGCAGGACAGTGGCCCTCCAGGACCGAGTTTGGACACCTCTGTGTGCGGTGCGTACAGCTATTTTCATTAGTAAAGGAGGTACTAACTGGTCAATATGCTGTATGTTAGCAATGGGTAACTGGCTAAAACACTTTTCGTGAAATGCAATGTCATAAATGCAGATTTCAGCTAAATCATGGGCTGTGTGTTTTGCGTCATATGAGATGATGTCATTTAGGAGTAAAAGTAAAAATGCTGGTGGAGGAAAACATTTTCTGACTTGTTCCTCCTAAATACCAAATCCAAAGTGGCTCAAAAATATTTAAATCTGGTGACTTGTGACATGGCAGGCCATGGGAGATTCACTTTTGTGTTCATCAAACTAGTCTGCCATTCAAGTCTTGCTGTGTGTATTGGTGCATGATCATGCCGATACACGACACCCCTTCAGGGTGCAATGTTTGAACCATTAGGTGCACATGGATCTCCAGAATAGTTTGATAGTCCTTGGCAGTAATGGTCCCATTAAGCACAGTAGGGAACGCCATGATATTGCAGCCCAAACCATCAGTGATCCACCCATGTTTTTCATTCTTGGTAGCAACAGTTTGGCTGTAAGCCTCTATGAGAAAGACAGTGAAGGTGGGCACATCAGAGAACAATACATGTTTCACATTGACCACAGCCCAAGATATGCACTGTTGGCAACAAAGAAACCCAACTTTTGGTATTGGAACGAATGACCAAAGGTTTGGTTATAGCAGCCCGACCATGAATATTGACTCTGGAGCTCCTGATGAACAGTTTTGGTGGAAACAGGTGCACACTTAATCTTGCAGTGAGTTGGACATCTGTGGTTTTATGTTTTTGGAGACAGTCCAGGTTAGTACCTGGACATCATTTTCAGACAGATGCGTCGACATTACCCTGGATACCATAGCTCATGATACACCACAAAGACTTGCTGTCCTGTCCACAGATGAGCCAGCAAGACACAAAACAAAGATTTGTCATCTTGAACTCTGGTATGTCTCCCATTATCTAATGTGAATTGTAATATTTTATGTACGGCCGTGCTATTGCTCAGCTAATTCAACCCCCACATTCTGGTCTAAAATCAGTGAATATTGGCCACCAGGCCGCCTGCTCGTATAGGCGTGAAACCTCCAACACTATTGGCACGTGTCTCAGTTTCGTTGTCCAACCCCTGTGCCTCGATGATGCAATGTAGCTTGTTGCCACTGGATCGCGCTAAAGTCCCTCGTATGAGACATTCAAAACATCTTCACGGACAGCTTCATTTATCCCGTACACAATACACTGACCAAATAAGCTTGCATTTAAGCTAATAAATGTGCATGTAACTGTAGTCTTTATTAGCAGAATTGGGCTATAGTGTACGTGAATGCAGCATCACAAAGTTAGTAGCCTACTAAATGTTTTTATTTTTTACCTTTCTAAATTAAATTTCAGTCCAATTATAACAGGAAAATATTGTCCTGCAGACAGCTTGTGCGGTCCTAGACTGGATAAATCCACCTTTATTGGTTTATTGTGTACACCGTTACCCTGCCATTGATGCTGGACTGGCTCACTAGTGGCAGTGTGTTGAGCGGTGCGCGCGCTCCGCACGTTTGATGACGCTCCGCTGTAAACATCAATGACGTGTTAGTCGCGTGAGGGAATCTATTAAACTTGGATTTTGGCGAGCGACACTGTATTCTTCAAACCAACCTGCGCCTGCAAACCCAGCAACATACGTCCACGCTGCGATGGCAAGAAAATCCCAAGTCCCGTCTGCGTATTATGGTAAGTTGCTGTTTTGAAAGCGCACTTGATGTACTGTAGCCTATACATGTATTCTTCCTTGTGTGGTGTCAGTTTTTCTCCGCATGGACAACTTGTAACATTAATCTTCAATGGAAGGTGTGCTGCAGGAGTGTTCATTCCCAGCTGCAATACATGGGAATTAAAGTTTAAAATGTATATTTGCATCCAGACGTGGGAAAAATATGGCCCTTGGGAATTATTGCATGGTTTATTAATGTTAGCAACAACTGCAGAAACTGTGATATGCTTAATAAGTGAGAGATTAATCAAAAGTATGATTCATTTTTGAACGTACCTATATGTATTAGTATGGTTTGTTTACCCTGCTGAAATAGAGGAGGCAGCAACTTTGTGTTGCCAAGGGCATCATGTGCTGTGTTGGCTTTCAGCAAATCACTGAGGAACAGTGGAGACCACAACCTATTGCTCGTGAGATATTAAAATTAAAAGCACAGGTCACTAATGATGGAAGTGTGATAAGACTATCTTCTGTTGTTGTAAATGGTCTTTCCATCCGTTATAAAAACAGGAGTATTTATACTGTAGGAATTTACAGAAAAATACTATATGGCTTTGTGCTCTTGTGTTGTTGTTGGTTTGCAGAAGTACCTGCATTTTAAATTGTCAAGCATCTGGTAACTAACATGAGGTTTCATATGTATGCATTCATGCTTACTGTCATATGGTTGAAATATGCACAATGGATATTAAAAACATTGCTCTGGCTTAAAAGTCCAACAGAATTCAATTTAGTAAAAATGAAGAGATGCTTGAGACACCGTTTGTAGTTCCTCGGATTGTGACATTTGCAGAAGCCTCTAGAGCAGGGGTTCTCCAATTTTTGTAAAAAAAAAAAAAAAATTCCAGCCAAACACCTTAGACATATTAAAAAAAAAGATTTTAAGTTAATATTTAATTAATTTAATGACACACTTGCATGTTCCAAATTTTTTGATGTTGGTCACATGAAGTGCAAGTAAATAAATAAAATATTTAATGTAAGTAGGTGTTTATATTTTGCATTCAAATAGAATGGTAATAATGATTATTGTTATTATTAGTGCTGTCAAATCGATTAATCATCATGGTTAATTGCATCTAACATAAAAGTTTGTTTATATATGTGTACACACAAATATAAATGTATAAACAATATATATTTGTGTGTATTACACACATACACATATATAAGTAAATTATACACAAACACACACACACACACATATATTATATAAACACATACTTTTTGGCCGGAAGCTAGTTAATTTACTTTATAAAGTTTTAAATATGATTATTTTTCTTACACAAACTCATCACTTTGCTTCTGAAGGCCTTTATTAACACCCCGAAGCCGTTTACAATGGATAGATGCACTTTTTTGAGCTTCAATCTGTTGGTTGCAATCCAATGTCATTATAAAGCTTGGAAGAGCCAGGACATTTTTTAATATAACTGATTGTATTCAGCAGAAAGATGAAAGTCGTGATGGCTTGAGGGTGAGTAAATCATGGGCTAATTTTCATTTTAAAGTGAACTACTCCTTTTAATTCTCCATTTTCAAACTTCAATACCCTCAAGCTTTTAAAAAAAAAATATTTTGGTGGAATATACTGAAATTCTGTAAAAATTCTCCCAAAATTTTGGAAATCATGCAAATGTGTAAATAGAGTAAACCTAGCGCATGTTACGTTCCAAAATGCACATTAAACTTTCAGCACATGCAGTAATGGAGTTGTAAACACACCAATTACAAACTGTTCGAACAAAAAAAGTGCCGCGCTTTTTGAAACACGCAGCCTTTATATCAGCCTTGATTTGATAACCACACTAAGCCATGTCATGCAAATTATCGTGCCCTGTTTATTTATTTTTTAAGTTTATATTTTATGTAATTATTAGATATATCAAATTCTAACCCCTGCCTTAGAAAGCTCTAGGCACATTTTCAGAGAGTCCAGTTTACTGAAGAACTTACAAATTGGAACCCATGCGTTTCTAAAAGTGCTCTGAAGAAGATTCATCCAGTAACCCCATTATAAAGAAAAGGGTGAAATCACTTGAAATATATATTTGAAGTGTTTAAAACAGCTTGCCACTGGGGCTGTACCCCTAAATGGCCAGTTTATACCTTGTCTACACTAAAATAAGCATATTATATTAGTTCCGAGTAATATTTATGCTTAAAGTACTACTATAACCTTGTGTTGAGTATGCAATACGATATTTCAAGTATACCCTGACAAGACAGTTATTCAGAGGGTTCTGCCAGCATGCAAGCTGAGGAACCAACATGGTGCCTTCCTTGCTTTCCATTTTTACAGTGTAGCAAGTTTGTTTCTAATTTTACATATAAATCTAGTACAGAATATAGTGTCACTGTGTGAGATGATTATATTAGAGAAAAGATGCCAGAATTTAAATCCAGAGATTTGGCAACCCCTCCGAAACTGTTGATGTACTATTGTGCAGGGATTGAATTCAGATGGTACTTTGCTACTGAATGATTATTTTATTGTACCATGGTGTTTGCATGGCACTCCAAGGTACTTTAAAGAATACTATAGTACCTGATATATCACCAAAACATATGCTATTACCATTGCACTTGTGTTGCTTTTTGTGAAAGCTACAAGATATGCAGTATAACTTAACTTCTTAATGTTTAGGGAGTAACACAGAGCTCCAAAATGTGTGAAAAATTTCAGTAGGCAAGTTTAATACACTCCTCAAATGCACATCTCACAGCAACATGACAATTCAAAGATTCAGGGCCTGTTTTTGTTCATTTTAATCGTGTTTTATGTGGCTGCACATCTGTGACCGTGGTTATTTTGCTCAGTGGAATCGTTTGTAATGCTGTGCTGATGCTGGGAATATAACCTACACATTCTCCTTCATATTTCTATTAACCATGCATGGTAAAGCTCTCTACTGTTATTGTCGTTTAGCCTCGCTTGCTCCTAAATCACTTCAGTTTGACGCCATTACTCATGTGTCACTGGGAGATGTAATTAAATTTGTGCTTGATCCAGAAACCAGACAGATTAGACATCTAATCTCTGCACACTTGCGTACATGGCTTTGATAGATCCATGTAAATGTGAAAAAGATTTATTTGAATGCACAAAACTTTTAGAATGATGTCATTTAGAATTAAAGTTAAAGTCTCATTTTTCAGGGTATTTTGTAATATATTTTTCATAGCTGTTGTGAATTCTAAAATGGCATACAGGAACTTGCGGACTCTTATATATCATAATATTTATAAGGAATAAATATGCAGGTTGGGAGTAAAACCCTTAGAAAAGGTCACTTGGTTTCCTAACCTGCTGCATTTGCATGCACATTTTATTTTTTTTGTTATCCTATTTTTGTTTTATTTATTTATGGCAGGCTGACCGCAGAAAAGCTTCGGTTTCATTCAAATAAAATCCGTGCTCAATGAATGTTACATCCAAGCACACTCTTAGAGAAAAGAGTGCATTTTTTACTTTTTTAGAAAAAAAGTTTCAATGGGTTTCCCTAGGGTTCTTGACTCGGTTATAAAAAACCTTTATGCCAAAAGTTTGTTTACGAGCTGTTTAATTCATGAATTTAATTAAAATTCTGAATTCATTAATGATCCCATGATGGGAACCCCTAAACGGTTTGATGAATGGCAGATAGAACCCTTTAAGGTTCTGTGAAGAACTTTTTCTTTTAAGGGTATGTTTACACGACAAAGATGTACTGAAAAACGTTTTTCCTTTGCGTTTTTCGCATGCAGACGACAAATGTCGTCAAAACATCCCCTTACACTGATTGTGAAAACGATTAAAGTAACACCAAGTAAATAGACAAGGTAGAGTGTTACTGTTTTCATAAGGATGATGTATTGCGACATCAGAAACGCAAGAAAAACGAAATAATGGACTATTGTAGCGCTTGACGGTAAAGCAGTGAATTTTTAGTTCTTTTTTGTGCACGGGTTCCTACCCGAAACCCGAAGTTACATAGTGCCATAAAAGCAATACAGACCCCGTCAGGCTATGGTAGACGAGTCATTTAACTTATTTTAAGTCGATGTACCATCACAAGGGTCTTGGAAACATATTATGAAGGTTGAAAAACTACTTAGTGTTACTTTAAAAACTCTGTATTCTGCTTACAGGCCAGTGACGTCGCTTTGTAAAGAAACAGTAGTTTACACCAGGGAAATTACGGTATCGTTTTCAAACGTCCACCTTTGAAACCCATTTAAAAAAAAATTATTTCAGGCCCCCAAAACGCCGTTGTCGTGTAAATGAAAGTCCAAAACGCATAAGTTTTCTGTTTTTAGTTGAAAATGGTGTCGTGTCGGAGTGTCACATATCGGTTATAAATAAAGTATTAAAGATAAAGATATTCAGATCTAAATCTAAATGAGTAACTAAACCTCATAGATAAAGCTGTTTGAGAAGACCATGAGATTTCTTCTTACTTTTCTGCAGGATTAGATTTATTTGCTCACAAACAGCAGCAGTGCAGATAAGAGCTTGAAAATTAAACTCATCCGTTAAGGCTATTAAATAAACAGATGCTATGCTACTGAGGGCCTCGAATTCGGTTCATTCTGTTTGCTGGGAATTGTGACAGGTGGCTGATAAATGATGTGCAGCTCATCTGCAGAAAGATCATTGTCAAAGTGACTGCTGGGTATCTCAGGAAATGCTCTCGTCATTAGCTTCACTACAGTATGCAGTGTTAAAGCCTTTAAGCTAAGGAGAAACAAGAAGTGTCTATTTTTAGTTGGACTGCAGTAAAGTCAATGAATAATTCAGCAGGGCAAATTTGGGACCAGAGGATAAAATTTTTATGATGTGCCATCACTAAGTGATGTGATGTCCACACCTCTGTGAAAAGCCATAGCCGAGGCTGAGAAATCTTAAATGGGAGTCAATTACTTCTTCATGGTCAGGAGTTAGAGAAACCCATGTTTGAAACGTAAGCCTCAATTTTTTAACAATTTTTTTTTTTTTTTGAGGACTGGTTCTGTTCATGAAATGAAATATAATTAATTGAATGTCTGTTCCCGTTAGCAATGTTTTGGTCTCTTTTGTAACTGTAGTCTTTTGAAAGAGCTTATGAATGTGAGTCGAGTTCACTGCATGAGGATGATATACGTAGAAGAATATAACTTCAAAGAGAAATACACTACCGTTCAAAAGTTTGGGGTTGGAAATGGGTTTAATGTTTTTGAAAGAACGTCTCTTATTATCCCCAAGGCTGCATTTGTTTATTTTTAATCAAAAATACAGTAATATTGTGAAAATGATTATGTTTAAAATAGCTGTTTTCTATTTGAATATATTTTCAAATGTAATTTATTCTTGTGATCAAAGCTGAATTTTCAGCATCATTACTCATTCAGTATCACATGACCCTTCAGAAATCATTCTAATATGATGATTTGATGCTCAAGAAATATTTCTAACAATTATCAATATTGGGAAAAAAAATTGGAAACCGTGATATTTTGAGGATTCTTTGTTGAATATAAAGTTAAAAACAATAGCAGTTATTTAAAATATTTTGTAATATTAAAAATGTCTTTATTATCACTTTTGATCCATCCAGCATCCTTGCTGAATAAAGCCCAAACTCATATTGACAGGTACAATATGGTCTTCACTTCATCACAAAATAAAATGGGACCAAATATCTCACTGTTGTTAATATACTGATTTACAAATGCCATTTTGATTTATTGCCTAAATTTACGTTTTTCTTTTTTTATTGTCAGTCAAGGAAGATTCAAACCCTCAATCTCTTGTGAGCCACATCAGATCATAATTGCCCCTGTTGAGTAACAAGGGTTGAAAATATCTTTGGTAGTGTTGTTTAGTTTAGTAGCACTGTCTCTTGTGATGTGTCATTGCTGAGGTCAACCTGTATTTTGATTGTTTTAAAATCAAAACAACACCTTAATACTATCCTCTTCAAGCAAGTGAAAACATAATCGCTCTTTGGCTGTTACAATCACTAACCATCACTGGGCTTCTGTTACTGAAGATAAACGAGAGGAAAGCAAACGCATGTTACTTCTTCTTTGTCAGCCAGGTCTTATCTCGCGGTAGCCAAAGCCAGACAGATGCATTCCTGGGCTGTCAGGAGGAGATAATCCAGCCTGTCAGCTTCCTCGCTACTGTGGTACAGCGCTTTTCTAACTGGCCACAGTTGGATATTTACTTGTGCAGATAATTTCTACAAAAATTTGATAACACCTTTAAATATCATCTTTAGCATGTCCATGTTCATACTGTACATTATAACTTTGTTATGCCTAAATTCACTTGCAGCATTTAGTTTTAGTGCTTACTTTTTCATTTTTTTTAGGCAAAATAGCATCAAATATCTCTGAGATATTGATCATCGACCATAACATGAAATTAAATATCAGCTTATTGGCAACATCTAAAATTGGTATCGGTGCATCCCTACCTTTTTCTCTTTGTAAAGCATATTGTGCTGAATTTGTTGTATGGAACTGAAATCCAAATATCGCGTTCCTTTATACATTTTGCAAGAGTTTCTGTATGCTTTCTAAAATAGTTACTGTAAAAACTACAAATATGTATAATTAGGCAGAAACAAGAAAAATAACAAGCCCAATGTGCAATGATTTTTCATGTCCACACATTCGCTCTAGAGTGCATATACTGCACAGTTACCATCCCTCCAGTCCTTGACTTGACAATGAATCATGTCATCTGAGCATAAAGCCTCTGTATTTGCATCTTCTGCAGGATGAATATTTCAGACATCTTTCATTCTTAATACATATCATTCCTCTTTTATAGAGGGCAGACAAGAGCTCTGTTTGAGAGAGTGGGTGAGTGAATAAGCTTCTGCCCTTGAACTGCTACCGTATTATCAGGTCCTCGAGGGTGGCCTTCACTGTTTGCTAGCACTTCATTGATTTAGCAAGAGCGGTCCCACATATCACCCATCACAAAAGGGGGAGGGGGGTATCAAGGTTAAAAAATTACTTTGATTAAAATTCCACCCTTTGTTGTTGCAAACTACAAACTTTAAATGTGTTGGCTAAATATTCACAACTCATTTTACTCAAATAATATGACATTTCTGAGTGAAATGCAATATTCAGTGAGGAAAAATACAATCATTGTAGTAGTTGTGTCATGCAGTAATGGTAAGTTTGTTTCAACTCTTTGATTTGAATCTTTTGAGTCACCAAAAAGATTGGTTCAGAACTATTCACTGATTCATTGAGAAATTCTATTTACTCTTGCTATCGTCAATCTTGAAAGCAGAAGCAGAAGAGTCAAGTGAATGATTGAAGGATTTGTTCACAAACTAATTTCTGCACTGATGAATCATGTGCAAGAGGCCCAGCAAGTGTTACACTGTCAAAAAAGAAAAATAATTACAGTAAAAATGTGTTAATTGGTTAACAGTAAGTTACCGTACAATATATGCAATTTTACTGTAAAACACGGTCAGATTTACGTTTTTTACAATTAAAGACTAGGAATTGCTGTGTAATTTACAGTGAAAAACAGTAAAAGGACATCACATATGCTTATATTTTAAGACCCTGTGCATTGTCTATAGGGTTTGCAGGGTTTTTGGACACTTTAGTTAAGATGAACTCATACAAAATATGATTATGGTGGTAGCAGTCAATTTTAAGGTAAAAAAGCAGATTTTGGTGGTTCAAGTAGATTTGACATTACATTATTTCACTTAAAGGTGGGGTATGTGATTTGCAAAACGGCCGGCAGATTTTGAAAATAAACAACACATAAGGTCCTACCTTCTCTTCTCCAACGCTGGCCCTGACTCCACCCATTCGAAAAACATGGACGCATGGACTCTCTCTCTCTTCCTCTCTCTCTCTCTCTCTCTCTCTCTCTCTCTCTCTCTCTCTCTCTCTCTCTCTCTCTCTCTCTCTCTCTCTCTGTACCGGGGCGACTTGCACTGCCTGTGACTGGGTCACGAGCTTTGAGTATGCGCACAAACGGGTCACGTGCGCGAGGGGGGCATGGTACAACCGTTTGAGTGACACATTTTCTGTCCAATGATTCTAGACGGTCTTGAAAATGATTGGTTGGAGTTTTTCGAGTCCTGCCCGTTCCACAGATGATTAAATTGCTTAATTTTCATTTCAGTGCTTGAAGTAAAGACATGAAGTAAAGGTTACATTATCATTGTGGCAAGAAAACACCATGCAGTATGGCTTACTGTATAATTAAGTATTATTATCCTCCTCCTCTCTTCATCTTCATAGCTCTTCTGGAGCAGCAGCTGGTTTAGCGTAAACTTCACTCATAATTCAGTGGGAGGCTTAGCAGTCTAAGCAGGGCGATAGCTCACTGGCTGTAGTTAACTTTTAAGGCGTCAGCACCTGACTCAGTTATGGGGCCTGGCATGGGAGATAAACTCTAGAGATCATGAATATGTAAGGTCTCATGTTTTAGAGTCACTCACACAAAGAAGCCATGCTTATAAAAAAGAAATGGGGTCTGAGTGTAAGGCAGAGTCTGTGCTGGAGTGTGATGCTGTGTGTGTTTGGGCAGCATTTTGCCTTTCAGTGTCAGTCGGTGTGTTGGCGTTGAGTGTAAGTGAATTCATTTTTGATGAGCAGTATCTTGATTTCACTCAGTACACATTAATCTGATTTTAAAATTTTAAAGGGCTTGTTACACAGAATTTGAATAAGGTGTTAATAATCCATTGCTTACCATTATAAGGGCACTGTTTGAAGGGACAGACATTTGTAGTGGTGTCTGAAACCATAGTGGACGTCATCGAGTGCGCTCATTCATTCCCACAATGTACCGCAATAAAGAGTGTACAACCGATGTCAATGGCTAGAGAATACCCATAATGCACTGTGACGGTCACACTGAATAAATTCCCGCGTCTTGCCAGAAAATGGCAAAACGTCTTTCCATGAAGCTCCCGCCACACACTTTTTGTGCTGATATTAATGCCAGTGTAAGATTGGACTCTTCAGCTCTGGAATCAGCAGAGGATGGCTACTTTGCGTCTCAGCACTCGGTGACCACGTTCTGTGACTTTACGTGGTCTTCCGCTTCATGGCTGAGTTGATGCTGTTCCTAAACAACGTCAACGTCACCTTAAAATAAAGTGTAATCGAATAAAGTTTGTTTATAACTTTGAGAGAACCTTGCCAGAACGTTAGCCAAATGTACAGCAAAAACAGCAAAATACACAAAAATCATTGAACGAAACAGTGGCGTTTAAAGGGTTAGTTTACCCAAAAAATGTACTTCTGTCATTAATTACTCACTTATGCTATTCCAAACACGTAAGCCATTTGTTCATCTTCAGAACACAAATGAAGATAATTTTGATAAAATCTGAGAGACAGCTCCATCTCCATAGACAGCTACGCCATTGCAACTTTCAAGGCCCAGAAAGGTAGTAAAGCCATCGTTAAAATAGTCCATGTGACTTCAGTGGTTCCAATGTAATGTTATAAAGCGACGAGAATACTTGTGTGCAAAGATATGTCCAATCTTTTTAAAAAATATCTTCTCTTCTGTGTCAGATATCCACACTATTGGCATACTAAACACAGTGGAGTGCGGATTCTACATCAGGGTTCTACGTTGGTTCTATTATTGGCCAATGCTGATCATGTGGGCAACATGACACATGCAACAACAATGGTGAGCCGGTGGTTTCACATTGAACCCGGAAGCGCTGCACTGTTTACTATGTGAATAGCGTAGGAGATCTGACACAGAAGAGTTGAATTAAGTTGTAAAGTTTTTCTTTTTTGCACAGAAAAAGTATTCTTGTCGCTACATACTATTACATTTGAACTTACTGTAGTCACATGGACTATTTTAACAATGTCTTTACTACCTTTCTGGGGTTTGGGTTAGTTCACCCTAATTTTTGGCGTTACTCCATTGACGCATTTATTTAGTGTCTTTTTTTCACGTACAAGTGATTTAGCTACAATGGGTAAACCATAACACCCTGAACAGCATAATGTTTAATTATCAAAATTTTATTTTCATTTTCGGGCTAAATGAAAATGTCAATTTAGGTTTCAGTAAAAAAAATATTTTCAGTGCATCCCTACCATCTGATTTATCAGTGTATGCTGTTGCTGCTACAGTGCATTTTCATAAGGGCTGAGCCTCATGTGAAATGTGCAGTCGGGTGAGTGTGTGTTTGAGTAAGTGTAGCGTGGGGCGCAGCGGTGCTGACTCACAGCGTTCCGGTTTGCTCCTCCGTCCTGAAGAAGCAATCTTGTCCCTAGTCTGCTCTGCTGTTTGCTGTCAGCGGTGCACTACACTAAAGCACTACCTTTCTGGGCATCCTGGTTTGAAGCTGGCAAAAGGGGAAAATTACTTCTGTCCGAAATTGCACCGATTACAGTCCTCCTCCCACATGGATTCTCAGAAACTCCTTCTCAGGAAAGTTTCAGAGAAAATCCTTGAAAGGAAAAACACAAAATAACAGAAAGATGAGTAAAAGTGTTATAGGGTTGCGTAAGACGTTTCATTGCACAACAGTGGCTTAAAATACTACATTATGTAGCTTGAAATACTTCCTGAACAAACCACAGTGGAAGAGGCAAACTAAAATATTTATCAGAGAAAACATGATGCACTTGATGTTTCTTTATTAGTTCACTTCAAGCACAATTAACTGTCATTTGTGCAAGTTATTCTTGGAGAAACTGCAGTCTTCATGTGAAGGAGGTCAACACATTTCCAGCTTATCATGCCAAGCAAGATCAGTCTTTAAATAAAGCTAGAGGACTTTTCTGAATATTTTCAGAAAGGCCTCATTTACACCCAATACCAAATTTAATTTCTGATCCGATCACAATCAGCTGGAAGACATGTATATCTGGTAATAATATATGCCTCAGATGAGGGTCATCAAATACTGTATGTCGTACATCATGCATACTGTATTTACGCTACTGCATATGGATAAAGAAAATAACAATGCATTTGTTATTTGAGGACTTCTATTAACTGGAGTGCTTCACATGATCTCTCTCCATATTTTCCAGATCAGATAGAGATGTTTATTCTACAGTACATAGATACAGTCAGTCATGTTGTACACTGGGGCGTGGCTTAGCGTGTGGAAAGAAACTCCTGTTACCATAGTTACCGAAGAGGACAATGGGGTGATATTCGACAATATATTTTAAAGGGTCATGAAACCCCAAACCAAATTTTCTGAGATTTTAACAGAGGTATGTGTGTTGAACACCATTGAAGACAATGTTAGCATCTGTTAGATTTAATAATAGGGTTAAAATGGTTAAATTTTAGTTTTTTTCCGCTTTTTTCGTCTTCCGGGTTTAAAATCTTCATCGTGTCCACGTCACAGCCTGTGACGTGGCCGTGCTCTGTGAGTGCTTGATGACTCATCGGTGTCTCATAATTATTAATGAGACTGAGTTCATATCCTATGAGAAGACACTATCTCTTAATTATTCATGACACCACTTGGATCTTTCCAATGACAGACATGTCAAACTGTGATATCGCGTAGTAGCCTATAGATGAGAGAGACAATCATGGGACGCAACAAGTGTTTGTTTTCGTGGTGCAAAAGTCCAAGTGGGTTGAATATGTTTCCCCGCGATGCTGCCAGGGCTGGACTCTGGCTCCGGGCGGCTGGTTTGATTAACCACGGACACATCTAAACTATAGTGTGTGCCGCAAACATTTTTCTCGAGAGAGAATGGTGGACTTCGCCTTGTTGACGACCAATGCAGGTTGCGTCTTGCGAGTGATGCGGTAACGTTACCAAGTCCCGAGGACTTTTCTATCCCTTCAGAGGTATGTGTGTGTGTGTGTGTGTCTAAAATGAGAAGTCCTCCACCTCCACAGAGCCATCTTTATCATGGGAGTTCAGCGGGCGCGTAGATCTAGGCTATGCACGGAACGTTTTTTTTTAAGTGGAAAATTAATTATTTTCAAATATATGCATTTAGTGTCTATATAAACAACTATATATTTTATAATGACATTATAATTATACATGTAGCCTACATTAATATGTTTTAAATAGAATTACGATTACTGTAGGCTAATATATTTAGCAGGGCATTCAGTTACTTTTGAAAGGACAATAATAAAGTGTCAGTGTATTTCATTAGACTTTAACTTTGCCAGCTATAAAAAAAATCTAGCATTTCCTCACGTTTTACCACTGCTTTTTAGTGACAGTCGATATGCATGGGCCACTGGCGATGTGATGGCCAACCACACCCACTCCCTCCCTTCTCACAGCATCCACGCCCATTTAAGTTGCATTTTTCAAAAAGATTGTGAGCTAGACTTGAGCTGAAAGAGGGGGGTTTCATGACCCTTTAAAGACAATAAACATGTTGTTTTTTGCTCTTCAAATAAAGCTAGAAACCCAGAACTTGCAAAAAGAAAACTGCGGTCGGCAATGGGTTATATGCTGGATGTCTGGTTGGACAATATCAGACTGGATTCTAGACTGTATTGATCATTAACAACTTCACTTTTTCCTCTACAGAACTTATGGAAACATATGTGGCATGTTTTCGGAAAAAAAAAAACAATTATGAAGAACAAATGGCTGTATTCGCATATTTATAGGTACTTCCGTACTATAATAGGTGAAAAACAGTATGTCAAAATGTCAAATTCACAGTATTTGGAGTGAATTCAGGTTGATTGGGACACCTTATAAAACTATAGGCCAAAAGTACATTGAAAACAGCATGAATGATTTCTGAAGGATCATTGACCACACTGAAGACTGGAGTAATTGCTGAAAATTCTGTCACTAATAGGAATATTTATGGCTTTTAAAGGGTTAGTTCACCCAAAAATGAAAATGACTCGCACTCATGTCGTTCAAAACCCGTAAGACTTTCGTTCATCTTCAGAACACAAATGAAGATATTTTTGATGAAATCTGGAGCTTTCTGTCCCTCCATTGACCGCTATGCAACTACCACTTTCAAGGCCCAGAAAGGTAGTAAAGACATAAAAGTAATCGGTGTGAGTGTGAAATATATCGACAAAATATTAATTTGCAACGCACGTTCACGAGGGCATGTTGTGTTGACGCAAGAGCTGACGATGTTGACGAATGTCTTACGGGTTTGGAACGAGTAATTAATGACAGAATTTTCCATTTTTCGGTGAACTATACCTTTAAGTTGTCTCAATTCTTTTTGGCTTTATTTGAAGTTTTTTTTTTCTGCTTTCCTCACAGTTATAAATGACTAACATAACCTGTCTATTTAACTGGCAAAGTTCAAAACCCTTGTTTCAGTGCTGTGGTTTATTTATAGATGAGTAGGTGTGACTTCTGTGTTGTTCATAACTCACAAACTTAAAAGTTTGCCCTGCATAATGTCATCTTTTTACCAGCATCATGCAAAACTCATCTGCATCTACATCATGTTCGGTATCTCATGTCTGTTCTCACCCAGATGGCTCTTTGTCATTGTTTTTACGGTCAATTTGAAACGAGGGACACACAAGCTGTGCTGTATAGCACGCCTCCAGGTGCATTTAAACACTGCAGTGCATGTAGACGCTGACTGCAGCAGGATGAACCCCTGCAGTGATCCTTCCTTATGCATTCTGTACTTCCCATCCAGAGGAAATTTGTTGGAGGTGACACGCATTTTCCTCTCACTTACGCATCCTCCTGGCTGCATTAGTATGAGCCTGCACTATTTCAGCTTCAGGCAGGACACGGTAAAATCTCAATTGCCTTTGATAGGGTAGTTAGTCAATGGCTAAACAGTTTTCTAGAGGAGAACGAGAGGAGATGAAGACTTTGGACGCTGTGTGAGTGAAGTCGCACCCATGAGGTTACCGTTTTGGTAATCTGACCTTTGTGTCAATAATGCGGAAGCAGCATTTTTTCACTGAGCTGATATATGTCAGTTCTGTCTGTGTTTGTTGGGAGAAATGGGACTCTAATTCACTTGGCATATGGAGAGAAAAGACTTGCTTTAGTCCACACTGAAAAGAAAAATGGGTGTAGGATTTACTTTGAAACAATGTGACAAATAATTACGAAGAAATGGCAAGTAACATTAAATTTAAATGTGAAATGTTGGTGGGTTTTTTTTTACATTTAAGCTTGGCTTTTTTCTAATGTAAATCCATAGTGTGTTAATTTATTTTGGTTATAAACTCAATTCTACAGAAATTGTCCAACATATGATTCAATATTGCTGCCAGTTGACTTATAATTGTGACACAAGATACCCTAGAATTTTTGTATATAAATATTTAGGTTCATATTGCGTATAACATCAGTAAGAACGATTACATTTACTGGTAAGTAGTAAATGAATGCTTACTTAGCTAACTTCCTTAAACTTAATTAGCATAATTATATGTATTTGATTGATTCTTGTAAGCGTTTTTGTGTAGTTATGTTATTGCTTAATTTAACTAGTGGTTTAAAGAAAAACAAAGCTGAATTTACAGCATCAATTACGCCAGTCTTCACTCACATGATTCTTCAGAAATCATTCTGATATGCTGATTCGCTGCTCAAGAAACATTTCTTATTATAATCAATGTTGAAAACAGTTGGCATGAGACCATTATGTTGTACAGTCTGAATAACATTGCTTGCATGCACATTTTGTATTTATTATGACACACAATCATAAAGCCCAAAGTATATTTCGGCCGTCCACGTTCAGAGGTGGGCCACATGCTCGCCGGATACAATAGCAGATGAAAGAGGGAAATATGGTCCAATGTCATAACTGTGATGTACTAACACATAGTGGAGTGTTGGAGGCGTCACATATGGTCATGTACGCGCTGATGAGATGACAGCAGGAGCTGCCAAATGACTCGTAGGCAGTTGGCACACGCTGACCTCCTGCCTCTCAATGAAACAGTCTGAATAGAGCCTGATTTGAATTTCAGATTCCCTCATCTAGAGATGTTACGTAACATCACTTATAGGTGCGAGGTGAGTCAGAAATAATGCACTGTCAGGGAAAGTCAACTCCGAAAGGTTATTTACTGAACACTGTGTACTCTAGCAGTACACTTACGTTGGAAAGGTGCTGGTTTTCTGAACTTAATTCAATGAACAATTATGATCTGTTTAATGTACTTATGGTTCAATTAAAAACCGGGTGTTTAATGTGTCTACGGCATAAAAGAGTTTATTATTAAATGTGTTTAAAATTGTTTTGTGAATTAAATTCACCTCAGGAGCTTTGCATACTAATATATATGTAAAACAATCCATGCCGGTGCAAATTGCTTTTGTGAATTTCAGTGAACCCCTGTGGCCTCCGCACTCGGGAAAGTGTGTGTCTTCGAATATGAGTCAGTGGTCAAACTCATTTAAGATATTTCCCTCAGAATAATTGTGCGCTATTTTCCCATTGCTTCCCCCGACCTGCCTTTCCTGACTGCCTTTGAGTATTACGCAACAATCTGCCTCCAACTTTACGGCCTCCTGTGAATAATATGAATATATTACCGATTCTTCAGGATCTATGCTGGATTGTGTTTGCCTCCTCTTGCTTTTGAAAGCATTTCTGCTTTTTGACCCGTGTCTTGGCTCTTTCATCTCACCCATGTTCATTTTAGTTTCAAAAGCGCGAACTGACAAGCGCTGTCTTGGGTTTTCTTTTTTCTCATCTGACACACCCGATAGATTTGTGCGCTCCCTCGGGTAGATGTGAATGAACCTTTCTCGCCCACCTCATCGACGGAGTGGGATCTCAAGTTTTTGCTCTATTCACATCTAATTCCCCGCAACAACTGCCAGAACTCTGAAGCTAATGGATCTCGCTGTGAGACGGAGTATGTATTAGGTTTCATGACAAAAGTTATAAAAGCTTTCAAATTTTCCTGATACCCTCTTTTATTACTCTGTGAATCAAATGTATAGTGGTCACGTTCACACTAGACTGTAGACACAATTTAGTGTGCAAAATGTCTTTGGACGCTGCAACTGTCATGATCTAATGTTGCGTTTTAGCTACGACATGTTTTTAAAAACATAAATTCAACAAATACCAAATAGTAAGTTATAAATGTAAACATGTTCAATCTACTCCAGTTCTTTGCAGTGCTACAAACCTGCAACTTTAAAGTTTTTGATCTTTTTATTCAGCTTTGAGGTCACTTTATTACGTAGCGATCTACTGTTGGTCTTTAGCCTGGATTTCCCCATGCTGCCTTGCCACAGCGCAATTTTATTCACGCTGCTAGGCAGTCTGGATACCATGAACCAGATTTTCACCTCATCTAGGGAACCAATCACAGAACGGGGAGGGAGCAGCAAGACGATGACGACGTCTATGCGACACACTGAAGTTTGTTTATACCTATGGTTTATACCCAAGGGGGTAATCCATCGACCGGAAGTTGAAGCCGGCCGGGGTGCCGCCATCTTGTAGCAGAACTTCACTTGCGTTAGCATTTCCATTGACTCCCATTCATTTTGGCGTCACCTTGACAGCGAATAACTTTACATCTGAGGCGTTTAAAGACTCCATTTGTACATTATTTATTTCTAAAGAAACAAGACAATGTATAAAGGGCTCCCATTACCTTCTATGTTACATTATGGCCCCGTAGAAACAGTTTTTGTAAAAATAGGCTAATGATTGCGTCATAACCACTCAATTACCGTACAGACAGGAGGAGAAGCTCGCAGGCAATCGGGGGGGACGTCCCGTCAAGGGAGAAGCCCATAGATAATGAGTCCATAAAAGCAACGGGACAAAATATTTCAACAACGTTTTTGGGGAATTGGAAATAATTCACGCCAAAGAACTCTTTGCTCAAGTTCCCCGTCTCTGCAAGATTAACGTTGGCAATTTTCACGCACAGCTACTAGAAGATTTACGTCTGTCAGACAGATTGCTCACGTCATCAAGCTTAGTTTGAGCAGAGAATGTCTAATAAGGGGAGAACTGGCACTGTCTGGTTACTTCCGGTTTCTGGACTGGCTGCAGTAACACGTCTCTGTCCATGCGGGGGCGCTCGCAGGCGAGTGCAGAATGAATTGGAGTCTATGGGGTTTCACCTCCAGAAATCCACTTTTCTCGGGATATAATTTTTGTCTAGTAATTTGAATATTGTATTCGAATGTAGATGCAAATAAATTACACACTGCTGGGTGTTAGATTTTTTAGAGTCACGCATTTGCTTTAAAAAGTCTTTTAAAGGGTACCTATCATGGAATTTTGAAAATTACCTTTCATGCAGGCCCGGTTCTACGGGGGTGCTTGAGGGTGCTAAGCACCCTCAAACAAAAGTGAAAGCACCCTCACATGAAATTATTAATAGCACACATGTTAACGAGATTTCGCCGACAATAGAATCACAGACGGAATTCACACACATACAAAATAAATCAATTAACACGATTTTTCGAATCAGAATTTATTTAATTATGCTTTCATGTTTAATGCATTAGATTGGTTGTGTCCTTTTGCGGTGGTACGCATAGGTGAAGCTGTCTCTTAAATTGCCCACTTTGCTTGCATGGTGTGCGCTCAGAAAATTCGTTAGCTTTCTGAGACAGGGCTTTAGGTAGCCTAAAAATACGAATTGTCAATTTTTCACCATTTAAGTAAGATATTGGCTCAAGAAAGCTCAAACCTCCAGTACATCACAAGATGAAATGACACCGCCTGCCGATGACAGCAGCGAACCCCGCCCTACAACCTCACTCTCACTGCATGACACCCCTGCAAACACGGCGACAAACCAAGCTAGTGCCGCGGCCGATGGCGCCGCGGCCGCCGCCGAGTGACCTTAATCTTTAAATCAGCGGTTTCGTTCAAAAGGACTGATTCATTGTCGTCAGAAACGAAATGTTTAAAATGTAAGTTACTTATATTAACTTCTTTATTAAACTGCAGAATAAAATCAATTTCAGTACTTCACACATTTGCAATGTTGATATTTGGGAAAAACAGCACTCTTTGTGTAACATTTATTAACTATATCATATGATAAAAGTAAAGGACAAAAACTCGTACAGGGCATTCCCCCCCCCATATTTTGAATTTTGACCATTCTAACTGCATTTAAACCATGCAGTAAATCACTCTAAATGCACGCGCCATGGTCTAAACTAGTAACATCACAGTGTAGGCTATGCGTGGCATATTTTTGATTGTTTTTTGCAAAGTGAGGGACATAGGCTAATCGATCATGCCAGCAGCCAGCTAGATCGCATATCGTTTAACATAACAGCAATTACAATAGGTGTCGCTCACCCCTATTTTGAGGTACTATTTTTAGACTGATGATGATTTGGAGCCATTTCCTATGTTTATGTAAGCACCCTCACTATTTTCAGAAGCACCCTCAATGATTTGGTTCTAGAACCGGGCCTGCTTTCATGTAGTGTGTAACATACATCTAAGTGAACGAAAACATCCTGCAAAGTTTTAAATATGAAAGTTCACCGTATACAAAGTTATTGTCTCAAAAAAGTAAGAGTCGACTCTGAGTCGCTGATATGAATCGATAGACGAACGATGCATTTTCTCTAACTTTCGTACGTCACTTGTACAAGTTATTTGAATAAGACATGCCCACTCATTGCGCGCGCCAGAAAACAGTGAAAACAACATGTCGACGAGCTGTTCTGAAGTGCGAATCAAAAGCGAACTTTGTTTTCACTGCCCAGGGACGAGCATGTGAAGAATCAGTGGCTAGAGTTTATATTTACAACTATACCACACAAGTATAGCCACCTTGAGCTGTGTTCGCGTCATTTTAATGAGGATTCCTTTACAAACATAAATGCTTTCAAGTGTGGATTCGCATTCGCGAGTCGCCTGATACTGAAGGAACGTTCAGTAGCAGCTACCAAGTTTATTTGGATCGGCTTCATCCTCCGAATCACAAACTGTAAGTACTGTTAATAATTGCTCTTGGGTCCAGTGGCGGCTTGCTTTACACCACTGAATCCAACGCTTTGCATTGCACTTGGTGATGTGAGGCTTGCAAGAAGCTGCTCGACCATGAAAACCCATTCCATGAAGCTCTCTACGCACTGTTCTTGATCTAATCTGAAGGCCACACAAAGTTTGGAGGTCTGTAGAAAGTTGGTGACTTCCTTTTTACAATATCACTAACAGTTGACCATGGAATATTTAGTAGTGAGGAAATTTCACGAATGGACTTGCACAGGTACAGTATAGCATCGTATCACGGTACCACGCTATACACTCACCTAAAGGATTAATAGGAACACCTGTTCAATTTCTCATTAATGCAATTATCTAATCAACCAATCACATGGCAGTTGCTTCAATGCATTTAGGGGTGTGGTCCTGGTCAAGACAATCTCCTGAACTCCAAACTGAATGTCAGAATGGGAAATAAAGGTGATTTTAAGCAATTTTGAGCGTGGCATGGTTGTTGGTGCCAGACGGGCCGGTCTGAGTATTTCACAATCTGCTCAGTTACTGGGATTTTCACGCACAACCATTTCTAGGGTTTACAAAGAATAGTGTGAAAAGGGAAAAACATCCAGTATGCGGCAGTCCTGTGGGCGAAAATGCCTTGTTGATACTAGAGGTCAGAAGAGAATGGGGTGACTGATTCAAGCTGATAGAAGAGCAACTTTGACTGAAATAACCACTCGTTACAACCGAGGTATGCAGCAAAACATTTGTGAAGCCACAGCACGCACAACCTTGAGGCGGATGGGCTACAACAGCAGAAGACCCCACCGGGTACCACTCATCTCCACTACAAATAGGAAAAAGAGGCTAATTTGCAAGAGCTCACCAAAATTGGACAGTTGAAGACTGGAAAAATGTTGCCTGGTCTGATGAGTCTCGATTTCTGTTGAGACATTCAGATGGTAGAGTCAGAATTTGGCGTAAACAGAATGAGAACATGAATCCATCATGCCTTGTTACCACTGTGCAGGCTGGTGGTGGTGGTGTAATGGTGTGGGGGATGTTTTCTTGGCACACTTTAGACCCCTTAGTGCCAATTGGGCATCGTTTAAATGCCACGGCCTACCTGAACATGTTTTCTGACCATGTCCATCCCTTTATGGCCACCATGTACCCATCCTCTGATGGCTACTTCCAGCAGGATAATGCACCATGTCACAAAGCTTGAATCATTTCAAATTGGTTTCTTGAACATGACAATGAGTTCACTGTACTAAAATGGCCCCCACAGTCACCAGATCTCAACCCAATAGAGCATCTTTGGGATGTGGTGGAACGGGAGCTCCGTGCCCTGGATGTGCATCCCACAAATCTCCATCAACTGCAAGATGCTATCCTATCAATAAGGGCCAACATTTCTAAAGAATTCTTTCAGCACCTTGTTGAATCAATGCCACGTAGAATTAAGGCAGTTCTGAAGGTGAAAGGGGGTCAAACATAGTATTAGTATGGTGTTCCTAATAATCCTTTAGGTGAGTGTATGTGTATAATATATATATATATATATATATATATTATATATATATATATATATATATATATATATATTGACTACGTATCCCTCTTTACTGGGAGTTATGAAGGCAGAGGGTTGTGTTGAATGCCAAATTATAGATGTCACCTTTTATTTTTTGCATTTATTTATTTTACATTTCTGACATTTAATTTTATGAATTAGTTAATCAAATATCTAAGGTAAAATTATATTTTAAAACATATTAAAAGTCACCATATTTGGTTGTCTTTTAAAGCTCACTTAAAATAGAGATCATTAGACATGATCTTATGGTTTCTTTTTGAAACCAGGAACCTTCATAAACAAAACACTGCCTGTTTGATCCCTAACATTTAAGAAACAGCACTTGGTTTGATATTTTATTGTCTTATGAAGTGTTTTTTAGCCAGGGGGCCGGGGCCCACTAGGTTGCCACTGCCATAACAAACAAACCTCAACAAACTAGGGGGGCTCAGGAATTATTTAAAATAATACAAAGCAAGCATTAAAATAAGCTAAAACAACCGAGGGGCCGTTTACACAACACCATTTTCAACTAAAAACGGAAAACTTTTTATGCGTTTTGGCCGTTCATTTAAACTACAATGGTGTTTTGGGGGCCTGAAAATGCAAAACATTTTAGAAAACGGGTTTCAAAGTACAGGTACAAGTTGTGTAAATAAATAAAAACACATTTGTGAAACCGGTCACGTCATGCGCATGTGCATGTTATGTGTTCAGTCTTTAGGCACGTAGTGTTTCTTTACAAAGTGACATCGCCAACTACTGGCCTGGCATGCATAATACAGTGTTTTTAGTCGTTTTTGCAGATCAATGTGACAACGTTGTTGCCTGTACGCGAAAAACACAAAGGAAAAACTTTCTGTTTTTAGTACTTTGTTGTGGTCTTGAATTCAAAAAGGTTGAGATCCACTGGTCTAATGCATTGACATTAGTACATTTATATGTGAAGACTGTGACACATCAAACCGATGGTCAGCCAATGTCGGGCCGTCGTTGAGTGTCTGTCAGTCTAATTTATTCCATTTGTTGGCCGATTAGCTTAGCAAACAGAAGTAATGAAAGCAAGCAAACATGAAGTCAAGACATAAGCAAGCGCTACTCTGTTTATGTTTGGTTTTTAATGATGAATACAGATTACTATCAGCTGCTGGTATAGACAGTTATTTCCTCTCATGCAGGTGCACAATTCATGCGCTACTGTAGTTGGCCGTTGGCTGTAGTCTTTGCAATGTGTTTTTTTTATCACCACTCGTTCTTTGATATCGGTTTGAAGTGTCCACTAGCCTTTAGCACCAGTCATTAATATTATTATAATATTTTGTCAGTATTAAACTCACAGCGATATTCTTTTTTGTTCTTCGCTTAGGGGTAAACAAATTTGAATTACGTGAGCAGCAGAACTGTTTCCCTTGAAGTACTGGGGCCTTTACTAGATACTTTAGTATCTCAACAAGTTGCTAGAACTTTAAGTATGCGGTTTCTTGTGCAGAAGTGGAATTTCATCACATCTGCCTCTTATTTTGCCATTGATTGTCGTTTTTGTTGTGTCAGTTTGAGGGAAATGACCACGAAGGAAAGTCTTCCAGCTATTGACCTCTGCTTTGGTCTTAATGAGTTAAGATCTCGTTCATTTGTATCAATTTGTGTCCTCGCTCAAAATCTGTACAACTCCTTTGTTGTAGTTGCCATGGTAACAGTCATGTGTAGTGCTGTAGTTGGAGGAGATGATGCGCATACTGAAATGCTGTGATGGACAGATGATCCAAGGACATGATTCCTTTGCTTATGTTACACCCCTGGAAAAGGGGAATAATGAGTAATAAGACACGGGACACGGTGTTACTTCTCTCACGTCCAGTGTAATAATGCATTTCTTTTGCAAGAACAATAATTCAACAATACATAATATTACAAAATTATTACTAAATGCAAAATCAGTACTACTGCAAAGTACAAATGCAACTGGTTATTTTAAATACGTGGAACAGGCTGTATTATTCCTCGTATATACATAGAAGCTAAACAGACTAATTAACAAACATGAATTTAATTATTCTAGTATTTAACGCACCTATAATCACACTGATAGTTTTAGCAATTAATATCACTCTTCTCAACTACACAAAATAATATAACATATCCCAGTTATTTATCATTAAACACATCTTCCCTTTAAGTGCTGAACACTGCACATGAACCGTATAGTTGTATATCTCCACCATGCGATGTACACCATGTGATGCAGCTAGCAAAATAACTATAGTGGAGCTTACGTTAAGCAGCACTTACTCGAAGCAATAACAATTACACAGACAAGTTTGACTTCTAGCTTATTTCTTAGACTACAGAGGACATCAATACAGACACAAAATGCATTAATAACAGATTTTACCTGGAAAAGGGGAATAATGAGTAATAAGACACGGGACACGGTGTTACTTCTCTCACGTCCAGTGTAATAATGGACGAACAGACGCAACACGCTTCCCTTGCGATACATCAGGCATAATCAACCGATTCCCGATCAACATGCGAACTCTTTAACACAAACTTTGAATAGCAACCACATGAAAACAAGGTACAACAATAAATGGGCAGTGTAACTTTTAAATAATACCGTTTTTGGCAAGTTATTGTGCTAATGCATCATCATATGACTCTTTAACTTGAAGACCAAAGTAATCGCTAATAGATCATTCAATCAGGAAATCACAGTGCTGTTACTCTTACCAGTATTCTATATATGGACATGAATTATGATGTGTTCTTCACCCTTTTTTTAAGTACTTCTCTGAATTAAAGCAAATTGCTTATTTTCCTCTCTTTAACACACAGAATTACATATAATGAACTTTTCTGAATGTACACATTCTCATAACCATTACACACTCCCCTTCAACACAAATGTCGTCTTCGACATTCAAATATTAAAGTAGTCCATTAGCAGTAGTGCATACAATGCAACCGTACACAGTCCATATAGAGGCATTTGGCCAACTCAAAGTCCTTGTGTTATTTGTTTCTTTTTTTTTTTTTTCAATGGAGTGTGTGTTGGATCACAATTGCTTGAACAGTCCATTGTGAATGTGTTTATATGTTTTTCTTCAGAATCACAAGTGTGTGTGTGTTTCTGGGCATGTTCCATTTGTAGAACAGTTCTGAAGTGTGTGTGTATGTGTGTTCAATGTCCCAAGGGTCCATAAAAGTGAATGTGTGTGGATGTGAAACAGTCCATCAAATGTTTTAAATCACCCATACAAGAAAACAGGGTGATAGGTGGGGATCTGATCAGGATCTGGCCACATGGCCCCGGGTTGGTGGGGTCCATAGTGTTGCACAGAATTACACCTGTATGTGGGCCTGGATGGGAGTCCTAGGCTGTAACAGGCTGGAAAACCAAGTTCATCATAGGTGAATCGCTTTGGGGGTCGTCGTCCTCTCCTTGGCCGGACTTGGAATTGTACATTCTCACTGTGACTTTCACCTGGGGGAGGTGACATAGGAAGCAGTACAAGGCTGTCCCCAAGAGTCTCCAGCTCCTCAGGTGCCTCATCTCTGCCCTGTGAATCAATCCTGCCCTGTTCCTCCTCAAGCTGCAGCACCTTGTCATGTTCCCGCCCTTGTTCATCATGTGCTCTAGTGGACTCAGTGTCTGCTAGCTGATAGGTGGGTTCCCCCTCATCACATGTCTGTGGAGCATCACATGTCCTGTTCAGAAGGGGCTGTGGAGGTGGGTAATAGAACCATTCATCCTCCGAGTCCTCATCGCTGTCATTCTGGTGGCTAGTAGTTTCCTGTTCATTTGTCTGCTTTGAAGGTTTTGTCTTCGGCCTAGCGATTTTGAGAGGAACTTCAAGGGGTAAATGGTCACATGGGAGCAACAGGTTGCGGTGCAAGATTCTGCTATCTCTTCCTTTTCCTTGTTCTGGAACAACTTCGTACACTGGAGCATCCTTGTTTACACGTCGTACAACCTTGTGGATCGTGTCCTCCCAATGGCTGCGGAGCTTGCCAGTTCCTCCTCTTGGAGTCAAGTTTCTGACCAAAACACGGTCTCCTGCTTCTAACTCTGAGCTCTTTATTTTGCAATCATAGTTTCTTTTCCCTCTTTCAGCAGATTTTCTCGCATTGTTCCTTGTTATCTCGTAGGCTTCTTGCATTCCTTCACGCACTTTCTCATGTACTCTCTGTGATCAGGCGTGCCGGTTTCTGGTGTCAGACGGAATAGTATGTCAACTGGCAGCCTTGGGGTCCTCCCAAAAAGGAGATAAAAGGGGGAAAAGCCAGTAACTTCACATCTTGTACAATTGTATGAAAAAAACTAATTTGTTCACTGAGTCTTTCCAGTTTGATTTCTCCTTCTCTGTGAGAGTTCTCAGCATCTGTATGAGTGTGCGGTTAAAACGCTCAACCTGTCCATTACCTTGAGGATGGTATGGCGTTGTTCGCGAGCCTAGTACTCCAGATGTCTTTTTCAATTGTGCCAGAAGCTGGTTTTGGAATTCACCTCCTTGATCGTGATGAATGCGTTGAGGAAACCCGAACCTTAATGCGTAATCATTAAAAAGTTTATCTGCCACTGTTTTTGCTGACTTGGATGTTGTGGCGTAGGCTTGGGCGAATCTGGAGAAATGATCTATAACAACTAAGATATACTCATACCCGCCTGCACACTTGTCAACATGTAAGAAATCAATGGACACTAACTCAAAAGGCTGAGTTGTCACAATATTAGTTAGAGGTGCCCTAGTCTCTCGGGTGGGTTTCTTTTGTTTCAAGCATGAACAGCTACGAGTCACATAGTGGTCGATGTCACGCTGCATATAAGGCCAAAAGAAGCGCTCTCTTACCAGTGAGGTGGTTCTGTCGACTCCTTGGTGCCCCATATTATCATGCAGTTCCTTCAAGATGGTTGCCTTGTACTTGTCAGGCAGCACAAGTTGTGTTCGGGTAGCTGTTTTTCGACGCAGGACACCGTCATCATCTAAGGTGAGTTTTTCCCATTCACTGATGAGCCTTTTACTCTGTGAACTGAATGATTTCAGCTGTTTACTGTCAGGTTTTTTATTCCACTGACGACACTCAATAACTGGGCTGATATTTTTGTCTTCTTTCTGGGCTCGACAAATCTCTGATGTAGAGAGAGGCTGATGCTCCGGCCTACCAATTTCATTGCATTGAATGGACAGTGCCATAGACCACACAGCATTGTAATCTGGGTCCTCGACTGACTGTACAACTGCTTGTACTGAACGAGATGACATTTCCTCAGTACAGTGTTCCATCATGGCATTCAAATCCAATGGCAACCTTGAGAGAACGTCGGCATCCGTGTTTTCTTTCCCGGGTCGATATCGGATAGTGAGGTGAAAATCCGCCAATTCAGCAACCCACCGGTGTCCAGTTGCATTTAATTTTGCTGTGGACAAGACATATGTAAGCGGATTGTTATCCGTATACACAGTACAGGATGAGCCTATTAAATAGTCTCTGAATTTTTCACACACCGCCCATTTAAGGGCGAGGAACTCCAATTTCCGGAGTGGAAATGGTAGTTTTTCTCAGGCTCAGTGAGGGTTCGGGATGCATATGCTATTACACGCATTTTTCCTTCCTGTTCCTGATATAAAACTGCCCCCAGACCCAGATTGGAAGCGTCTGTGTGTAGGACAAAGGGTTTGTTAAAGTCAGGGAAGGCAAGGATTGGCGGCTCTACAAGGTGATCCAAGAGTTCCTCCAGTAAGTGCTGATGTCTCTCTGTCCATACAATGGGGTGGTTGGAAGATGCCCCACTTTGTTTTCTTTTATTCTGTCTTGTTCTGGGGCTATGTTTGTCATTCCTTTCTAAGTCAGCAGGAGCTTTCATGAGGTTATAAAGGGGGGCAGCGATTCGAGAGAAATCTCGAATATACTGACGATAATAACTGAGGAGACCCATGATGGCTCTTAGTTCTCCCACTGTGGCTGGTTGCTTGTCTTTTAGGGCTCTGACAGCTTGGGTATCAGCCGGGTCGATTTTACTGCCCTCTGATGAAATGACTCGCCCAAGGTAGCGAACCTCTCGTCTAAATATCTCACACTTGGCTGGTTTCAACTTTATACCCTGTGCTCTTAATCTTCTCAGCACAGCCCTGACATGTTCTACATGGCTCTCAAAGGACTTACTGAACACCAATACGTCATCAAGATAAGGAATGCAGGTTTCATCCCTGAGCCCCTCCAGACATTCTTCCATGCATCGCTGGAAGGCGGCTGGTGCGTTCATTAAGCCGAAGGGTATTCGGATCCATTCATATAGGCCCCAGGGAGTCACAAAAGCAGTGAGAGGCCGGCTTTCTTCTGCCATGAATCCCTGATGGTAAGCTTTTCCCTGATCTAACAACGAAAACCATGAGTTCCCTCCCAGACCGTCCATGATGTCCTGCACCCTGGGAATGGGCTGGCGATCTGGTACAGTCTTACGGTTCAGCTCACGGTAGTCTATACAGAGACGTAGGCTTCCATCTTTTTTTCGAACACACACAATGGGGAAGCATACGGGGAAGTGGATTTACGCACCCAACCTTGTGTGATGAGGTCGTGAAGGTAGCTCTTCGTCTCTTGATAGAGGGGTTTTGGTACAGACAGGTAAGTTTTGGCCACAGGTTCAGTGTCTTTTAGTGAGATGGAAAGCTGCAGGTTCTCAATGGAGCCGATGTCGTCATCAGAAATGGAAAAGGACTCTGACTCTTCTCTCAACATTCCTTTAACTATTTCCTTTTCAGTGGGACTAAGATGGCTCAAGTCGACTGGAGGATCCCAATCAGTAGCAGATGTTCGTTTCTTACTGACTTCCATATTATTTACTGTTACTGGGGGAGCATAGCAGGAGTGTTCCAACACTGTTGCTGGGTACACTGCTTGAACTGACTGTGCTGTTCCAATAACTGTCCTGCCAGTAAGTACTATTACCCCTTTTCCACCAACAAGAACCGGGTGCTGGTTCAGAGCCAGAGCCAGAGCTGGTTCGGAGTTGGTTCGACTGACAAGCTTACTAAGAAACCGGTTTGCCTTTCCACCGGCTAGAGAGCCACAACAGAGCCAGATCTTACGTCACTGCATACGTCTCATGTTGCCCAGCAACGCTAGTGCGGTAGCGCCAAACACAAACACGCTAGGCTTGTTCGAGATGCATCGGCTTCACGCAGATCGATCGCCGCATGACATCAAAGCACTGCGAAAGCGATCCAAAAGCACAAGGAGTCGTATGATCTCCAAACACTCCCGCAGCTCCGATCGATCCGCGCCGCTCCGATGCATCTCGAACAAGCCATCAACAATAACAGACGTTGCGTTACTATGGATGCTCATGGGTTTGCAAAAATACATCGGAATCCAACGCGTTTGTGCAGCTCGCCGTAACTTAAATAGACGGATATAATAATCAAGCTGCTATTAGCTCGACTAGCTGCTATTTAAAAATGGCGGTCACAAGTTTCTTGTTGGTCACGGTAACCCCGCCCCCAGCCCCTGACGCAATCGGTTCTTACTTGGCTCCGTTCTAGACCAGCAATGATTTGGTTCTACTTAAGAACCACTTTTCCTGGTTCGGAGCTGGTGCTTTGCGTGTGGAAAAACAAAGAACCGAATTGAAACTAGGCTCTGGCTCCGAACCAGCACCAGCTCTGCCTTGGTGGAAAAGGGGTATATGTCATGATCTGTTGGGTTTTGTACATCTACCACTATGAACGGTTTTTTTCCTTTACTCAGTTTCACAAGAGTGTCAGTGAATTCTAGACCCTCCGACCACTGCGGATTTACACTAGGCTCAAGGATCAGTGTTGTCTCCTCTTGCAAAGGAGATGTCAAAACACGGCACTCCACCTTTACAGATGTATGTTTGGGGACATTTACATTCTCTCTGGTCATTTTGACAGCATATTCCAGTGATTGCTGTTCAGCAGCAATTCTCTCAACAAATACTTTAGCATCCTCCATTTCAAAACCAGAGAAAGCTGCTTTAACAGTTCTGATTAGCTGCTGGTTGTCACTGGCTTCATCCTGCTGTAACTCTGTATCAATAATAAGGCCAATAACATTTGAACCTATAATAGGTCGAGCAAGAGTGTTACCTTTAATCACCAAGGTGGGAACAACAACTTCTGTTGTAGGGACCCCTGCACCTGCAGTTAATTTGAATGCAACCTCAATCCATCCACTGTACGGCATGTCTTCACCATTAGCTGCAGTCAGATTTAAAGTGTCATTAGTTTCAACGATTTCAGAAATATGTCTCAGTGTCACATGCGGTAAGTGGTCTGCTTTCCATTGTTCACTAACTACAGTCACTTGTGAACCTGAGTCCCACAAAGCTCTAACCTGCTGGCCGTGGATGTGGCAGTTTATCAGATATTTTTGTCCAACCAATGGTGCAACTTTAGCTTGTCTTTTCTTTTGTGATTTGGCTTGGACTGTATAACACAAGGTTTTTGGACATTGACTTCTGTGAACAACCCAGTGCTCATATTGACATGCCTTGGAACAATATAACACGCTTTTACATACCGCACATTGCCTGAGTCTCACATTTTTCCCATGTGCGCCACAGCGTGCACATAGTTGGGGCACTGATGATGAAGTGGTTACTCCCTGCCCCGCTGGGGTAACCCTTGCCCGTTTAAAGGACCTCCTCTGAGGTGGCCTGATCTTCTCATTCTGCAACCGGCTGAGAAGTGTTCGCTGCTGCCACACCTAAAGCAGTGAGTGCAGTCTTCCAGATTTTCCTGCTGACAGCCATAGCATCTCCTCCTATACCGCAGTGTAGCTGTGGGATGAGAGTGTTGTTGGTTGTCATACCTTTGATTCAGTGGAGGGTAGCTGTGCTGTACTGTAGGGGCTCGAGGGTAGCCATATTCTGCTGCAGGAACCTGAGGATAGCTGTGCTGTGCTACAGAGCTTTGAGGGTACCTGTGTTGTATGGCAGGGGATTGAAGATAGCCTTGTTGTGCTGCAGGTGCTGGGGTTGCTCTGTATGTCAGTGGTGGGTCATTGTAGCCCGATGTCAGCTGAGGTGAGATGCCATCTAGTCCTGGTGGTGGATTTGGGTGCAGCTGCAGCTGTTGGAAAGAGGGCTGCTGCATAGACTCTTTAATAGAGGACACTTCAGCTTTCAGGTCTTTCAGGAGGGTCATGTTAGCTTTCATCTCCTGCAGTTCTGAAAGAATATCAACCTTATTCTTACTTTGACTCAGCTGGCTTGTCTTTTCCTTTTTTTCAATTGGAGTCTGGTCAGAATGAGCAGCATGAATAGTTACAGGCCGCTGTGGTGCTGTCATCTTCTTCTTATCCTGCCTCTCACTTTCATAAGCACAGGAAATATTTAGTTTCTCAAACAAGAGTTCATCAGAAATGCCAGTTTTCTCCAGGAATGGCTGGAGGTCACGTTTTACATTATCGTTCTGCAGGCCGGTCATAACTGTGTGGAGGAACATGTTCTGCACGAGCACTGGATCATATCGTAGGCCTGACTCAGATTCTTGTGAGGCAAACAGAATCTTCTGTCTTAAATCTAGAGTGCGAATAAGGAAGCTCTGAGGTGTCTCCTTCATGCTCTGGACTTCAGAAGACAGCTGTTTATATAACTCTGTTGCACTCTTTTCTTGGTAATGACAACGGAGTATCCTTCTCAGGGTGGGCAGTGTGAGGTCACTTTTCCCTCTAAATAACTGCGCAACTGCATTCCAGGAACAATGGCTCTTATGACAGCATCAACAATCTCAGTCTCTGGCAGCCCTTTGAAAAGACCATGCTCGATCTGCCGTGCTAAGCTGGAAAACGGGAGACGATCTTTCTGTCCTGGTTCCCCAATTTGTCCAGATATTTTAAATTCTTTGTGCCAAGGAGGAGGGATGTGATCCAGTGATAAACCTGAGGCTGCCATTCTGTGGCTAGGTTTAGTGGCCTGGACCCCCTGTTCACCTTTAACATTTTGTGGTACCTGTACCTGGGGAGGTCTGCTTTCTGTTGGTACATTGTCTTGTGTGTCATCAGACTGATTTGGGTTTTTATTTGGTGATGCTTGAGGCTCACTTGCGTGGTCAGCTGCTGTCTGAGCCTGTAGCTCAATTATTTTGTCTTTAAGGCAGAGAAGCATCGCCATTCCCAAATCTTCAAGTTTCTGTAACTCTTCGCTTTGCAGATGGTTACTTATCATTAAGATGAATGATGTTCTGTTCTTTCCTGCCACATGCTCCAATTCTGGCCCAGTAATGATTAGAAAATCACACAGTTCTTTTAGGCTTTCTACTGGCAGTGTACACAAAAGTCCTATTATTTCCAACTGCAATGTCTCTACTTCAACGGACTCCATTTTTCTTGCAGCAACGATCTAGTGTTCAGTAACAGCAGTAACTTGTGTGCTTAACTTTGACAGAAGCGCTCCTGGTACCTTGGGTTCACCTCAGATTGCTTTTGCTTTTAGTTGTAGACACTCGAACTGCCACCGTATTATTCACTCGATGTCGCCTGCCTGGGTAAGTTGAAAGGGACTGAATGAGAGCTTGGGACGTCTGTTCTTGGCAGAAGTCGGACACTGCTTCACTCAATCCCAGCGGGGCCTCCAGAAAATGTTACACCCCTGGAAAAGGGGAATAATGAGTAATAAGACACGGGACACGGTGTTACTTCTCTCACGTCCAGTGTAATAATGCATTTCTTTTGCAAGAACAATAATTCAACAATACATAATATTACAAATTATTACTAAATGCAAAATCAGTACTACTGCAAAGTACAAATGCAACTGGTTATTTTAAATACGTGGAACAGGCTGTATTATTCCTCGTATATACATAGAAGCTAAACAGACTAATTAACAAACATGAATTTAATTATTCTAGTATTTAACGCACCTATAATCACACTGATAGTTTAGCAATTAATATCACTCTTCTCAACTACACAAAATAATATAACATATCCCAGTTATTTATCATTAAACACATCTTCCCTTTAAGTGCTGAACACTGCACATGAACCGTATAGTTGTATATCTCCACCATGCGATGTACACCATGTGATGCAGCTAGCAAAATAACTATAGTGGAGCTTACGTTAAGCAGCACTTACTCGAAGCAATAACAATTACACAGACAAGTTTGACTTCTAGCTTATTTCTTAGACTACAGAGGACATCAATACAGACACAAAATGCATTAATAACAGATTTTACCTGGAAAAGGGGAATAATGAGTAATAAGACACGGGACACGGTGTTACTTCTCTCACGTCCAGTGTAATAATGGACGAACAGACGCAACACGCTTCCCTTGCGATACATCAGGCATAATCAACCGATTCCCGATCAACATGCGAACTCTTTAACACAAACTTTGAATAGCAACCACATGAAAACAAGGTACAACAATAAATGGGCAGTGTAACTTTTAAATAATACCGTTTTTGGCAAGTTATTGTGCTAATGCATCATCATATGACTCTTTAACTTGAAGACCAAAGTAATCGCTAATAGATCATTCAATCAGGAAATCACAGTGCTGTTACTCTTACCAGTATTCTATATATGGACATGAATTATGATGTGTTCTTCACCCTTTTTTTAAGTACTTCTCTGAATTAAAGCAAATTGCTTATTTTCCTCTCTTTAACACACAGAATTACATATAATGAACTTTTCTGAATGTACACATTCTCATAACCATTACACACTCCCCTTCAACACAAATGTCGTCTTCGACATTCAAATATTAAAGTAGTCCCATTAGCAGTAGTGCATACAATGCAACCGTACACAGTCCATATAGAGGCATTTGGCCAACTCAAAGTCCTTGTGTTATTTGTTTCTTTTTTTTTTTTTTCAATGGAGTGTGTGTTGGATCACAATTGCTTGAACAGTCCATTGTGAATGTGTTTATATGTTTTTCTTCAGAATCACAAGTGTGTGTGTGTTTCTGGGCATGTTCCATTTGTAGAACAGTTCTGAAGTGTGTGTGTATGTGTGTTCAATGTCCCAAGGGTCCATAAAAGTGAATGTGTGTGGATGTGAAACAGTCCATCAAATGTTTTAAATCACCCATACAAGAAAACAGGGTGATAGGTGGGGATCTGATCAGGATCTGGCCACATGGCCCCGGGTTGGTGGGGTCCATAGTGTTGCACAGAATTACACCTGTATGTGGGCCTGGATGGGAGTCCTAGGCTGTAACAGGCTGGAAAACCAAGTTCATCATAGGTGAATCGCTTTGGGGGTCGTCGTCCTCTCCTTGGCCGGACTTGGAATTGTACATTCTCACTGTGACTTTCACCTGGGGGAGGTGACATAGGAAGCAGTACAAGGCTGTCCCCAAGAGTCTCCAGCTCCTCAGGTGCCTCATCTCTGCCCTGTGAATCAATCCTGCCCTGTTCCTCCTCAAGCTGCAGCACCTTGTCATGTTCCCGCCCTTGTTCATCATGTGCTCTAGTGGACTCAGTGTCTGCTAGCTGATAGGTGGGTTCCCCCTCATCACATGTCTGTGGAGCATCACATGTCCTGTTCAGAAGGGGCTGTGGAGGTGGGTAATAGAACCATTCATCCTCCGAGTCCTCATCGCTGTCATTCTGGTGGCTAGTAGTTTCCTGTTCATTTGTCTGCTTTGAAGGTTTTGTCTTCGGCCTAGCGATTTTGAGAGGAACTTCAAGGGGTAAATGGTCACATGGGAGCAACAGGTTGCGGTGCAAGATTCTGCTATCTCTTCCTTTTCCTTGTTCTGGAACAACTTCGTACACTGGAGCATCCTTGTTTACACGTCGTACAACCTTGTGGATCGTGTCCTCCCAATGGCTGCGGAGCTTGCCAGTTCCTCCTCTTGGAGTCAAGTTTCTGACCAAAACACGGTCTCCTGCTTCTAACTCTGAGCTCTTTATTTTGCAATCATAGTTTCTTTTCCCTCTTTCAGCAGATTTTCTCGCATTGTTCCTTGTTATCTCGTAGGCTTCTTGCATTCCTTCACGCCACTTTCTCATGTACTCTCTGTGATCAGGCGTGCCGGTTTCTGGTGTCAGACGGAATAGTATGTCAACTGGCAGCCTTGGGGTCCTCCCAAAAAGGAGATAAAAGGGGGAAAAGCCAGTAACTTCACATCTTGTACAATTGTATGAAAAAAACTAATTTGTTCACTGAGTCTTTCCAGTTTGATTTCTCCTTCTCTGTGAGAGTTCTCAGCATCTGTATGAGTGTGCGGTTTAAAACGCTCAACCTGTCCATTACCTTGAGGATGGTATGGCGTTGTTCGCGAGCCTAGTACTCCAGATGTCTTTTTCAATTGTGCCAGAAGCTGGTTTTGGAATTCACCTCCTTGATCGTGATGAATGCGTTGAGGAAACCCGAACCTTAATGCGTAATCATTAAAAAGTTTATCTGCCACTGTTTTTGCTGACTTGGATGTTGTGGCGTAGGCTTGGGCGAATCTGGAGAAATGATCTATAACAACTAAGATATACTCATACCCGCCTGCACACTTGTCAACATGTAAGAAATCAATGGACACTAACTCAAAAGGCTGAGTTGTCACAATATTAGTTAGAGGTGCCCTAGTCTCTCGGGTGGGTTTCTTTTGTTTCAAGCATGAACAGCTACGAGTCACATAGTGGTCGATGTCACGCTGCATATAAGGCCAAAAGAAGCGCTCTCTTACCAGTGAGGTGGTTCTGTCGACTCCTTGGTGCCCCATATTATCATGCAGTTCCTTCAAGATGGTTGCCTTGTACTTGTCAGGCAGCACAAGTTGTGTTCGGGTAGCTGTTTTTCGACGCAGGACACCGTCATCATCTAAGGTGAGTTTTTCCCATTCACTGATGAGCCTTTTACTCTGTGAACTGAATGATTTCAGCTGTTTACTGTCAGGTTTTTTATTCCACTGACGACACTCAATAACTGGGCTGATATTTTTGTCTTCTTTCTGGGCTCGACAAATCTCTGATGTAGAGAGAGGCTGATGCTCCGGCCTACCAATTTCATTGCATTGAATGGACAGTGCCATAGACCACACAGCATTGTAATCTGGGTCCTCGACTGACTGTACAACTGCTTGTACTGAACGAGATGACATTTCCTCAGTACAGTGTTCCATCATGGCATTCAAATCCAATGGCAACCTTGAGAGAACGTCGGCATCCGTGTTTTCTTTCCCGGGTCGATATCGGATAGTGAGGTGAAAATCCGCCAATTCAGCAACCCACCGGTGTCCAGTTGCATTTAATTTTGCTGTGGACAAGACATATGTAAGCGGATTGTTATCCGTATACACAGTACAGGATGAGCCTATTAAATAGTCTCTGAATTTTTCACACACCGCCCATTTAAGGGCGAGGAACTCCAATTTCCGGAGTGGAAATGGTAGTTTTTCTCAGGCTCAGTGAGGGTTCGGGATGCATATGCTATTACACGCATTTTTCCTTCCTGTTCCTGATATAAAACTGCCCCCAGACCCAGATTGGAAGCGTCTGTGTGTAGGACAAAGGGTTTGTTAAAGTCAGGGAAGGCAAGGATTGGCGGCTCTACAAGGTGATCCAAGAGTTCCTCCAGTAAGTGCTGATGTCTCTCTGTCCATACAATGGGGTGGTTGGAAGATGCCCCACTTTGTTTTCTTTTATTCTGTCTTGTTCTGGGGCTATGTTTGTCATTCCTTTCTAAGTCAGCAGGAGCTTTCATGAGGTTATAAAGGGGGGCAGCGATTCGAGAGAAATCTCGAATATACTGACGATAATAACTGAGGAGACCCATGATGGCTCTTAGTTCTCCCACTGTGGCTGGTTGCTTGTCTTTTAGGGCTCTGACAGCTTGGGTATCAGCCGGGTCGATTTTACTGCCCTCTGATGAAATGACTCGCCCAAGGTAGCGAACCTCTCGTCTAAATATCTCACACTTGGCTGGTTTCAACTTTATACCCTGTGCTCTTAATCTTCTCAGCACAGCCCTGACATGTTCTACATGGCTCTCAAAGGACTTACTGAACACCAATACGTCATCAAGATAAGGAATGCAGGTTTCATCCCTGAGCCCCTCCAGACATTCTTCCATGCATCGCTGGAAGGCGGCTGGTGCGTTCATTAAGCCGAAGGGTATTCGGATCCATTCATATAGGCCCCAGGGAGTCACAAAAGCAGTGAGAGGCCGGCTTTCTTCTGCCATGAATCCCTGATGGTAAGCTTTTCCCTGATCTAACAACGAAAACCATGAGTTCCCTCCCAGACCGTCCATGATGTCCTGCACCCTGGGAATGGGCTGGCGATCTGGTACAGTCTTACGGTTCAGCTCACGGTAGTCTATACAGAGACGTAGGCTTCCATCTTTTTTTCGAACACACACAATGGGGGAAGCATACGGGGAAGTGGATTTACGCACCCAACCTTGTGTGATGAGGTCGTGAAGGTAGCTCTTCGTCTCTTGATAGAGGGGTTTTGGTACAGACAGGTAAGTTTTGGCCACAGGTTCAGTGTCTTTTAGTGAGATGGAAAGCTGCAGGTTCTCAATGGAGCCGATGTCGTCATCAGAAATGGAAAAGGACTCTGACTCTTCTCTCAACATTCCTTTAACTATTTCCTTTTCAGTGGGACTAAGATGGCTCAAGTCGACTGGAGGATCCCAATCAGTAGCAGATGTTCGTTTCTTACTGACTTCCATATTATTTACTGTTACTGGGGGAGCATAGCAGGAGTGTTCCAACACTGTTGCTGGGTACACTGCTTGAACTGACTGTGCTGTTCCAATAACTGTCCTGCCAGTAAGTACTATTACCCCTTTTCCACCAACAAGAACCGGGTGCTGGTTCAGAGCCAGAGCCAGAGCTGGTTCGGAGTTGGTTCGACTGACAAGCTTACTAAGAAACCGGTTTGCCTTTCCACCGGCTAGAGAGCCACAACAGAGCCAGATCTTACGTCACTGCATACGTCTCATGTTGCCCAGCAACGCTAGTGCGGTAGCGCCAAACACAAACACGCTAGGCTTGTTCGAGATGCATCGGCTTCACGCAGATCGATCGCCGCATGACATCAAAGCACTGCGAAAGCGATCCAAAAGCACAAGGAGTCGTATGATCTCCAAACACTCCCGCAGCTCCGATCGATCCGCGCCGCTCCGATGCATCTCGAACAAGCCATCAACAATAACAGACGTTGCGTTACTATGGATGCTCATGGGTTTGCAAAAATACATCGGAATCCAACGCGTTTGTGCAGCTCGCCGTAACTTAAATAGACGGATATAATAATCAAGCTGCTATTAGCTCGACTAGCTGCTATTTAAAAATGGCGGTCACAAGTTTCTTGTTGGTCACGGTAACCCCGCCCCCAGCCCCTGACGCAATCGGTTCTTACTTGGCTCCGTTCTAGACCAGCAATGATTTGGTTCTACTTAAGAACCACTTTTCCTGGTTCGGAGCTGGTGCTTTGCGTGTGGAAAAACAAAGAACCGAATTGAAACTAGGCTCTGGCTCCGAACCAGCACCAGCTCTGCCTTGGTGGAAAAGGGGTATATGTCATGATCTGTTGGGTTTTGTACATCTACCACTATGAACGGTTTTTTTTCCTTTACTCAGTTTCACAAGAGTGTCAGTGAATTCTAGACCCTCCGACCACTGCGGATTTACACTAGGCTCAAGGATCAGTGTTGTCTCCTCTTGCAAAGGAGATGTCAAAACACGGCACTCCACCTTTACAGATGTATGTTTGGGGACATTTACATTCTCTCTGGTCATTTTGACAGCATATTCCAGTGATTGCTGTTCAGCAGCAATTCTCTCAACAAATACTTTAGCATCCTCCATTTCAAAACCAGAGAAAGCTGCTTTAACAGTTCTGATTAGCTGCTGGTTGTCACTGGCTTCATCCTGCTGTAACTCTGTATCAATAATAAGGCCAATAACATTTGAACCTATAATAGGTCGAGCAAGAGTGTTACCTTTAATCACCAAGGTGGGAACAACAACTTCTGTTGTAGGGACCCCTGCACCTGCAGTTAATTTGAATGCAACCTCAATCCATCCACTGTACGGCATGTCTTCACCATTAGCTGCAGTCAGATTTAAAGTGTCATTAGTTTCAACGATTTCAGAAATATGTCTCAGTGTCACATGCGGTAAGTGGTCTGCTTTCCATTGTTCACTAACTACAGTCACTTGTGAACCTGAGTCCCACAAAGCTCTAACCTGCTGGCCGTGGATGTGGCAGTTTATCAGATATTTTTGTCCAACCAATGGTGCAACTTTAGCTTGTCTTTTCTTTTGTGATTTGGCTTGGACTGTATAACACAAGGTTTTTGGACATTGACTTCTGTGAACAACCCAGTGCTCATATTGACATGCCTTGGAACAATATAACACGCTTTTACATACCGCACATTGCCTGAGTCTCACATTTTTCCCATGTGCGCCACAGCGTGCACATAGTTGGGGCACTGATGATGAAGTGGTTACTCCCTGCCCCGCTGGGGTAACCCTTGCCCGTTTAAAGGACCTCCTCTGAGGTGGCCTGATCTTCTCATTCTGCAACCGGCTGAGAAGTGTTCGCTGCTGCCACACCTAAAGCAGTGAGTGCAGTCTTCCAGATTTTCCTGCTGACAGCCATAGCATCTCCTCCTATACCGCAGTGTAGCTGTGGGATGAGAGTGTTGTTGGTTGTCATACCTTTGATTCAGTGGAGGGTAGCTGTGCTGTACTGTAGGGGCTCGAGGGTAGCCATATTCTGCTGCAGGAACCTGAGGATAGCTGTGCTGTGCTACAGAGCTTTGAGGGTACCTGTGTTGTATGGCAGGGGATTGAAGATAGCCTTGTTGTGCTGCAGGTGCTGGGGTTGCTCTGTATGTCAGTGGTGGGTCATTGTAGCCCGATGTCAGCTGAGGTGAGATGCCATCTAGTCCTGGTGGTGGATTTGGGTGCAGCTGCAGCTGTTGGAAAGAGGGCTGCTGCATAGACTCTTTAATAGAGGACACTTCAGCTTTCAGGTCTTTCAGGAGGGTCATGTTAGCTTTCATCTCCTGCAGTTCTGAAAGAATATCAACCTTATTCTTACTTTGACTCAGCTGGCTTGTCTTTTCCTTTTTTTCAATTGGAGTCTGGTCAGAATGAGCAGCATGAATAGTTACAGGCCGCTGTGGTGCTGTCATCTTCTTCTTATCCTGCCTCTCACTTTCATAAGCACAGGAAATATTTAGTTTCTCAAACAAGAGTTCATCAGAAATGCCAGTTTTCTCCAGGAATGGCTGGAGGTCACGTTTTACATTATCGTTCTGCAGGCCGGTCATAACTGTGTGGAGGAACATGTTCTGCACGAGCACTGGATCATATCGTAGGCCTGACTCAGATTCTTGTGAGGCAAACAGAATCTTCTGTCTTAAATCTAGAGTGCGAATAAGGAAGCTCTGAGGTGTCTCCTTCATGCTCTGGACTTCAGAAGACAGCTGTTTATATAACTCTGTTGCACTCTTTTCTTGGTAATGACAACGGAGTATCCTTCTCAGGGTGGGCAGTGTGAGGTCACTTTTCCCCTCTAAATAACTGCGCAACTGCATTCCAGGAACAATGGCTCTTATGACAGCATCAACAATCTCAGTCTCTGGCAGCCCTTTGAAAAGACCATGCTCGATCTGCCGTGCTAAGCTGGAAAACGGGAGACGATCTTTCTGTCCTGGTTCCCCAATTTGTCCAGATATTTTAAATTCTTTGTGCCAAGGAGGAGGGATGTGATCCAGTGATAAACCTGAGGCTGCCATTCTGTGGCTAGGTTTAGTGGCCTGGACCCCCTGTTCACCTTTAACATTTTGTGGTACCTGTACCTGGGGAGGTCTGCTTTCTGTTGGTACATTGTCTTGTGTGTCATCAGACTGATTTGGGTTTTTATTTGGTGATGCTTGAGGCTCACTTGCGTGGTCAGCTGCTGTCTGAGCCTGTAGCTCAATTATTTTGTCTTTAAGGCAGAGAAGCATCGCCATTCCCAAATCTTCAAGTTTCTGTAACTCTTCGCTTTGCAGATGGTTACTTATCATTAAGATGAATGATGTTCTGTTCTTTCCTGCCACATGCTCCAATTCTGGCCCAGTAATGATTAGAAAATCACACAGTTCTTTTAGGCTTTCTACTGGCAGTGTACACAAAAGTCCTATTATTTCCAACTGCAATGTCTCTACTTCAACGGACTCCATTTTTCTTGCAGCAACGATCTAGTGTTCAGTAACAGCAGTAACTTGTGTGCTTAACTTTGACAGAAGCGCTCCTGGTACCTTGGGTTCACCTCAGATTGCTTTTGCTTTTAGTTGTAGACACTCGAACTGCCACCGTATTATTCACTCGATGTCGCCTGCCTGGGTAAGTTGAAAGGGACTGAATGAGAGCTTGGGACGTCTGTTCTTGGCAGAAGTCGGACACTGCTTCACTCAATCCCAGCGGGGCCTCCAGAAAATGTTACACCCCTGGAAAAGGGGAATAATGAGTAATAAGACACGGGACACGGTGTTACTTCTCTCACGTCCAGTGTAATAATGCATTTCTTTTGCAAGAACAATAATTCAACAATACATAATATTACAAATTATTACTAAATGCAAAATCAGTACTACTGCAAAGTACAAATGCAACTGGTTATTTTAAATACGTGGAACAGGCTGTATTATTCCTCGTATATACATAGAAGCTAAACAGACTAATTAACAAACATGAATTTAATTATTCTAGTATTTAACGCACCTATAATCACACTGATAGTTTAGCAATTAATATCACTCTTCTCAACTACACAAAATAATATAACATATCCCAGTTATTTATCATTAAACACATCTTCCCTTTAAGTGCTGAACACTGCACATGAACCGTATAGTTGTATATCTCCACCACGCGATGTACACCATGTGATGCAGCTAGCAAAATAACTATAGTGGAGCTTACGTTAAGCAGCACTTACTCGAAGCAATAACAATTACACAGACAAGTTTGACTTCTAGCTTATTTCTTAGACTACAGAGGACATCAATACAGACACAAAATGCATTAATAACAGATTTTACCTGGAAAAGGGGAATAATGAGTAATAAGAACACGGGACACGGTGTTACTTCTCTCACGTCCAGTGTAATAATGGACGAACAGACGCAACACGCTTCCCTTGCGATACATCAGGCATAATCAACCGATTCCCGATCAACATGCGAACTCTTTAACACAAACTTTGAATAGCAACCACATGAAAACAAGGTACAACAATAAATGGGCAGTGTAACTTTTAAATAATACCGTTTTTGGCAAGTTATTGTGCTAATGCATCATCATATGACTCTTTAACTTGAAGACCAAAGTAATCGCTAATAGATCATTCAATCAGGAAATCACAGTGCTGTTACTCTTACCAGTATTCTATATATGGACATGAATTATGATGTGTTCTTCACCCTTTTTTTAAGTACTTCTCTGAATTGAAGCAAATTGCTTATTTTCCTCTCTTTAACACACAGAATTACATATAATGAACTTTTCTGAATGTACACATTCTCATAACCATTACACTTACACACATACACAGACACATTTTCTCTCTTGTATTTGGTTCAATCAAGAGGATATTTTTGTAGCAAGAGAGAAAGAGAAAGTGAGATATTTGTACTAACAATGAAGACTTTAAAAGAGATAGTCCACCCAAAAAATTAATTCTGTGTCATCATTTACTCACCCTCATGTCGATCCAAACCTGTTTGACTTACTTTCTTCTGTGGAACGCATAAGATATTTCGAAGAATGCTGCTAACCAAACAGTTTTGGATACCATTAACTTCCAATGTATGGAAAAATTATATATAATTATTTTTTATGTCCCACAGAGGAAAGAAAGTTACAAAAGTTTGGAATGATATAAGAGTGAGTCAATAATGAATTTAAATTTTTAGCTGAAATATTCCTTAAAAGGGATTTTCAGCAATTATATGTTTAAAGACAGTTATGAAATGCATTAAAGGTATTTCATATCATGTAATTCATTCAGTCAACGAAATTTGTCAGGTTACACTTTGTGCCCCATATTAGAGTTTGTCTTCTAAACAGAGTGAACTGCTTATTTAAAAGTAACTTTAAGAAAGGTTGTTTTTGCGAGAAAACTATTTTATATGGACAAACAATATGCGCTTTTCAAGAGATAGTGCTCTTAATACAGTAGGTTAAATATGTGCCATAATTTAGTGCTAGATGATGCTTTAAATCATATATTAAAAACAATCTACTTGTATGTTAAAAACAATTGCTTATACAAATTACACAATAACTATACAGTATAATCAACGAAATAGTAGCGGATCTACAGATTAACCGTTACTAATGAGATGTTTTCTTTTGATTATCTATACAGAAATTCTTTTTTAGCACGTCTAAAAAATAACTGGTGGTGGACAGTTTCATCTCCTGTCAGCACCGGTGGCCACACAACTGAGAAGTGTCCATCAGGGACGGTTTAAATACCTCTTCTGGGTCTACAGAGCCTCTCTCTTGTCTTGTCTCTGCGCTGTCAATGTGAGAGAGACTCTTGAGACCGAAACAGATAGGGAATGGTATACCGTATGTCTCACTGTTTCATTCCCAGAGGACAGTGGCAGTAGACAGCAGAGTTCTGATGTGTGAGATTCAATAGCAACCACAGATAAAAGTTACTCCACATCAAACCGCATTAGCCTGTCACAGAGAGGTAGGCCTACTTTCTGCTGTGTCTTTTTGTTGGTTGAAAGCATTCTCTCTTCATTTCCATTTTCCTCTGTCTTCCTTTTAGATGCAACCAAAAGAGAAGCAAATGATTGTTGGCAGTCCAACATGGTCAATTAAAATCGTACTACTTCCACAGAACAAGTACATTGTTAAAACAGAAATGTACCTGGCTAACCAGAGTTTATATCCACTGTCCTTGTTCATTAGCTTCCTGGACAGAATTGTCCCATCTGTATTGGATTCACACTAAACAACATAACACATTCACATTAATGAACAGCTTTCATTAAAATCCCATTTCAAGCATGGCAGTGCTAGGATGTCATTACAAATTGTGTGTTTTAGGATTGCCGAAGTAAAAATTCAATGTATGAAAGAAGCTTTTATTCAGCAAAGACACATTAAATTGATCAGGTTGTGACAGTACCAACATTTTGAACTTTCTATAAATCAAAGAAATGTTTCCACAAAAATATATTAAACTGTTTTCAACATTGATATTAAGAATAATTTATTGAGCAAATCATAATATTAGAATGATTTCTGTAGGATCAAATGACACTGTAATGATGCTGAAAATCCAGCGTTGCAACACAGGAATACATTTTAATTTGAAAAGATATTCAAATATAAAAGTTTTTTTTAACTGTAATAATATTTCACAATATTACTGTTTTTACTGTATTTTTGATCAAATAAATGCAGCCTTAGTGACTTCATTCAAAAGGATTAAAAAATCCCAAATATTTGAACGGTAGTGAATAAGTACATGATATGACTTGTCTTTATAATATCATAATTAATATACTGTATTTCTTACACAGCATAAATAAATCTTTATAGAGAAAAAATATATAAGTGGATTCATAGGTGTATTTATCAAGTTTTTAAACAAACAAACACAGCGCAAAGTGCACTAGGGTCCAAACCCACTTTTGCTAGTTTAGCGACGGAAAAACGGCACATGGTCTAAAAGGGTTGTATTCTCCTAATGAGTAATGGGTGTGTTTTGGGCATAACATGATATAAACCGATCAGAATCTCATCTCCCATTCCCTTTAAAAGCCAGTTGGCGGATTCGCTATTTACATGGCGGAATTTGCAAGCGGTAAGACTGAACGCTTCTCTAGCGAGGAAACGGATCTGCTCGTGCGCGAGGTTAAAGCGTGTGAGCAGACCATCTACGGGACAAAGTGTACGAGCATTGTGGACCGCCTATAGGCACACATTACTAACATGCTCTTTAAATAACAAATAAAATCTTGCACCATTGACTTTAGACCAGGTTTCAGTTGGTCAATGGCGCAGTCTATTTCAGCTGCCTCAAAATAGCAACGCGCCAACAATGCACCCAGGCCCGGTTCTAGAACCAAATCATTGAGGGTGCTTCTGAAAATAGTGAGGGTGCTTACATAAACATAGGAAATGGCTCCAAATCATCATCAGTCTAAAAATAGTACCTCAAAATAGGGGTGAGCGACACCTATTGTAATTGCTGTTATGTTAAACGATATGATATCTAGCTGGCTGCTGGCATGATCGATTAGCCTATGTCCCTCACTTTGCAAAAAACAAACAAAAATATGCCACGCATAGCCTACACTGTGATGTTACTAGTTTAGACCATGGCGCGTGCATTTAGAGTGATTTACTGCATGGTTTAAATGCAGTTAGAATGGTCAAAATTCAAAATATGGGGGGGGGGAATGCCCTGTACGAGTTTTTGTCCTTTACATTTATCATATGATATAGTTAATAAATGTTACACAAAGAGTGCTGTTTTTCCCAAATATCAACATTGCAAATGTGTGAAGTACTGAAATTGATTTTATTCTGCAGTTTAATAAAGAAGTTAATATAAGTAACTTACATTTTAAACATTTCGTTTCTGACGACAATGAATCAGTCCTTTTGAACGAAACCGCTGATTTAAAGATTAAGGTCACTCGGCGGCGGCCGCGGCGCCATCGGCCACGGCACTAGCTTGGGTTTGTCGCCGGTGTTTGCAGGGGTGTCATGCAGTGAGAGTGAGGTTGTAGGGCGGGGTTCGCTGCTGTCATCGGCAGGCGGTGTCATTTCATCTTGTGATGTACTGGAGGTTTGAGCTTTCTTGAGCCAATATCTTACTTAAATGGTGAAAAATTGACAATTCGTATTTTTAGGCTACCTAAAGCCCTGTCTCAGAAAGCTAACGAATTTTCTGAGCGCACACACGCACACATGCAAGCAAAGTGGGCAATTTAAGAGACAGCTTCACCTATGCGTACCACCGCAAAAGGACACAACCAATCTAATGCATTAAACATGAAAGCATAATTAAATAAATTCTGATTCGAAAAATCGTGTTAATTGATTTATTTTGTATGTGTGTGAATTCCGTCTGTGATTCTATTGTCGGCGAAATCTCGTTAACATGTGTGCTATTAATAATTTCATGTGAGGGTGCTTTCACTTTTGTTTGAGGGTGCTTAGCACCCTCAAGCACCCCGTAGAACCGGGCCTGAATGCACCTGAACACACCTCGTTTTCAGACCAGCAGCCCATGGGCGCAATGCTAGGTCCCATGGTCATTAAAATCATGTTTCTATCAGGACCACTATCGTCAAGTACGATTGGCAATTGCATACAGTTAGGATTGGCGGTGTGATTCTGTTCTGGGCAAGAACTCCCTGCGCATCCATGCAGTTTAGCATGGATAAGAGCAAGGAGAGCAGCGATAACCCCCCATAGGGTAAACAGAACAGAACCAACATGGATCTATTGCAGATATCATTAATTAAAGATTTTAAAGTATAACATAATATGAGAATTTATTCTGATTCAAGGGGAATCAGAATGCCAAATCCTGACTGACGAGAGGAGGAGCTGGGGATAGAGGAGGGTAATTAGCTCTTCTATAATTCCTATACGTAGATATGGATCAGCTGAGAGTCAGCAGATACGAGGTTGACAAACGTGTCCTGCCAGAACTGACGCTACGCTTAATTTAATTAAGTATGGTAACGCTTTACATACGACCCGCAAACAACTACGTAAGTAAACCGAAATTACGGTGTACGTTTCTGTAATTATAGCATACTTCCGTGTAGGTATAGGGGAACAATATGTTAAGTTTGGGGTAATAAAGGGGTAACAAGCAGATAGTATACAACCTGCAAATAACTTCGTAAGTAAACTGAAATTACGGTGTACGTTTCTGTAAATATAGTGTACCTCCGTGTAGGTATAAGGTAATAAAGGGGTAACAAGCTATGCAAGCAAATTATTTATAATGTAATTATTTTAACAGGTACCTATTATGTTAATATATTCCAGGCAAAAATTGTACGTCTGTTGTATATAAAAGTTATCACATTTCTGGCAAAATATGTTCTTGGGGGTGAAATGCTGTTTCATGCAGAGTTTTTTACACTGTTAAAGAGTTGGATTACCATGGTGGACAAAGTTTAAAAAATGAAGTTGTAAGTTTGATGGAGTATTTCTGTTCCAAAAATACTCCTTCCGGTTTGTCACAAGTTTCGGAAAGTTTTTTTCGAATACGTAACTACATGACGTCAGAGTGGGCGGAATTTCCTTATACGGGTCTTATGGGCACTTCTCCCGGAAGGGTGCGCGCATCTGTAGCCTAGAGCGTTCGAGAGCGTCCATCAGACCGCTGTGCTCTGCTGCGCTGCAATCAAAAAAATGGCACCAAAAAGTGTGTTTTTGGTTGCCAGGGCAAGACAACACTGCACAAATTTCCAAAGAACCCAGAGTTAAGGGACCTGTGGATGGATTTTGTTTTTCCAGAGCAGCAACGGAGTTGCGCAATTGTGTTCTTGTTTGTTCCCTTCATTTCGGCGGTAGCTGCTAATAGTTTTATAAACAAAGCACAGTTCGACGATTTGCAGATCGCCTAATACTTAAAGATGGAGCAGTCCCAACGATAAAGGTTCACGGAACCGCAGGCGGTGAGTAAAACTGCTTCAAATGTTGTTAACTATCGGCGTGTAAGCTAAGCACAGCAAGTAAACAACATGATCACGTACAGTTAATGTATCGATGGAGCATGCGATGTATGGTGTGTGTTTGTGTGTTTAAATACAGTTGTTTAGCTGGCCACTGTAGGTGTCAGTTTGTTTATTGTAAAATATAAATCATGTCCTCATAAACCACGAGTCTGTCTGTTTACAACACATGCAAAAGCTTTGCGCGCTCCCGCCCACACGGCACGCCTTTTTCCGGAAAGACTCGGTACAGCCTATCTTTCTTTTATAAATATAATAAAACTAAAGACTTTTTGGAGATATGAAGGATGCAATACTACTCTATAGGTACTCAAGATTAACATGAGATTGAGTGAAACTGAGTATTTCACCCCCCCCTTTAATTAATCTGGTAAGAAAAGCCAATAAATTCATTTTTTATCATACTGTGCTTACATACAGCCATACACGTTTCATTTTCAACCCACAGATGTCAAAATTACCCTGTAAAATTGCACAAGAACATATTTTGCCAGAAATGTGATGATAACTTTTATATACAACAGACGTACAATTTTTGCCTGGAATATATTAACATAATAGGTACCTGTTAGTTTTAAATAATTACATTATAAAATAATTTGCTATGTATAATCGCTTGTTACCCCTTTATTAGCCTACCTAAAATACTTAATCATATTGATTACCCTCTTTACATACCAATTAACATTGTTCCTAACCTACACGGAAGTACGCTATAATTACAGAAACGTACACCGTAATTTCGATTTACTTACGAAGTTATTTACAGGTTGTATATCTGCATGTTATCCCTTTATTACCCAAAACTTAACATATTCTTCCCTCATACCTACACGGAAGTACGCTATAATTACAGAAACGTACACCGTAATTTCGTTGTACTTAAGCAGTTGTTTGCGGGTCGTAAAATAAAGTGTTACCTTAAGTATTAATCAAGATACCTTATTGCTGGCTATCTGCAAGGTTCAGATGACCTTGCCAAAATACTATAGTTTTTGTTTGAATGTCAACAACGTATGATATAGGAACCATTTTATCCTTCCTTGCACATTCTGATAAGCCTATTTATTTAGCTAACCTTAATTTACGCCACCGTTAAAATGTAATCAGTAATATTTTGTGCATTTAAAACCTCTTTAAAATAATGTTGAGGAATTTTGTATAGTGCAAATAGTGTGAATGTGGCCCAGTAGGTTCTGAAATAAATGCTTTTATTGGACTTGATAGAGAAGGAGGGCAAATGACTTTGTGCGCTGTCATGCAGAAACATGGTTCATAGCACAGAGGGCTTGTGGTCCATCACTTGGAATGGATTTACTTTTACTCTGCCATGGCCTTTTCAAACTTCACTTGATTCAGTGAGTTGACAGAATACTGATCACTGCGCTTTGGAACGACATGCATGTTTGGATGTGAATTAGAACAGAGACTTTTAAACGTTTTGGCAGTACCTTTACACGACAACAGCATTTTGGGTGCCTGAAAACGCGAACTTTTGAAAACGGGTTTCAAAGTGTAAGGTTTTGAAAAAGGTCTCCGTGTAAACAACAAAAACGCAAATCTCTGAAGACAATGACATCATGCACATATTACGTATTACGTGTTCAGTCTATAGTGTCTCATCGCCATCTAATGGCCTGGCTGCAGAATACAGGGTTTTAGTCATTTTCGCGGGTCCGTGTGAATCATAGACAGTATAAGAAGTGGACATAGCCATCTCATTGGAAACTCAGTTGAGACAGTTGAAGCCCATTTTTAGCGATTTTTGAGCACTTCCGTTCCTGACGCGCAGACTCAAACTGACTCAAACTAAGCTTGATGACGTGAGCAACCTGTCTGACAGACGTAAATCTTCTAGTAGCTGTGCGTGAAAATTGCCAACGTTAATCTTGCAGAGATGGAGGAACTTGAGCAAAGAGTTCTCATACCGAATTATTTCCAATTCCCCAAAAACGTTGTTGAAATATTTTGTCCCGTTGCTTTTATGGACTCATTATCTATGGGCTTCTCCCTTGATGGGACATCCCCCAATTGCCTGCGAGCTTCTCCTGTCTGTACGGTAATTTCTGTACAGTGCAACAGAGAGTCGAGTGGTTATGACGCAATCGTTAGCCTAGTTTTACAAAAACTGTTTCTATGGGGCCATAATGTAACATAGAAGGTAATAGAGCCCTTTATACATTGTTGTGTTAAATGAATGGGAGTCAATGGAAATGCTCGGGAACGGCACCCGCCATCTTGCCAAATTAGTGCCAGCCACTAATTTGCCAAAATGAAAAAAATTATGAATTGTAAAAATTATTAAGTTCTGTTTCCTGTTTGATTAAAATTTAGTTGTGGTCCAGCTCATGACACACACAAAAAAACAGCTTTTTCTGTTGCAGAGAAGCTTCATGTCATAGTCTCATTATATGAGTATCATTCCAGTTCTGAAAATTGAATATGCTTGGGCTAAAATTTAAGAACATATTGTCTATAAAATGTCATAATAGGCTTTTAAAAATATGTTCTAGTCAAACTCATGCACTTAAACTATAGCTTGATTATTTACAAAATTGCAAGAAAATTAACTAACATGAAGAGCAATGGTTTAGTTTTTTATTTTCCATCAAGGAATTGACAGTTAACTTGTATGAAGAGACATCATCTTGAATTAAATTTTGCTATATTTTAAACCATCATTCAAAATTTGGATAATATCATAATATCTGTAGTGGATGGATGGACTGCCTCTTGTTTTCGTGCGTGTTTTGCACATAAACAGATCACCCACCGCTTTTTCACATCACATTCAAACTTGATCTGTGAGGTTTTTTAGCGAGCAATCAGGTGAAAATAAAGATAAATCTCTGTGTCTGTTTACAAAGCTTTGATGACTTATGTGCCAAAAGTAAGCAATGATTATGCAAATTAATCCCCGTCTCTCCTCAACCACACTTGTAACGATTCAATGTGTTTGAGTTCTGTTTTGTGATCTTGGTTTCCCCTGTCTTTGTTATTTTGGTTCAGTCCTGTTAGTTTTCCCGCTCTGCCTAATTAGTTATTCCCGTCACCTGTGTTCTGTTCATTATCCAATTATTCCTTGTGTATTTAAGCCCTGTGTTTTCCCTCAGTGTTTGTCGATCGTCGTCGATGTATGGTTGTGTGTGTTTAGCCCTGAAGTCCTGGAGTCTGTTCTTTTGTTCCTGTTTGTTTTTGAAGTTTTAAGTTTGTTAAATAAATCTATTATATTGAAGCTCCCTTGTCCTCGTATTCAGCTACCTGCACCAGCAACCCTGACAGAACGATTGACCTAAAACAGAAGATGAGCCAGAGGAGACGTAACCAGAGGAGAGAGGTGAACCCAATTCACACACCAATCCTCTTTCAAGGCGAACGCTCCCTGGAAGAATATGCAAGACTTTATATGGACCTGTATGATGATGTGAGATGGGATGAGGAGGAATTGACGCAAAGTTTCTGGGGTGGATTAAAAGACCCTCTCGCCCAGATAATTTTGGTGAAGGACCTACAAATGTCCTTCTTGGAGTTTGTGGATCACACACTGTGGGCGTGGAGGATCTCCCACTCCAGCCAGTTCCAAATCCGGTATGCCCAGAGCCCGTCGCCTGCCCGCCAGAGCCTGAGCCCGTCGCCTGCCCGCCAGAGCCTGAGCCCGTCGCCTGCCCGCCAGAGCCTGAGCCCGTCGCCTGCCCGCCAGAGCCTGAGCCCGTCGCCTGCCCGCCAGAGCCTGAGCCCGTCGCCTGCCCGCCAGAGCCTGAGCCCGTCGCCTGCCCGCCAGAGCCTGAGCCCGTCGCCTGCCCGCCAGAGCCTGAGCCCGTCGCCTGCCCGCCAGAGCCTGAGCCCGTCGCCTGCCCGCCAGAGCCTGAGCCCGTCGCCTGCCCGCCAGAGCCTGAGCCTAGCCCCAAGCTCCCTGAAATGCTGGTCCCGTCCAGTTCCGAGTCCCATGATGTGCTGGTCCCGTCCAGTTCCGAGTCCCATGATGTGCTGGCCCCGTCCAGTTCCGAGTCCCATGATGAGCCAGAGCCCGTTGACCCAGACCCAGCGCCAGAGCCCGTTGACCCAGACCCAGAGCCCGTTGACCCAGACCCAGCGCCAGAGCCCGTTGACCCAGACCCAGCGCCAGAGCCCGTTGACCCAGACCCAGCGCCAGAGCCCGTTGACCCAGCGCCAGAGCCCGTTGACCCAGCGCCCGTTGATGTCAAGTCTGTTCCCGTTCCTGAACCTGTCCTTCTCCCCAAGAAAATTTTGGGGGGGGGGGCTATACGCCTTCGCCGTGGCCGGCCAAAGATCCATGGAGGCCCAGAAAAATAACACCGCCGTGGCCACCTGATGGGTCTTCACCGCCGTGGCCACCCGAAGGGTCCTCACCGCCATGGCCACCCGAAGGGTCCTCACCGCCATGGCCACCCGAAGGGTCCTCACCGCCATGGCCACCCGAAGGGTCCTCACCACCGTGGCCACCTGAAGAGTTCTCACCGCCCTGGACGCCCGAGAGCCCCACAGCTCCGCCCTGGGCGCCCGAGGGTCCCACAGCTCCGCCCTGGACGCCCGAGGGTCCCACAGCTCCGCCCTGGACGCCCGAGGGTCCCACAGCTCCGCCCTGGACGCCCGAGGGTCCCACAGCTCCGCCCTGGACGCCCGAGGGTCCCACAGCTCCGCCTTGGACGCCCGAGGGTCTCACAGCTCCGCTGTGGCCACGCCCACAGCCTGCTCTGCCCTGGCCACGCCCACAGCCTGCTCTGCCCTGGCCACGCCCACAGCCTGCTCTGCCCTGGCCACGCCCACAGCCTGCACCCCCCTGGAGGCTTCCTGGACCTGCACCATGCCCTCGTCAGCCTCCAGGGCGCCCACCCTCCCACCCCTTTGGATGTTATACGGCGCGAGGACGCGCCTTCGGGGAGGGGGGAGGTACTGTAACGATTCAATGTGTTTGAGTTCTGTTTTGTGATCTTGGTTTCCCCTGTCTTTGTTATTTTGGTTCAGTCCTGTTAGTTTTCCCGCTCTGCCTAATTAGTTATTCCCGTCACCTGTGTTCTGTTCATTATCCAATTATTCCTTGTGTATTTAAGCCCTGTGTTTTCCCTCAGTGTTTGTCGATCGTCGTCGATGTATGGTTGTGTAGAGCCCTGCACGGGCCTCAAATCTAGGCCCTAGCCCGGCCCTGGCCCGAGACGCTCAGGCCCTAGCCCGGCCCGTGTCCGACAGCTCATCAGAATGATCAGCCCGAGTCCGACCCGAGCCCGTTAAAAAAAAAAAAAAAAAAAAAAAAAAAAAATTCCTTGGATAATACACAGCCTGCCCTATGTTGCAGTCCGTAAACCAGATATGTTTCGTTTTCAAAGGCAAAGTATTTACCGGTAAGTTTATTTTCATTTCTTTATAAAGTTAATTAAGAAAAAAAAATGTTTTTTATTTTTATGACGACCAAGTAGCCGACAGCGAGTTAAACATGTTTGATCCATTGATTTATAGCCTCTCAAATCAACACTTTACTTGGCTAACTTACAATAAAATCCATAGATATAAAACAACTTAAGCATATCACACAGACAGTTAACGTTAGTTTTAAACGTTTGTTTAGCTAAACGTTTTTTGTCATTTTTGAAAAGCTGAGGCAAACTGCTGTGCTGCTCAGAGCAACAGCGCTCGCAAACTAAATGAGTTTATACAATAGGCTAAAATACAGAGAACGCAATCTAAAAAAATCAACATAAATTACATTAAAAACAACCATGCAGGTTATCTTACCTCAAAAATCAAGTCTTCACTACAGAACATGGCCATTCTTATTTCCACCTTACATCCTTGTTTCCAACAGACTCATGAAAATGAAGTCCAATCAAACAAAAAACAGCCTCCTAACATGGCTAAGAACAGTCTCAGAGCATCGTGAAGAAAAAGCACAGCATCCACAGTGGAAGGTTTTAATCCAGTCGTACTTTTTCCAGCTGCGCTGAAGTCACGCGTGCTACCGGGACTCTAAACACAGAACGAGCCGGTCGCGCGAATCTCAGATCGCGCCGCCGGGAAACCTGTGCGCGTGCGTGTGTGTGTGTGTGTGTGTGCGTGAGCGTGAGCAGACTGTCATGTCAGTCATATGTCAGTGTGATAGGTTATAAAACGTCTTTCTATGTTTGCGTTTCAATCGTCATCTTCTCATATTTATTTTAATTAATGTCTAAAATATGCTATAAAAAAAGATAAGCCTAAAACCCGGCCCGGCCCGGCCCGCGTGTGAACTATGACGTGAAAATTGGCCCGAAGCCCGGCCCTAGGAGCGTAAATAAGTCGGGGCCCGTCGGGCTCGGGCTGAAATGCAGGCCTCTATGGTTGTGTGTTTAGCCCTGAAGTCCTGGAGTCTGTTCTTTTGTTCCTGTTTGTTTTTGAAGTTTTAAGTTTGTTAAATAAATCTATTATATTGAAGCTCCCTTGTCCTCGTCTTCAGCTACCTGCACCAGCAACCCTGACAACGCTCGGACTACCTGATCCAATAGCTCAACTCTAGTAAACTGCACAATGGCAAGAGGAAATACTGGATTAAGTCAGCCATATATGTTTGAATCAGAAACTGATTCAGAAAAAGAGGACGAGCGAATTATACAGGCTCGTCGATACATCAGAATGGTAATGTGTCTTATGTATCTTTCTCTACAACGTCGGACACAACGATAATTTATATGGTTAGCCTTTAGCTTGACTACGTTACCAAACAGACAATAATGTGTTGCTAATGTTACACAAACCATGTTCCCGTTTGCCATCTCAGAGTCAGACGACTGCCTTCTATAAATCAGCATCCTCAGAAGCACTTTGAACATCATAGAGTCAGTGGAGAAAGGCATATTATAACATGCGTAATACATCATATACATAAATCACCTGTTACATTGCTATATGTACTAGATTTTTTCCTGTGCTTTCTTAATGGTGTTCTTGTGCTCACTGTGGAAAAGACCCGCCCCGCACGTTGACATGATTGGTTACAACATGTTTGTGACGTCAGCACCAGCGATTTTAAACCACGTTTTTAGACTGTCTTTGGTTCTCTATAGTTTTAAGGAGAAAATACTCAGCAATGGTGTTGATTGAGGAATTTCCAAATGGTTTTTCTTAAAGCATAAAAAACACCATATAGATATAAACAACATGAAAAACTTGATTAAAACTTACATAAAAAAAACAATGAGGACTTTGCTTCTTAATTTCAGAAGGCCACTGTGACAGAACGCTAACATGATTTTACAAATTAAGAATGTAATATTGGTTGCAATATTTTATAACATATTTAATGGGAACATGAAAATTCACATATTCCCTGCTATCATTTTACTGTTCAAAGATATGATTTATAAACCAGAATAAAAAATCTGGGTGTTGGATTCTTTCATATTTTGTTAAATTCAGTCTATACTCTAGAGTCTGTAGTGATATGAGAAGAAATAAAGGGTGTATGTCTGTGCTAAAGCAGTCAATGACCTACTTTATAACATGCTGCTTTTTAAACATTAATCATTTCTAACAAACACCATCCTATTATGTTGGAGAGCTCTACTATTCTACTACCGTACATTTCTTTCTGCTTGCCTAAATCACAATAGTAGATGTATTTCTACTCTTGAATGTGTGTGAATATTTATTTACCTGCTGAAATGACCACCTGCATATTTTGTGTTTTGGATCCTGTCTCTAGCACTGACTGTTGGCGTGCGTTGTAACGGTCACATTGTGTTTTATTGCAATCTAAGTTCAAATGAGAACTGCGCATGTGCGTGTTAGTTTTTGACAAGTGAGGAGAGAAGATAACCGCTCTGCCGACTCTCTTTGTATTCTTTCTTTTATTTCGTTTTATATTGTGACCAGAGTTGGATGTTTCTTTGTATACTTTTTCCTCACTCGTTCCTCATGTATGCGGACGAGTGTGCGACGTAAAGTTATTTTATTAAACGCGGGGAAAATACGACATCTCTCGTCTCTCGTGCTCATTTTCCTCCGACACCTGTTTTTGTCTCTCTGGGCAACATCACAACTTTGCGTTACAGCGTGTGTGTTCACCAGGATGTTTAACTAGCTTAACCTTGTTTAACTAGCTTAACCAGCATAAGTAAACTTGATTAGGAGATTGACCACCATCACCTTTTTGCTGATAAGCATTAATTTATGACTGCCATTGTTTTTATTCCCTGAAGTTGGAATGTTTTTGTCTTTGTTTACTCCCTGGTAGAAAAGATATTGTATCTAAATGGGACCTTCTTGATTAAATAAAGAGTAATATTAATTTTCAGCAGGGTTAATATTAATATGTAGAGTAAACATTTAGACGTAGTCATTAATTGTGGTATTTTCAGTTTTGGCACACTGTGGTAGTATTTACATTTTTATGGATAATTACTGTATATCAAACCCACATGGGACGTTTAACAAACGTCATTTGCAGCTGAAAATTAATCATCATTGAAGCATAGATGTAATTGGTTTAAATTGGTCCATATAGTATATAGAGGTATAGTTAGAAGCTTGTACATAGACCTCAACACTCTGGTGTTGACAAGAATGGTGACAATCAACAATGGAAAAGATGAGCTCTTAAAGGGATAGTTACCCCAAAAATGAAAATGTTGTCATCAATTACTCACCCTTAAGTTGTTCCAAACCTCTATGGATTTCTTTGTTCTGTTAAACACAAAAGAAGATTTGAAGAATGCTGGTAACCAGACAGTTGACGGTAGCCATTGACTTCCATTGTAGGAAAATAATATGGAAGTCAATGGGGTCCATCAACTGCCTGGTTACAAGCGTTCTTTAAAATATCTTCTTTTTGTGTTCACCAGAACAAAGAAACTCATACAGGTTCGGAAAAAACTTGAGAGTAAGTAAATGATGACAGACTTTACTGCATGCGGTGAACTCACAAACCCTTACCATTTCATCAGTATTGTTCAATTTGAAGTTCTTTGTTCAGACTATTGTTGGGACAACATTTGGGGAATTCTCTAACATGGGGTTTTAAGTAGTTTCAAGTAATTCACATTTCTAAATATTTTTAAATGAAACGTTGCCAAAATCAGCCAATAATCAAAATGGTACCAATATAATATCCATAATTCCACCATGAGTATCATCAACACTAACTACAGAACCCATTAACTGTACTCATATTGTTTAGTTGTTTAGTTTAAAGTGAAAATGTCTTTAATTTTGAAAAAAAAAGTGAGATTAATCATGATTAAAATTTGACAACCATAAAATGATTATTATAATTTAGTCTAAGTAGAAGGGAGTTCATTATTTATCATCTTGCTGTTGATTGTTTGGAGGCTTTAGTGTGAATGGGAGGAGAATCTGTTAATGCAGCTAATCGCTTCTCTCTAAATGAGTGCAGACAGTGTGAGTGATCTTTATGGGCCACATTTATGACTCCATTAATGAAAATGATGCAGTAACTCTCTTGTACTTGTGCAAAATGCTGATTTTTTGGTTTTGTTTCAGAAACAGGAATTAAAATGGAGAGTATTTCCAACCGTGTCAACTAAGAGATGGTAGTCTAACTCATGGCTTGATTCGATTTTCCATTTTTTTCCATTTCCCTTCTCCGTACGTTTTCTCATGAGGAGACAACAAAAGTAATAACCATAGTACCTCAGATGCACAGTGATATGGCACTCCTCTGCCCTTCTGTTATTGCTTTGCCCCACTCAGGGACAGATTAAACCTGATGTTCTTCAACAAAACGCTTGCCTATGTTGAGCCTAAAGGTATGATTTGTTGAAAGTAATCTTTAGAGGTTAACGCTAAAAGCAAGTTCTTTACAGACTTACTGCGAGTTTTCGCAGTCGTTTCCATAAAAACGCAGAAAAAAACAAGCTTTTCAGTCTTTTACGAGTTCAGCATCACGGTTTGAGATTGTGTGGAGCCAGCACACCTCCACAACTCTAATCAAAAATTCTTTTTGATATTTCCTTCTCACATCTGCTGTGACCGGCTCGGTTTTCTCAGTCAAAATGCATCAGCGTCTGTTTTAGATTGCAGTATAAATAGCGATTAGCCTAGAGGACAATGTCAGTGTTTCAAAACTATTGACACAATGGTGTGTGTCAATGAATGTGTGAATGAAAATTAATGGTTGGGGTTTGGATCTGTAACTATGTGAACCAATGCAGGGAAGTAATGGCACTTATATTGTGCTGTAAAAGTTTTTAAATGTGACTCTGAAAGCACTCAAAACCCCTCAGGTTTCTGTTCAACAAAAACTTAACCTAATATAAGGTTGGATCCAGTGCTTCTCAAGCTGAATCTCAATAAAGAATGTTCTTTTGTAAGCAGAACAGCATCTACTTCATTATACAAAGCCGAACCGATCACTTTGAGGAATATGTACTTGTTTGTGTGGCCAGATTGTTGGTTGTCTGAGTTTTCTGTCCAATCAGTCAGTTTATTCATGAGTCACGTACGTTTCTCTTCAAATCTTCATTGTTATTCTTTGGCAGAGTTCTCAGAACATAAGGCACTGCTTAAATAACTTCAAACTCCACCTTCTAGAGGCCACGGGCTCATTGTCCGAGATGTGACGGTTCACTGGTTCCAACTGCACCTCCACAGGAAGAAGAATAAAATATGACCAGAGATGATAGTTCTACTACATGCTCGATTCAAGCTCCCTCACATTTAAATCAGGACTGCACACTCTCTGGGCCGCTCTGAAATGTATTAGTTTGCTTTCTGAGCCGAAAAATAGAGAATCATACAAACAGAAAGATAAAGATTGAGTTTGAAGGCTGTGAGGGATGAGGCGTGTGGGCATGTGATTCTGGGGGTGTTTCTCCACTGTTATATAAGAGCTCATCGCTTTAATGTGCCATTCAGGAAGAAACTTTATGAGAGGAAAATGATTATGATGGTAGTGATAGGCACGTAACAAATGTCCTCGTTTTCAGAAGAGGAAAACTGTAAGTCTTTTTGCTGCAGGGCTCACTGCGTGAAGAGTTACGCTTCATCGAGAGGCCGTAGATCAGATTGAGACACAAAAGAAGGTGAGGAAGTTTTGCTCTTGGAAGGAAGTGCCTGATAAGTTACAATAAAGTGGCTCAAGTTTAATAAGGAATAAAGCTGTAATCTTACTCTAAGGCCGTCTTTACACCAGAATTGAAGTGAGAATGTATTTAAAATCCAATTTAATGCCTGGATTTGAATTGTAGTAGCAAAGAGGATACATGTATGTATCCCAAACTATCACTATCCCAAAATGCTCTAATTTACTCCAAGGCTTAATTAAAAATATAGGCTTGTTAGTGTTAATTAATGAGTTAATTGTGTTGTTGTGAATTTAAGTCCAATTCAACATCCTGTCGCATCAATTCCGTTCAAATTCTCAACCATGGAGCCACTTAAACTTTGTTGATGTCATGACAGAGTATGTTTCATGTGTTAAAATAGTTTTTATTTACAATTTCATATTTTCATGTTTCTATATTCAAAATAAAACTGTACAACATTATTTCTGCTTGCGTAATTTTTCAGTAACTGTATATTTAAGCCAGATCTGTGCAGTAAATGCATATTTTTTAGTGGTATATATACATATGTCATATGCTGCTTTTGTAATATAAGATGGCATATATGGGAAACAATTGTACTTAAGAAATGCTAAAGAAGAAAAGCAAGTTCTCACTAGTGCAGGAGGATGTGTCAGCTCTCAGAGAGGGAGGAAGATAGTTATAGCCTATACAATAAGTATTTCATTGTGATCTGTAAAATGTATTTTGACTCGTAAGAAATGCAGCATAAATGGCATTTTAGCTGCATGCTCAAAATGTGCGTGTGAAACAGGATCCTTTTGAGAACCTTTAACACTTAGTTTAAATGCCACGTCTGTGAAAACAGCCACTAATGATAGATGCTTTGTGGTATTTTATAATTTGTAAGATTATGGATTAGTAGAGGTTTTCCCTGTCATCTGGTGCCAGTTGCATATGGTGCTTTCAAGTACTGTGTCTTACAATGTTATTGCTAAATACGTATAAATATTGCAGTATTCCGCCATGTTTCTCACTGACATGCCATCTCGTAAAGATCCGGGCTTAAAGAAAATCCTGATATTCCCACTCCCAACTCTAAATGCAATCTTTTTGGCATGACTTGAACGCACCAAAAATGGCTTGAAAAAAATTAACATTTCATATACACTTACGGTCTTGTGGACTTGCAATGGCGTCACACGCACGTGTTATTGTAAAGTCCACCAGACCCTAGGGTGTCTCATTTGTTATATTAAGTTTCAGAAGGGTGATCGCTAGCTTTCCTTTTGCAGTCGATATGCACCCTAAATCTTTCACTTTCCCGAGCCCCAACTAGTGCATGCTCCGCAGTAGACATCTACTCGACAGTCAAACCGCCGTTACGTCACAAAGGTGTGGACTTGTTTCTAATTTTTAAATAATTATTTATTTTATATTATATATATTATATATATATATATATATATATATATATATATATATATATATATATATATATATATATATATATATATATATATGGGAGTTTGCAGTAGTGGCAACAGCATTCTATGATCAAACTTACACCCTTTAATTTTCAGAACTAACGCATTTTCGGGGAAGGCCTCCTGTGTGAACAGAACCGAACTGGACATCTAGTTTTCTGTAATATCATACAATGCGAGAGAGACACTTTTTGCTGAATGCTGGTTCCGTAACTTAAATAGGCATGGATATAATCTGAAGGTTTTAGATCCACTCACTTTTCTGTCAGTTTTGTGTTCTGCGCGACTCAAATGCTCCGCTCTCACTCAGGTATTAAAGCCTTCACTTTTGTCATTTCAAATGTGATAAGAATTTACAGTTTAATTTATATCGGCATCATTGATATTACTTTAGACATAGTCAGTGTCGTTACAGTTGATGGATCTCGTTGCACATTCATAGACCTTATTCTCAGCAGCGCTATCTTTGATTTTGAAAGCAAGGCTGTAAGTGATAAACATAATCTTGTCAGTGGGTTTAACTGTTATTTAATGGATTGTTCTGCTGACAAAACACTGCAAAAAGTGATCTAGGAGCTTTAACCAGCTTTTTACAGCGGATACCAGTGAAAACACGGTAAGTCTATCCCTCACAGCCTCGCTTTAATACCTGTCATGGCTCTGCCCTGAATAAGGAATAAGGTCTATACAGACAGTACAGTATATGAGATGCTATTGTAAATTCCTGTGCGAATAGGAGATCGACACTCAAATTCTGAAAATCAATTTCAAAACTAGCCTTGGTAAAATACACCTTTCCTAGTTGTTCGAATTTATTCATACATGGGCACAAATTGAAATATCTATGTATTGACTAATGTACTAGTGACATTTTTATTGGGGGTATAGGGGGGCCTACTGTAAAACTGTAGCCCAGGGGCCTCAGGTAATCTAAAGGCACCCCTGGAGCCAAGTAGCATGTCTAAATTCATAGTATTCATAAAACAGTGGGTGAAAAATGACCTACAACATCGGACAAGATTATGTTATGTGCATTCACTGGACACTTTACTATCCCATGAGGCCACAGGAGAAGACCAGTGAATGGAAGTGAAGTGATCCAACTGACGCCGTAGGTCACACGTGGCAAATGTAATGCGTACGAATTTCATTCATACTACGCACATTCATACTATATTGACCATTTTTTTAACAGTCGCAAAGCAAGTCAAACTAAATGTAGTATTTACTCAGTCTCAGATGCAGTGTGTGTCGTAAGAAATAGTCTGACAAACCAGCAGTTAGCTAAGGGCTAATCAATCTTACTTTTCAGATACAAATTAGATATGTAACTGACATATTTTATGATATTAATTTTTAATTACTAATATTTAAATTATTATTGAAAATTAATTTTTTTATATGCCCTTATTATTGTTTTGGTGAAATGCATGGATCACATTCTCAGGTGTTTGAATGAGCCTATGTGGTATATCTACTTCTCCAGTGTAACAGGGAGGCTGTAGGTAGATATAATTTGATACGACTTTGAGTTACGGCTTTGGGATTTACTTGGCAGATTTCTCATTCATTAGCGAACAGGATCATATGTCAGTCCAGCTGCTCAGGTACCTGACTAGCACTTCTCCTGCTGACCACCGTTATCCCCTGATCTGACCAATCAGAGTTTTAATCCTGTCTGAGAGAGGCCGCTTGCGTGTGGAGCTGCGCTCTGGACCAGAGAGCTCAATCTGGATCAGGCAAAGCTCCAACTAACCCCCGACTCCACGGGTCTGACCCAGGCCGTCTGGATGTGAGCTCTGTCACCCAGTGGGAGTTGTTGCATCACACGTATCTGAGATGAGTTTTGTCAATAGTAAAGATGATTTTAAGAATTTGGAAAGGGTTAGCTGGTCCCAGCCCACCATCTTTACTGCCTTCTCCTATCATGTACCTGCCAAGCTGATCAGTCACTCGCTCGGCTGCAACGCCATTCATGCACACTGGAGCTGTTATCATTGTTGATAATGGTAATATATGTTGTGCTGCAGGGCATGTCATTTAAGAAGCTTGTCTAATGGGTTAGTTTCTCATAAATTCCTGAAATGTAAGGAGAAACCCAACGTTAGATCTGTACGATTAATCGTTAAAAGATCGCAATCTCGATTCAAACACCCACACGATCTTATTCCTAAATGACAATGATTCGCCTGTGTGTATTAAGCCTTTGAGAAAGTACGCTCACAACGATTCAAATTTGGTTCGGCGCTGCCACTGAGCCAGAATGAGCAGTTGTTATGTATAGGCTAGGTATGATACAACTTCACAAACAGTCTTTCAGGGCTGCCAAGCCTTATGAAGTGCAAATTCTGTCTATTGTTCTTCAAAATTCAAACAAGAAGTGCAGTTTTGGTGCTCTTATGTGTCGTGACAGAACACTGTAGTGCACTGAACCGATCATCTCTTCCTCTTTACTAATAGTTACAGCACCAAATAAACATGAATGAACATCAGAAGGTATGTTGAAAGATACAGTACAACTTTTCGAAATGAATCGTGTCTCATGTAATCTCTCAATCAGTGTTACAACCGCGGAAAGACGTCAATAAAACAGCTTGAGAACAATGTTACGTAACATCACATTTACCTTTTTCTCTTTATTTCTTTATTTTATAAGGACAACACACATTAATCAACATTTCTGTAAATGTGCCATTTTTAGCTAGCCTGACTACGTCAGACTTCCTACTTCCGCTAATTTCATTTCGCTCCTGTAGTCAGTCTGAGATAGCACCTATCTTTCTGTTTTCCACCGGCCTGAAAACAGCCGGGCCAATCAGCGAACAGAAGGCGGGTTGAGAGCCGTGACGTCGTCGCTAAGCGCCGAGTTTAAGAGTTAGGTAGGTCAGAGAAATCGAAAACGACCGCGGATAGGGAGACGCGGATGCAATTCGCTCTGTTGTGGAAAAATATTCCCGGCATTAGCAAACTGAAGCCCGAAGAAGAAGAGTGTGTATTAAACATTTTGAATGGAGGTGATGTTGTGGCCCTACTCCCTTTGGGAAAAGTTTATTACCGATCGTCAGCGAGAAACTGGGGAGCCTTTTGACAGGTCAGTGTCTCCTTTCATTTCCAGGTCTTAAATACCGTAAAACTTCAAATAATAGCCCAGGCTTTTATTTGTCCAAATCATCTAACTGCACCGGCTTGTATTTGAGACAGGCGTCTATATGAGACAGGCCTTTATAATTTAGTGTTGAGATGTTGTTCATTGAGATGTTGTTCCTAGAGTCTCTAATCTCTAAAAATCTCCAAATGCTCCACGTGAAACTGCGGTCTTCCGATCTTTTACTATCTTGTCGATTGATTTTGATTAATATTTGCGAGGGAGAGAGAGCAAGACCGCGCTCGTGTTGTTTGAAGACCTGAGAGTGCGCGCGGCTCTCTCTCTCTCTCTCTCTCTCTCTCTCTCTCTCTCTCTCTCTCTCTCTCTCTCTCTCTCTCTCTCTCGCGCCCTGTCAAGCGCAGCAGTCATTCTATTACATCACTCACCGATCAAAAAAGTCGCTCACAGCCATGTTCACTCCGGTATTTCGCTCGCATCATCAAGTGTTTACATCAGGTGGAAGTTCGATCATAGATTTGAGTTCGATGCATGATGTCTGTGGTTCGATGCGGCTGTGTCAGCGCATAACATACGTCATAAATAAACTTATCTGATTGGCTTACGGTTAACCAATGATTTTAAACTTCAGAAATCGCCCCCTAGCGAGAGAGAAAACACTTCTCTATTATGCTATGCCAGCCAGACTCTGTCTACGAAGCAAAGTGAAGTAGCAGAGTCTGGTATTACCAGGCTAATTTTTAGCTAGCTGCATGGCTAATTTTCAACTATAGTCCTTTGGCAAGATGTTTTTGAAACCTTCAAAATAAGGAAAGCCATTAAATCACCATGAACTTGATAGTTTGCTAGAAAAAATAACTCTAGTGAGGAGCATTATATTTATATGATTATATATATACTCTATTTTATATATTAAAAGGTTGTTATTATTATTGTTATAATGCTATTATAATAAAAAAAACTGCTTTGTTTGCAGTTTTATACAAATCAGCAATCAAAATCAGTAAAATCACCATTTGAAAGTAATTAAATATTTCTTAAATAGACTGCAACAATTAACATTTTGTCAGAACCTCAGAAAATTGCATGTTATTTTGGCTAGTCGTCTGTTCAGAATCATGGCAGAATTGTGATCTCTGTTTTTTTTTTAAAAATAATTATTCTCAATTTATCCAGAATCATGAAGCTCTACCTATGTACTTAGAATACCGATTTAGAATATATATACAAAAACAACTTTCAGAAATAATAAAAACCCAGCATAGGCACAGCTATTTTATATTAATGAGGAGGCTCATTCATTTTTAATTTTTTAAAGAATAGTTGACCCCAAAAACCTGTCATCATTTACTCACCCTCTTCCAGACCTATCCAACTTACTGTGGAATACAAAATAAGATATTTAGCAAAAAGTATGTGCTGTAGGGCTGTCACTTTTGTGAAAAAATCCTGTTCGATTTTTGAGACATAAGTGTTCATTGAATCGATTGTAAAATCGATTTTCCGTGTCTAAAGACGTTTCCATTTTCAACACCAAATATAGGCAAATCCACTGACAACTAACAGGCGTTAGGACGAACGTGAAGAGGGTGCTTGAGACGCGCAGCGCCCACAAGTCAGCAATATTCCTGATGCTTTATTGGCGTGAAGTTTCGTGCACAATGACAAACAGGAGTGCAGCATTCAGGGATTGAAATTAACACCCTCAACTGGCCAAATGCGGGTAAAAATGAACTTTGGCGGCTAACGCTGTCAAATCAAGAGGCGTGCGTCTATGTTTACTCACTTTCTTTGCTGTGGAAGTTCGTGTAAGCCAAATCTGTGTGGATTCAGCGCAAATACGCAACTCGTGAGTCCTCGTCATAGAGATATACACATCTATGAATCCTCGTGATATATTAAATACAGCGTATTGCGCAGAATCTGCACATTTCTGGCTTACTTGAACACACACGTCACTAAGCAACGGCTCTGGCAACAAATAACGGCGCGCTTGTTCACTTGCCTTGAAGTAATAGCGAATATTAAAAAGTATTTGGTTAACAGAAAAGACATTATTATTTTCCAAAATCCTACATGTTCTATTGATCTGTCCACCTAAAACACATTTTTGGTAAAAAAAAAAAAAAAATACATCAAAAAAGGCCGTTAAAATCGATTCCCTATTTTCGTTTCGATACTTGTTGTTGGTTGGTCCGATCGATTGTGCAATCGATTTTCGAACGTAAAGTGACAGCCCTAATGTGCTGCTCTCTTTTTCATACAATGAGAGTGGATGGGAAACAGGAGTGAAATTCTCCTGTTTTGTTCCTCAGATAAAAAAAAGAAACATGTTCATAAATACACTCACCTAAAGGATTATTAGGAACACCTGTTCAATTTCTCATTAATCCAATTATCTAATCAACCAATCGCATGGCAGTTGCTTCAATGCATTTAGGGGTGTGGTTCTGGTCAAGACAATCTCCTGAACTCCAAACTGAATGTCAGAATGGGAAAGAAAGGTGATTTAAGCAATTTTGAGCGTGGCATGGTTGTTGGTGCCAGACGGGCCGGTCTGAGTATTTCACAATCTGCTCAGTTACTGGGATTGTTGATGCTAGAGGTCAGAGGAGAATGGGCCGACTGATTCAAGCTGATAGAAGAGCAACTTTGACTGAAATAACCACTCGTTACAACCGAGGTATGCAGCAAAGCATTTGTGAAGCCACAGCACGCACATCCTTGAAGCGGATGGGCTACAACAGCAGAAGACCCCACAGGGTACCACTCATCTCCACTACAAATAGGACAAAGAGGCTACAATTTGCAAGAGCTCACCAAAATTGGACAGTTGAAGACTGGAAAAATGTTGCCTGGTCTGATGAGTCTCGATTTCTGTTGAGACATTCAGATGGTAGAGTCAGAATTTGGCGTAAACAGAATGAGAACATGGATCCATCATGCCTTGTTACCACTGTGCAGGCTGGTGGTGGTGGTGTAATGGTGTGGGGGATGTTTTCTTGGCACACTTTAGGCCCCTCAGTGCCAATTGGCCATTGTATAAATGCCACGGCCTACCTGAGCATTGTTTCTGACCATGTCCATCCCTTTATGGCCACCATGTACCCATCCTCTGATGGCTACTTCCAGCAGGATAATGCACCATGTCACAAAGCTCGAATCATTTCAAATTGGTTTCTTGAACATGACAATGAGTTCACTGTACTAAAATGGCCCCCACAGTCACCAGATCTCAACCCAATAGAGCATCTTTGGGATGTGGTGGAACGGGAGCTCCGTGCCCTGGATGTGCATCCCACAAATCTCCATCAACTGCAAGATGCTGTCCTATCAATATGGGCCAACATTTCTAAAGAATGCTTTCAGCACCTTGTTGAATCAATGCCACGTATAATTAAGGCAGTTCTGAAGGCGAAAGGGGGTCAAACACAGTATTAGTATGGTGTTCCTAATAATCCTTTAGGTGAGTGTAGTACGGAAGCCAGATTCTGCCTCAGAGTATGAGATCAAGTTTAATGTACAGAGTAAAATTGTGATAAAAAGAGAAGTAAAGTTATAATTACAGTAAAAAGTAATATTGTGAAATATAAAGTAACAATTAGAAGAAATAAAGTAACAATTTATACATTTATAAAAAAATATATTTATTTATTTATTTCAGAAGAATTTTGAATCCATCAAAGAAGCTTAACAGTTCTTTAAAATAACTTTTTTTAGTGTGAAGAATATTTAAAAAAATTTGATTTTTGCTAATTTGTCTTTTTTTCCACTATAAGTTCCAGTATTTTTAAGAGTCGTGGCTGTATTTATTTCTTCTATCTTCTATGCATCCGAGTCAGTAAATAGTAACAGAATTAAAAAATTCTGTGATTTATCCCTGTAATAACTGCCACCCAGTAATCCCAATTTAAACCTCAATTTCATTGGTATTAATGCTGAAGTAAATATCAACTGTCAAACTCCATCTAAATTGTTGCAGATTCGTGCAGTGGCACACATTAAGCTAATGTAATTAAGCCTCCCGGATGAAATAAATGTCTGTTTCCATGGAGCCGCCGAGCAGGACATCCATCAGTTACACTGGCTCCTTAAGCAAATGCTCATATAATTCTTGTGTCTAATGTTTTTCACACAACAATTCCTACAAACCAATTTGATAGCAAGAATTGTCTTTGTTTCTCACTTAGCTGTTCTATTGAGTTGGCTGTGATCATTTTGGGTTTCCTTTTCTATATGGCCCCTGTGGCTTCCTTCAGTGCAACATCAGACCCAGAGCTCTGGTGAGCATATCACTATACAGGCCAGAGTTTCACCTGTAGAGGAAATCAGTCGAGCACACCTGTACAACAGAAGTAAACTCTGTCTGCTTTCAGGATTTTCCCTCTGGTTCCTGTGGGATTGGGATGAGCCTGTCCACAGTAATCAATCCTGTCTCTGAGCACGTCTCCACGGTACACCGAGACACTGGGCCTGTTTAGCAGGATAAGAGGAAGTGGGGGATGGAGGGGTGTAGTGTTTACAAATCTCACCCTGAATCCTTCATATCCCTGGCAAATGAGCAATACCGGTAGTCTTCCGTACTTGCTTCCTTCTGTGTGGAGCTTTTTTCCCCATCTTTTTTAGGCCTTTGACATTGTCATGTCTTATTGATAACATTCTTTAAAACACACATAAATCTCAGAAAAAAGATCTGCACATGAAAATTGTCCAAAAATCTCACAAGATGTTATTGTCCAGAGGCCACAAATAAAGTGCAAAAAAGTGCTAGGTGCGCAAAGCGTTTTCAGGTTCAACCCTTCATCAGTGCCATGTGTTTCCAAGCATACACCTGCGGTAATGTCCGGAATCTGACTATATCCCATAGAAAATGGGTGTTTGCTTGGAAACACATGGCACTGATGAAGGGTTGAACCCGAAAACGCTTTGCGCACCTTGCACTTTTTTGCACTTTTGCAATTTATTTGTGGTCTCTGGACAATAGAATCTAATGGGCTTTTTGGCCACTTTTCGTGTGCGTATCTTTTTTCAGATTTTTTAGGTTTTTGGGGGGATCTACACACTGCAAGTTATTTCATTCATCTGTTTAGGACTAGTGTTTGACGCTACGCATTTCCATCCCCCTTAAAACACACACACACACACACACACACACACACTAGAAAAACATTTGTATGATGACACAAAAAAGTATCACTGATTCTTTTTTTCATCCTTATTTAGTGAATATGCTGCAAAAGACGTTAGTGAAATGGTTAAAGGTGTCCATCTATAGTGCGTTTACATAGAATAACAATTGAAAAGCTGTGCAATGTGTTCTATAGCAAATCTCAAAATGAATTATTTTTTCATACTGTGACTTATAATGTTATGATGCCTGAATTGTAGCATTAAAAATAATTGGATTTTAGTTTTTAATTGTTTTTTTTTAATCTATTTTAGTCTTATAGAAATCTTAATATTGGCCAGTTATCGGTTTTTGAAAATAATTACCAGTTTATTGGTACATTTTAACATGCATACTTCATGATAACACCAATGTTACCATGATTGGAGTTACTCATTGCTAAAATGTTTTGTCTTTGGTCATACTTGGATGAAAATGAATGAGCAGGTCACTGGAGATATGCATCCATTTTAATCTTCCTTGGTGATTTTCTATTGATTTTCAGCCATTAGCTTCATTCACAGCACATAACAAACCAGAAGACAAAGTTTACCTGGTTAACATAAGCCCTAGCTCAGTTTTTTTGTCTCAAAACAACCTAAGAGCAGAACTGAGCACCCATGAGACTGCAAAAGTGAAATTGCCTACTTCCAGAGGCAGCAGCTGAAGCATTGAGATAACTAATGGATGCTTTCTCCAGGTGTTATAGACCTCCTTAGGCTAGACTCTGCAACCGCACTGTCAGTGTGAATGGTCCTTAAGGAGGAGTTGAGCAGTGATGATGGGTAGTTATGGTGAGAACAGCTCTGCGCTAATGAAACAGAGAAACAGCCTGATATACTTCCAACAACACATGTCGACTGGAGCTCTGTGTGTATCTTTGCCAATACAGGCATTATATGAATTTATGTACTTTGTGAAACAAAACATGATCTTCAAAAGTTGTCCATCTCACCAGAGATGCATCAACCCTACGTAGAGACACCATAGTGAAGCTTGTTCTAAGAATAAAGATGTTATGAGTGCTTGTCATTTGCAGTGCCGACTCTAATGAGTAGCTCTCGTTCTCTGAGCGCCTATGGAAGACCCATTCCACCAAATAGAGAGATAAAAGTACCCATCCATGCATCTCTGAAGCCCCGCTAAACTTAGGATTTCCTGGGCTTTCATTAATGCTCTGGCTCTGGGCCAAATCCACTGTATGTTTACTAGAGCGAGCCTGATGTATTTTGAGCCATGCTAAGAAGTTCTCTTAAGTTGAGAAAGAATGGGCAAAAGTCACGTAAGAGGAGGAGGCAGTGTCTTCAAGATAGATCTTGTTGTTTTTATGCGCATTCCCTATTTGAGAATTGGTCCGAATGAATAAAGGGTGTTAGTTAATGGGAAGACTATAAGAAGTAAAAAAAAAACCTCACTTAGATATCACTGCTGTATGTCAAGTCAAACTTGAAATGACTTAAAAAAAGATCTGTGAAGGTTTTTGTTACTGCATTTGTTTTAATAAATAGAACATTAATCACATTGTTAGTGTTACAAAATATAAATTATATGTGGGTGTTTTGAGACTGAAAAAAAACAAGTAAAATTGACTTAATTTTTCTTTGGCAAGTTTTTGCACAAATATATTTTTTAAGTAAATTCTACTTCAGGGAAAGTAACAAAGAAAATAAGTAATTTTAACTTGTCTAGTTAAAGGTTGAGTAACATCCATTTTGTTGAAGTTTCCTTTGCAATAAATTTTACTCCATCAATATCATCAATAAGTGTTACCTATAGTGGAAGAGCCTCTTCTCAATATTATTAACTCATTTTTATCTTTAGGTCATGTTCCAAGAACGTTCAAGCTGGCAGTTATAAAACCTCTTATTAAGAAACCACAATTAGATCCAAATAACCTAGCAAATTACAGACCCATTTCGAATCTTCCATTTATCTCAAAAATATTAGAAAAAGTTGTGTCCGCTCAACTCGGCTCTTTCTTGCAAGAAAACGTCATCTATGAAAAGTTTCAGTCTGGATTCAGGCCACATCATAGCACTGAAACTGCGCTTGTTAGAATCATAAATGATTTACTTTTAGCTTCGGACCAAGGCTGTATCTCAGTACTAGTTTTACTTGATCTTAGTGCTGCGTTCGATACTATAGATCACACAATATTCTTAGATCAATTACAAAATTACACTGGTGTCCAAGGACAAGCATTAAGCTGGTTCAGGTCATACTTATCTGACCGCTACCATTTCGTCTACTTAAATGGAGAAAAATCGATCATAACTTCGGCAAACTATGGAGTGCCGCAGGGATCTGTGTTAGGCCCTTTATAATTCTCAATATATATGCTGCCACTTGGTAATATTCTAAGGAAACATGGAATTAGTTTCCATTGTTATGCTGATGACACTCAAATATATATTTCATCACAGCCAGATGAATACGCTAAATTATCCAAATTGACAGATTGTGTTAAAGATATAAAAGATTGGATGACGCGTAACTTTCTTTTATTAAATCCAGACAAGACAGAGGGAATACTTATCGGTTCTAAAAACCGTCCACAAAACCTTTCACAGCACGACTTTAACATAGAAGGATGCCCTGTTACTTTATCCGCTACAGTAAAAGACCTGGGTGTTACATTAGACTGCAACCTGTCTTTTGAAAAGCATATTCCATATGTTACAAAAACAGCCTTTTTCCACCTTAGAAACATTGCTAAGCTACGTAATATGCTGTCAGTCTCTGATGCAGAAAAGTTAGTTCATGCATTCATGACCTCGAGACTAGATTACTGTAATGCTTTATTAGCTGGTTGTCCTGCATCTTCAGCAAGCTACAGTTAGTGCAAAATGCAGCCGCTAGACTTCTTACTAGATCAAGAAAATATGATCATATAACACCGATTTTATCATCACTTCATTGGTTACCTATAAAGTTCCGTATTAATTACAAGGTATTGCTTTTGACTTATAAAGCTCTAAATGGTTTAGCTCCAGTCTATTTAACGGATCTTCTATCGCCTTACAATCCATCGCGCTCTTTAAGATCACTAAATTCGAGGCTTCTGGTCATTCCTAGGATATCCAGATCCACCAAAGGAGGCAGAGCATTCACATTTAGCTCCGAAGCTCTGGAATAGCCTTCCTGATATTGTTTGTTGCTCAGACTCGCTCTGTCAGTTTAAAACTAGACTAAAGACGCATCTATTTAGCCAGGCATTTATATAAATGTTTTATCTAGTTACTGTAAATTCGGCCTCTAGTTCATAAACGCCAGAGGAGAACTGGCCCCCGACTGAGCCTGGGTCCTCCCATGGTTTTTTTTTTCTCCATTGGGTCATCTGGTGGAGTTTTAGGACACCATTAGGTCACTTGATGGAGTTTTTCAGTTCCTTGCCACTGTTGCCTTTGGCTTGCGCAGTTGGGGATATTCAAATGAATTAACCAATCATACCATTGATCAGCTCTACCAAACTTGGATGTCTTTTTTTCCAGTAATAAACAAACATTGTTGAGTTGTTTTGATTGATACTGTAAAGCAGCTTTGATACAATCTGTATTGTGAAAAGCGCTATATAAATATATTTGACTTGACTTGACAATATATCATGGAATTTAACCACACTTTTTAAGTATATGCTTTACTTAGAAATGACTAATTAATTAAATTGATATCTACTTGCATATCAGAAATTGCACATTTTGTTAACACAGAGATACTCTGTAGACAATAGACAATGACGGTAACATTTGATGGATGTTTTTTTTGTGTGTTTGAATGTGTCATTTTTAATAGAAAATTAACTCCAAATGTCACAAAATGGCAAGTTACTAATCCTAACAACAAAAGCAATGATGAAACAGTGTAAATACAGCTGGAAAACAGTGAAAAATCAACCTTAGTAATTATTCAAAGCCCAGTTGATGATGGGAACACCAGTATCAGAAAAATGTAGTAATTATACTTAACTTCAAACCGTTGATATTTACACATTCATTTCTACATGATTGAATTGAGTACTAATATAGAATTTACTTAGCTTTTTAAATTCTTGCCTGAACTAACTTTTCATATAAATTACTTTTTTTTTTTTGTAATGACAAAACAGAGCTGTTTTTGACCAGGTAAATTAAGCATTTTCTTACAATACTAATGAGATTTTTTAATTAAAGTATATTACAAACCTTTAATTTAGACCCTAAAGAATCATATTAGCTTGTACAAAAATGGCATTATATGACCCCTTTAATAAATTAATTTCTGACCCCAAACTTTTAAAGTGTAGTATGTATATAATATAGGCTAACATAGTTATAATGTAAGTGTTGTTGCGAATATAGCAGGGAGGCTGTGCTTTAGACACCAAGTGCAAAGTCTAATTTATTTAAAGTGTAGGATGCCTTGGGTTTTTTAGGAGTCCAGTCATGCAGACAATATTTAAAATCAATGATAATATTTATTTCAGTGGTGCAATTGCATTATATTATCTCGGATTCTTTTACCCAACAAAAAGTGTCAATATTTTCATACTGGCTATGTTTTGTATTGGTTTTCACTGTGTTCTGTTACTGTTCTGCCTGCCTGAGTTCCTAGTTATTTTCCCTGGCTGTTAGTTAGTTTCTACACACATGTATCTGTTCACCTTGGTTACGTCCCCCATGTATTTAAGCCCAGAGTTTCATTCTGTTCCTTCATATCGGACGGTATCGTCAATGCTAATGTGGTTAAGTTACGTTCTTCTCCTGCGATCACCTGATTGTTCTGTTTTGTATTTATTAAAGACTGTTTTCGTTTGATTCCTCGTCTTCATGCGCTTTACTGCAACCATGCATGACAGATCTTGTCAAACAAATTAATTCAATTTCAGTTCATGTTCTACTAGACAACAAAAACATAGCCATTGATAAATTAGCCAGATGAGTTGTGTGATATATGGCGTAGGACTATTTTTGTTTGATTTATTTGTGCATTATGTTGTCTCCAATATCATTGTGTGGGCTATTCCCTTTATTTATTCTACATTTGCTGTGTTTTGTGTGACACCTCTGCACTAACTGTTGTTAATAAATAAATAAGTCTGATCATTTGCAGTTTAGCCCTGTTCGATGATCATAATGGCTTCAAATACCCATTTTATCCCCAGAAATCTCTGAAATGATTCAGTATTAAAATTGATTTTGGCCTTAGTATTGGATCAAAATGAAAATGTCACGCACTTCTGTATTGCTTTGCATTACTGATGCAGTTAAAAGTTGTGTTACATAGTCACAGTATATGTAGTTCTCTATTAAAAGTGGTTTAATAAGCATTGGTCTCATGTTTCCTGAGGGTGTGTTAATGTGCACTGCATTGTGTTGTGCATGTTTTCTGTGTTTGATATTGACTTTCTTGTATGTGGCGGGGTCTCTAATTGGCCGTATTGATTGAATACCTCCGAAGGAATGAGTGTGTGGAGGAAGGTGAATGCACAACAGCTAGCTTTGTTTGTTTTAATCAGTGTGTAGTGCTGACGGCCCTACGCCAGAGCAGAATTAAATCATAAGCCACATCTCCAGTGACTTTAACTTTCGTAACTCTAATTACTCTTGAATTGTAGCCCTCCTCCACTCTGAGAGTCGGGTAGTTGAGGAGAATTTATAAGGAGGTGGGCTGCCATCTTTCATTCACAGCTACACTGGGTATCCACTGCAGTTTTTCAAATTGTCAGATGGTCATGCTGTGGACAATGGAGGTCCCTGCTCTTGTGGCAGGTGGGAAATAAAAAGTAGATTAAATAAAAGATCCACAGTGTTTACATGTGGTAAAGGTTTGAGATGCGTATCCAATTAAGATCTCTTCATTTTGAACCTTGAGACATCATGCACATTATCGTTGTATCATGTTGTGTTCCCAAGATACAAGATAGGCTACTCGTACTTTCAAAATATATATATTATTAAAGCTGTTTGAGGTGTGCATTTTAGTTCCACTTTACAATATATATATATATATATATATATATATATATATATATATTGTAAAATATATATTTTATATATATATATATATATATACTTTACAGTAAGGTTCATTAGTTAACATTAATGTATTAACTAACATGAACTAACAATGAGCAATACATTTGTTACTGTATTTGCTCATCTTTGTTAATGTTAGTTAATAAAAATACAGTTGTTCATGTTAGGTCACAGTGCATTAACTAATATTAACAAATATTACCTTTGATTTGAATAATGTATTAGTAAATGTTGATATTAATATTAACTAAGTTAATAAATAAATAAATGCTGTAGAAGTATTAGTTCATGTTAACTAAGGTAGTTAATATAATCTCATATATAGTCTCATAATAGGCCTTTCGCAAGTCATAAATGTTTAAGCCATAAATGTTCAAGAATAAGGATAATTATGGGAAGATAATTATTGTGGTAATATTTTGAGTCACATTTACAAAAATAATATTACAGTATTAATAGAATTCACATCCATTTATTGCAAAGATGAAGCTGATGCCTTGGCTACCTATAATCACACATTATTGTAATTTTTAAACACATTTTAACTAAAATATTTATATTTTATTCAGGAATATTATATCTTTTAACTCCTAAGTTTACAACTTTTTTCTTATAATGTTAATAATGTATTTATGTGTTATACTTATAATACAATTCATTTTTAATTAGAACAGTGTTCATCTGCCACAAAAACAATGAAGATCTCAGTTGGAGTGACAGCACTAATCTTGAATATATACATTTACATTTAATACAAAGAACACTGTTATTTATAGTGAAGTACTGCATGATTTAACAAAAACAAATCTGCTATAAAATACCCTAAAAGGCCACTTAGTAATTTGAAAGTGTTAGAAGACTAAACCAAATCAATACCTATTTTTAAACTGGTTCATATGAATGAATCATGCCAACAAACGTATTCTCTCTCATACAACTTACATGAGAGTGTATGTAATATTTCGAGATGGTACAGTATACAAATCAAACTGTGTCCTGAATGTAACGTATTCTGTCTTTCATATAGGATGATTTCATATTTCATATTGCTCTATTAAGTGGAACATCACTATGTTACACTTGCCCCCATGTCCGCAGTCCACAGTGTTTGCATGTGTCAGAAGGCTCGCTCTGCAGCTCACTGTAGCGTCACAGGTGCTGATGGGAGAAAAGACCATTGTGCTGAGCTGAGCTAAATGTGCCACGGCCATCTCCATCGATTTAGTGTCACTTCTCAGATGACAGACCAATTCAGACAAGGTGTAGAGCATGGCGGTAGTAATATGATTTGGACTGCAGAAAAAACAATATACCAGGAGGGATGTGCAGTGCATGGTTCTGAGCAACGGAAGAGGAAATGTTGATAGCGATGCCTTAGTGATTCGTTTAGTCTCATGAGATTGGTTTATCGTTGTTGTTATTTTGCTTCAAATGAAATATACAACAAACCCAATGATTCATACAGGACTGTATGTATATTTAATGAAGGCTTCTTGTGTATTTGTTGGAAATTAGCATATTGTTTCCTCAAACAAATTCACAGGAGATCAATTTCAGCCATTCCTCTTTCCTCTTAAAGCTGAAGCAGTCACTTTAACAAAGCATTTTGTAGTCATCGAACACTAACAGCCATCGAGAAGCAATCCAAACACAGTGTCTTGCATTGGCAAGAGTTTAAAGATTCCTCACTGACAGACAGCCTGGCAGGTGTACGGCAGGGGATAAAACTAGAATACATAAGCAAGCTTTATAGGATTTCCATCCTGTATCTTCTCTCCTTCTCCTACTGTATGTAAAAATATCTGCCATTTTTACTTGAATCTTCCCAGCAGTCAGTCATCCGCTCATTGACAGAAGCAATGGCAAGCAAAAGAAATCACTCTCAGTGACTGAGATTGGGAAATCCCAACCATTTTTAATGAGAATGTTTCCACATACAGTAGCAGGCTGTATCATGTTAGTCTTTTTCCACATCTGTAACAGGTTTGATTGTAAAAAATGTATTGATGATATACAGCAGTGATCTCAATATGGGTACGGGAACCACTTTGGGTTGTAATAAGTAATAAGTGGGATAAGTCAGTCGATCACAAATTAATCCCATTTAGGGTGATACGAGAACATGTACCTCATATCTGTCTATGATTTTCCCTGCTAAACCTCATATCTCTTAATTAACGCTATTTTTCCTTTTTATTTCCATAGGTGAACCTCGCAAGTTTGACCCAACATTTAGAGGGCCAGTTTACAACAGGTAAATCAACCTTCGTGTCCTTTCATTGTTGTACTGTAGATTTACACAAAGTCATCATTATTTCTGACATCATTCAAAAGCCATTAACTATTCAGAATGTGAAGTAACATCCAAACCATCATGGGGATCGCCTTCTGACCTTTGACCTCTACACACAGGAGTAATAAATTCAAAACGGAGTATTCACTTGTAATAAATATGGACAGTGATTCTTTCTGAAGTGAATAGAAACATTAAGTTTGTCCTTTGATTTTAATAATACATGCAACAAAGTGTTAACTGCACTGACAGTAATGTTTCTGTTCACTTTATTACACCGTTTGCAATTCTCTTCTCACAGAAATATTCACCGTTGTCATGGAGATGCTCTTCTTACAGTACATTCCTTTTTATTGCATTCATTTGATCTCATATTGCTAAATATGTATTGTAAGTGTGTGTGTGTATCATGTGGACCATCAACTGAACAAATTCGATACACTATAGAGGCTTTGTAGTCATTTAGCTGGTCTGTAAATCAGTGGGCTTGATAAAACAGTCTAGGGCTCAGTTTATTAACATATTAATGTATCTGTGGCTAAAAGCCATATGCTGTCGGGAAACAGCAAGATTCGATGGCATTTACTCAGTAAAGTAAGAGTGAGTGGAATCTGAGGAGTTGTGAAACAGTCAAAAGCGGTCAGACAGGCGGCAAACGGAGGCCCAGTAACCCATATAGAGTGATGATGGATCATTAAATAAAGAATGAGGAGACCGTTCACTTCACAAACTGTTTCTGTCTGAGGAGCGAGTGCGGCTAGTGAAAGTGTGGCCGAGGGAGAAAGAAACTGCTGTCTTGTATTACCTCTTTTCATATGGGAAGATCACAGTCAGGCCGTGTTCAAAGCGCAGTGTAATTTCAATGTGATGCCATTAGTATTCGTCAGGATCCTTGCGTAAAGAGTTGTTCTGATTGTGTACGGTTGAATAGAGAAAAAAATGAAAATATCAGTATAAAGAAAGTCCCTATGATGTACATTTTATGTAAATTGTGGATTAAATGTTCTTTCATTTAATAAACATAATTTTGTATTACTTCATATTTTGTATGTTTATCAAGCCCTGCAAATTCAGGTTTCACTATGTTTGTGGAGATCATGACCAGAGGATTCATACATTGGTCCTGTCTAGTTGACTATCCAAACATACAATGAATTGATATGCTCTGATGCTGAGAGGACATTTATCGAGGCATCTTTTGTTAAAGGTTCCTGGCATGATTGGCTTCAATGAGCCCATTAGCACTCTGATGTGAATACTTGGTTGAGATGATTACACATTTGATGCAAAGCAATTAGAGAGAGAGAGAGTCAACGCACAAGGCATTACCCTCTAATGTCTGTTGCTTTTGTGCATTCTGAGTCTTTAACAGTAGAAATTAGGGGTGAATAATTCCCTGGCAGAAGTTTGAATGCTTCAGCCATTTAAATTCCTCACCAGCCCCTCTTGGATTCCCTTGAAGTGGGAAGAGGGAGACAGGAGCGATTGGCTCTTGATAGCTGGAGATGTAATTATAGATTGCGCTATGTACAGCAAAGCCGCAGTTATTCTGCGCTTTCTCTTCATGTATGATGGTTCAATTTGTCTCACCCATTAGCTTCATTCTGGAGGAGGTCAGTGACCATGGCTAATGGGAAGTAGATGACAGTCATATTAGAAGTTAAAGGAGAACTTGGTAACTTTTTTAACTTAATAAAGCTGTCTAGAAATCATTTGGATGGTTAAACAACCTGTTCTGGTGATATTGGTGACTTTCCTAGCTCCCCCCAGCGTTACCAGGCGGAAAACCAACCTTGCAACATGGGGACTACCGTCCCGGCAAAATGAAAATAGGAAGTCTCGTGAGAAGCGAGACGAGAACGAGAACGAGCGAGAAACACAAACTGCTTTACTGGTTGATAACAGAATACAAAATGTGCATGTCAATGTTCTATGATAATGTGTATGATGTATTACCCACCTCGGTAGACAGCTCCGCAAGTAAAGTTGGCCGGCTCTGATAATAACAAATGCACGTGAGCAGCGGTAGAACGGGGGAGAAGGGTGCCGCAAGTGAGTTTTTTTTTTACGATAGTGTTGTGAAATATACGGCCCACAGCTGTAGGGGGAGCTCGTGGGGAAAACATGCGACAACAAAAGGGAAAATCATGCGAAGAAGACTAGATGTTGCCGAATTCTGCTTTAAGAAGTCAAACGGGCTATGTGTCTTACTCTCAGAGTTAGTAGTCAGCAAATCAGATTAGAGCTTTCCAGATCGAGAAAGTGCTTTCCAGTTTTGTGTGGAGTATGCAAAAGATGGCCATGTCCTTTCATTCTTATTAGTTCATAAGTTCTCATTATAGCTTGGCAATCATCTTGCTTACCTGTCTTTAATTTCTGTCTTATGCCGCATTCCAGACATAGTTGGGAACACTCCAATTAAAATTATGATGTTGGCGTGACTCAATTTGTGTTTTTCTGTCAATTATGGCATAAACTAAAGTCATGACGCAACAAAAAATACACAAACAAAAAATAAGAAAATATTAAGGTGAAAAAATAAGGTGCATTACGTTATAAACACTACCCTGTCTCATGTGAAAACTTCACTGTTTTATGAGGTGAAAATTTCGTATAAGTTTGTATGATATGATTAGTTCTGAAATAATTTCTATGATTTTTATTTTTAAAAAAGCATGAAGGTCCACCTCAAACCCCACTCCTTAAACAAAACCATCAGTTTGAATTGAGAAGATCATACAAAACATGAATGGGATTGTGTGAATTGATAACATTTTGCTACCAATCTTTCAAAATGTTAAATAATTACGAATTGCCATTAGAGTGTGTTGTATAAAGCTAACTTTTGGTATACTTGTCAGTCGACATCATCTATAAAAAAAAGTGACGCTTCTCACTGAAGCCTGGGTTGATAGATCTACCCTGAATTCACGAGTCGGATGTTTGACTTTGAGTTCCATCCCAGTCATTATTTTAAGTGAAATGTCCTTGAATTAGAAAGACTCATCATTTATTTCCTGTGCCTACTCCTCTATCTACCTACTCCTACTTCTTAAGCCTTGTCAAGCTAGCCCAGCGATTAGTGACTGAGCAGTAAATCTCCAGACCTTTGAATCCTTTGTGTTACACCACATCATTACATGAGTATAATAGTCCTCGCACATGGGCAGCAGTCTCATTCAGGGAGAAACATGTACTCGACTGGAGCCAGTCAGAGTACTCTGCTGCCTGTCAGCACAGTCAATCTGCCATCCATCAAAGGACTCACACACACACACACAGCGGTAGCTTGTAGCTTGTACAAACTAGCTTAAACATGCCAACAACACCTAGTAACATACTAGCAATGTACTAAAAAATGCTGGCTTCATGCCATACAAAACATGCAAGCAAAAATGCTTAAACAGGTTAGAAATGTGTTAAAACATGCAACCAACATTAGTAACTTGCTAAAACGCGTTACATAGCAATGTGCTAAAACATGCCAGCATCTACATGCTAGGACAATGTTAAAACATGCTAGAATCATGTTAGCAGCATGCTAGCTATGCCTAACATAATGTTTGGGTATTCTTTGACAGATTGCATGGATTTAAAACCTTCAAGCTTTTAAAACAACTGGCCAGGATCTCTCAAGGCCAATATTAACGTCTTTAATCTAGATTTTATTGCTGCCTGATTGGATAAGCACATTCCATTTACACTTGACCCCAAAACATGGTGTTTCTATGCAAAACATTGCGTCATGCAATTGTAAATACCCCCAGCAAAACTCTTTTTGTCCTTTTTTTTAGAGAGTAATAATACACTGGATATAAAGAAAAGGAGATTTTCAAACAATTACTTTTGATGTTCGAGTTATAGAGCCATTTGCTTTAAACCCAGAAAACTTTTTTTCAACATTTATAACTCTCAAATTGTGTAAATCCTTTCATTATAAAATTTAGCTTTTCCGTTTTAGAGTTTCATCTGATCAGAAAATAAATACGAATCAGTCAGAAACGTACAAATTTTATCTTTGAATTTTATTGAAAATAAAATTTCTGAGTCTGCGATCTGTTCTCTTGCTGTTCTTGGAAGTACAGTCTAATGGAGCGACTGGGGGATATTACTGAACCATCAATCTTTTGATGTGTGAAATTACTCCTCGTGTCATCATTTAATGTCAGAAATCTGCAGAAAGCTACTGTACAGCCTCTGTCAAGAGCATCGGCACTCATCTAGCCTCTGTTGGCTTCTGGTCTGAACTGGTGATCGGTTCTTTGGAGATTTGATGGGAGCTTGAGAAGAGTCTTTTTTTTTAGGCGTACACAATAGAGCAGATGCTGAAACGCAATATTTTGTTTTATGCTATGGTATGCAACTAATATGATAACCAAACCTGTAAATCTGTACTAAAACAGCTTTCATGCTACAGGGTTTCAAATGCTTTAAAGGAATATTCCAGGCTCACTACAAGTTAAGCTAATTTGACAGCATTTGTGGCGTAATGTTTATTACTGCAAAAAGTAATTTTGACTTGTCCGTAGCAAAAATGGAGGTTACAGTGAGGCACTTGCAATGCCACCAATATTTGGAGGATTTAACAACAGAAATGTGAAGCTTATAATTTTCTAAGAGCTTTCGCATTCATTCTTATGTTAAAAGGATGTATTATTTGAGCTGTTTAAATCATTTTTACGGTCATTTTAGGGTTTTAAAGTTTGTTGCATTGCATTGTCGTCGCAATGAAGTTGTAAAATTTGATATAATTTACAAAAAAAAGAGGTTAGTAGTTTTCCACACTGAAATCAAGCTTTTTGTTTGTCTTGTGGCTATACTGTTGAGTATTTTAATGGTTACGATTTAGCCCCGTTCACTTCTAAAAGCCTCAGGTTCAAATGTTTTTTAAATGTGATCAACATGATGCCACAATTTCTGTAAATTATTGCACTTAACATTCTGAATCGGGAATATTTCTTTCTAAATCAGGCTTTAAAACATAAAGTTGTACATAGTATGGATAAGTGTGTAACTTGGCATTGGGTTTACTGTTCCTTTAATGAGTAAAAACTGTACTGTAAACTGTAAATCCTGATCCTACACTGCTATTAACCAAACCATTGAGAAGTGGGGGCAGAAATGGAAACAAAGTGACCGGTAAAATGGTTGATTGGAACAAAACTCTATTAACATGGAAAGATGTATTTACCACTCTTTGCTGTATCGCATCATGTCTGGTTTGGACACGGTCGAGTCTATGATTCGTCCTGTGACAGATTTCATTTGACACATTCGGCAACCCAAGGCTCAGAATTCAGAGAAAACGAGGTATAAGAATTGATCTCAAGTCAAATCAAAATGTAATCAGAAAAGTTGCAAGCCATTTTTCTCAGTTCCAGTGATGGCGCGTCTGAGGGTGAAATCCACAGGGCATATGAGCTGATGGGCGAACCTCTTTAGAAACGTCTCTGAGAAGAGATGAGACATGAGAGTGTCTTCTGGCAGGACAGCAGGTGAGGTTGTGCTGGAGGAGCATGAGGATAATCAATACACTGGCAGCACAGAGATTAAAAGACTGCAAATAATTGACAAGAAATGTATTACAATGAAAGGGGTTGGGAAAGGGTTGTGAAAAAATCTAAAGTCCATAGTCAGTTGAGCTGCTTGTTGTAGTCATTAGACCTGGGATACTTTCAGAAAGAAGGAGGTAAAAACAGAGAAAAAGGTCAAAAGTGCAAAAAATGAAATATAGGAAGAGACAGATCAAAAAAAGTTCAATTATTTAGCGAGAGGGAGATGTGTTTGTATAAGAGCAGTTCCACACGCTGGTTCTCAGGCACCTCTGACCAGCTGATGCAGCTCTCTGCTCATTCTTTGTTCATGCTTGAGATCTCTAAAGCACATTAGCACTGACCAATCGATTGATAATTCTGAGTTTGAGAAAATCACTGTGATGTTATCACAAGCCTAACATCAGACGAGACGGATTAAAAGTGATTTATTCTTGTTTACCTCTGGCCAGTTGTCTGTGACTGCCATATCAGTGACTTTTACATGAAAACTGCCTGCACTTCTGACTTCTTCCAACAACTTGACTGTATGCCTTTAAAGTATTGCTGAGTACTAGCTGGTTGCTAGGGTGTTATGGGTGGTTGCTAGGGTGTTATGGGTGGTTGCTAGTTGTCTGATTGCTAGGGCATTACTACTGTAGCTGGTTGCTAGGGCATTGCTTGTAGTAGTGCTTCTTGTTTTGGTTGGTTTCTAGTGATTTACTAGCCTGGTAATACCAGACTCTGCTACTTCACTTTGCTTCGTAGACAGAGTCTGGCATAGCATAATAGAGAAGTGTTTTCTCTCTCGCTAGGGGGCGATTTCTGAAGTTTAAAATCATTGGTTACCCGTAAGCCAATCAGATAAGTTTATTCATGACGTATGTTATGCGCTGACACAGCCGCATCGATCCACAGACATCATGCATCGAACTCAAATCTATGATCGAACTTCCACTGTAAACACTTGATGATGCGAGCGAAATACCGGAGTGAACATGGCTGTAAACGACTTTTTTGATCGGTGAGTGATGTAATAGAATGACTGCTGCGCTTGACAGGGCGCAAACAAGCAGAGAGAGAGAGCGAGCGAGCCCCGGCCGGCCGCGCGCGCGGCGCGCACTATCACGTCTTTAAACAAACAACACGAGCACTGTCTTGCTCTCTCTCCCTCGCAAATATTAATCAAAATCAATCGACTAATAAAAGGTCGGAACACCTCAGTTTCACGTGGAGCATTTGGAGATTTTTAGAGATTAGAGACTCTAGGAACAACATCTCAATGAACAACATCTCAACACTAAATTATAAAGGCCTGTCTCATATAACGTTAGCCGCCTGTCTCAAATACAAGCCGGTGCAGTTCGACGATTTGGGCAAATAAAAGCCCGGGCTATTATTTGAAGTTTTACGGTATTTAAGACCTGGAAAAGAAAGGAGACACTGACCTGTCAAAAGGCTCCCCAGTTTCTCGTTGACGATCGGTAGTTGATAAATTAAACTTTTCCCAAAGGGAGTAGGGCCACAACATCACCTCCATTCAAAATGTTTAATACACACTCTTCTTGTTCAGGCTTCAGTTTGCTAATGCCGGGAATATTCTCCACAACAGAGCGAATTGCATCCGTGTCTCGTCCGCGGTCGTTTTCGATTTCTCTGACCTAATCTTAAACTCGGCGCTTGGCGAGTACGTCACGGCTTTCAGCCCGCCTTCTGTTCGCTGATTGGCCCGGCTGTTTTCAGGCCGGTGGAAAACAGAAAGATAGGCTGCTATCTCAGACTGACTACAGGAGTGAAATGAAATTAGCGGAAGTAGGAAGTCTGACGTAGTCAGGCTAGTGATTTACTAGGTGGTTGTTGCTTTCATGTGGGTGGTTGTTAGCACATTGCTAACTGCTTTCTGAGTGGTTTTGTGAGTGGTTGCTAGCAGCTGGTTTGTTAAAGTGTTGTTGGTGGTTGCTAAAGTACTGCTCATTGAGTGTTGTGGGTGGTTGTTATGGTGATTTATTAGAAAGCATTGCTGTTTGCTAGGGGGTTGATATAATGCTGTGGGTTGTTTTCAACAATTTTAGGTGCTTATTAACATTGCTAGCTAATTGCTAGGATGTTAATAAGTGTGTTTAGAATGGTTTAGGTGGTTTCTAGCATTTGTAAGTTGCTAGCATTACTAACTGGTTGTAAAGGTGTTACTAGGTGGTTGCTAGAATGTTTGTGGGTTGTTTCTAACATTTTTAGGTTGTTGTTAACATTGTTAGCTAATTGACCCTTCGCAAAACCCACCCCCCTTAGTTACTGTCCCTATGTCCGACAAGCTACGCCGCTTTCATGTTCTCACGCAGTGAAAAATACATTGGGGAGCAGAGAGGAGACTGACAACACGCTGACAGACAGGACAGACCAGGTTACTTTTCGGTTACTTTTGATATTAAACATATTAAACAAAGTCTCACCTTTCAAATATGGTCATTTTTTGAAAGAAATTTAAACAATAAATACCGTTTTGTGGCTCTTTAATGTGCCGTGACAGATCGCTGTAGAGCATCCGTTAAAGCTGCTCGTGAACCGATCATCTCTTCCTTCTAGTTCATTTATAGCATCAAATAAACATGAATGAACATAAGAATGAATGTTGTTTTAACCACGCAAAGGCGTCAGTATATTCAGTTTTTCAAGTTCAAATCCTCCCTTGTTAATCTACTAACTCTCCTCACTGCTTTGTCGGACAAAATGGCGGATGGCGAAGTATGATTGGTCAGAACACCTGTCAATCAAGCTTCACGCAAAGGGTCAATTGCTAGGACGTTAATAGGTGGTTTTTAGAATGTGTGGTTTCTAGCATTGCTAAGTAGTTGCTTGCATTGGTTGTTAAGGTGTTACTAGGTGGCTACTAGAATAGGTTTTTTCTAGGATTTCTAGTTGGTTGCTAGGGTGTTCTGGGTGTTTACTTGCTAGTCTAATTCAAAAGAGTCTCTTTTTCGCTCGGCAGAAGAATAATAAAAATATTAGTATGATTGCACAAATGGAGCAAGGCAAGTCATGCATCAAGGTTTAATACTCAAAGTTGATGATTTAAACAAATCTAACCCTAAACATGAAAACATTTATGGAACAGAAATATCCATGAAACTAGTTGAACATTGTGACTAGGCGTTATGTGAAATTAGTTAGCAGTGAGCAGCACATTCGTACTGAGGCTGTGCTGAGCTCAGTGTTTAGTAGAGCACTGACCCACCTGCTGCTGTTGATAATGAGCTCTAATCGGCTTATGTGTTTGAAATCTCTCCTGCCCTTCCCTATCTATTTACAGAGGAGGTGGGCTTAAGGTTTTACGTTTGGAGGGTGGTGAGATTGACCTCAATCAAACCAGGTTTAGTGTAATCTTGGCATGAGAATGTGGGCCTTTATAAATAGTCTCATAAATGTCTGGATCGTGCATCACTCTCAGGTGCAAGTTAAAGGGTAATTGTATCAATAATGGCCATAGTACTTCTCTTTGTACCTCTGTAAAGCCTTCATTCGAGCCCATTCGGAAGCCCTCATTTACGGCTAGGTATGTTAAATGCAAATACTTTTTTAGTGTCCACCGTTATGTACTGCAAACTTATTTTGCTAATGTTTGTGTGTGATCTTATCTGACAGACATGGACATTTCTACTCCTCGCTACCTTATTCTGAACTTAAGCCAGGGTCACAGGCAGTCCCACCTTGACATGTTGTCCGGCTCTCTGTGGTTTCATCAATCAGACCGTGATTAGCAAACTGTGAAGGTAGCACGACTAAATCAAGACTTTTATTCAGGCTGAAATGCACTGAAAATACATTTGATCGTATGTGGTGCATTCAATGATTCTGCTAGATCAAACATTGCCAACCACACAAAACATCTGTGGTTTATTGTAAGGTATGACTATGAATATATGAATAAGAATAAGATCAAGAATAAAATGTCCTGATTTTTAATGTCAATAAATACGGTGGCCGAGAGAGTTCAACGTGCTGCAACCTAAAGAAGACGCATGCAAATAGAAAAAAATGCATGCAAATAGAAAAAAACGCATGCAAATAGAAAAAAACACCCGCAAATTAAGAAAACATCTTCATCAGTTTCACAACACACGTGTGCTCCAAATACTCACAACACAACCAAATAGAGAAACGCGCTGCAAAAGTTCACAACACAACCAAATACAGAAACTCGCTGCAAAAGTTCACAACACAACCAAATACAGAAACGCTGCAAGTAACACAGACCACAACGGAAATGTTTCCGGGGAACCAAATAAGTGACGGACCCGGCTGGGACGTGATAGACAGGACGTGCTTACAGCAAAGAACGTATATTTTTTTATAAATTAACTATAATTTTAAAATAATATTGTAATATATTGTATATATAAACAATATTATAATATATTGTAATATTATACTTTTTTATAGTTCTTCTATACTCTTTGCTTACAGCTCAAAATTCTACTTTATTTTATTTTATATATAAAAAAAATCTTTTACCCCGCAAAACACACAGAGATTAATTTTTTTATGACATACAACTTGTATACAGTATACAAAATGTATTAACAATATGTTCAATGTCATCAGAATACAAATGAGAAAAGAACAATGAGCTGGAAACTAAAATATAAATAAAAAAGATAGAGAAGACGAACATGAAGGCAAGATATTAATCTATACATCAGTTACACTATACAAATTGTTTCATGTTATGTTTAAATTTTCATAAAGAAAAGTTTCATAAGAAATGTTAGTTAATGTAGGGTCCAAAGTTTAAATAAACGCATATTGTAACATTTCTTTTTTGTAAAGGAAAAATAAACAAATACATTTATTTGCAACCGTTATATTAACAGCAATTTATTTCTGTCGTCAGAACAGCAGTTCAGCTGATGGACAACTGCTGCGTTGTCATGGGAACATCCCAGGTGAAAATAATTACGTTGGAAATTACGTTGTCTTTCGTTGCTCCCTTCATCAAGTGCGTTCTAAACGGCTACATAAATGGGACTCTAGTGCCACGCTCACTCCAAAGTCCCACTTGAAAAGCTCTGCCATCTGCCCTTCGAAGGGAGTAGGGCATAGGGATGCTCACGAGCAATAAGCACGTCCCAGCCGGGTCCGTCACTTATTTAGTTCCCCGGAAACATTTCCGTTGTGGTCTGTGTTACTTGCAGCGTTTCTGTATTTGGTTGTGTTGTGAACGTTTGTAGCGCGTTTCTGTATTTGGTTGTGTTGTGAGTATTTGGAGCACACGTGTGTTGTGAAACTGATGAAGATGTTTTCTTAATTTGCGGGTGTTTTTTCTATTTGCATGCGTTTTTTTCTATTTGCATGCGTTTTTCTGTTTGCATACGTTTTTTTCTAATTGCATGCGTCTTCTTTGGCTTGCAGCACGTTGAGCTCTCTCGGCCTCCGTACCCTACGAATCTAATCTCAGCATATTTATTTAATGGCTCTGCTCTTATTAATCTAAACTTTTTATACATTTGTGAGATGTATTGCATCTGAAAAAAATCTTTGTTCATTTATTTTATGTTGGATATGAAAAGTCATAGTTATTGATTTAGTATTTCAGATTAATTACACCTTTTCAAAAAAGAAAAAATATATATAAAAAATGTATATTGGATGTATTTGAATTGAATGAATTATTTCAAAACAAGGGTAATTGTGTACTATATATAAAAATAATTTTGCAAAGGTTTCAATTTATTTCCTTAAATATTTTCCTTAAAGGTGCCCTAGAATGTGAAATTGAATTTATGTTGGCATAGTTAAATAACAAGAGTTCAGTTCATGGACATGACATACAGTGAGTCTCAAACACCATTGTTTTCTCCTTCTTATTTAAATCTCGTTTTTAAAAAACACCCCTGAAAAACAGGCGAATCTCCACATAATACCGACTGTGACGCAACAGTCGGGATCATTCATATGTACGCCCTTCAAAGATTTGCGTATGCCAGGGGATGTGAGTACTTTTCATACCCTTCCCACAGAAAAGGAATGTCAACAGGCATGGTTGATGTTTATATATAATCGGATACCGCAACAGTTTAATTCGAAGTTGTTAGTTTGCTCTGCCCATTTCACCACAGACTTATTTTCTAACCTGGGAGCTGGGACGATATCAAGCAGGCTTCTCTCAGTGAATAAATTATATACAGAAAGCGATCAAAGAACAATCTTTCCACACAGCGCGAGTTTATCTGGACACTTGCCAAACTCGTTATGAAATCAAATCAATGATGTACATCATCGTGTTTGCATTGGTGAAAGCATTAGATTAGAGAGTGCAATTGTGTTGCTATGATAAGATCCTCATTCTCGTGATCAACAGACTGTCATCTGCTTGATGGAAATAGATTTACATACTTTATAAACATCTCACGATTCGTTAATCTCGATAGCTGTAATAGTAAAAAAACGTATAATACCTGTAGTAAAGGTATTCGAGAGAGTTTCACATGTAAAACGTAGCTATTTCATATATGCAAGCATGTCAGCCAATCACAGCAGTGACCGGTTACACTGAATCCCACAGCCAATCACATCAGTTACACTGAATCCCACAGCAGACACGCCCCTTCAAACAGAGTGTTCAAATCAGAGACTAAAATCAGACTAGGAAAAATGCCATTTATTTCTAAATGATGACTATTTTTGATCTAAAAAATAAATACTAACATTATAAGGGCAACCCAGACAACATTATAAAATAATAAAATAACCCCATTCTAGGGCACCTTTAATTATTTCTGTAACTGGAGGTGAGCTTGCAGTTTAATTTACATCCAATATGAATAAATAATAAACTGATGAAGACTTGACTTGACACTCACCAAACAGCGGTACAGGGAACAATACAAGACAAGAGTCATGAAATGTTTTTCTTAAACATTATTCATAACTCTGTATTACAGTCATAATGTATCCTTACATACCATTTGTCTTTTGCATCTGACCTTTGCTTAAACTGCCCACCTTCTATGCTGTCTGTAAATAGTGTTTTTTGTTTCTATGTGTATTCCAACTGCAATGGCTCATTTCTTGGACTGGGCAAATGTCTATTGTCCATTTATGTATGAACTGATTGTTTGTTCTTTACTGTTATTGTGAAGCATCCTTAAGCTTGGGAAATATATAAATTAAACATATTATTATTATTATTATTATTATTATTAAGAGATGTGGAAACATGAGGTCAATAAATACACAGAAACTAATGACTTGACAAGAAACACCTGTGAACATGATTAAACAATAAACCAATTAGAACAACACATTAAAGGTCCCCTGACATGGGGTTATTTTATAATGTTTCCTGGTTTGTCCTTACAATGTTAGTATGTTTTTTAGATCAAAAATAGTCATCATTTAGAAATAAAAGGCATTTTTCCTAGCCTGATTTTAGTCTCTGATTTGAACACTCTGTTTGAAGGGGCGTGTCTGCTATGAGAACCGGCCACTGCTGTGATTGGCTGACATGCTTGCATATGAAATAGCTACGTGAAACTCTCTCGAATACTTTTACTACAGATATTATACGTTTTTACTAATACAGCTATCGAGATTAACGAATCGTGAGAAGTTTTTAAAGTATTTAGATCTATTCCCAACACATAAACTGTTCCCGTGATGAGCATTGAGCAGATGACAGTCTGTTGATCGCGAGACTGAAGATCTTATCATTGCAACGCAGTTTCTGCACTCTCTCTAATGCTTTCACCAATTCAAACACGATGATGTACTACAGTAAGAGCTTCGTTGTGCAGTAATGTGCGTCATTGATTTCATAACGAGTTGCCCAGATAAACTCGCGCTGTGTGGAAAGATTGTTCTTTGGTCGCTTTCTGTATATAATTTGTTCACAATTTAAAGGTGGGGTATGTGATTCTCTTTTTGTCCATTTTTTCAAAATAACTTGAAATCCTATTCCTAACCCACTTACGATATGTACGGGCAAAACTCCAGCCAATCATTTCCAAGACCAGCTAGAATCATTGGACAGTAAGTTCGTCAATCGAACGGTCGAACCATACCCCCCTCCCCCCAGCGCGCGTGGCCCAGTCAGGGCCAGCGTTGGAGGAAAGCAGGTACTGTAGGACCATTTGAATTGTGTATTTTCAAAATCTGCCAGTTGTTTTCCAAATCACATACCCCACCTTTAAATAAGATTATTTTCATCCTACTAAAAGAAACAACGTGAAGTTGATATTTTAGTCACTGGCTTGACTTACTGATGCATAAACAGTATTGAACGATTTTGAGAAAAAGATTACCTGTCTGAACTTGAACTTGAATTGTTGCTTGGTAGCTCGATCGATTTATTTTCAGACGTTCATCGAGGCCAGCTCTGTATTGGCCCAAGTTGAGGAAACAGTCGCCGGTGAAATGTTTGACATACAAAACTTTGGGAAGTTGTGTCGGCGCATTTCCAGAGAAAATAAAATTCACCCATTGTTTCTTCAGAGGCTCGGATGAAGGAACTAAAAAATACTTTTGTGTTCATTTGTACATCCGAACACTGATCAACTGCCATGCTTCGCTCGTTTGCAAGCCATTAAATCTCTCGAGGAAAAACTCAAATGGCACTCGCGCGTTCGTAACCTTTCCTCCTTATGACGTCATAAGGAGGAGATTCAAGATCAGCGCGTCTGAGGCTGAGCTCTCAGAAAGATAGCCAAAGCTCGGTTTACACCGATTGAAAATTCTAGACACGAGGGTACCAAATACAGGCTAGGGGAACTAATGTTAATGTTAAAAAACCTCAGAAAGTGAAAATTTCATGTCATGGGACCTTTAAAACAAGAAAGTGTGTTACATGAGGACAAGGGAATCATATGAGAAAGGGGAGAACATGGCAGGATAACATAACTGTAAAAAACACAAAATAAGACATGAAACATGAACATGAAACAAAACCAAAACTAAAAGTGACAATTTCCTTGGATGCATCATCATTCAGAACATGCTAAATTCACTGATCATGAGGGTGGCATCTTCCCTCATCTTTCTCTAAGAAAGGTCATATTGTACTAATTGAATACTTTATTGTTTTGTGTGTGTTGTAATGAGAGATGTGTCAAGTTTTTAAAAAGGTCCACCTTTCAACCTCCATGCTCTTATAGAAATTACCCAGACACAGCTGTCTCCTCCACATAATCACTTTCATCAAACCCTTTGAGAGGCAAGCAAAGTAATTTGTTACCAGCGAGCGAGTTAGACTTTTATAATTACTTTCTGCTTTCAGCAGTGCAATTTTCTTACTGCCAGCCCATATTCAGCTTCAACATATGACAAGCAAATATTACTTTTATGAGTTCTGAAGAAGATCTTTCAGTGCAATATTCAGACACAACTTGCTTACTAAGAGTATGTTTATGTGTCTGTTCTGCAATACACACAAATGAGAAATATAAAATAAGACAAATGAAATGAAAGATTAGAAGTTCTGTGTAGAATGTTTGAAAGCTGGATAAGTCATAAATCCAAAATAAACAAACTGTGGAATCTCAATTTTCCTAATAATAACTGAAATCTAAAAGCAAATTTCAATATATTGTGCAGTGCTCTCTGGCTGCTACTGTTCTTGTCACAGTCATCGTCTGCACTACACTTCCCAGAATCCTCCTTGTCTTCACACCTGCACTCACTCCCTCATTTACCCACACCTGTTCGTCATGTTGTCACCTGTGTTCACCTCCTCATTGTTCATTTGTGTCTGTATTTAGGTTCCTTCTGTTCAGTTAGTCCTTGTCGGTTCTTGTTAATGTTTCGGTGTATTGTGTGTGAGTAACCTTCTGCCCGTCATCCCTGTATCTGTGTGAGATTTATTACTAAATGTTCGAATTGGAGCCTTTTGACTCTGCCTCTTCTTCAGCCCGCACCACACCCGTGACACTTCTCTCTTCGGGACTCCAGACCAATACATTTTCACAGGTTCTGATTGGTCCATGGGTGATGGTAGCATTTGTGCAAGAATAGTTTACTTACTACAAAATATTTATAGTATTTATTTAAAAAAAAAAAAGTATGCTTGTGCAATGGCTGTATTTATAATAATAATAGAAAGATTGTATTTTGTCATATTGATGGTGGGTTTTTTTGTGTGTGTTTTGCCGTAGTCATCATTATAGTCATTAGTGTTTTTTTAGTTGGAAGTTGGACCTTGTTTATTTACATTAACTTCTGTCAGTCAGTGTAACAGAATGTTTCAAACATCTTAGTCCGCTCATAAGTTAACTTTTATTTTGAAATTATAGGACAGAAATAATAGTTTTTTTAAAAACTTAATAGAAAGGTACGGAAGTGTATTGCATTCACTTGAGGGAAAAAAAATCGACTCTGTTTTACTGAATTAACGAGAATTTTTCATGGACAAATTTTTTTTTGCTCAGTTTTTCTGAATTATAAAATCCGCTATCCCGGTACCGGGATAAAAAATCTTTGTTATGATTTTCGTACGTTGTTTTATTGGTCTTCCATATAAGGTATCAAGTAATTCTTGGTATCATTTGAAAGCTTAGAATCTATACTTTACACAGAATACCATCACTTTCGGTTTTATGATACATAGCAAATGGAATATTAGCTTAAATAGGCATTGGTCCCAGGCAAATATTTCCGCTTTATGATTGCGAAGAAATCTTTCTACAAATATTTATTTTTTATTTATTTCACAAATAAGTCAAACCATACATTACAATAAAGCTCTCATTCTAAGGAATCTGTCGATGTATGTTATTACATTGTGAGACAATCATAGATCGAAATATCTTCAAAACAATCACACAGTGAAATACATTCAAAAAGAGGTGACAGATAAAAGTATCACATTCCTGCTCCGATGTCGGCTTCAGTGAGCCGCAAACAGCCACATAATCTACATCACCGTTTAGCTTAGGATGTTATCTTTCAAATGAGACCATTTTCACGTTTCTGTGAGCTTTTGTTGGTGAGAAAATCCTTTTCGAACGAACTGAAAGCAGATGCGCAATGAGCGCGTGAGCGACGCACTTCACCAGATCTCCAAGTAATGTGTTTACTGTGATCCTGTGCTTACTCTAGCTATTGCTAAAGGCTTTTATTATGGTATAGAGATCTTTATAGGAACTCAGCACGCGTCACGTCTGACGCGGCCAGTCAACAGACCGGAGTGTCGGACGCGCTCGCGGTCACTTCCGGGTCAAGCCTTACGGTCTGTTTACAGGAATATCTGCGATGCGCGTGTTTATATATTATACTTTTGAACTGTTTTGATAATTATAAATGCATCTAGAAATATAAAAGCATCAATTACATTTATAAACGCGAGCTTTGAGGTGCAACTGTTCGAGCTAAATGGACGTTTGGACGTTTGGAGTGCGCATTCTGAGGACTATTGTTTGGGTAAGTTACAGAATCCTTTGAGTTTTCAGCAATGTATATTCATTTTTTGATAAAGTTATTGTTAGTTTGAAATGTGAAAGCACAGCAACCAATCTGATAAGCTATTATTTGAAAATAAATGTCTAATGTTTCTGCTATTACGCAATAGCGTCTATTATTGCCCAATACTTAGTTTCACTTTGCATAAGTGTAATCAAATGACAATTTCAGTAAATCTACATTTTGATATTGTGAAAGTGATATTATTACAATGCAGAAACTATGTATAAACAGTGATTTCTTTGTTTCAGGTTCTATTGAAGATGTGTGGCACTGTTGGCACAGAGTTGGCACAGCTGGCATCAGATCTCCAGGCTGGCCGGTGATGTTGAGGTGATACACAACACAGATGACAAAACTGATGCCCATATAATGAATGAAATACATCTGGAGGATTATGATGCTTTTATAGATGCTAATAGACCACAGATTTTAGTGAAATCATTTGTCAAATGATAAGACTTGCATCATCTGAAAGAATAAAATGATCAAAATCATAAAAGCGCCTATTTTTTTCTTTTTGTTTACTATAGCACAGACAACATATACTATAATATTTATCACATTCAGCAGTGTTTTATACAATTTTAAAGGGTTTTCTTTAAAATTACACTGGAATATTGCATATGTACCAATTGGTTTGGCTATAAGCAGAGTTTAGATTTGGGTAGGTAGAAATTACATAAAAAAAAGGTAATGTTCCTCCCTTCAGATTTGCTTGAATATCTTTTTCATTTTTTATTATAGAGAAATAATTCTTTTTTTCAGTGTTTGTTGCCATATAGAGGAAATAGCCATACTTGTCTGCATATCCCTATGCCCTACATGGCCTGAGTTAAACACTTTCAAAAATTAATTTAAAATAAAAAAATCAAAAAGCGCCTTTTTTTTTTTGTGTTCATTAAAGCTCAGACAACATATGCTTAAATGTTTATCAATTTTAGCACTGTTTTATGAAACTGCAAAGGGTTTCCTGTAAAATGACACAAAAATTGTGAGTTTAGCCCAAAGTATGTGGGAACAATATGCTTTTTAATTTGGGTTGGCTAAATCCAGGCGGAAATCCCCAAAAATGGCTTGGATCTTAAGAGGTTAACGAGTTAATTATCTCAGAATTATGAGATCATTTTTTGTGCAAAAATTTTCACTCTGTTTTTTTTTAATTAATGAGTTACTCATAATTTCTCAAAAAAAGTCATAATCGTCATTAATTCAGAAAAACAGCAAAAGAAATTCGATGAAAAATCATCTCTTAATTCTGAGATAATTAACTCGTTAATTCAGAAAAACAGAGCAAAAAAAATTCTATGAAAAATTATCTCGTAATTCTGAGATAATTAACTCGTTAATTCAGAAAAACAGAGCAAAAACTTTTTTTTCATGAAAAATTATCTCGTTAATTCAGAAAAACAGAGTCGATTTTTTTCCTCAAGTGAATGCAATACGCTTCCGTAGTAAGGCTATGGTTGCAATTGTGCAAATTGCGATTGTGGGTGTACTTTCTTTCTAAGAAGAAAATATTCAGTAACACTAGAATACTGTTCCATCATTATTGAATAACTACACAGGAACAAATGAGTAACGCATTATTAACATTCTAGTAACTATCAAGATACTCTGATACTAGAGTCCACAAAAAGTTAATAAAGAGTTATATCATGCTTGTCAACCTGTTCTTATTAGTCCTTTTGGAGGTATGAAAAAAATAGTAGTTAATGATTAAATAATAGGGATACCTCATTCAACTGAGCGCTAATTAGTTCATCAGAGTATCTTATTAGTTAATAGTAGTTAGTAGAATGTTAATATTGTGTTACTCAATTGTTCTCGTGTAATTATTGATTAACGACGGAACGGTAACTAAAGTGTTACCAATTAGTTTTAAATTAATTTTGTTTTAATTTAACACTAGAAAAAATTAAAAAGGGACATTGAACAAAAGTGTTATGCAATCATTTAAAGGGGTGGTTCAGAATTTTGGACATCGGACCTCATTTCAAAGTGTGCCTATGTGTTATTTATCGGTGGAGACAGTTTTCAAAAATGTTCATCAGTCCTTCAAATTGCATATTTCGCCGGTGCTAGGCTAGCGAGAGTCAACGGTACCTGTTAGCCTGCCATTAAAAACAGTTTTACCCACTCCACAGTACACCAAAAGCAAATCAATTATAACACCAAACTATCAATATAAATGTCTGTTGAGAGAATAATGTTGAACATTTTTGAAAACTGTCTCCACTGATAAATAACACACAGGCTCACTTGGAAATGAGGTCCGATGTCCAAAATTCTGAACCACCCCTTTAAGACATTTCTCCTTTTATAGAACCTTTTTGGCATAAAGGTTCTTTCAAACTGAGTCAAGAACCCTAGGGTTCTATATAGAACCTATATATTGAACCTTTTTTTCTAAGAGTTGTCAACCAGGTACAACTCACTGCTCCCACTGTAATTAGAGCTGTAAGCGTTAGAGTGAATTTATTGATTTCACACTAAATATTTGTATAGCGCATATTAAAGTACTTTCAAGGCTGGATAATTTCTTTGCTCCGCATCATTTCATCTCAGCTGTAATAAGGCACTTGACATGTGATTAACACAGCACATTGTCTCTGTCTTTCCTTCTCTTGTACTGTTCTTGCACAGTTGCCTTTCTTCTGTATTGTGCAGGTCACTGTCGACCTTGTCAAAGATTTGCATGTGCGACACCATCTCTAGAGTATTTGATGTGCATTAGCAGCACATGTGACTTTGCTGTACTCAATGTTATCAGCTCACGTTTGAAAGATGTGCTTAAACTCAACATCCTATCGACTGTTTTGATCGATATTCAGTATATGGAATTGCATATGTAAGGGATAATGCTCAGTCAGCAAGTCAAGGTGTTTTCATCTGTTTATTTTTCATCTTCTTTGTCAGTTCCTTGTTGTTCTGAGCAAATATTCACTGAATGAAAGGTTAAAATAATGTTAGGTCTGAGGAAAGTTACTTTTTTATATAAAAATGGGGGAAACAAGTTTTGTAGTGAAACAAGTTATTAAAGTGTCCTTATTATTCTATTTTAAAGGTTCAAATTTAGTTTTTGAGGTCTCTGACATTTGTATACACAGTGATATGAACAGTAATAATGGTATTGGTTTTATCGTATCGATATCGTTTGATCGTATCGTATCTCTATCGTATCTGTTCTTTTTTTGTGAGACAATAACTTTATTTGTCATGCACTCTGGTCTTTGACCTTTTACATTCACAAACAGCTGTAGTTCACACGGCATAAAAGGTAATATTTGAAAAAGCATAAAAGGGGCACTTAAAAATATTAATTTTTACCTCATTGAATTCAATATAAATTGAATTTGCACAATATTAATGTAAATGCTATGTATTGTGCAACATACCAAATTTCTCATTTAGGTTTTCATTAAATTGACTATGTAAGATTGTTTTGTTGTTGATAACATTCACACGTACGAGACATACGAGATACGTCTTAAGACCATTTAATGAGACGAGACTGCATTTTTATTGTCTTTTCTTTTCCAGAGGCTGCACAGATGTGCTGTGCTGTGTGCTCTTCACCATTGTCATCGTCGGCTACATTGCACTGGGCACTGTGGGTAAGTGCTGCGTCTGCTTTGTAGGAAATTACTGGAATCTTTTACTATGTGAGATAAACAGGCTATGAGCCAAGCTAGATCATCAGTATCATAAGACGCACCATGTAAGCAAAAACATGTTCCATGATAACAGGTGTACAGTATAACGATTATTTTAAAAAATAGAAAATTCTATAAAATTTATTTTTATGTTGTAAGCTTATTTAGCATCTATGACTGAATGCCAACAAGGGCTTCTTTCATGTGACATAGGTTGAATAATTAATCATTATTGATTGATGACTGCTGATCTTTTTTGTTAAAAAAAAACTGTGCAGTTGTGTTGTAAATGATAGCTGTAGATAATGTTTTTACAAGCTTACAAGGGCTACATGAATATGTTTTCAGACTGTGTGTATGTTCAGGAAGCTTCTTTGAAATTGCCAGGTTGCTCATATATATACGTCTAACTACCTTTTTTTAACTCTAGTTACAGTAAATTAATAAATAAGTATAACTGTAAGTATAAACTATAAAAAAAATAAGTTATAACTGATAAATAAATAATTAATTGGAAACAGAGCCGTGCTTATTTGGCACAAAAATGAGAATTTTAGATAGGTAATAGTTAGTACTAAATACAAAACTAGTTTTTCTGTTTTGTTCTGTTCTCCTTTTTGACTTCCCAACACTACATTTGAGAGAGCATGTTTTGTTATACCCTCACCTAGCTATAAATACAATGTGAAATAAATACAAAAAAAATCGCAGTGTGGTATTTCCCATATAATGGTTGTAAAGGTCATGCCACACCACTTCTCATGGGAAAGAAATTGCTTGTTATTTGAAAAGCAGCATTGTTTTGAAACACTACTGCCATGCTAGTAAAAAGGTCATTTATGTTACTAGTTAGTATGTATCTCCCCAAATCTTAATGAAGGTAGAGCTGCTCTATACAGCCAGTGTGGTGGTTTTAATGACTTTCTCTTATCCAGTGATTAAAATACTGATCTGCAGGGCCAGAAAACAACACGAGAACCTTTGATCAGATGAGGCGCCTTCCACTAATTCTCAACCACTGGTTCTCAAGAGAAAAACAAGCTTTAACAAGAACCCCATAGACTGCAGATGAATCAACATCCAACATATAAAGATGCCAAAGTGGGTGTTCGGCACATAAAAGACTGAAAAAGAGATAGAAAGAGAAGGAGAGAGAAAGCGTCTCTCTTCCTGAGGAATGTTTTTTGAGAATGAAGAGCAAAGTCTGTGCATTCCTTGTCAGCTCCTCTGATGTAAGATCATGCATGAATATTTGATGATGTTCAACTCCTCCAGGAGCTCCTCCACAGTTCTTCCATCCACTTCAAAGCGTGGCTAAAGTTAACGCTAATGCTAATACTACTCTATGCTTTTCTTACTGTGGAGAAGCTGATGCAAGAAGAATTGCCACAGGGATGGCTTTGTTCTTGATACTGTTTATTTCAAGGACAAAAAGAAGACCTTCGGAAATGCCAGAATTTCTCACATCAAATGATTTTGATCCTCATTCGCATTAGCATGCGTGGGATCATCCTGTGAGATTTACTGATATCAAGCACATTATTGTACTGTACATCCAGGGCTTTGGCTGATGGCCACGCTGACACACACATGCCCTCACTGCAAACACTGATGTTGTTTCAAGTGCATAAGTGATAAGAGGCAGGGACACGGAGAGCCGTTGTTTGAAAAGCCCTCATACATAGATGCCCGCTAGTTTCACAGCGTGATGTTCCCGCTGGAAGAGGAAATGAGTCACTTTGAAGGGTTGCTGTAGATGTAGGGTGCGGCTCCACCAGAGATGAGATAAGTACAGTGGCAGGACTTTTCAATGAGGCCATACTGTTTCTCCAAGCATTGTTTGACTGTGACACGGCTGACAATGTTTTTTATATCGTACAATACATCTAGTTAAAACAAGTCCAAAAAATAGTGATCATCAGTATATTTTGTTTTGTTTTGTTCTGTTTTTTTGTGAGTTTTTATGTGGTTTCCTGTGTTATTTGTTGTTGTTGTTCACTGTAAAAAGTGAACAGTTGGATCAACCTAAAAAAATTACTTCAATTGGTAACACCTAAAAAAATTAAGTTTTCTTAACTTAAATTATCACGTTAAAACGTAATAATTTAAGTTGAGAAAACGCAATTTTTTTAGGTGTTACCAATTGAAGTCATTTTTTTAGGTTGATCCAACTGTTAACTTTTTACAGTGTTGTTTTAATCTTTTTTTTTTTCTAGAGATACACTTTAGGATTAGCCTACACTGTAAAAAAAAAGTTAACTCATTATTTTGAGTTATCTTTTTGCATGTTTTTTTTTTAGTTTAACTAACTTATTTCGATAAGTTGAGGACAAGAAAACTTAAAATTTCTTGTTGTCTGGACAATCTAGTTAAAAAAATAAGTTGAAATAACTAAATTGCTAAAATATTTTTTACAGTGTAGAAATCTAGACGTACCCTAGCGGCAGGTAAAATTATTTTGCAGCAAAGTGTGGTCTAGCAACTCTCCATAGACTTTTGAGCTGGAAAAAAACAAAAACTGGTCAGGCCAATCACATCATGTATAGAGTCGGTGGGCGGGCTTAACATAATGACGACAGAGTTGCGAGGGTTCACTACATGAAAACAAAGAATGGCTGCTGCTGGCGAACAGCTGTCTTTCGATTTGGCTTTGGCCGTGACTTTGCATGATTTAAGCTTTTCTTTGAAACAAGAACAAAGAACGGCACTTGAGTCATTTTTAAAAAAAACAGTATGTGTTCGGAGTTTTGCCGACTGGATACGGTCACCTTCTTCGTTGCTCTGGTTGGTTGTAGCGCTATCCAATTGCGTGTAGAGAGAATTTGAAAGACAACCGTTTATCCCGCCCCTCGGATTGAGGTGCCAATTGTGAGTTCCCAGACCTACTGATGGCTTGCCAGGCTACTTTAGGATATGAAAAGTTTGAGATAACTAATAAAACTTCTTTAAACAAGTCAAAAACTTAGTGATGATCAGCACAGCAGTTATTGTTTAGTTGTTTGTTTTGTTCTGTTTTTCTTGTTTCTTTTGTTGTTTTTTGTTTTGTTTTGCTTTTTGTGTTTCTTTTGTTGTTGTTTTTTCTTTTGTTAGTTTTTTGTGTTTTCTTTTGTTTTTGTGTTTCTTCTGAATTTGTTTTGATTTCTGTTTTCTTTTGGTTTGCTTTTTTGTGTGTTTTCTTCTGGCTTTGTTTTGTGTTTTTGTTTTTTGAGAGATACATTTTAGGCACTACCCATGGAAGCTTGTTTCCGCCACAGAATAAAACATTTAAAAAGATAATTGCGACTTTTTATCACAGAATTGCGAGTTTACATCTCGCAATTCTGACTTTATTTCTGAAAAAAGTCAGATTTGTGAGATAAGAAGTCGCAATTACCTTTTTTAATGTGTATTCTGTGGCGGAAACAAGCTTCCATATCAACCAGATATGATATAAGTTTATGATAACTAATAAAACCTTTAAAAAAAAGTCAAAAACTTAGCTATGATCAGCAGTTATTGTTTAGGTTTTTTTTTCTGTTTTTCCTGTTCCTTCTGTTTTGTGTTTCTTTTTTTCTTTCTTTTTTTTTCTGTTTTCTGAATTTGTTTTCTTCTCTATTTTCTTGTGTGTGTGTGTGTGTGTGTGTGTGTGTGTGTGTGTGTGTGTGTGTGTGTGTGTGTGTGTGTGTGTGTGTGTGTGTGTGTGTGTGTGTGTGTGTGTGTGTGTGTGTGTGTGTGTGTGTGTGTGTGTGTGTGTGTGTGTGTGTGTGTGTTTTCTTCTGGCTTTGTTTTGTTTGCGTTTTTATTTATATAATTTTTTTTAGAAAGAGATTTTAGGCTCCACTATATATGAGGTAATCTTGAGTTTTCACCAAGGTTATCCTGTTTCTCCAAACATGGCTATGAACACAATGACACAGTAGACAAGTCAAGCCGCACTTCCATTGAATGTGAACGCCTCACATCCTGACTCACAATCTGCAAAGTTCTCCATCCCTCAGATCCCTCCATGAACAGCATGTGGTCCAGCCTCATTCTGCAGGGTCTGTGCAGACACTAATGGGAAGCAATAATGCTATGACTTCATATTGCCTCTGGCAGAAGAATGATGTCACCCCTTTAAGAGTTGCCCCACCCCACAACAAAAAAAAAGACCACTCAAATCTCCCTCTGCTACTGGCAAAAGATGAAATCACCTATGACATCATCCTCTTGTTGCTCATTGTGGTTACTGCATCCTAATATATATTGGAGTATAAAGAGCTTCACTCTGAAATATTCATTGTGTGATGTATTTTTTGCATAACTTTGCTACTAGTATTTTTTTTGCATGCATGTTCCGGCACTTTTGTAAGGTCAAAGTTGTCACTGCAGCTTAATTCTAGCATTAAAGCGAGGCATTGTGGCGTGAATCTCATTTCACAGCTTTGTGAAATACAGTCCCTCTAATAGCCTTTGCTCAGCAGGTTGCTTCACATGGAGCTGTAGCATGCAGAGATTTTGAGTTGTTTTTCCGTTTCATTCAGAACAATTTTCAGATGACAGAACTCATTTTGCCTTGTGAGCAGAAAAATAGCATCTTTAGTACCTTATATAGCAGCATGTATAATGTAGATGGCTATTACGTCAACAGATGTCTCTGTGAATTAACATTTCATTTTTTCTAAAAAGTTTTTTTTGTGTGTGAGTTGATTGTTGAAAAATGGCAGTGACAAATGTGGTACAGTAGTTTAATTTTGAAAATTACAACTCTGCTTCAAATCGATATCAAAGAGACTTTTATACTAGGTTGTTTCTATAGTGACTTCATCCTAAAATAGCGCTGGAATCAATTATTCTCCAGTTATACTCGGATGGGTTTAATCATCCTGAGCAATGCTGTCATATAAACAAGGGTCTCAGAAGTCATTAATATGCGCTCATGAGATATGTATTAGATAACTGGTTACTTTATAGGTCCCTGAAGTGAAATGTTGTGGTGTGCTGTTAAATGCTGGTCTGCTACATCTAATACAGCATTATGTAACCAAAGTGTAGACTTATAGAGATGGACAGCAAGGGCTGAGAGGGGCATTTGAGCTGTTTTATTTCCCTGATGAAAATTCAATATTTCATTATACACTATGATCCCTGTAAAGAGCATTTCCTCTTTAATTAATTCATTTAATTATGTCTCCTCTTTGTTGTAGCATGGATTCATGGGGACCCAAGGAAAGTCATTTACCCCACGGACAGCACGGGTCAGTTCTGTGGACAGAAGGGCACACCCAATGCGTAAGTGCCAGAAACACCACCAGCCAATCAGAAGCTTTGGTAGCCTAGAAATCTAGACGCACCCTAGCGGCCGCGAAAATCATTTCGCTGCCAGTGTGGTCTAGCAACTCTCAATAGACTTTTTAGTTGGAAAAACCAATTTCGGGTCAGGCCAATCACATCGTGTATAGAGTCGGCGGGCGGGCTTAACACAATGACGGCACAGTTCATGACGTTCCGCGTGATTTCCATTGGTGATTTCCCTGCTGCTTGAAAACAATAAAGATGCAGCGGTCTTTCGAATCGGCTTTGGCCGCGACTCTGGAGGACTTGGAGTTAAGAGAACGCCACTTAAGTCATTCTTAGAAAAGGAAGATGTGTTCGGAGTTTTGACGACCGGATACGGCAAAAGTTTAATATATCAACTAGCTCCGCTAGTGGGAAAACGCACGGGACTCACTCAGCCACAGCCGTTCGTTGCTCTGGTTGGTTTTAGCGCTGTCCTATTGCATGCAGAGGGATTTTGAAAGACAACCGTTTATCCCGCCCCTCGGATTGAGGTATGTCAATGGAGAGTTCCCAGACCTAACATCTTGATGTAGGTCTGGCATGCCAGGCTAAAGCTTTGGTGGGAAGAGCCAAAATGCACCCTGTTAAAACAGGTTTCACCAGCCATTTAATACCTGAATAATACCAGAATATTCTGATAGCCTAACTATACCTTCCATTTCCATTCGTGTATTTATTTATCATACCCAAAACCCAACATATTAATCCTTAAGCCTTCTAAAATTTACATCGCTTGCTTTTTTCTGCCGAATTCCCTTTTGGGATGTTTTGTGTTGATTGGCAGCACATAACCTTAGGGAAAATAAAGAAATGCTCATTAGAGGAGCTGGGACTCGCTGATAAGAGTGTTTGTTATGTACAGCCGTAGTGTGAGAGATGTTTACTCTGTGGTGGATTGGAAGCATTTGGATCTGTGCAGTTCATAATTAGGAGATGCGATGCCCTCAGTGGCTTATGGGATTATGGGTATAGTGGGAATCTGACACTAGCCCTTAATACTTTTCCTTGCCCAGACAAAATGATTGGATACTGAGTTTTTATCGATATATCATAAAAATTTATCTCAGCATTTCAGTTATTCAGCAGGCTGTAGGACACTGATTATTTAGTGTTGAATCAGGTTATATGTTGTGATTTACAAAACAACACTGAGAGGAGTTTTATTACCGAGAAATAAGCACTGCAACTGAATGTTTGGAGTGGAAAGCTGCTTAAAACATTGATTTAACCCCCATAGACAAAGCCGAATAGCTCCACTGACACCTACTGGTAAAATACTGCCATTTTCACACTATAATTCCTTTTCCTTCATAGAAAGAAAGCCATATTATTCTACTTCAACATACTGAAATGTGCCAGTCCTGCTGTCCTGATAAACCTCCAGTGCCCTACTACTCAGGTAATACACTTGTTCATCACTAATACTGTCATTATATTGCTAATTTTGCTCCCGCTGAACTGATTTTTTTTGTCTAAATAACCTAAACTGTTTCTAGATGTGTGTTTCCAAGTGCCCAGATCGATTCGCAACGTACACAGATATGCAGCTCCATTATAGATTCAACAAGAGCCACTGGGATTATTATAAACAGTTCTGCAAGCCAGGCTTCAATAACCCCAAAAAGGTAAATCAAACGGGCATGCTAAAGAGTTGCTGTGAACTCAATAAATGCACAATAGCAATTAGATTTAACGAACTGAAAAGAGCTCGATAAAATTCCGTTGATGTTAGCTGTAATAGCAATCTATCCCTTCTGTGTGTTTTCAGAAGATGCTGTGACAAATTTAAAAGGCTATAAAACTTTCAGGAAATGTTATAGTTTATCAAATTAAGCTAATTGAGACCTTTGAGAAGAGATCTCTGATGCAGTACATGTCGCAGACTGTACTTACATTTGAGAAGATACCAGAGTCTGCAAAAGTTGGATGTTTGAATGTGAACTTGAAAATTGTTCATCAAATCCCTCCAAAACTATTTCTCTGATCTATATTATCCATGTTCATTTTATAGCTGTGTATTCTGTAAAAGATTTCTAATTTGTGTCTTCTGAGAAATATTTTTCTATTGATGTTTCTATTGTGCTGCTTAATATTTGTGTAGAAACTTTTTCAGGATTCTTTGATGAATAGAAGGTAAAAATAACGGCCTTTATTTTAAACGTAAACCATTGTGACATTGCTTAATAAAAGTATGTATTTATTTAATTAATTACTTTTAAACAATAATTTATATATTTCCAATTATAAAATGGTTAGTTCCAATCCTTGAGTCTGATTGGTCAATAGCTGTGTTATATTAACGATAAAACACGGCTATGCCGCTTCACCCAGCGGTTCTATGTATCTCTACCATAGACTGGAAAGATCTCTACACAACACCCCAACACAACCACTCTTAGCAACTTAAACACATGTTTGATCTCATTGATATTGTTAATTAAAGCTAGAGTTGAGTATTGTGAGAGTTTGAGTAAGCGAGTGTACCTGCATTTACAGTAGACATAGCATTTTCCTTCAGGTCAGTCCTATATTCATAATAAAAAAATCTGTTTGATTGTCTGCTGACATATCTTGTCCTTTTAAAGGGTACCTATTATGGCATTTAAAATGTTCCTAATAATGTTCTGGGAGTCCCCAACAACAGTTTTACATGCATGCAATGACAAAAAACACGTTTGTTGTCTTATAATATGCATTTATTTTTAGCTGATTTGCTCACCGACTCCCTAATGATTCGTTTGACGACTCATTTGTCCAAACCCCTCCTTTGCATGACGCTAATCGGCGGTGATTGGTCAGATGACCCAGTCAGTTATATTTTGCGTTAGCCCAAAGCTTAAACATATTGATAAAGCACTGCAGTACTACAATACGCTTCACATAATTTCACATATTTCAAAAAACATGACATTGGAGACCTAGAAGCTGCTGAGCGTAACTCTCACTGTCTCACACACGCACGCACGCACGCACGCACGCACGCACACACACACACACACACACACACACACACACACACACACACACACACACACACACACACACACACACACAAAAGCAACAATTATTAATAGTACTTACAGGTTGTGATTCGGAGGAGGAAGCTGATCCAAATAAACTTGGTATTGAACGTTCCTTCAGTATCAGCCGACTTGCGAATCCACACGTGAAAGCATTTGTGTTTGTGAAGCGATCCTCATTAAAATAACGCGAACACAGCTCAAGGTGGCTATACTTGTGTGGTATAGTTGTAAATATAAACTCTAGCCACTGAGTCTTCACATGCTTGTCCCTGGGCAGTGAAAAAAAAACTTTGTATACGGTGAACTTTCATATTTAAAACTTTGCAGGATGTTTTTGTTCACTTAGATCTATGTTACACACTACATGAAAGGTAATTTTCAAAATTCCATGATAGGTACCCTTTAACAGATAAAGCTACACTGTGTGATTTTTACCCCCATCTAGCGGTGAAAAGGTATATGACCATCCAGTGAATATTAGTTTCTGTTCCTCTCAATTCCGATTTCGTTTTTAACTCCTTCGGTGGCCAATGTAGTCCAAGATTAACATGGCTTCCAGTTCGAGTGTTAGGCAGTTCGAGTGCTAACCCACGCCTGTTAAAACGCAAAAGGCGAAGTTTGATTTAACAGGGTATGTCCCTCTTTGGCTAATGTACTTTCAAGATGGAGGGGCAACATGGCGACTGACATTAGAACCCCTTACCTGTATGTATTTTCAATGGCATATTATACACTCACGAGAATACTTTATTACTTGATCGAAGTAAATATACATTAATGAGCACATATATTTTTGAAAGAACTAAGTGTTTTCAGCTAAGAATAAACTAAAAATGTTACACAGTGTAGCTTTAAGGGGTTTTCCAGTTCCCTAGTCATTTGTCAGTTGCGTCTCCCTTCTTCGTGATCACAAGTTTGAGTCCTTTCAATGTAAAAGTCTCTCTATCTATTGGCAAAATAATGTAACTTATGTTGCTGTTTACGGTCAGGGACTTTTTTTTTCAGCGGAAAGGAATGCTTTTAGTGATTTTACTTCTTGAAAGTTGCATAGATACATATTTTTCGGCTTTAATATTTGTATTGTGTGGTAACCGTTTTATAAAAGCAACAAGGTACTCGAGGCTAGTGCTGTATCGTGAATAAGTCACGGCCGAAAAACAACGCCCTTCCGCTCGTACCTTAGTGCTTATATCCATTATACTATATTTCACCAGCTTTACAACTGCAACTTCTGACCCATAAATCTTCTTCCGGATGTCTTTATGAATGCATTTAGACTAGGACAACCCTTTGGAAAAGGTTTTATATTTTGAGAGCACTGCCTTAGCATCTGTTTAGTTCTGTTTTCTAGAAGGGAGTGAGTTGTTTTCTGACAAGAATAAATCCACAGTCTTTTTCAGGGCTTTTAAGACATCATTCTCAAGAGCCATTTTGGCTGCTGGAGGATTGTTTTTCTGTATAAGTGAGTAACGTTAGTGAACTTTATCTTAAAGAATTGTATGCTCCAACTGATGTCAGACTGATGATTTTGCACTGGTTATGTCTTATCTTCTAATGTTCATACCCATAATGTATGTAAATGGGTCCTCAGAAAAGCGAGGAGTCATTTATCAAATTACTGACTTGCTAACATTGATAGAGTTGTATGCTGTCATACAGTGGAGTTGTTTAAGGAAAGCTCTTTTCTTTTTTGCAGTCTGTAACACATGTGCTGCGAGATGAGGACTGTCCATCAATGATAGTGCCAAGCCGACCATGTAAGCTCGGTGTGTGTGTGTGTGTCCTGGTAAACCGTACTTTATGGGGACAAAATGTCCCCACAAGGATGGCAATATCCAAAATCCTTGTCCTTGTTGGGACATTTTTTGGCCCCCATGAGGAAAACAGCTTATAAATCACACTAAGTGATGTTTTTTGAAAATGTAAAAATGGCAAAAGTTATCTGTAATGGGTAAGGGTAGATTTAGGGTTGGGTAATAGAATACAGTTTGTTCAGTATAACAGCCCATTCTCACCCCAAGGCGTCATCTAACTGACGCCTTGGGAATCAGTTTGACCATGCTTCAATATTCGACGCTAAAGGCACCCTTTAGCGTCAGTTAATTGACGCGATCCCAGGGCGTCATGTAACTGACGCGTTACCCTTAGCGTCAGTAAGATGACGCCCTCCTACCCAGACCTAAACCTACCCGCGTCATCTAACTGACGCTAAAGGTAACGCGTCAGTTAGATGACGCCCTGGGATCGCGTCAATTAACTGACGGTAAAGGGTGCCTTTAGCGTCGAATATTGAAGCATGGTCAAAATTGTCAGTTAGATGACGCCTTGGTGTGAGAACGCGTTGAGTATAAATATCTTTGTCTATGGATGTCCCCCATAAAACATAAAAACACCACGTGTGTATGTGTGCTCTATAGAAAGTCTATGGTATGCCCCCATTTTGATAACAAAGTAAATGTTTGGGTCAAGCTCCCTTTTGAGTGGAACTCAATGCTGTGTCATGGCGTTCACGCTATAGGGGAAATGCTCCCGCGTGAGCTGATGTCTGAAGCATGTGTCTAAACATGCCAATCTGATTGGCTGAATGTATGGACATCGTGTTGTGACGTAGCGTAGCGCGTCTCCAAGAACATTAATAGATGCCAGAAATGCGTTTCGACAGTTTCTTTGTCTTCAGTAGCAAAATTTTTGTAATGCGCATTTCTCTGAAATCCTGTGTGTGTGTGTGTGTGTGTGTGTGTGTGTGTGTGTGTGTGTGTGTGTGTGTGTGTGTGTGTGTGTGTGTGTGTGTGTGTGTGTGTGTGTGTGTGTGTGTGTGTGTGTGTGTGTGTGTGTGTGTGTGTGTGGTGTGTGTGTGTGTGTGTGTGTGTGGTGTGTGTGTGTGTGTGTGTGTGTGTTGTGGTTTGAGTTTGGTTTGTGGACCTAGTGTCTCTTCTGGACGGCCTCCCCTGGGAGATTCCGATCTGGAGAAATCCTTCTCTCAGGTGACGATATTTAATCCTCAGCCGGAGATCTGGAAGCATTAGGTCTGGCCCCTGAGGGGTACAAGCTCATAGAGTCTGGTCTTTTGGCTGAGGTCACTGAGACAAGTTGTACTGTATGCCCTGAAATGGCAACTTTTGTAACATGGTGTGGACAACATTCGGTGAACCCAGTTAACTGACAGTTGGTCCAGTGCTGGAGTTCCTTCAATAACGTACCTACATCCACCTTAAAGGTCTTTGTGGTTTGGTATTTCCGCTAGCCACATGCCTTTGGACGGAGCCTTGGTTGGGAGGCATCCCCTGGTGTCACGATTCTTGCATCTGCTGGTCGCAAGATCCCTCTAGGCAAGATACTTAGCATTGGTGCTAGGAACCTTAATGGAAGCCCCTTTTGAGCCCTTGACTCGGTCTCAGAGAAATCTCTTACTCAAAGTGGCTCTGCTGTTAGCATTAACATTATTAAATAGAGTAGGAGACCTTGCCTTTCATTAGCCTCCTCCTGTTTAAATTTCGCACCAGGTCACGGCAGAGTTATTTTGCACCCCAGACCGGTCTACATTCCAAAAGTACCTTCTGCAGCTCCTCAGCCGGTCACTCTGCAGGCTTTCTTTCCTCTGCCTCATGAGATGCTGGAGCAAGAGAGCCTCCACCTGCCATGCCCTGTCTGTGCTCTGAGGATCTATGTCCGCCACTCAGGCCAGTGGCATTGATCCTCTCAGCTTCTAGTATGCTTTGCTGGCCGGTAATGTGGTCACCAAGCAGCATATGTTGCAGTGGATAACAGATGCTATCACCCTCTCCTATGAGGTATGCAGAATGGCTTGACCTCTAGGGATCTCGACTCACTCGCCTAGTGTCTTCATAAGCTTTTTTCAAGGGGTTTACCTTTACAGTGTGTTTGTGATGCAGCAGACATGTCCTCTTCGCACACAATCATCAGGTTCATTAGTTTGGACACAGATTCAACCCCAGGGGCCAGTTAGATAAATATAGCCATTATGTTAAGACAATGACTACGTTTACATGTGCACCAATAATGCTATTAAGAATCAGAGTAAGATCTTAATCACAGTAAGATGTTTACATGACACAAGCAGAACTCTTCACTCCAGTTTACATGCAATTTTTATTATTCGGATTATTTGCTAATAAGTGTGGTAATACCACGCTCAGATAGGCATACAGTATGCCTGTTACAGGACGTTACACTTTTATGGACATACTGGAAATTATTCAGCGCCATGATAAACATCGCAATGCCGGGTTAGCCTACGCTGCCATTGCGTTCTTCGCGCTGTCTGGATGAAGATACGGAGCAGAGACTGTGTAGCGAGTTGTGTTGAAAGAGTTTAGTGATTTGGAGAAGAGAAATTCAGAATAATGTCACAGAGTTCATTCATGAAGTTGTATGAACAACACAGGGCATTCAGTAGAACCAAGCACATGCACACTTTGGTCAGAGACTTAATAATGAGATTAAGGTGTTCGCTGTTTATTGTAATTAAAATCGAAAAACAGTTTAATGCGAATATGGTTACTACAATTATAAACTTAATCGCATTAGTTTGATCGAAGTATTGCGTTTACATGAGGTAAAGTTTAACTGCAAAATTGCCAAAATCTCATTATAATCGCATGATGAGGGTGTATGTAAACACACTCAATGTCTAAAGATCTAGTATGACCCAATAGCAGTTAGTCAGGGGTAGTCAGTCTTACTTTTCAGTATCCAATTCAGCCAATCTACCTTTTTATGTAACTGACTTAAAAAAGTTATGAACAGTCTTAAAGGGGAAAAAAAGATGACTAACTTGTAAGACTAGTCCTAGCGGTTTATACAACCGTCCTGTATCCGTCAGGGTTGACCCAAGTCTAGTTTGTGCTCAACAAGCATCTGTGCCTATACACAGCCTTGTAGGCTCTGTTGCCTTGGGCGTGATGGTGTTGGAATTGATGTTCCCATAGCGTCAACGCCAAACGCAGTGTCGAGTTCCACCCAAAAGAGAACGTCTCAGGTTACGTATGTAACCCAGTTCCCTGAGAAGATGTTGCCAAACCCGGCTATGCCTATGTGTCTTCTTCAGACATTGAATCTGTCGACATGCATTTCTGGCATCTCTTTATGGACAATATCTACGTCACAACATCTATACGTTTAGCCAATCAGATTGGCGCATTTAGCGGAAGCATTCCCCCCATAGCGTCAACACCATGACACAGCGTTGAGTTCCCCTCTCAGGGAAGCAGGTTACATACGTAACCTGAGACATTTTGCCTACATTTTTGTAATCATTAGGGAAAAGGGTAAACTGCTTAATAAGCACACAGACTTATGTTTTCATAGCTTTCTTGTCAGTATATTTCAATACAGTTGTGGTCAGAATTATTGGCACCCCTGATAAATATGATCAAAGATGGCTGTAAAAATAAATCTGCATTGTTTATTGTTTATAATGGCATTTACCCAAATTTTACATTTTAGCTAATATGGGCTTATTTGCATTGGAAATGAGTAGCTGTTTATTTAGGTTGTTTTGATTTTGAGTATCATTATTGTTATTCCTTTAGCAGTTGATCTTTCTTTTTTTCCTCACTTACATGAAAGTTTTACAGCGCTGCTTCCCAGACTTCATCACCAGAAATGGCACCCTAACAGTAGCTAACAAAACCGCTTTCAAAGATGCACTGGACACAGCCAGAAGTGTGACTGAACTTAGAGATGCAGCTAAGTATGTATATAATCTTCACTATTTAATGAGATAAAATGCTCTAAAAGTAGTTGATTCAGTTTGTGTGGTAAAAGTTTCTTTTTGACAAGCTCTGAGCCATTTATTATCAGATGTAATTTGTATGACTTGTGCTTACAAATATACATATTTTCCCTGCAGTGGTATTACAAGTATCCATGAGGCCAAAGAGGTGGGAATGAAGATTGTGCAGGATTATGCCAGATGTTGGTACTGGATAGTGATGTAAGCAGCCTTTCATCTCAGTTATACTGTATACCTACAGATGGGCTTACATTTCCATGCAACAAACACATTTATTTATATTTTTGGTTGAACTGTGCCATTAATGTGATACATATGAATTATAATTAAAAACCAATGAAGGAGTAATTGTTATTTGTAATAATCTTTTAAATGTGTGTGTTGCGGTATAGAAATGCTATATCTCTGTTCTTATGAGTTTCTCGATGTGACAGAGGGCTGATCATAGCGCTGGTCATCAGTCTGATCTTCATCTTGCTGCTGCGGTTCACCGCAGGCTTCCTCCTCTGGTTCATCATCATCGCTGTTATCCTGCTCGTGGCCTACGGTCAGTATTTACAGTATATATGTAAAAAAAAAAAAAAAAAGAAATTATCATTTTTGAAAGATATAAATACTTTTATTCATAGGCCTATATTATTAAATTGATCAAAAGTGACACTCAAGACATTTGTATCATGTTTTCCGCAAAAATATTAAGCAGGAATTGAAATCAACATTGATGATAATAAGAAATGTTTCTTGAGCACCAAATCAGCGCATTAGAATGATTTCTGAAGGATCATGTTACACTAAACACACTAATGGGGGAAAATGTGTCAACAAACATCCAAAAATGGAGGCAAAAACAGCCAGCACAATATGGCTTATACTTACCAAGTCAGAGTTCCAGACTGCGACCAAATTCGCATGTTCGCAATTTCGTGACCTTGCGAAGTCGCATAAAATTTTGTTAGTGGTTTCACTAGTGCGACCACCACATTGCCCAACTGATAAGAGCTGCCATTTCTGTTGCATATGGGAAACTGTAAAAGGTAAAAAAAAAAACTAAAGCAGAATGAAAGCGCGCTACTCATTTAAGCAGAGCAGAACAGACTGTTTTTCAGCTTTGACTAACAATAGACAGCTCAGCGGGAGCTCAGAGCAGGTACAATTTAAATGTTATTCTGTGAAGACCAAAAAAAATGTATTTGTTCATCCTTCAAAATTGTCCGTATTTGTAAAAACTAAAAGTTTCAGATGTAGGAAAACTAACTTTTATTTAAAAATAAACCTTTTTTTTCTAATTGCAACTGAATTACACCGGAAGCAAGTAAAGAGCGCTCATAATCTCTGAAGCTGTTGGTCAGTTCAGAATTATACTATAGAAGTGCTACCAAATCAGGCGCTGGTTCCACCATCTAGAACTAGTGGCAAATGTTAGTCTAGACTAGAGCCCTCCAAGTCATAATGACAACCTATGCTGTTTAATGACTTGGCCTATTTAACATCACAATCACTTATGCCAACTGTGTTAACTCTGGCATCGTTTGTGTAACTTAATTAACTGCAGCTCTGAACATAAATTAACATGATTTCTGGGTTACTACAGTATTTTCCTTTATAACAGCCATAAATTATGAAATGGTTATCAGATGTTGACTATCAAGAATAATTACAAACAAGGTTGTCGAGAAATCAAATTTGCATGTGATTACATTTAATTCATCACAATTCATTTTTTAATTAAATGAAATCACATTTCACAGATAATTATAATCTCAAGCACAAAATTGTGTAGAACATAAACAGATTTTATCATCTGGATTACTGAATTATCTGTTCATTTCGCAGTGTGAAACACGTCCTTCTCTTGTTTGCAGGTATCTGGCACTGTTACTGGGAGTTCACTGTTCTCAGGAAGACCCCCGGAGCGGACGTCACTATCTCTGACATCGGCTTCCAGACTGACCTTCACGTCTACTTACAACTCAGTCAGACATGGCTAGTCTTCAGTAAGAGATTCGCTCTTCAGTAATTGACTGCACTTCTTGGCTTTGATTTTCTGCGTTACTCCTTGTTTCGTGTGTTCTTCTGTTCCTCTTAGTGGTGACTCTGGGTTTGACTGAAGTCTCCATAGTCTTAATACTCATATTCCTGAGAAAGCGGGTTCGCATTGCTATCGCTCTGCTCAGAGAGGGCAGCAGGTGAGTCTCGGTTTGTATCTCTGTCTGACTTCATGTGTGTGCAGAGAGAATAACAGCTGCTCTGATAATCTGTGTGTGTGTCTGTGTGTCTCTGCAGGGCCATCAGTTACATCATGTCCGCTCTGTTCTACCCCATCATCACCTTTGTGCTTTTGGCCGTCTGTATCGCCTACTGGGCCATGACTGCACTGTATCCTCTTCATTTACTGCTGCACAACACTCAAAACATTTAAAGGGATAGTTCACTCAAAAATGAAAATTCTGTCATCATTTACTCACCCTTAAGTTGTTCCAAACCTGTAAGAATTATTTTTTTCTTCTGAACACAACAAAAAAATATTTTGAAAAATATGGGAAACCAAACAGTTGATGGACCCCATTGACTCCCATACTATGGAGAAGATATATATACTATGGAAGTCAATGGGGTCCATCAACTGTTTGGGTCCTGATATTCTTCAAAATATCTTCTTTTGTGTTCAGAAGAAGAAAAAAATTTCATACAGGTTTGGAATAAAACAATAGGGTGAGCAAATGATGACAGATTTTTCATTTTTGGGTGAACTATCACTTTAAGCCATGCAAGTCAGTTATACAGGCATGCTTGAAATTTATTTTGTTTGGCAATTATAAATACAAAACGAATTTTTTAAATAAATTATATTGAGATGGGTGAGTTGGATGTGATATTGAAGGGAAAAGCAGCCAACAAGTGTCCAGCATTAATTTTTAACACCTTCAGTGGTGTTTAAAAAGCATCCCAGAATGCACCTCATGAAGCTGGGGAAAAAAGGTTGACAAATCTGAGGAAACTCAATTATAAGATGGTTCATCTAGCATTTTTAAGTTAATATATAATTCCCATACTTCCATTTGTGTTTTTTGGGGGGAATTAAAGGAGCAGTGTGTATTTTTAGCGGCATCTAGTGGTGAGGTTGCGAATTGCAACCAACAGAAGTTACGGTGGCCGACAGGAAAAGATATCGTCGTCTGAGACAGCAGAGAGTAGCTAGTTAAGCAATGAGGTTTCTTTACAAAGATAAATTAAGAAATTATGTTTACTTAATTATTCAGTAAAACAATATGTTATTGCGAATATTCTTGTGGCTTGTTCATCATTGTGTCAGTGTTGTTCTCTGACTTTAGCTAGCTCCCTTGCATGAAGAACAACATAGTGACGAAACGAGTTTGTCCGTTTAGGGCTACTGTAGAAACATCAATGTAAGGGGACCCGTGGTGTCTTTAAAAGAATGATACACACTGTCTAGCGGCACTTGAATGTTTGTTTTTTGGTGTTGGTGGCACTATTGTAACAGCTTATAATGCAACTTAACTTCAGCATAAAAAAGTGACCACAATGTCATAAAAATGTAAGCAACAGACACACATCAGTACCACATTCTCTTTAGACCTTAATTAAACCTGAAGCTTTCTTGCATCTTCTGGTGATGCTGTTTACAAAGTCACATCAGTCCATCCCAACTGCAAGTATACCAACCGAACCTGCAATCCTGAGGTGAGATCTGTTCTTCACAGCCTCAACACAGTCAAGTACTGATACCGAGGGGATAACCACACTTTTACTTGTAAATATTCCCCACATTAAAAAGTTGTCATTTATTTATTGTTTCCATAACACAGAAATCTGTGTCTAAATGTGTTATTTATATGATAAATAATTTTACCGTATATTAATGCATCAACAATCATTTCAGAAAACAGCGAGATTTTAGAATTACTGTATTGCAATGTCAGTAATGTACATTTAAGGGTTGTTATGAAATATTTGGTGATGATTTAGCATGGTTATGCTTTTTCATTATCATCAGAGCTTCAACAGGACCAACTTCACCAAGCAGTGTCCAGGTGCTCAGTGTCTTTTTGCCTTTTACGGGGGTGAGAGCTTGTACCATCGCTACATCTTCATCCTCCAGCTCTGTAATCTGCTGGTCTTCCTCTGGCTGGTTAATTTCACCATTGCTCTGGGACAGTGCACCATCGCTGGGGCGTTCGCCTCGTATTACTGGGCCCGGAGGAAGCCCGCAGACATCCCTCCCTGCCCGGTGTTCTCCTCTTTTTCCAGGGCCATACGGTACAGTTCCAGTGTTTCCTACTGAAGTCAAAGCATTTCTCAAAACATGACCTGGAAGAAGAAACATGGAGCTGTGCTGTGTTTTGCAGGTATCACACAGGCTCTCTTGCTTTTGGCTCTCTCATCTTAGCAGTGGTTCAAATCATCCGAGTCATTCTGGAGTATCTGGACCACAAACTTAAAGGTTGCTTTATGTCCTTATGCCTTTGTACTTTTTGAAGACAGACAGACAGACAGATAGATAGACAGACAGACGGACGGACGGACGGACGGACGGACGGACGGACGGACGGACGGACGGACGGACGGGCGATAGATAGATAGATAGATAGATAGATAGATAGAAGATAGATAGATAGACAGACAGACAGACAGACAGACAGACAGACGATAGACAGACAGACGATAGAAGAAGACAGACAGACGATAGATAGACAGACAACAGACAGACAGACGATAGATAGACAGACAGACAGACAGACAGAAAGACAGACAGACAGACGATAGATAGATAGATAGATAGATAGATAGATAGATAGACAGACAGACAGACAGACAGACAGACAGACAGACAGACAGACAGACAATAGATAGATAGATAGATAGAAGACAGACAGACAGACAGACAGACAGACAGACAGACAGACAGACAGACGATAGACAGACAGACGATAGATAGATAGATAGATAGATAGATAGATAGATAGACAGCAGACAGACAGACAGACAGACGATAGATAGACAGACAGACAGACAGACGATAGACAGACAGACAAGACAGACAGACGATAGACAGACAGACAGATATACAGACAGACGATAGATAGATAGATGGGTAGATAGATAGACAGACAGACAGACAGCGATAGACAGACAGATAGATAGACGAAGACAGACAGACAGACAGACAGACGATAGATAGAAGAAGATAGATAGATAGATAGATAGATAGATAGATAGAACAGATAGAAGACAGACAGACGATAGATAGACAGGCAGACAGACAGACAGACAGACAGACGATAGAAGATAGACAGACAGACAGACAGACAGACAGACAGAGTAGACAGACAGACAGATATACAGACAGACGATAGATAGATAGATGGGTAGATAGATAGACAGACAGACAGACAGACAGATAGATAGATAGATAGATAGATAGACAGACAGACAGACAGACAGACAGACGATAGATAGATAGACAGACAAGACAGACGATAGATAGACAGACAGACAGACAGACAGACAGACAGACAGACGATTAAGACAGACAGATAGATAGATAGATAGATAGATAGACAGACAGACAGACAGACAGACAGACAGACAGACAGACAGATAGATAGATAGACAGACAGACAGACAGAAGACGAGAATCAGACGATAGATAGATAGACAGACAGACAGAACAGACAGATAGATAGACAGACAGACAGACGAAGATAGATAGATAGATAGATAGATAGAAGACAGAAGACAGACAGACAGACAGATAGATAGATAGATAGAAGACGGGACAGACACAGACAGAAGAATAGATAGAAGACAGACGAGACAGACAGACGATAGATAGATAGAAGACAGACAGACAGACAGACAGACGATAGACAGACAGACAGACAGAAGACAGATAGAAGATAGACAGACAGACAGACAGACAGAGACAGACGATAGAAGACAGACAGACAGACAGACAGATAGATAGAAGAAGAATAGACAGACAGAAGACAGACAGACAGACAGACGACTAGACAGACATAGAGAGATAGATAGAAGACAGACAGACAGACGACAGACGACAGACATAGAAGAAGATAGATAGACAGAAGAAGACAGACAGACAGAAACGACAGAAGATAGAAGATAGATAGATAGACAGACAGAGACAGACAGACAGACAGACAATAAGATAGAATGACAGACAGAAGATAGATAGACAGACAGACAGACGATAGATAGATAGATAGATAGATAGACAGACAGACAGACAGACAGACAGACAGACGAATAGATAGATAGATAAAGATAGACAGAATAGATAGAAGACAGACAGACATGAAGATAGAAGTAGATCAGACAGACAAGACAGACATAGAAGACAGACAGACGAGACAGACAGACACAGACAGACAGACAGACAGACAGACAGACGATAGATAGATAGACAGACAGACAGATAGATAGACAGACAGACAGACGATAAGAGAACAGACAGACAGACAGACGATAGACAGACGATAGATAGATAGATAGATAGATAGATAGATAGATAGATAGACAGGCAGACAGACAGACAGACAGACAGACAGACAGACAATAGATAGATAGACAGACAGACCAGACAGACAGACGATAGATAGATAGACAGACAGACAGACAGACGATAGATAGATAGATAGACAGACAGACAGACAGACAGACAGACAGACGATAGATAGACAGGCAGACAGACAGACAGACAGACAAGATTAGATAGATAGATAGATAGATAGATAGATAGATAGATAGATAGATAGACAGACAGACAGACAGACGATAGACAGACAGACAGATATACAGACAGACGATAGATAGATAGATGGGTAGATAGATAGACAGACAGACAGACAGACAGACGACAGACAGACAGACGATAGACAGACAGACAGATAGATAGATAGATAGATAGATAGATAGATAGATAGATAGACAGACAGACAGACAGACAGATAGAAGACAGACAGACAGACAGATAGATAGATAGATAGATAGATAGATAGATAGATAGATAGACAGACAGACAGACAGACGATAGATAGATAGACAGACAGACAGACGATAGATAGATAGATAGACAGACAGACAGACAGACAGACAGACGATAGATAGACAGACGATAGATAGATAGATAGATAGATAGATAGATAGATAGATAGATAGATAGATAGACAGACAGACAGACAGAGACAGACAGACGATAGATGACAGACAGACAGACAGAAGATAGATAGATAGATAGATAGATAGATAGATAGATAGATAGATAGATAGATAGATAGATAGATAGACAGACAGACAGACAGACAGACAGACAGACGATAGATAGTAGATAGATAGATAGATAGATAGTAGATAGATAGATAGATAGATAGATAGTAGATAGAGATAGAAGACGATAGATAGATAGACAGAGATAGATAGATAGATAGATAGATAGATAGATAGATAGATAGATAGATAGATAGATAGATAGATAGATAGATAGATAGATAGATAGATAGATAGATAGATAGATAGATAGAGGACGGACGGACAGATAGATTATGTCTATGGAAAGTCCCCTTAAAACATGGAAACGTGTGTGTGTGTGGTGTTGTGGTGTGTTGTGTGTGTGTGTGTGTGTGTGGTGTGTGTGTGTGTGTGTGTGTGTGTGTGTGTGTGTGTGTGTGTTGTGTGTGTAGGAGCTCACAATGTGTTTGCACGGTTCCTGCTCTGCTGTCTGAAGTGCTGCTTTGGTGTCTGGAGCGATTTATACGCTTTATGAACAGGAATGCTTACATAATGGTAAGAGTCAGCCATACTGCCCAATCAAATACACAATAAACAAACAAGTTTTATATGCAAGGATGTAATGTATACGTATGTTACACACTAGATTGCTATTTATGGAAAGAACTTCTGCACATCAGCGCGAGAGGCGTTCTACTTATTGATGAGGAATGTAGTGAGGTGAGAATATCCTGGTTCTCTATCAGTGAGATGAGAACTGACGTGCGTCTTACTGCAGTTCCTCTTCTCTGCCGCAGGGTGGCGGTGTTGGACAAAGTCACAGACTTCTTGCTCTTCTTGGGGAAACTGTTGATAGCAGGGAGTGTTGGTGAGTGTTGAAGCAGCTGTCTATCTAATTTATGTAATATGACGATACAGAACATTTTACGCTACAGTTTTGTGAGGTTTGTTTGTTATATAAGGTTATTTAATATAAGGTTAAAGAGCGAATCAATTTACACTTTCTCTGCAGTATTTCTTCCATTCCTTTTTTCCATAAGAATAATTTTTTAAAAAAAAATCTAAAACATCAGTCAAATTAATTATCAACATTATTAACTTGGACTGATTTTAATCAAAACGTTAATTAAAATCAGAATAAAAGACAAAGATAATCGACTGTGCATCCCATGAAGCATTGCAAATGATGTAGGCCTAATTAAATTATGAACAACAGGACAATATCACATTGATTATAAGCAAAAAATATTAATATTAAAATATATACAGTACATTACATTTCAAAAGTTTGGGGTCATTTAAAGAAATTCTTATTTTACTATATTCATATTAAAATGAATACTTTTTATTCAGCAAGGACACATTACATTGATCAAACGGGACAGTAAAGACCATTTATAATGTTAAAAAAAATATATATTTCAAATAATTGCTATTCTTTTTACCTTTCTATTCATCAAAGAATCCTTTAAAAAATGTATCATGCTTTTCACTTAAATATTAAGATTTGCAACCTTGATAATATAAGGCAATGTTTCTTCAAATCTTCATATTAGAATGATTTCTGAAAGATCATGTGACAGAAGACTGGAGTAATGATCCTGAAATTATATAAATTAGATATAATAGAAATATATATTAAAATAGAAAACAATAATATTTGTAATATAATTGAATCATACTGTTTTTATTGCGTTTTTGATTAAATAAATGCAGTCTTGATCAGCATAAGAGAACATCTTACTGAACCCAAACTGTAGTGTACTGTAATGTTTTATTTCCATTAACAATGCTTTATGAAAGTGTACGTTTGCCTCTGAGCTTTTATGCTAAAAATTCCAGTTCCATGACTACATCTCAACATGTTTATGCATAGTGTAATGCTTCACAGGAAATACTGTAATGTTTTCCGGGGTTTTTTCAGTCTACACTGACTATTGAATGAATGAATGAATTTATTTTTGTAGCAGAACCTCATTTAACGTATGCATTAGGCAAAGCAGAACTGCATGTATGCTGATATCTCTGAGCACACGAGGGCGCGAGAGTGTAACAGTGAGCGAAGGTCCGCTGAGGTTTGTTGTTGAGCGCTCCATCAATTATATCCTGCAGGTGTTATTGCCTTCCTCCTCTTTACACGCAAGATACCCATCATCCAAGAGGAGGTGCCCGTGTTGAATTACTACTGCGTGCCTCTCTTGGTGAGAACTTCTCTTTAGTATTATTTATTATTTCAAACTGGAACTAGTTTCTGGTTGAGTTGGTGTTTTGACTGGCAGGTCTCTCTTTCTTTGACAGACAGTGATACTGGGTTCATACTTAATTGCGCACAGCTTCTTCAGCGTCTATGCAATGTGTGTCGACACTTTGTTCCTTTGTTTCTGTGAGTATTGCTAGCCTTATTATATTTAAAACTGCAGATTTTTACACATTTGACTTCCTGAGGCACTACAACCTCTATTTCTCTCCGTTTTCTGTGTTATCGTACAACACTGCACAGGCGAAGACTTGGAGAGAAATGACGGGACAACGGCCAAGCCTTTCCTCATGTCTCCCGGCCTGAAAAGAATTCTGGGAAGATCCGAGCTGAGCCCCAAGAAGTCACGCGGATAAAACCCTCCGAATCTACGAGAATACCTTTACTCGACTTACATACTTAGCATGCATTAACTTACAGTATATTATAGCTGAAGTGGTGGACTACATTTTGTAATGGGAGCTGAGGATTATGGGAAGTGTTGACGTGACCATCCACCTCAAGAAAAGACTCTCTCTGCACTGTAACAGCAACTATAACCCAGGACACGGAGATTTGGCCTTTCTGACAGACCCTACACTGCATACTAACATGTTTGCCTCTTACTGCTGCCTTATTCTGGGGAAAAGATTACTGACATTTAAAAGCTGCCTGAGAAAAGAAGCCCAACTTGAGAGTCGATGTTCGCTATTTCAGCTAAATCTAATCATCGAACACAGTTTTCTTCTCTCACGTACGATCAGAGCTGGTTTTACAGCTAAAACGACATTATAATGGTTTTCACACAATCCCTGCAGGAGTTCCCCCTTTAAAAAACAGCATCCCATTTGACATTTAATCATCAAAATACTTCAGAATACAAAATATTTTGTCTTAAAATTAAGCTATATTCTTCAATATATCATTAAAGTTAAACTCGATCAATCGCATGTGTGGCGTAATGTTGATTACAACAAAAATGATTTCAACTCGTCCCTCATTTTCTTTAGGAAAAAAGGCAATGAAAGTGAATAGGCCTAAATTTGGAGTATTTGTAAAGTTTATAGTTTATACAAGCACTTACATTAATTATTCTGTTGAAACGCATTATCATTTTTTGTAATTTAAGGGTTCATTGCAATGTATAATTGTATATACACAAAGTTTTGTTTTCACTCTGACATCATGTTAACACGTCTTGTGAAGATCGTAATGAAACAAGTATTTTAATGTTTGCACACTAACTCAGATTCTGGCTTATTTAAAGAAGATAAGGGACAGGTGGACATTCATTTTGTTATTATATCAACACTGTCATAAATGCGGTCGATTAACTGAACTTTCAGCATTGCAGTTGTTATGGAGGGCAAAGAGATTTTCTGTATCACAGTAGCTCAAATGGACAAAACACTCGTGTATAAAAACCAGGGCTGCGTCCGAAATCGCATACTTCCCTACTATATAGTGTTTGTGACAAAATAAATATGTCCAGCTTCTTCCGGTGGGGTCATACGATGGATACTTCACTATCCCATGAGGCCATGGGAGAGGATTTATGAATGGTAGTGAAGCGACCCAACTGACACTGCTAGGTCACGTGATAATGACAGCATGGCGAATGTAGTATGTCCTGATTGGTCATACTATAAAGAACACTTTTTTTTAGCACTTGTGAGTAACAAGTATGCGATTTCAGACGCAGCCTAGCATCTCTTACTTACATTATCTTAAGGCAACATTCTTTCTTTGAGCTCTAGGTGTTCAGTCTGGTTTTCTTTAAACCCTCATCAATGAATTTAAAGCAAAATGTACAGTAAATAATGTAACAAGTCTACAGTCTTCCAGATCAGTTCGATAATATTTCCGGTTCAATGAAACGCTCCTCTGAATATGATGCACAGGCAGAGGAATTCATTAAAATTTAATGGTGATAATTATTGAATGTCTCATGTCAAAATGCAGACCGTGGTTTATTTCTTTGTAAATAATGAACACATCACTACTTGTATGTGTGCTGTGCCACTGTATTTGGGACTCTTGAATGCATGTCAGTTTTCCCTGGTCAGAATACTTCAACAGATGTTAACGGGAGGTTTGGAAGACTTTAAAAAGCACTCTATATCTGAAATCAGCAAAGGGCTTTCATAGCATTTTCTTTTCTGTATAGTTGAGTTATCTTGCTTGCAGAAGGACAGTAGAAAAAATGTGTTTCGAAATGCTTCCTTCAGGACCGGCGAGTGAGATTGAGAATAAGCACTTCAACTGCTGAAACAATTTTTTTTTTCTGAAGCAGCTAAAAGAACCAAACATTGTTTTTTGTTGGACCCTTTTAAGGATCTTTGAGAATAATTGGAAATATAAACGAACTGTCCTTCTCAAAGAAGTCATTTAGTTTATCTGTACTGTGAGATACAAGATTAAAGTGCTATGGTTTTTATAATCCTAGATTAAAACACTTTTGTAATGTTGTAGGAGTGGGTATTTATTGTATTTGTACTTTTGTACCACAAAATGGGAAATTGTCATTTTTTTTATTTTTAATAAAAGCATTTAAATACTTTCCCTGAATGACTTCCCTCAGGTCCATTTCACACATTACAAATATCACAAAGGCATTTGTTTTTTATCCCAAGTTGTCAAACAATACAGCACAGCTGTGATGAATCTTTCACTAATAAACATTATTTCTCAGGATTTAATTCCCTTTATTAAACTGCCATTGAAATGCATTAAAGCTTCAACACCGCCAATTTTTCAAAAATGTGTTTTGTGGATCTCTCATCAAAAACCATTAGCCGACTATACGCTTAACCCTAAAGTGATATTTTAACTGTAACTAATGCCCTCAAGTAACAACACCAGAGTTAACGGAAATCGCTCTGTTTGGGATAAGTTAAACACAAAGACATACACGTATAAGCATCCTTATGTTACTTCCAGCTCTAGACCTGGAGGAAAATGATGGATCAGCTGCTCGACCCTTTTACACGACCGGCTCGCTGAGAAAAATCCTCAGAAGAACTCGAGGCAAGGCGGCTAACGGGAAATAAACAGCCATCGTCCTGCTGCATACGATAATAGCAGCAGCTACAAATTATTCACTGATTTTTATGTTTAATGCAAGGATTGATACTTTGCAAGCTGCATCTTTAGATCTATACCAAAATGGGTCAATTTTACAGTGACCATTAGGATAGCAGACTAAAATATCAAAATGATTGACATGTTAAAAAGTACAAGAACATGCGATAAAACACTTGGTCAGTCACAAAGAAACAGAAGTTGTAGAGCATTATACGGACCAAGACGTAAAGTTATGGGTGTTTCTGAAACATTTGTTTGCATTTATAAGATAAGCCTATATTTAAGTGTTCCTCCCTCCCTTCACAGACTAGTCTAGATTGTTGCTCAAGAACACAATGTGAGAAATGGCAGCATCGAAAATTTTCTAACCGTACATTTAATCCCAAAACAACTCAGAAACTTCTGATTCAACAAAGTCCTTAAGCAGAAACCTAAAATAATTACACCAACCGCTTTAATTTGATCAATGCTAGAGGCAAATCAGATTTTATTGGCTTTTCTTCACCTTCCCATTTTCTTTAGAACCATCAAACAAAACAATGTGCGTCGTCTAAACCAGAAACTAAGAATTCCATGGTAGATTTATTTTAAAACAAAGTGCTCAGTCACATACAAGAAATAAATTAAATGCCATTTATTCCATCACTATATAGCTATATATATATATATAATATATATTAAACAAAAACTTCAGGCTCTTTTCACAATTAGAGAGACTTTTCTTTTCGATCATTGCAAGACCGATATCCTTCAGTAAGTGCCCATGAAAGATAAAGTGGCATGGGTCTTGTTCAAGAATCAGTATTTCCTCATGCGGTCCTCTGACCTGACGGTGGGGCGGTGGGCGTCTCAGGCGTGGCTGATGGGCAGCTGTGTCATCGAGTGGGGCAAGAGAGGCTGCAGCACCAGTGAATTGGGAGAGTGGACTACAAGGACGAAAAATTCAATGTTCAATGAAGAGCTGGTCAGCATATGCACAAAATTAAATCAAGCTAGCTGAGTCAAGCTGAATACAGTTAATATTCCACGAGAGGAATGTACCATCCATATAGGAGTGTAGCGCAGTCAGCATAGGGTTGTCCACAGGGGCAAAAGCAGTGTACTGAAGTTCATCTATTAGAGGAGGAGAGAGTTGAGCAGACTGCAGAGATGACACTGGTGCGGCTGAAGAGTGATTTGGGCTGACGTGCTTCTTATGACGAGCTCGACAGTTCTGGAACCAAACCTGAGCGGAAGGCAGAGGAAGAAAATAGGTTTATTGACAGTACAGTGAAAATGCATTGATGCACACAGAATTACAGCAAACGAAAATAAGCCACTTGCAAATCAAATTAATACTTAACATGCTAAAACACTTAGGGAATTGTCAGCATACATGGCACAAAATAAGAAAACTTCATAGTCACTTTGATCTATCATTTTTATGGTGCGTTATTATGACAACATTTGTTTTTACATTGCTTCAACTCATCAAAATGAGTTTCTTATTTTTTACAAGTTATCCGAAGATTCAAGTTAGTTTAATGTATTAAGTTGAAATTACTTAAACATCCAAGTCGATTCTACTTAAAAGCAGCAACTTTCTTTTTCTTTTCTTTTTTTTTTTACAGTGCACTCAAACAAAACAAAACAAAAACACTTGCATTATACCTGAATAACCCTCCGGCTTAGACCGGTTCTTTCTGCCAACTTTTGTAAAGTCTGGGCATCTGGATTGTTGTCCTGAGCAAATTGAGCTTGCATTACCTTGAATAAATAAAACAGATTATTAAAAAAAAAAAAGTGCAACAAAGACTAATGTCAAGCAGCCATTACAAGAACGATAAACCACTCAATTTTAACACACACACACAATATATATATATATATAAAAACAATAAATTTTATTTTGGATGGATTAATCGTTTCACAGAAATAAATGTATAGATTTAATAAAGTTTTTATATATAAAATATTTATATATAAATCTATATACAGTATATGCAGGCAAATACTTAAATATAATACATGCGTGTACTTATATATGGAATTACACAGTACACTCATGTAAAAAAAATTATTTTGGATGCGATTAATCGTTTCACAGCCCCATAATATATATAAATATAAATATATATATAATAATAATAAATATATATATATATATATACACACTATTATTCTTAGAAGAGAATTGGCGTATTAACCTGTAGCTGGTCAGCTGTGAAACTTGTGCGTGCCCTCTTGGCTGGTTTAGGCTGATTTACTTCCTGCTCTGAGGGAACGGCTCCCTCCACATTCACTCCTTTTCCTACGGCAAACCACATGAGAAAGAGGGGAAATTAAACTTAAGCTGTGGTTCCATAAGAGCTTAATGAATGGAGATGGAATAAACAGTTTGTTTATTCTGAAAGCTTGAAAATGTCCATTTAGGCTATATAAAAGTCAAGCGTCTAACCATTCTCCATGGCGCGTTTGAGGTTGTCCAACATGCAGTCGTAGTGCACACGACACAGAACCCTCTCATCCACCAAGGCGAACTCCTCTCCTGTGGACAGCTGTCTTTTGCAGGAGAAGCAAGCAAAACAAGCCAGGTGGTAGGTGTTCCCTTTTGCTCTGCGGACCCAGTCGTTTGAATGGATGTTCCTGCCACAGTGAGCGCAACGGGTTCCATATTTCCTGCCAAAAACAAAACACAACTTGATAAGCACTTCAATCTTTAAAAGGTAAACAAGCTTTTGTGGCACTTCTTTTGGTGAGGCTAACAGCGGTTGTTTGGTAGAGATACTGCAGGAAAAACCACAGGGATGGAATGAAAACATTGGCTTGACTATTGTCAATGTAGATTATAGAATTCAGGAAGGGAAAGAGTAAGGAAAGCATGCAAGGTTTAGGTACACTCCTAAATATAAAGGCTCCAAAGGGTTTGTTTGTTTTTAATATTGCCATAGAAGAACCTTTTTTTTCTTAAGTGTGAAGAATTTTAATATTCCAAAGAACATGTTCCCACAAAAAGAACCTTTTGTGCAGTGGAAATGTTCCATGAATTTTTTAAAGGTTCTTCAACCATGCAGATAAAAAAAACTTTATTTTTGAAAGTGTAGAAAAAGTGAAAACTACTAAATGTTTAGTCGCTACATAAGAATAAGCCAAATTCACCAGTTTAGAGGTGCTGTAAACAATTATTTTGTACGTTTTTCTTAAAACAAAAAAACGCACACACGGTGCTCTAAACAGAATATATTGTTGGTCGTCCAACGGCCGCCTGACAGCACTTTAAACAATATTTTTTTAATTGTATATAATTTATTTACCTGAAGTAGTCCAATTTACAGAATATCTCCTTTTCTTTTATATAGCAGCTTATGTGTCTGCCCAGAGATGTTTGGCACACGCTGCACGACAGGCATCTCACGTGCCAGCACATGTCGTTCACCTGAGGAGGAAAAGCAACAGTTTTCAATTACGCGTCTACTATTTTTGCATGCATAGAGATAGGGTTTACTGTCTTTAAATGTTAAACTTTTATTTAAATACTGGGCAAACCCCAGCGAGCTGAACTATTTGGTAATGGAAGTCACTTGTCTGAAAAAGTTGTTTGTTGTTATAAACTGTAAAATATTGAATGCGTACCTTGAGCAGATATTTGTCGACGATCTCAGTGCCACAGCTGGAGCAGACAGCTTTCTCTGTCATGGCATGAGGTGAAGAGCTGGGCGACAGAGAAAGCGACGACGAACACGACACCTCCTCAAACAGCTCTTGGGGTTTATCCTAAAAAAAAAAAAAAAAAAAAAATTCAAACAAAGATGAGCCTACGCGCATTATGGTTTTTTTTATAAATAGGCTAGCCGCTAGGCCTACATAAAGAACACAAGTAAACAATTCTAATTCTAAAATGTTGTTTAGGGGTGAAAATTAAGCCTTAGGAAACAGCAGGTTAGTGGCGTTCAAATCCAATTCTGAAGCCTTTGACTAAAACTTAAAATATAACAGTAGCCCCCATCTCTAGAAATGCGTAAAAAGAGTTATGACTGATAAATACCGGCGCGTTTGTCGTCGGTGTGTGGAGGACGGAACCAGCTCCGCAGCGCGCGGGCATGACGAGACGAGAGTAGTTCGGATACACACTGTATCGCGCGCTCGTCCGCGCTGCCGCCTTTTAACCTCCGCGCCGCGGCCGAGCGACCCATTAACGACCACTCGTTTCACTATGACAACCTTCACACGCGAGCGAGGGGCGATGCAGAAACACGGGCGCTGTTTAACGCAAAGCGTCATCCTCTTCATTTCAAGCGCCGAAACTCCACAGGTAAAATGAACTGTTTTTCCTGTCGTCTTCTGTTTAGGCTACTTCTGACTGTTTTTTCACCCCCTTTTTTTTTAAAACCTAAACTATTTACAAACTCTCATAAAACCCGACTTGTCGCCGTGAAAAAGAAGAAAACAAATCCCAATCAGTTAATTTATATTAATTGCGCGCAGGCGTTGCTTGAGGCACAGCTGAGGATGGTACCGTAATTCAGAAGGCACTTTCAGCTCGCGCTGACAAACAGAAGATTAAATAATAGTTTATTGCGTGATGGAAAATGAAACAGTGTGTCTGCAGCGTTTGTTTTTGAAGTTTAACATAGCCTATTGTGATTATTTTTATTATTGAATATCTTCCACAATATGTAGCCTAAATATTAGAGAAGGCCACTTCGCTATCATGATTTATTAATAGCTAAAATAATAAAGAAATTAAAGTAGCTGAAATTAAAGAGACAATACACAAACATGCATTTTAAAAATGTAGGGTAATTAATGTGACACTTACAGTGTTCTTGCTTGAACTTTCTTTCGCAGTGGTTTGTTCATTTTTCCAGTACATTGTATCCAGTATGTTGTTATCCACTCTTAGATGTCCTGTATGCGAGCATTAATCCGCATACGGCTGCTGCAGCTCAATGCACGCCGTGACCATGTTTTAACTCAAACTTTGTTTTCCTCCGTGAGGGTGGAACTTTTGCTCGTGTTCTCACTCCTCTGGCCGCACCTCCTTGTCACATTTACACACGCCTATTATCAGTTGCGTGAAATAAAAAGATCTGTAAACAAACTGCAGGCAGCGTAATATTTGTTGAATCAGATTTTGGAAACGATTTTAAGGCCACAGCCTAGCTACATGCCTATAGGAAAGAGCTTAAATAATACAGCCGGTCACTTTCATCTTAAGATGCTGCAGCAGTATAAACATCAGAATAATGATTTTGCTTCACAGAATATCAGTGGGAGCCACCACTGCATGTCAAATTCACTTTGTATTATTGCAATTCGGAGGTTTGCTCGTGTTATTGCGCGGGTTTGACATTTTGCCTTCGCAAATACAGGTTTGGAAATATGCATGGGTAAATTCTGCAATTCATGATGATAAAATTAAACATTTCAAGTTTGTAAAAATATTTAACCATGTTTCAGCTGAAGGATAGTAATTTTAAAACAGTTGTTCTTATAGCTCTGAAAGTCATTGTCAATATCAATGTCGTTTGCTTATTAGTTTGTTTTTCAAACAAAACAATTAAATACCTACATAGGCCTATTATTACGAGCTTATTTTTATTATTATTATTTTGATATTATTGGTTCAATTAGTTGGTTATTTTTTCCCTCACGATTTAGGCATTTTTTTTTTGTTTTTTAAATCTCATGTTCGTGATTTTAAATCGCTATTTCGAAACAATTCACTGCGCAATATTGCTTTACATTTAATAGCATACATGCTTTTTTAAAAAAAAAAAATATTTTTACGTCAGGAGCGTAATTGTGATATTCAGATGTTAAAAAAAGTGTAGGCTACAGTATTTATAAATATATCGACATATTTGTTTACATGTTGCCTAAATGTTTTTATATAGCTTATATTTCATTCGTTATATCAATCATGTTGTCGACAACTGAATTTGCATTATATTATTTGCAGTTATATCAATTATCTAGCCATACATTTGACTTAATTTCAGTCAGCTTACATATATCCGCATTTGAACGGACACTGACGTCTTGATTACAAGAGCAATAACATCAGTTTCCATTGAGATTATTCTTGGCTCTGTGGATTGGTTTGTTTGGCGTGGAGGATGTGAGGCAGTCTGGGATATGTGAGAGGTGTCAGTCAAGTCAAAGCGCGTGACCTTTTTTCTCTGACTTTCTGTTCAGATTTGTAATATATGTTTCCTCTCCGGGGAGACGTTCTTTTTTGTGCGTATGTTTTGTGCAAATGTTTCATGCTGACATGCCAGAGACAGCATATCTGATATAATACAATGTCAACAAAAAAAAAATTGAATGTGTATTTATTACATCACCGACTGAAATAGTGTAGTTGTCATTTATCCTCTTTTCAAATGCTTCAGAGTTCATCTCTTGATTTTTCAAAGAAGTGTTTTGTATATAAAGAAGAAAATCTTAATTTAGAGTATTACTCTAGTGTTTTGGAATGCTCATCAAATTATAAATTAAACTTAACTCTTTGTCTCCCTTCCTCTGTTATGTATTTCTATCTTCTATTTATCTGTTCATGTTATGCCTTCTCATGGATTTTAATTCAAAACAAATTATCACACACACACACACGCACATCACTCTTAAAAATAAAGGTTCCAAAAGGTGGTTGTCGTAATGATGCCATATAGAAGAACCATTTTTTGTTCCCCAAGGAACTGTTCAGTGAGCTGAACGCTTTGTTTAATGTTGTGTAGCCTACATAATTTTCTCTGAATCAAAAGAAACCTTTTCCATTATAACCTTTGTGTAATGGAGGTTCAATGTTTATTAACAGTTCTTTATGGAACCAGATGCCAATAAGAAACACTGTTTTAAAACTAACAAATACCCCTCCCGTTCAAGCAAAATTGTCTTCATCTGGAGTGTGTTTGTCAGGTTTTCATATGTGATCTTCCACCCATTACTCCATGACTCTGTCTCTGTGTTAAGATGGGTGGAAAGATTGTTTGGCGCTCCTTCTACCCACGTGGTTTAAGTAGTGGCCTGCTAACTGACATTGTTCCTGTACTGTTTCCTCTGTATATCTATATCTGTATATATATATCCCATTAAAACGGAAATGGACATTTATTTTATTTAGCAGTTATCCTGGCCATGTCCATATTTATTTTCTCTTCATAACAGATCTTTCTTATTATTCTAAATCTTTGAACTTTGAACAAAAATAATAAACAGGAGAGCCTTGTAATTGCCAACGTAATGCAGAGAAAAAGATGTAGATCCCTAAGAGAGAGAAAAGCAGCCAGCATCATTCATAACACAACAAGAGGCATTGGTTTATTCATTGACTTTCATCCACGAGGCTGCGATCTGATGCAGTGTGTGCTGTAACATGACACGGAGGGTCTGGGAGGTGAGGGGTCTCAGAGCTCCTTGACTTTGAGTAAATGAGCTCTGACAGGTTGATCGGGGAGCGCTGTGGTCATGTTTCCTGACCAGTTCTGCTGGCATTAAAGCTGGCCAGCGCAGGAAGAGAAACCCCATTTGGCAGATGTGTGACAGCACACTGAGGGGAACACGTTAGTGATAGGGGGAAATGTATTGAAGCAACGGTGCATCATGATTTTAGTGGTAGTCCAAAAACATTTTAAGGATCATTCATCATGTTTGCTAATTCCAGAATGCCTGACTTAAACCATTTCCTACAATATGATTTAAATAATTTCTGCTTGGCCTTTGCCCTTTCTGGAAATCATTGATTATAACCACATTTAATTTCTATATCTGTTCTCTATCATGTTAAATAATACTCATAAAACTGCACTTCTATGTAATCTTTTTTTAAATTATTTAATCTTTTGTCTTTTCATTGTACGCTATGTTATTAGGGAAACAGTTTGAGTGAAAGGTTGAAATGAAAAATACATCTTATATTTAATATCTTGTGCTTCAGTCGAAGCAAGAACATCTGACCTCCCAAACTCCTGTACAAGCGAGTTCATATGATCAGTGTTGCAGATTTACTTTGATTAGTGACCTAGAAATAGTGAATTATTTCATATTAAAGGAGTAGTTCACTTTTAAAAAAACTTTTGCTGATAATTTACTCACCCCCATGTCATCCAAGATATCCATGTCTTTCTTTCTTCAGTCGAAAAGAAATTAAGGTTTTTGATGAAAACATTCCAGGATTTTTCTCCATATAATGGACTTCAATGGGAACCAAACGGTTCAAGGTCCAAAAGACAGTTTCAGTGCAAACTGTTCAAAGGGCTTTAAACGATTTCAGACGATGAATAAGGGTCTTATCAAGCGAAACGATCGCTCATTTAAAAAATAAATATCAAAGTCTAAGTTTTATAAGCTTAAATGGTCACCTTGCTCTGTGATGCACGTTTGTGACTCTCCTATTCGAACTCGTTCATCAAAATGAACGAATCTTTTCCCGAGTCAACTCGCTCATTTTGTTCCCTTCGAACAGGAGATTCACGAACGTGCATCACAGAACAGATCAAGGCGACCATTTGAGCTTATAAAACTTAAACTTTGTTATTTATTTTTGAAATGACCGATGGTTTCGCTTGATAAGAGCCTTATTCATCGTCTGAAATCGTTTAAACACCTTTAAACAGTTTGCAGTTTGGACTGAAACTGTCTTTTGGACCTTGAACCGTTTGGTTTCCATTGAAGTCCATTATATGGAGAAAAATCCTGGAATGTTTCTTTTCGACTGAAGAAAGAATGACATGGATATCTTGGCTGACATGGGGGTGAGTAAATTATCAGCAAAAGTTTTTTTAAAAGTGAACTATTCCTTTAATTTAATACATTTCCATAGTTAAAAATGATTCAAACTCATAAAACTTTGAACTTTTGTATATTTAACAATATATGAGTTTTGAGCCATGACCAGCTTGTAGTGCAAATGCAGACATCAAGATTCAAACCCCCACCATTGTGTCTGGTCACTGATGTCCCGTTCTAGATAATCTCAGCATTGCAGTGTCCATCTGCATCTTTGTGCCGGTTGCGTGTGGATGGAGCGCAGCTCTCGAAGGAAATGGAGCCGATGACAGTTTCTCATGCAGCTAGGGGCTCTGAGCTTCTGCTATCATGCAGGCCACAGGAAACAGAGATTACAACATGACCACCACAAGGGAAGTTATACCCAAAACACATACACTTAAGTGTCTGTTCTTCGCGTCTCCACTGCAACTTTCGGCTCCAACCAAAAGCTTTGTTTCGTCGCCACAAAGGAGTGTCCCCACTATCAACGACTCAGTTCGGTGCAGAGTGCTAAATGAATCTGTAAATAACGTTAGGATGTTTTTAAAGTCAACATCTTGAGGGTTTGTTGTGCTGACGCCTGTTTATAAAGCCCAGCAGTGTTACTATTTGGAGCCACTTGCGTGATTAATGCTGTGTTTGTGCGGCTAGCTTTGAAAATGATTTTCCTTGCATGCAAAGCCTATCAAGAGAAATCAAATGTGCTCAAATCCCATGGGTTTTGACAGCCATTCCTTGGCCATGCTCCAATGGGGATATCCTGGCAGGAGGATGCCAGATGTATGTTTTAGACCTTACTGTCCCAGGTGAACCCCGAAACCCAGTGCTTGCATAGCTGCTGTCTCTTGAGACAACCTGAAAGGCATGAATGGACTTATATTTGGTTTGAAAAATGAATCCAATGAAACCCCTCTGGAGATGCAACACTTCTCGGTTACACTCTGCTTTATCTTGAATTCATTTAAATTGACATGCATTCTGTATCATCATATCATTAATATTTTAAAGCAGCATATTCAGCCCTCAAGCGCACATCACCATTGACTTCACAGCGATTCTAGTAACCTCTGACATCTGGGTTAACAATCCCCCCCCCCCCATCAAATTACTCCATTACACACCACTCTCTAAGATGACAAAACGGTCTAAGAGTTACATTTTTAAGCTGTCTTAGGCCTGTCCACACGGAGACGCGTTTAGCTTTAGGCCTATACGTACAAATTTTGGCATTTTGTCCAGACGGATCCGGCGTTTTGGGAGACTGAAACCACTATTTTTTTAAAACCGGTTCCCAGAGTGGATAAATCTGAAAACGACACCCTTGCGTTTTAGTGTTTACGACCAATCCGTACATTTTGTGAAATGATGATGCCATCACACCACGTGTCAGCATTAGTCACACACCGCTACGTCACACGTAACAGCAACAACAATGGCGGACTATATGCTGCAGAAGCCACTGAGCCTATTAACTTTACCAAAGCAAAATCTTCTGCTTCTACTACGGTGAGCAATCTTCGTCTTCACCTTGCTGTCGTGTTGGGTTCGTATAGAGTGCGCAAGGTTATGCGCATGCTCCAAATCTTCTATTCCTTGTTTAGTGTATCTCTGAGGCAGAATTACAGCGCACATACTGGTCTGGCATGTATATGACATCGTTTTCAGTCAGTTTCAGTGGTTTCGTGTGAACGCATATATTTCTTGAGACGACGGCGTGTTTACGAAAAAAAAAATTAGAACGAGGGAAAAAAAAGATCGGATAGGAAAGCTCTGGCTTCATGTGGATGTGACCTTATAGTGTTCTAAGAGCGTTTGTCAGTCAAAATGAATGAGATGGCCAATCAAATCAAAGAAGGCAGGCTTCAGTCTTTACAGAAGACAAGCATGAATTCCAGCACAATGTTTTAGTTTTAAAGAGCCGTTGAGCTCGGTAAAGCCGCAGTTTCCTCCTAATCTCTAACCGTTTCTACTCCTAACCTCCTCCATATCGCTTTAGAAGATAGCATTCTGTGCAGAATTCAAATGGGTCCAATATGTTTTCTGGTCTGCGCCGACTCGAGCATATGAACCGCTCTGTGCTGTACAGTCTGGACCGGAGCACACTGTGTGCACCCCTAGTGCGCTATATTTTCCATTCACTATGTAGAAAACAGTAAATGGTGAAGAAGTTAACGATTTTAGCCGCAGCTTCAGCATCTATTTGTAATGTAGGGGGCGGGGTGGTTCAGATTCTAGAGAGCATTTGATTGGACAGAAAATCTAATGAGAAGCTGAAGTGCAGAGTGATGTCATTAAAATTATTGATGTGAAAGTGAGAGACTGCACGTTTTAAATGCTTATATTCTAAATACTAATGTTGTCTTTGATTTGGAGTACAGTAGTAGCTTGTAGATAAAAGTAAGACTAACATATTCTTTCTAAAAGCCAAAAAACTATTTTGATTTCATGGGGACTTTAAGGTTGAAAGAGAGTGAGGTAATAGAAGTAGTGAAACATTTTAACATTTGACAAAATGTGTTATGATAGAAATGTTAAACGGCCAACAGTAATATCCCGTGTAAATTACTCAACTTTTTTCTCAAATTTTGCAGATTTGAATTAAAAATATGCTTTCATGTAATATATTACTGAATGTGACTAGACAAGAAACATTTTACATTTTCAAAATATGAGGCATACAAATGAGAGTGAATGTTGGTTCAAATTGGTTACTTCACAACTAGAATTAGACCTAGAATTAACTTTACAGTTCTTTCTCTTTATACACTATATAAAAAATTGGTCCCTCCCCCCAATGTTCATGGTTATGGCCGTACAAACCCAAGCAGAAAAATGCATGATTCTGAATGGGGTGTTTGATTGAAGTGGACGTTTTTACTCATCAAAACCGATCAAGATCCCCGTTTGGTTGCATCAGTCTCGGTGATACCGGTCGATACAGTCGGCACGCATCGACATACTTTTACTTCGTATGGTGGGGTTTTTATGGGCACTTAAATCCTGGCAGGGCACTTAGCCTCCCTCTGAGAGAACGAGAAAGGAGCTGCACAGTGTAAATGCTCTCATCTGGTAGTGATTTGTCTTTGCCTATGTACCCTTGGCCCTCATTCAGCATGGCGTCTGCCACAGTCAGAGTCAGGGGAGTGCTCTGATTACTGCCGTGATGAGTGAGGGAGAGAGCCTGGGTCTGTTGGTGGCCAGCTGACCTCAGACCAGTGCTGGACTAATGTGTGCATGTTAAGGATGAGGGATATTATAATAATTGCGAAAGCTTTGAACATATATTTATATTACACCTGCATAACAGTTTAATTCAGTAGATACTCAGAAATAATTAGAATTGATATGATGCGCTTTTGCCTCTCACGGCATATTTTGTTGGTGTTTTTTGGATGCTTCTTGACTTCACATTTTATGGATTCGTTTTTTATCCAAAGCAACTTCAAGGTATGAAGTTGTTTCAATGTTTTTTAAAGAAGTCTCTTATGCTCAGCAAAGCTGCATTTAATTGATCAAAAATGCCGTAAAAACAGTAATGTTATGATATATTGTTAGAATTTAAAATAATATTTTTAAAAAGATTTATTCAAAGCTGAATTTTCAGCATCATTACTCCAGTCTTCAGTGTCACATGATCCTTCAGAAATTTGAATATGCTAATTTGATGCTCAAGATACATTTCTTATTATTATCAATGTTGAAAACAGTGCTTAATATTTTTAAACCATGATACATTATTTTCCAGGATTCTTTGATGAATAGAAAGTTCAAAAGAACAGCATTTAGTTGAAATGGAAATCTTTTGTAATGTTAAAAAATTACTTTTGATCAATATAATACATCCTTGCTGAGTAAAAATATTACTTTCTTTAAAAAACTTTCTTTTTTTAATTTTATCAGCTCATGCAATCAAACCTTGCCTTTGCTATAGTGCCATGCTCTACTGTGTGAGATACTAGCATACTGCTTTAACCATTTAAATGTATTATTCCATGATCAATCAGCATCAACAAAAATGGTCCTGGTGAACAGCATTCAAGCTAGACCAGCATAAACTGGCTTAAACACAGATCATCATGGGAATTCATGTTGGTCTGTGGTCTTTTCAACAGGGAACAAGAGACAAGGCAGAAGGGAACAAGAGCAAGGAATTTTTAACTTTTGTTTTGTATTATGAACAACATTGGAGTATCTATCGTATAGATAACACATAATAATATTAATAATACTAACAAGAATCCCAAACTTCCTTAAATAAACCTAGGCCTATGTAACAGGGCTTCCCTACATGGCCTGAAAAATTATTTTCCATATTTATTATAATTTGATTTGATTGATATATTTATAAATAAGTTGAGGTCTTACATTTTGAAGAGATTGTTGATTAAATTTCTTTGTGCAGCATCAACACTGTCAAATCGATTTATTCAAATTCACTGTGATCTGATAACATTGATAAACTAAAAATTTGTCAAACAAATACAAAAAACAACAACTGCTAAGTAAACTGATTGATTGCTTTTGTAAAGTAACCGTAGCATTATTCCTTTTCAAAGCTTTTAATGATTTTTGACATGTCAGTAATCTCACAGATTTGAAAAGCTATATTGATAAAGTAATTTGAGTTATATCAACAGAATTATATAGTCTGTCATTTTGTGTAGTTTCATGAAATTGAGTATACACCAAAAATTGTTATTTAAATAGCATTTGCTGAGGTGACTTTTTATATATGGAATAGCCTACTAAAAAAAACATGTAATTCATATATGTTAAATAAATTTTATAGTCTTTAATAATCAATATGCAAACTCTTCTCAGATTTGTATACTTTTGGAGAGAATATATTTCAAACTATTTACTCTACATTTCTCTCAGCCTTTTCCAGAATAATTGGTTACACTTTACTTTGATGGTTGACTTTAGACATTTTACTAACTATAAGTAACTTTGCAACTCCATGTCAATTGTCCGTTATTAGAGTATTAGTTGAATGTCAGCCTACATCTGCTAACTCTTTATTTTGATGCTCCCCAACAGACATTCTGACTATAAGTAACTTTGCAACTACATGTCAACTTATCCTTAACCCCAACCTAACAGTACTCTAATGAGACTTAGTTTACAAGTTACTTAGTTTAGTATCAAAATAAAGTGTAACCAATTAATTTAATTTAATCAACTAATGAAAACTGAAAAAATCCCCCATGCTGTCACTTTAATGACAAATGTAAACCTGCATAACTATGCAGTGCATAACTGAAAAACACCATGTGTGTCATTTTTGCTAAAGGAAATCAAAACAAACATATAGCAAGCTAAATAAACACAAAAAGCACTTTGCGCAGTTTTGTACAGTTCTTTTGGATGTAATATTCATCATATTTGCACACATAAGTGCACCCAGACTTTTCTGCATTTCTTGTTCCTTGGCATCCCAATGTAAAGGTGTGAAGAAGAAACAAGCGAGTGTGGATGAAAAGGCAGCTTTTGAGTGTAAGGCAGGCGTGAAGCAGGCGAGGTGACGGTAATCTAGCCAATTATTTCAGCTATGACAACAGAGAGGCAGAGGACTGAAGCCCTGCACCTGTCCCAGCAGCCTCCTCACCTCACTGCAGCTGTATGCACACCAAACGCATGACATCACCCACACACACACACATAACTTTTCCAAGCAAAGCCTTTTTTCCAGTTGCGCACCTCTCGCCACAAGGTGTTGACGTAGATGTTGAATGTTTTCCCATAGTTCTTCACAACGATGAATAGTTTTTGAACTGTGTATGGAAATTGCGTAATTGTTATGATATCACATAGCATTAATGCATTGATACGGCGGGCACACAGTTTTAGAGATTCAGGCTGTTTATCCTGCTGTTTTACTTGTAGAAGGAAGCCAACCCTGAAAGCTTTCTAAAACAAGCAGAATGTGTGCGTTTGCATTCCACGCTACTTTATTTATTTATTCCGATGCATTCAAATACATGCAATGTTTGGAATACAGAGTTAATAGCAGAAATATTAACTTAATTAACTTATAAACAGCTGCTGGATGAGTTTAATTTTATTAATTTTGTTTTTTGCACTGCACTTTCCAAAGCGCAGGTTGGAAAGCTTCCTCCGCTTCGCGTCGTGGTCTTCATCACCCTGTTGGGGCTTATTCTGAGATAACAACCGGCTGGATGTACATTATCCTGCTTGTGACACGGCTACAGTTGCCACATAAGTAAATAATTAGACATGAAATATTGATCTGAGTTGAAATATTTGATTAGGTTTTTAAACGCTAAAGTTTCCACGGAGAGAGCAGTTGCTAGCGCGGCAAGTTCAAACATTTCACCACATAAATAATTATGGAGATAAGAGATATTGATGATTTAAACTGTTTCAAAATCATACCTGTTTTTACAAAATAATAGTCACAAAACGCAGGAGCTGCGTTTGTATGAAACAAGAGAGAACGAGTCCATGATACTGAATGGCATACTTAACCTGTACACAAAATATTTAAAAGTTTATAAGCTCACCAAATGCAAAACTTCCACGAATAAAAAAACTTTCTTAGCAAGCAACCCGGCAAGTTACCCGGATGAGCCTGTGTTATTTGTTTTCAGAGGTTTTTATCCATAGACATCATATAGATAGACGCCCTATCGACCGCTATGCTATTGTCGCGGACGAGCCGTGGGACCGCCATCTTAAACCGGTCACCCGCTCGCGAATTTTTTTTTTGCAGGGTGGTAGGGGAAGACTCAATAATATTCATTCCCTGATTGGTCTTAACCCCAGTGACGGGTAGGTTTAGGGCGGGGTTAGGAGTAGGTCATCAAACCCCCAGTGACGGGTAGGTTTAGGGCGGGGTTAGGGGTAGGTCATCAGACCAATCAGGGATGAGTTCCCCAATGAATATTAATGAGTCTTCCCCCACCACCCTGCAAAAAAAAAAATTCGCCACCCGCTCCGCTCAGTGTAATCTGTTTGGCCAACGCAGTCTCATGAAAGTGCGTATCAATACCACGAATGTTATTTCTCGTGGCATTTATACGCCAAAAATGGTTTTGGCGTGCATATGCTACGCACTGAAAATCACTTGGGTAGGATTAGGGGGAGGGGGGGATGGGGATGCGGGCTTATTACACGCCATAAAGTGCGTATCATATGCACGCGAAAACTGCGTATCATATACACGCCAAAACTGATTTTGGCGTATAAATGCCACGAGAAATAACATTCGTGGTATTCAAAAGCACTTTCATGAGATCGGGCTCGTTTGGCAGGCAATGAGCTGTCAGCGCATTAAATTAATCATATCTCACTGAATACCGAACTGATTTTCATGCAGGTTTTTTTTGCTGCAAAGGTCATACATGTAGCTACGATTCAGGACACATTTAATATTTTATTCACAAAATAGAACCAAACAGTACGGTAATGTGAAATGTTAAATCTTACTTGTGAAATGTAATCCCAGAGTGATGGTCTGCTGATTTGAGCATCTACTCCTGCTATTCAACGCAAATAGGAGTATGACCGGTTTAAGATGGCGACCGCATTTCTTGCGCCACAGCGGCCAATAGGGCATCTAGTCTCTATATGATGTCTATGTTGTTATCCAGTAATAAGATACCGCTACCGCCAATAAGATGGCGCAATTGACCAATCAGAATCAAGTATTCCACAGAGATGTGTAATAATTCTGGATAATTTAATATTAAAAGCTGCCAAGGAATTCATCCTCCCTCGGGCTAAGTGATAAAGATCAGTGTCAGTTGGGTAGTGAATAAACAATTTCTGGGGTGAATGGTTAAAAAAAATAAAGTCACACCAGGAGCCGAAGATAAATAACATGCATAAATATGCTCTTGAGAGGAGGGAAACCAATTTTTCAGGAATCGAAATGATCCGACTTGGCCTCCCTCTTTCCACGGGCTCTCCTGACTTCAGGCATGGTATTGCCTCTCACGCTGGGCCTCTAATTATTTCATCATGTAGCAGGATATCCTGCTAGGCCTACATAAACAGCTTGGGGAAGGTGGGGGGGGGGGATCTCCTATTCAGAGCCCTGGTGACATCTGACTTGTGCATGCACACATACCCCCCCCCCCCCCGAATCCAGAACACTCCGCAGGTCCTGCCTGACCAACAATAAACAACCTGTGTTGTTGGTTTTTAAGGTGAAGTGGAGCTGCAGAGGTGGTTCCTCGAGTGAAAGAAATACTCTTGGACGGCGCGGAGCATAAATTACATGGTGTTTAAACTCTCGGCAGGAAGCTTTTTTACACGCTCAGTGTTTTCCTAACAGAACGGCCACTTTTCAATGCTGACCTGGCCATGAGATTCACATCCAGAAGCGACTGCTGCTCGGATGGCTTGTTGCCTTTGAGAACGGTGGATATCGGACAGATCCAGGCAATTTAGTCTTGAAGGCATGCTGGGCAGTCGTGTTTTTTTCTGTGGTTAGGCTAGTCATTTTTGAGTTGACAACTGTATTTTACAGCTGGTGTGTCACTCAAACTGTCCCGATCGAGCAGTTTACGTAATATTCAAGCTGCTACTGTAACAAAAATGTAATAGCTGTGTCCCAAATCGCCCTATACCTTTATATAGTGCAGAGGGACAACCATTGACCAGAGGACATTATCGAGTGCCATAATGCACCACAATAGCAATACAAACAATGTACACTCAACGAATCTGAGCGTCTGTGAGTGTCATGCCGAAACCTGTGTCTCTCAAGAACATGGCTTCCACAGAAGTCATTTTTCTGTTCTTCTTTTTCTTGTAAGGTTTCATGGCAGTTGGCAAACCAATTGAATGTGTGCATCTCTGCCACCTACTGGACTGGAGTGTGGAGCACAAAGTATAATTGGATGAGAATAATAATAAATTACCATTAAATATGATATAAGCTATTCTTGATAGCTTTGGGCCAACGCCAGACCCAGTATAGAAGACAGCGAAACGCTTAACATCTTGACAGTGGCTTTAAAGTGAGTTTGAAGTTGACCATTTGGACCACAAAACTGACGAGAGCAGCTGCAGTTGAAGACAGTGACTAGATCTAAAACCTTCTGATGACAGACAGTTTTCTGTGAGTAACCGAAACCACACATGAAATCACACAAAACCAAGAGATGTGCGTGTGTTGCGCAGAATGATTTTCGCACTGTTTAAACATGTCAGGTAGTTTTCCAGTGAGTACTTTTGTCAAAAAATACAGTTCTGAGTCCTTATACTGTTCTGTGTGAGCTTGGTTATATTTACACTCCCATAAATAAGCGTGTGAAAGTAACCTTATTAAGCACTGAAATACAGGACTGAAAACCTCATTCTGTTGGTGTATGAACGTGGCCAATGTTTATAAGTGGAGGCAGAGCAAGAAAGATACATTTCCATCAAAACAATTGGGAATGGTGGTCAGGCTTTTTACTAGCTGGTGCATGAACTACACACAGAGACATGAAGTGGCCACACATGTAGTTTCAACAACAATGTGCACAGCAGCAAATAACCTGACTTAACCTAGTTCCCATGAATGAATGCACAGGGGATATTTATGCAAAAACTGTCTATGAGCTGTAAGAAATACTCCGCTTTTAACGAAAAAAGAGACTCGTTTATCATGAACCACCATCTGTCAAAATAGTTTTTGGGGCCGATGGCATGCCTCAGCCTGAATGTGGCAGCAGCTCCTAAAATTGAGTGTTTGCGTGTCAGAAAGTAATCGTTTCTCTCCAGGGTTTTGTCACTTTCAAACTTAGACAAACCCCCAAAATGGATCCATTTCATTGCAAACATCAGCAGAAAAAAAGGAAAAAAACTTTGGACGTGTCCTAAATGTGAGCGTCGATTTCAACTGAGAATATGAGATTAGTTTTAATTGTTTCCGACAGGTCGAGTTTTTTGACTTGTGTATCACGAAATAGCAACAGCTGTCAGAAACCGTTTCTTAGACTTGTATGTGTTCACAGCATATTCATAACAATTACATAAATCAAACTAAAGCTCAATCTAGAGGTTCCCATGAACTTCCCCGCTTCAATGCAGCCACAACAATGCAGGCATATTTTATATTACGGGCAGATTTGAGATTACGCAGACACACACACACACACAGACACACACACACACACACACACACAGCCCTTATTTTCCGAACAGGAACAGATAGGCCCGCTGACTCAGGGGATGTCTTGTGTGTGCCTGTATGAAACAGCATCTGTAGCGAGTGCTGACAGATATGCAGACAGATTTGAGCAGATAACAGCAGATTTCTCCAGCTAGTAACCATTTCTCTTTGACAACGAATCACTGAGGGAGATTACATGGCATTACAAAGGGAATCATGTTATGCCCCATTGGGTTACACAAGGTGAAGCCTGAGGGCTCCTGTCAATAAACATTGCTGCTAATTGTTATTGGAGCTAATTATCTGAAACTGTGACTGCAAATGCATGACAATAAATGAGCCCTGAATGTAAAGGTAAGATAGACCCTGTATTTATTGGTTGAGGATTTAGCAGTGATAGTGTTGGAAAGATCTTAAGTGAAATGTCACCTTTTATTAAATGATCAATCTTTCATAGACAAACCTCTATCAAGTGATTAAAAAATATTTTTCTGTATGCTGAACATTCTTTTCGCTGCTTTTTTGTATATGTAAATACAATGTAATGTAATTTACAATTAAAATTGTAAAACAGAAAATGTCTAGGAGAAACAAATAAGAGATCAATTTTAAGACTTGTCTTTTCTGGGCATTCAGAATCATAAACAAATCTTCCCTTGTTCTTCTAAAAAGTAACTGTAAGATTTAAAATGCAATATCAAAGCATATTTCGGTGATCTGTTTTTTTTTCTTTGCAAAATCCTCCCAAAATTCCCTAAATCACTGCCGTGCAACCTTTAAACCCATAATGTAGTGTTTCACATTTCTCACTTTTGGTGTCAAAGGTAAATAAAGACATGCTGAAGAGGCCTGTCAGAGCATATGTATTTGTGTGTATTAGTGTACATACGTGCTGAAGTTCTTACAGAGGAAACCAAGTGTGCCAGAGAAGACACACTGAAACAAGACAAACATGCAGGTAGACCTTCTCCCCACATGCACCTACACACACCTGTCATTATACTGAACACAGCACAGATCAGCTACACATCCATCACACTCCATCATGTTTTCGTGACAGTTCAACTCCATGCACTGGGATTTGTCTGTCTGTCTGTCTGTCTTCCTTCTGTCTGTCTGTCTGTCTTCTGTCTGTCTATCTTCTTCTAGTCTGTCTTCTATCTATGTCTGTCATCTGTCTGTCTATCTATCTATCTATCTATCTATCTATTTCTATCTATCTATCTATCTATCTATCTATCATCTTCTATCTATCTATCTATTTCTGTCTGTCTGTCTGTCTGTCTGTCTGTCTGTCTTCTTCTTCTGTCTGTCTGTCTGTCTGTCTACTATCTTTTTATCTATCTGTCTGTCTATCTATCGATCTTTGTCTGTCTGTCTGTCTGTCTGTCTTTGTCTATGTCTGTTCTGTCTGTCTGTCTGTCTGTCTATCTTGTCTGTCTGTCTGTTCTGTCTGTCTGTACTGTCTATGTCTTGTCAGACGACAATTAGCAGACAGACAGCATACAATATACAGACAGACAGACGACATGTAGACAGTCAGCAGCAACGACGACAGACAAGATCGTGATGCAGACTGACATCAGCAGCAGCGACAGACAGCAACAATAGATTGATAGTGATGATAGATGTGATAATAGTACAACGATCTTGTATGTGTATAGTTGTGTTGTTAGATATGTAGATGTGATGTTAGTATAGTGCAGACTGTGGACAGTGATGTTAGATGCAGACGCGCAGACAGAGCACAGATCGCGCAGACTGACGACAAGTGTGCAGCTGCACGCCAATACAGCTAGACACGACGCGTGTGTTATCGTCTGGTCGTTCTATTGTCTGCTGTTCTGTTCTGTCTGTTCTGTCTGCTTCTTCTTTATGTCTGTCTGTCTTGTCTGTCTTCTTTTTATTATTCTGTCTGTCTGTCTTTTTCTTCTTCTCTTCTTCTATCTTGTCTTCTGTCTGTCTGTCTGTCTGTCTTCTATCTTGTTGTCTGTTGTCTTCTGTCTATTTCTTCTGTCTGTCTATCTATCATCTTGTCTGTCTTCTGTTCTTTGTCTGTCTGTCTGTCTGTCTGTCTTCTGTTTGTCTGTCTGTCTTCGTCTGTCTGTCTATCTATCATCTTTGTCTGTCTGTCTGTCTTCTTCTTGTCTTCTGTCTTCTGTCTGTCTCTTCTTCTGTCTTTTCATCTTCTTCTGTCTTCTATCTGTCTGTCTGTCTATCTTTTATCTTTTTGTCTGTCTTCTTCTGTCTGTCTTCTCTTCCTGTCTTTATCTTTGTTGTCTGTCTGTCTTCTATATTTGTCTGTCTGTCTGTCTGTCTGTCTCTTCGTCTTTGTCGTCTGTCTGTCTGTCTGTCTTCTATCTTGTCTGTCTGTCTGTCTATCTTTCTTCTTCTGTCTTCTTCATCTATCATCTGTCTTCTTCTGTCTGTCTTCTTCTATTATCTCTGTCTGTCTGTCTGTCTCTTCTTTCTGGTCTGTCTGGTCGCTGTCTGTCTCTCTTTGTCTGTCTGTTCTGTGTCTGTCTGTCATCTTTATGTCTTTGTCTGTGTCTGTCTGTTCTATCTTGTCTGTTTTCTGTCTGTCCTGTCTGTCTGTCTTCTTTATCTCTGTCTTGTCTGTCTGTCTGTCTGTCTGTCTGTCTGTCTGTCTATCTATCGTTTGTCTGTCTGTCTGTCTGTCTATCTATCTATCTTTGTCTGTCTAGTCTATCTATTCATCTATCTATCTATATCTATCTATCTATCTGTCTGTCTGTCTGTCTTTGTCTGTTCTGTCTGTCTGTCTGTCTTTCTGTCTATCTATCTATCTATCTATCCTTTGTCTGTCACTGTCTGTCTATCTTCTGTCTGTCTGTCTGTCTATCTATCTGTCTGTCGTCTGTCTGTCTGTCTTATCTATCGATCTGTCTGTCTGTCTGTCTATCTATCTATCTGTCTATCTTTGTCTGCCCTGTCTGTCTTTGTTTGTCTGTCTATCTTTGTCTGTCTGTCTCTCTGTCTGTCTATCTATCGATCTATCTGTCTGTCTATCTGATCTTCTGTCTACCTATCTTTTGTCTGTTCTTCTGTTGTTTTGTCTGTCTGTCTTTGTCTCTGTCTGTCTGTCTGTCTATCTATCTATCTATCTGTCTGTCTGTCTGTCTACCTATCTATTGTCTGTCTGTCTGTCTATCTGTCTGTCTCTGTCTGTCTATCTCTGTCTGTCTGTCTGTCTGTCTGTCTATCTTTGTCTGTCTATCTACTATCTTATGTTGATTGTCTGTCTGTCTATCTCTGTCTGATCTGTCTTTGTCTGTCTGTCTGTCTACTATCTTTGTCTGTCTGTCTGTCTATCTTTCTGTCTGTCTTCTGTCTGTCTATCTAATTTTATCTGTCTTGTCTATCTATCTTTGTCTGTCTATTGCTGTCTGTCTAGTCTCTGTCTGTCTGTCTGTCTGTCTGTCTGTCTGTCTATCTATCTTTGTCTGTCTGTCTGTCTATCTATCGTATTTGTCTGCCTGTCTGTCTGTCGATCTGTCTATCTATCTTTGTCTGTCTGTCTGTCTATCTTGATCTTTGTCTGTCTGTCTGTCTTGTCTATCTATCTGTCCTTCTATCTATCATCTATCTATCTAGTCTATCTGTCTTCTGTCTATCTTGTCTGTCTGTCTTTGTCTGTCTGTCTGTCTGTCTACATCTTTCTATCTATCTATCTATCTGTCTGTCTGTCTTCTAGTCTGTCTGTCTGTCAATCTGTCCGTCTATCTATCTTTGTCTGTCTGATCTATCTTCTTCTGATCTATCTGTCTGATCTGTCTGTCTGTCTGTCTGTCTATCTATCTGTCTGTCTGTCTGTCTATCTATCTATCTATCTATCTACTGTCATCTATTTATCTTGTCTGTCTGTCTGTCTTGTCTGTCTGTCTGTCATCATGTCTTCGTCTGTCTATCTATCGATCTTTGTCTGTCTGTCTGCCTGTCTGTCTGTCTGTCTGTCTGTCTGTCTGTCTGTCTGTCTGTCTGTCTGTCTTTCCATCTATTTTAATTCAGTCTCAGTCCAGTGTTCCCTCTGAATCGCTGTAATGGTTTCTTAAATTCCATGAAACTGCTCAGTGTCTCGGCCACATGTTTTCTGTTCCTGCGAGGTGCTCCAATCAGAGTGATGCTCCACTCCTCCTGTGGTGTTGGTGCGCGCCAACACCAGATCAGCCCTGATTGTCCAGGAGCCAGGCATCATATCAGGGGGCCTCATCAAACAAATAATAGCCTTAAATTGACAATCAGAACAAGTGGGGCCTTCCTCCGGTGAGCCTGTGAGCTCTTCCCAGTGATTAGGGAGGAAAAAAAGGTCCATAATGCAGCCGTTTCCATATTGATCCTTTAATAATCTCTAATTCTCCTCAGCCTCTTCTCCGGCTGCAGTCCCATCATGCCACATGATAATTTAACTGAAAGGATGAAGGATGATACATTTTTACTTTGGTGGTAATTGTAGTAAGGCACCTTTTTGAATTAATCTACTGGAGGAAAGCCGAGACTTTGTAATGTTAAATGTTGACCTGTGGTGTCTCACATGAACTGACACATTTTAGTGATACGTAATTATTCTGTTATCATTGAAATAAAAAAGTTATTTCCACCCCATTAACTGTCTTCAAAGGTAAATCATGTCAGAGTAATCAGTTTCACTGTTGTTGAACTGACTTGAATCATTATTATTCAGATAAGTTAGTCATTGTACGGCTCCGAAAACACAAATGCTTAAAGAACACAAAGACTTCCGAATGGCGTCTCTGTCTCCTTCCCTGCCAACTGACTCTTTTGTCTCTGCATCCATACCTCAGGAGCGATACTTATGACTAACCCGGACGTTAACCCTATTATTTTGGTTTGTTTAGACCATTTACTGGCCAGAAATAGCTCATCACTTACCACCTGTTATTTACCAATTTCCGCCAATTGCGTGCCTGAAAGCGTGACTGGAGAGCTGCTAGGACCAGCCAATGTGAAACAGGATAAAAAATACAAAACATTATTCTGAAGTCGTCCGTCTCAAAAATGACTGGACGTCAAACGATACGTCAAAGGTTAGACCGACATAAACGGGGAGAGTGATGCATTGTGCCGAATTATGCCCACATCAAAGGCTTTAACAGTCCTACTTGATACTGACAGGAAAACAGTTACAGATATGGAACTGCATGATAAACAAATAAGCCTTTCATAAAGGAGATTGCTGAAGATTAAAGTTTGCACAGTGACAAATGTGTTGAAGCACTTTCAGTGATTTAATGCGGGTTCAGGTTTTTTTAAATTCATTTTCCTCTTAAAGGAGTTTTGTCAAGTGTCCTGAAATAACAAAACATGCTTTGAAATCCTGTACCCATCAACACTCTTCATTTGGAGTGCTTACAAGAATAGAAGCCTTTTTTTAAAGATTAGAGAAAGACTTGCGTTAAGATGTTGCCGCGGAGCGTTTGAAGGGAGAAAGTGTCTTGATGTGTCTGTTCGTTTATAAACTAGAAAGAAACACAGATGAGAAATTCAGTTGTCATTTAAAATGACTGTTTATAAAAGATTATATTTTTCTTCTGATTTACAGCTCTGTATCCTATGTAAATATTTGGGATATGAATTACATATGCATATCTGATTAATTATTAGTGCTATTGTGTGTACTATCATTGAGATACTATTATAGTATATTAATATTTAGAATTATTTTTGTATATTTATATTTTCAGTTTTAGTCTTTTAAACTTTTTTTCAATTTTATTAAATAGAGTATGCCTATATGGTCTATTTATTTGAGTACATAACATTAATCTAGTGAAAATGAGAAATTTTACTTTGGTATTAACTAGCTAAACTTTGATTTATATTTTATTTTATTTCAGTTTTTTATGTCAAGTAATGAAAATCATTTTTTTATGGTTTTAGTTTTAGTCAACTATAATAACCCTGAATTATTATACCACAAAGGGAAATCTTTTTGTTTATTTTTACTTCAAACAAGAATATAATTATTCTTGAAGATAAAAGTAGATAATGTTAAATGTTTCACAGGTACTTGCTGCATTATACAGTGCCATAAAGAGATCCGTCATAGAGAATTATGGGTAAGGGTCAAAGGTTATCACTTGTGGTGGTTTGCATATAACTTTATATTGTGACTGGCTTTTTGTTGTTTTGAGCACCACCATCACAGAGTTAATGACAAATAAAACACTAGATTTCCACACAGATGCATCAGCATCCACACTTAAGTTCAAAAACATTGTACAAAGCGTGAGGACATCAACACAGTGTCGCTTTAAATGTTAAATGTGCAATAAAGCAATTCAGTCCGGCACACGCACAACTAACACGCGAGTCGAAAGGAAAGACCGGTGTGGCACACAATCTGAGGGCTGTTTTGAGAAACCTGCACTGACATGAAGGTTTTTCCATATCGTTTAGTCTTGCCCTCCCCACAGATATGAGATATAAAGGGCCTAGCGTGCCTTGATCCCTCCAAGGCTTGTTCCAGCCAATGAAGATGAATGGCTGTTATCACAGGCTCCATCTGAAAACATGGCACTCCGCTCTGGCTTCTTTGAAGCAGCTTCCATGTAGGACAACCACTGAAATGTCCAACAACGGGAGCAGTGCCAATCAGATTGGCTTTGGGTGCAGTAACACAGGACTGTAGCAATGTTTTGTTATATCTCATGATGGTGGCGGTCCTGGAGGTGCTTCTCTGGGGGGGAAATCTGTGGTATTATTACTACAGATGTATCAAATCCCCTTCAATTCAAACTTAAAAGGGCCTCATTATCACTTCCAAGCACATTAATGCTCCTTACAAGAAAAGGATAGTGTTCTAAAGCAGCATAAATTATTTTCATTTTCTCTTTAAAAAGGCCACACGTCTGTGCCTGATGTTAATCTTCTGTGCTGATGATTGACGGCACTGGTACCATCTACAGTGGGGTCTAGATGACTATGAAAATGCTTTTATTTTGCATTTTTCTCATTTATTAGAATCTAATTATGAATTATATCAGCATTCTGACTGTAACAATTTGACTAAAAAGTTAAATGAACAAAAACACATACATTTTGAATATTAAATTGTCTTACCCTTACACGAAAACCTGCTATAATGTGTAATTTTAAAATATATTTTAATCCCAGAATACGAATGAATCTCATTTAATATATATATATATTTTATTTGTGTTTTTGAAGGAAGTATCTTATGCTCACCAAGGCTGTATTTATTTGAATAAAGGTCCAGTACGTAACTTTTTTGTTTAAAACTTTTTTGGGTTAAAAATTATCCTAAATAAATTTTTGAGCAACATGACCAGCCAGTGTTCATAATTATCTGCTTGCCTTAGCTCGATTCTAACCGGTAAGCTTGTAATAATGTTTTTAATTACAGTGGTACTGGTGGATTTCCGCAGGAAATTCGAGTATGTCTGTGTCATTACGTCACATCCGTACACATAAAGAAGGAGTCTCGGCTAGTAGGCTATATTGAGTGTGAGGATGCTGGAGGTGCGGATTTATAGCCTTTTCTCAAAAAAGAAACTGCAACCGGGCCAATGCGAAAACAAGGATAAAATCGGAAGGGCATTAAATGTAGTCACACAATGCTGATGTTTTTAACATTAACAATTTGAGAACAAAGTATAATTTGCACGGTTTGACGTGATATGATTAACAATCATTAATCAGTGATTTACTGCAATGCTTTTTTTCCCTTAGTTGGTCAGAACAAAAGTGGATGTTTCTTATGTTGGTCATTCTTACAAAAGTAGAATCTGTGATTCTGAATGTCAGTATCCACACCAGCACAGTGACTGACAGCAGCACATTCTCCCCAAAACATTAATTCATCCACGCTGTGCCGTCCCGAGGCACAACTCACGTAAAGTGGATAATTCCACGAATAACTGCAATAGCAGATTTTAAACAGAGATGGCGACAAAGAGGGAAAACTACGGACTGCAGCTTTAAAATGAACAAAATTTAAATAATGAATCAATACATCATCAATACTTCTTACCCCAGATTCAATGATAAGCCAATTATAAGTGTTTATATTTTAGACCTGTCGGGATGGTTTTCACAGGAAATTGCGTACATACGTCACTCGTCTGTGCGTGTCTTATATCTGTAAATAGAGAAAAGTTGCTCCAGCTATACTTTGACACGTGTGGAGCTGCTAAATCTCTAACCCTCGGGGAATCACCAGTTACTTTTATTTTAAATGAAGAGAGAGAGTCTGTTGGCAAGAAGAGAATGTGGCAGAGCTCGTAATAAAAAGAGAATCAACATTCACTTGGCTTTTCGGAGATAGCGAGAGGGATTTAAAATGCTAAAAGTGACGTGGCGATGGTTTTTTTAGATGAGTATTTTTTTGAACAGATCAGTTGCCACATGTAACAGAATTCATTTAAAAGCATTGTCATATTCATGCTCAAGAAACATTTTTATTATCATCAATGTGGAAAAACTGTTGCTTTTGATCAATTTAATACATTGCTGCGTAAAAGTGGGCCGATTAATTTTTTTTTTTTTAAGTTTGACCCCAAACTTTTAACGGTGGTGTAGTTTTATTTGAATAAAATTCATAGACTTCAGTTTTGCAATGATTTACATTGTATATATTATTTTGTTTATATTATTTTGTTTAAAAGACCTCCACTTATCCTTCAATAGAAACCTTTGAGCACTCTTGTTTGTCTGACAGACGTATGTTGATTCTTGTTTTCTTAAAAAGAAAGCTTCAAAGTTGAAATGCATCACACACAAAAAAAGCGCAATCTGCATGTTTTAAAATCTCTTGTTTTCCAAGTACGTCCCTAGACTGATCCGACTACTTTAAGCTGCTAATCATTTTCATAATGTGAAATGAAATCAAAGCATGGTTAGACTGCTGATTAAGAATATATTAAGAATGCATTAGCAATTTATGAGGGCTTGATGGCAGAGGTTGTTTGTATGTACAGTAACACTCAAGTCAGACTCTCGGCTCAGTCCTCATCTCACTTGATTAGTTCACAATGAATTCCTTTCTGCCACCTCCATCAAATGTGCATGTTATGAAAGAATAGATTTCAAAATCCCATTGGATGATTGTTTTACTTAGCATATTCACAGTTTAAATAACTAAGTATGTGTATACATTTCAAGTAAACATCCTAATCTTTCATTTTTTTAGCAAAGATTTGTTCAAACAGATGAAGTTTTTACATCTAAATCCTACTTCTCCAGTCGATTTACATTGTGTATGTGTGGGGCTTTTATTTTGATATGTCTAAAGATCTTTATATATATATATATATATATATATATATATATATATATAAAAAACAACTGGACTTCTAACAATGTAACCTTAAAACGTTACCGGAATTTTTGATAACATTGTAATTTTCTTATTTTGTTTTATATTTAGGGCCTATATATATATAATACTTTCTACTGCTGATTTGTTTTGGATACATGTACAGTCAGTAATTATTATACATTGTATTTTCTGCTATATGCGTAGTTACTAAAAACACATTCAAATAACATTAAGGTCAATCCCAGTTTGTTGCCTTGAACTGTATTATGTCTATTGCCTATTTTGGTCAATGTCATAACATGCACTTTGTCTGAATGTTAAAATACACCTTTTAATTCACAACGGATGGCTGTCCTGACCTTTGACCTCTTTAGTGTGCACTCGCTCACAGTGAAAGCGGTCAAGTCAGGAGATGTTTATGGTCCTCTCTGCTCAATTTCTCCCTTTCTTCCTTTCGGTTCTTTCTCTCTACTTCCCGTGTAATTATTTCCTTCAGGGTGATACGTGAAGTAGCGAGAGGTCAAACAGGGAAGGGTCCTTCAACCTCCTCTGCTGTCTCCGCCCCGCCACCACTTCAGAAAGTAGCAGGAAATTACAGGGGATCACATAAATTACAGCCGGCCCACCAGCGAGTGGCAGGCAGCACGCCACCCATCAGCGGGGCAAAGGAAGGGTCGACCCCCACAAGGCCCGAGGGGGCCGGCAGGTACCACATGAGTACTGTGAAGCACACAACACAAAGCAGACCCACATATCACATACATCAAGAGGCTAACAGTGCTCATTTTCACTTGACTAGGCACAGTGCTCGCTGGAAAAATGCTGCCTAAGCCGTTCACATAGAACGCGTTATTACATGCGCTGATTTTCCATTGTTTTTCAACATGCATCTTTCGCAGTGTTTCGCACATGGCAATGCCATGTAAAAATAAAATAAAAAAGTGCTGTTAAGTTAAAATAAGCTCACCTTTTAAGACGTGCCTCTAGCTTTTTTTTTTTTATTCTCCTGTTTTTTAAATGCAAACATGCGTTCTGTGTGAATGGCCACTCAGTCTTTCTGAGATTATTCTGGAGACATTTAAATGGGTCATTTCCTGGTTCAATAAAGAGATGTGCTGTGTCTGAAATCACTAACACTTAAAAATATATATTTTTCAAACTTGTGAATAAAATTAGTACTATTATAAGAAAATACTATTACATTCTTTCTACTTTGATTTAATATGTTATTAGCCTTTTTAACTATTTGTGAAATTTACCAGCTTTTTTTAAGGGAAAATAGTGAGTGAAAAGTGACAAATCCTGCACCTCTCTGAATATGCACTTCTTTTGAATAAGTACTTTGCGACTGTTAAAAAAGTATGCTCTATAGTGTGAATGTATGTGTGAACTTGGGCGCACTACATTTCTTATGTTGTCTTTGTCATGCAGTGGTGGGCCGTCAGGGCCAGCAAGGCCTTCTCTGCTGGCCTAAACACTATCAGAATTACTGACTTGCACTTTAATATATTTTTTCCATGAATGAGTATTAAATTATTCCCAATAGTTCATTATATTAATTTCATAGCTTTTCTCTTGGTTGCGCTGCTTCCAGTAGTGTGTTTTTATGTTAGAGCTGTTATCCAATCATATTTCAGCCATCATGCGTTGCCATGGCCAAACAAATCTGCCTGGAGGCCTTCAGAATCGACAGTGCGGGCGTCTGTAGCTAAAATGAATGACAATGAAACTGTTGCTTTAACCAATCAGATAATCAGTCAGATTTAATCAGCCAGTCAGACTTTGCTTTGACTTTAGCGGGGCCATCTAGCAGGCGTACAATAACGTCTGCATTTTCTCGTTCTTTGATTGGATGCTCAGAGCGCGTAGGCCTACTATTACTGGTAGTATCCGCATCTGTAGCGAACTGCGTAAACTAAAATATATTACTGTAGATTTAATAGTTTTTCAACCCACAAATTAATGTTTATTTCCCTCCTCAAGACCTCAACCCCCAGCAGGTTCAAACCTACCGGAAAAATCCCTTATTCAACCTGAGCTAAACGCAGAGTCACGGAACTCTATTCGATCTGTCCGGGTAAAAACAGAACTGACTAATGTAAGTTATGCCACGAATGATTTTGAAGGCGAAAGTCCGGCAGATCTCATTGAATTTGTTTTAAACTCTGCGTGAAAGTATGGGTCAGCTGTACACATCTTCATGTTTTGCGGTGACTGTGTGCTTCTGTCGAGCAGACACTGACACTCTCAGCCCTAAAGCGAAGTAAAACTTATGCTAGAAATATGACGGGACAGACACGACATTGATTGAAGCAACGCAGTTAGATAACCTGTACAACTGTAATTGAAGTCTTCTTGAGGAAAGAAATAAGGATGAATTTTGTGTAAAAAAATAATCAGTAGTTTTGGTGAGTATAATGCTTTTTTCCCCGTGGTGAATATGATTTTCTTCTTAATTTTTCTTTTAGATTTATGATCGAAACGTAATTTTTCTCAAACATTCATACTATTGTAACGTCTGAAAAGGGACTATTGTAACCCTGAACGACAAGATAAGGGAGGCTCCGTTTCAGAACTTATAATCGGATTCGGAACGCAAGACCCACTGTACACAAACGCACCAGCCGAACTCACGCGCTCGTTTCTCTCTACCGGCTTTTCCCGAACTCACAGCATTAACTCTATAACTGCCGGTGCAAAATAAAAACAATTATAGAGAGTTTTTGCGCTGCTACACTATTAAAAGTTTATTCAGATAGGACAGAAGGCCTAGGTGTGAAATGCACGGCCCGCCACTGTTGTCATGTGACCTACCTACCAGCATCACTTGTGTCGCTTCACTATTCAAAAATCCTCTCTTGTGGCCTCATGGGATTGTAAAGTGTCCATTGTATTTGCACCCTTTATATGTAGATTACTATAAAAAAAAATGTTTTTTTTTTTATATCCCAAAGTTGTTTACAACAAGCTGAACGATTCCATGGGTGAAACCTGTTTCACCACATCAGTGAGCTCAGTGAACATGGCACAAACCTCTAGACGTGTGTACTTCGCTGGCATGTGTACGGAGGCCCTATTATGGCCCACTTTAGTCAGATGATGTCATAATCATGCGTCACAATCGACTAGGAGGCCCGCCTCGTATCTGTCGCCAGGCAGAATAAAACTCATCCGTCATTCACCGGTTGATTAACGCGCTCCAGATGTTTCTATCCTCGGATTTCAGAAGCACCCTCCTCCAGTCTTTGTTGTGATAATGATACAGTACCCTGTGCGCAACTGTTTATATTTCTTTCCGTTGGGGTACAGACTCGTTGCATGCTCAGAAATTTTTGGAGGGAGCCAGGCTCTCGGAACATAATCGAGCGCCTGAGATGAAAGAGAATCAAATTAATCTTCCAAATCTGTGCGAATTCATCATAGTTCTCACGGGACCCCGCCTATTTGGCCCTCATCTTTCAGACATACTTTACCACCAGCAGTTGTGCTGTGCGTCGGGAGATGGAAAGGGCCACCATGTCTACGTATGTAATCAATACATGAATGTCACAGCTGTTAAGCCAGAATGAGAGATGTACTTCCTACAGGAAAGTATGGATCAGACGACCGCACGAGAATGTTTGAGATAAAAACTCAAGCCATCTAAAAGATTCTCAACATCATTTGCTGATGTCATTCATCTCCACCGATCCAAAGAAGTTAAATATCTAATCAAATATGATCCATTGCTGGATTTGTGGCCTATAGTGGTTAAAGCTATCCCAGCTAACAGATATACTTTCTAAAATATTTAGCTAACGTTCGCTTAATGTTCAAATCGTCCAGTATTTTTAAAGGAATGTTAAGGGAACATTCCGTTTCATCATTTTTCAAACATTATTGGAACTTTTGAATGTTCTCTGAACTTTCTGAAAGATTTGGAAAACATTACATGACCAACTAAAACATTTCAGGGAAAATAATTCATGAACGATGTATATGTAATGTTTTTGTGCTAACGTTTATTAGAGACCAGAACGATATTAAAGACCAGATAACAAACATTTGAACAAACATTCTATTAAAGCAACACTAAGTAACTTTTCCTCTTCGGTCGCCCTACTAGTTGGAAACTAAATTGTCCATTGCCGTTGTTGTAAATAATCTAGCCTACCGTCGCACGCACGCTCGCTGTTTACCCAGCACCGGCTTTAGAATGAACGATGTCCACAGACAAGGTAGAGTATGTTACATGATTTCATGAAAGGATCATGTATTGCGACATCAGAAACGAAGAAAAATGAAATAATGACTATTGTAGCGCTTGACGTAAAGCAGTCGAATTTTGTAGTTCTTTTTGTGCACGGGTTCCTACCCGAAACCCGAAGTTACATAGTGCCAGTAAAAGCGATACAGACCCCGTCAGGCGATGGCAGAAGTGACTTTCACCCTGTTACGACTTGATGAACCACTGATATGATTTTGGAAACATTATTTTAAGGTAAATAATGTTACATAGTGTTGCTTTAACATTACTGGGGAAATGTTTTGCTCATAACTTTAGGTGTGTTCGACTTGAAGCGGTGTATGACATCAGCATCTGCTCTAATTGCTCTCGCGGTCTTTTGATGTCATACACTCATCGCTCTGTGCAGCGCCGTGTCGAGTCCAACACACCTTTTGAGAGAACCGTGACAGAATCTCGCCAAAGTTCTGAGAATGTTCCTTGTTAGCTGGGACAGTGCGTATATTATGGGAAATGCGAGTTCCTAATCCTTTTCATCCTCCTTCTTCTCCCCAGAAAATTAGTCTCTGCTTTTCTGTAAAAATGGCAACAAAAAAAAGGCAAAAGGAAATTTGTTCTGCAGAATGTCATGATCAATTCATCAAGACAAACACATTGGTAATTTCAGTTCTTCTTCTGGGAGTCTGGCCCACACGTCTACATAATGATAGGGATCAGAGAATAAGGGACGGCAGTTAAGAGCTGATAAAACAAAACATGGAGGCCTTGTCAAATTACGTAAAGATCAGACTACTCTCAACACCGCCTGGCTAAGAAAAATAAGAGATAAGACTGGGAGGTAGAATAAGGCTCCTACAAAATACAGATCCGATCTGCTCAAATAATACCACATGGTAGCACAGATGACATAATGCTTGCAACTTACTGTATGTTTTAATAATATTTTAAAATACTTTATTTTTAAAAAGCCTATATATTTGGCAGATGTAAAGCATACATGTCGATGTTTTTTGTTAGTCCATTTTTTTGCACTGTATTTTTTTCACTGTGAATTTGCACTGTCAGTTCTGTTTTTAATAAAGGATTGGAAATTTATGCTTTTGGGTTTTTTATCCGATTCATCGATTAATCGGAAAAATAATCGACAGATTAATCGATTATTAAAATAATCATTAGTTGCAGCCCTATGATCATAAATAAAATGCAACACATATCCTAAGTTGCATATAGCGTGGGAATTGAAGATCGGATTTGTATTTGTTTTGCGGAGACACATTTATGTAAATTTTATGTAATTTAATATGCTGTCTAACTGTTAGCTTCATTTAAATACTCATTAAAATATGACGGTTCCTATAGTAAAACTGAGTCAGTGTTTAGTTGTGAAGGACACAGGGGTTGAGTTGGCATGTGTGTCTCTTTTATTCTTTTTTTTCTCTCGCTCTCTCTGAGAAATCAGCAGGCCTGGAGTGACAGTAAGAGGCAGTGTGATTGCGCAGGGAGTCCTGAGGACACCGCCGCCGAATCAGAGAGAGGGTCCTAATCAGAGATAGAAATGGCCCACTTGACAATCACACAGGCACAAAAGCTCCCAATTCTGCCCTGATTGCGACAGTCCTTGTGCCCTTCCCAGCACTCCCTCTCACTCCCTCTAATGCCCCTTCAGCTCAACCTGCCAATCAAGCGCCCCTCCTCCCCCTCACTCTTAATGCCTAGGAATAATTATGAGAGATTTCTAATCATTCCCTAGTCTTTCAGCTGGCTAATTGATGTTATTTTAAGATTATCACTATAAGTCATTTTGGCTGGTGAAAGGTGCATTTGTAGTTAACCTGGATCTCAATGTCACACTTTTTTTTTTTTTTTTTTTGCGGGAAACAATGGGAGTGTGTAACAATGAGTAGACGTGTCTGAAACTGACGTTACACTGGATCCTTAGTGGCTTCAGACTGAAAATCAATTAATCAATTAATATTGTTACGATTTAGTGACTCACAATTCAATCATTTCATAATGTATTGAATTAAAGTTATTGTTCAAACGTTTGGGGTCAGTAATCTTTTTTTTTTAATTGAAAGAAGTTTCTTATGCTCAACAAAGCTGCATTTATTTGATGAAGAATACAGAAATATTGTAAAATAATGTAGCAATTTGTAATAACTGTTTTCTATTTTAATATATTTTAAAATATATTTTATTCCTGTGATGCAAAGCTGAATTTTCAGCATCATTATTCCAGTCTTCCGTGTCACATGATCCTTCAGAAATCATTAAAAAAAATATATGATTTGATTTGAAATATGTATCAATGTTGAAAACAGCTGTGCTGCTGTTATTTGAACATGTAGCAATGTAAAAGTCTTCACTTTTGATCAATTCAATGCATCCTTGCTGAATAAAAGCAAAAAAAAAAAAAAAATGTTGTATGGGAGTGTAGGCCTATATATATTATTTATAACAATATAGTTTTTGTGATAAACCGAATAAATCATCTTTAAGGCACCGATTTGGAGGTTTTCATGTAATGAATTATGACCTAAATTAAGTAATATTAATAAATAACTTAAAATCTGAAACTAATATCTGAATACCAAAAGTTCTTTTAAAGCAAGTCGATAATTCTGGACCAGGCGTTATATTTAGTGGAGATACCTGAACCATTGACGCAGCAGCTGATCACTGAAGAACAGCTGTTACTGAAGTCTTTAAAAGTGCATTTACCCCATCTACTGGTGTACTGCTGTACACATTCATGCATTAACCGCAGAACCCCTTCATTATTAGTTTCTTCAGAAAACCATCTTTTCAAATCTATTTAAACTGACTGACACATACAGGTATGGGTCATGAGATGATGTGTAAATGCAGCTAAATAACCTTTATTTGGTCAAACGTATCTTTTAACAATGTATGAAAAGCAATGTTTTTGATTAAAAAAATACTTTTATTAGAGCTAGAAGATGCTTTACTGATAAATACAATTGAATGATTTCAACATTATAGTTCTTGTCTTCATTAAAACCATGAAAGTCTTTAATGACAATGAAAAATCAAAAGCAGAATGAAGCAGATGCACATGCCAGAGAGCGGACTGTTAATGAGCCAAGTCTCCCAAATGAGGCGTTGCAGAACTAGGCCCCCGTCAGTAATGCCTTCTAATCCAGAGGAAATGTGCTCCAAACCACACGCGTTTTCTCCACGACGTCTGACAGATTGCTTGTTGGAGATGAATAACACGCTCGATTTATACATTGCTGTGAGGGACAACATCTTCCTTCTGCACGTGCAAAAGAGTTAAGGTTTACGCGCACAAAAGCTCTGTAGTAACGGCATGTTAAACTAAAACTGTCACGATTGTCATATTTTCAATGTGTTTAGTTCTGTTTTGAGATCTTGTTTCCCCCGTCTTTTGTGACTTTTGGTTCAGTCCTGTTAGTTTTCCCGCCATGTCTGATTAGAAATTCCCTGCACCTGTTTTCTGTTAATCATCCCATTAGTCCCTGTTCATTTAAGCCCTGTGTTTTCCCTCAGTGTTTGTTGGTCGTCGTCCATGTGTGGTTGTGTTTCTGATTTCCTGGAGTTATTGTTCCTGTTTAAGTTTGGAAAGTTTTCATTTTGTTTATTAAAGCATTTATATTGAAGCTTTCGTGTCCTCGTCTTCAGCACCTGCACCAAACCCTGACAGAACGACCAACCTTAACAAAAAAGAAGGGATGAACTACGAACTTTGTGTCCCACAAGATGGCCGGTCTCTGGAGGAATATGCGGAGATATATCTCCACCTTCTCCGGGACTTTAATTGGGACGAGGAGTCCCTTACGCACGAGTTTTGGAGTGGGATGGATGATACCCTCGCTCAGATACTGTTGGTGGGAGATCTCCACCTCCCTTTAGTTAAGTTCATTGCCCGTACACTGTGGGTGTGTGGTTCCTCACTCACCGTGGGAGACATCCAGCCCGATCTCCACGGCCAACCAGAGCAAGAGCCCATCACCTGCACGCCAACGCCTGAGCCCATCACCTGCACGCTCCCACCAGAGCCCATCGTCTGCCCACCAGAGCCTGCATACCGCATCAGCCCTGCCGCCAGATCGGTCCCTGGACTTCCCCGGCTGATATCCGGTATGACTGATCTCCCACTGATATCGGTGCGACTGGCCCAAAAGAAGGCTGCCGAGGCTGGGGTTCAAGTCAGCCTCATCCAGCCAGAGCCTGAGCCTGTCACCTGCCCGCCAGAGCCTGATCCCAGCCCCAAGCTTCCTGATGTGCTGGCCCCGTCCAGTTCCGAGTTTCCTGATATGCTGGTCCCGTCCAGCCCCGAGTTTCCTGATATGCTGGTCCCGTCCAGCCCCGAGTTTCCTGATATGCTGGTCCAATCCAGCACGGAGCCCATTGACCCAGCGCCAGAGCCAGAGCCCGTTGACCCAGAGCCAGAGCCCGTTGACCCAGAGCCAGAGCCCGTTGACCCAGAGCCAGAGCCCGTTGACCCAGAGCCAGAGCCCGTTGACCCAGCGCCAGAGCCCGTTGACCCAGCGCCAGAGCCAGAGCCCGTTGACCCAGCGCCAGAGCCAGAGCCCGTTGACCCAGCGCCAGAGCCAGAGCCCGTTGACCCAGCGCCAGAGCCAGAGCCCGTTGACCCAGCGCCAGAGCCAGAGCCCGTTGACCCAGCGCCAGAGCCAGAGCCCGTTGACCCAGCGCCAGAGCCAGAGCCCGTTGACCCAGCGCCAGACCCAGAGCCCGTTGACCCAGACCCAGAGCCCGTTGACCCAGCGCCCGTTGATGTCAAGTCAGTTCCCGATCATGAGCCTGTCCTCCCCAAGAAAATTTTGGGGGGGCGCTATACGCCTTCGCCGTGGCCGGCCAAAGATCCACGGAGGCCTGGAAAAATTACACCGCCGTGGCCACCTGATGGATCTTCACCGCCGTGGCCACCTGAAGGGTCTGCACCGCCATGGCCACCTGAAGGGTCTGCACCGCCATGGCCACCTGAAGGGTCTGCACCGCCATGGCCACCTGAAGGGTCTGCACCGCCATGGCCACCTGAAGGGTCTGCACCGCCATGGCCACCTGAAGGGTCTGCACAGCCATGGCCACCTGAAGGGTCTGCACCGCCAAGGCCACCTGAAGGGTCTGCACCGCCATGGCCACCTGAAGGGTCTTCACCACCACGGCCACCTAAAGGGTCCTCACCGCCATGGCCACCCGAAGGGTCCTCACCGCCATGGCCACCCGAGGGTCCCACAGCACCGCCCTGGACGCCCGAGGGTCCCACAGCTCCGCCCTGGACGCCCGAGGGTCCCACAGCTCCGCCCTGGACGCCCGAGGGTCCCACAGCTCCGCCCTGGACGCCCGAGGTACAGCCTGCACCGTCATGGCCACGCCCACAGACTGCTCCGCCTTGGCCACGCCCACAGCCTGCTCCGCCTTGGCCACGCCCACAGCCTGCTCCGCCTTGGTCACGCCCACAGCCTGCACCGCCGTGGCCACGCCCACAGCCTGCTCCGCCCTGGAGGCTTCCTGGACCTACACCATGCCCTCGTCAGCCTCCAGGGCGCCCACCCTCCCACCCCTTTGGATGTTGTACGGCGCGAGGTCGCGCCTTCGGAGAGGGGGGGGTACTGTCACGATTGTCATATTTTCAATGTGTTTAGTTCTGTTTTGAGATCTTGTTTCCCCCGTCTTTTGTGACTTTTGGTTCAGTCCTGTTAGTTTTCCCGCCATGTCTGATTAGAAATTCCCTGCACCTGTTTTCTGTTAATCATCCCATTAGTCCCTGTTCATTTAAGCCCTGTGTTTTCCCTCAGTGTTTGTTGGTCGTCGTCCATGTGTGGTTGTGTTTCTGATTTCCTGGAGTTATTGTTCCTGTTTAAGTTTGGAAAGTTTTCATTTTGTTTATTAAAGCATTTATATTGAAGCTTTCGTGTCCTCGTCTTCAGCACCTGCACCAAACCCTGACAAAAACAGGTTCGCTAAGCTCCTGCAAAATAATGAGGCAAATGTTAATCAGGAAGCAGACGCCCCTTATCAAAAAGGTTCCATTTATATTTGTCATTAAAAAAAAGAACAATGTTTACGTCTAATGTTCACATAAAACGTTAATGTGAGGTATGTCTAATGAGCTGGTACTTCACTCTCAAGAAGTGTTTATTGAATAAATGTGCACTGTTCAAGATGATGAAAAGAAAGATTTCCTAAGATAAAAACAGTAGATCACAGTTCATTTCCTCTTCACTGTTTTCATTATGTTTTTTGACGCTTTGGCAACAGTCCTGCGTCCTTTTCCTCCTCCGTCTGTAGATGGGTTTCTTGTCGACCTCCTCCTTTAAACTACATCTCTGTTCTTGAGGTTGTAGGGCACCTTGTAAGCACTCATAGAATCTATTTAAGATACATATAAATATAGCATTACTATCATATTAAAATACTTAAGGTCCCCCTGTGGTGAAAATCAAGTTTTATATGTTGTGTTTTTAATATGCTTTAAGACAAACCATGTGCAAATTCATCGTGGTTTGAAATCACTGGTGTTTCTGACGTCACAAACTTCCTTGTAACCAATCAGGTCGACGGGCCGGCGGACTTTAGCATATCATTAACTGCAAACTAGCAGGGGAGTCTCGAGAGAAGCCAGGTTATTGGCCATATTTTTTTGTTGATATGAAAAATCGGGTAGATTTAGCAATATAGCGGGTGTATGATGTATATTACGTTGTTATGATGACCTACATGCCTAACTTTACTGACATTCTGAATTGTTCAAAGCATTTCTGATGACTGTTAGAAGGCAGTCTGAGATGGCGAACGGGAACATGGTTAGTGTAACATTAGCAACACATTATTAGCTGTTTGATAATTTAAGCAAGCAAAAGGCAAATCATATTAATTACCGTTATGTGTCCGATGTTGTAAAGAAAGAGCGATACCATTGTGCAGTGTTTACCTCAGTAAGTTGACTGAGTGAATCTGTGAGCTGGTGTGAGTGAGTGGAGGCAAGGCTAATTAGCATATTCATGATTCCTCTATACTAAATGAAGCAAGGGTGTACAGGAGTTTATATTTAAATGTTTAAATTTAAATGTTTAAATATGTTATTTTGGTGATCAAAGATGAGTTTTAAGGGATAAAATTATCGGGTCATTTTGACCGTAATTCTAAATTTATTTTTTTATTTAAAAAATTGAGTGTTCATTGGAGGGGTCCAAGACCCCATGACTTTTTGTCGCACTTGAACAGCGAATACACACCAAAAAAATGGATTTGAGGAGTTTTGTGGTTGAATTTAAAAAAAAAAAAAAAAATACGGTCATAGGAATGAATGGAATGTGAGGAATGCTTCAGTACACATAGAAAAACCTAAACATTATCGAAATTCAAACTAAAAACGCTAAAACTTTACCCAAAAAATTATTTTATAATGTCTACATGTGTATCTGAATGCATACTGAAGCGAAATGACTTTAGGACCCAGAGGAACAGCTCATAAGATCCAAATAGTGCTATAAGGCCATCTAGTGGCTAGAGTCATGAAATATCATGTTATATTATTATTTTTTCCACAAGAGGTCGACAAAGACACCAAATGTAAGATATTTTGAGCTGAATTAAAGGGATAGTTCACTTTGAAGTACATTTTTGGTATGTTTTAGCTTACCTCAAGGGCATCCAAGATGTAGGTAAAAACTATATAAATACTGTTTGTTTTCTCACACAAACCGCTCGTTTCGTGTCTTAGGCCATCAATGTGTACTTACATTTACGAGTCATTAAATCATGTTTAATTTGGACTTCTCTGTGTATGCTCTTTGAGGTGGTGACCATAGACCTGCATTATATGACTGACAGACAAGAACGGTTTGAACTAAAAATATCAAAATTGAAACTACTGTGGAAACAAAGACACCTACATCTTGGATGCCTTTGAGGTAAGCTTACATACAAAAATGAATTTCAAAGTGAACTATCCCTTTAAATAGCATCAATTTAAATGAGAAAACTTGTGTGCAAACACAGAAGGAAACTCTGCTTTTAATATACCTCTCTATTCTTTTAAGATTTTCTTCCATCTTCTGGTTCGCAACTCCGACGAGGAAATCAAGGTACTGGTCAGTGGTGAGGACGTTCCCCTTGTGGCTGAGAGGAACCTCAAGACAATGTGTGCTGCGTACCGCCTATACAACAAACAATGTTCAAGGACATTTCAGAAGTATCTTTAATGCTGAGCTGAACACAAAGCACAGTTTGCATCTTACCATGATGATCTTGCCTTTCTTTCCCACGGTTATGCCAGAATTCCTAAGGCCAGAGTTTATTGCAACAGTGTGCTGAGGAAGGAACAAACCATGAAAAGCAAGTTATTATTTTGTTCTCCTCTAAACATCCTGTTGTCTCGTTCTAATTCAGTGTGACATTCACCAGTAGTTGTGCATCGTCAAGCTGTTTACACTGAACGTGAAGGACAAAAGGCTCAAACTTGAAAGTGGCATCTCCAACAGACTTCTCCAGACCTGTGACCTGTTTCAGAAACACACAAAGCTTTAATATCAAGGTCATTTATTACTATACATTTGTCGACTGTCTTTAATGCTGTATTCCTCACCACATCTTCTCTTTGGCACTTCTGATGAGTGACAAATAACCAGGAACAGTTTCGCTTTTGCACATCAGGGCAATCTGACACCTTAGATGAAAGCATACCACACAGTGAACAATACACAATTCTAGTTATCATATAATCTTGAAATATTTTGATTTAAATGCTTGAAAGTTTTGTAGGTAAATATAAATGTAACCTGCCGTGTTTGTGCTACTTCATAGCCTTGATTACTTTAATTTTACTCTAAACTGTGAAAACTGAGTAAGCGTGTCCAAAACTTTAATCGATAGAGTCTTATAAAAAACATATGGTTGAAAAATAATACACCAGACAAATATGTGTGTTTTTTGCTTAAAACAAGAAAAAAAGATCTGCCGAAAAAGGTAGAAAAATTATTTCTTATTTTCCCTTTAATTAAGTTTACCTTTTTAACCTTTTGGCAGAAATTTGATAACTAAATATCTTAAAGGATAGTTCACCCCCCAAAAATAATTGTTATCATTTACAAACCCTCAAGTTGTTCCAAACCTGTATTAATTTATTTCTTCTGCTGAACACAAAGGAAGATATTCTGAATAATATGGGTAACCAAACATTTGTGGGGCACCATTAAAAATAAATTATACTATGCTATTTGGTTACTCATATTCTTCAATCAAAGAATAAATAAATGAATACAGTTATGAAACAACTTGAGGGTGAGTAAATGATAACCGAATTTTAATTTTTGAGTGAACTATCCCTTTAAGTCATTTTGCTTCTACCTTGGTTTAAGAATGTTTCGATATTTGTAGTGGTAAGCAAGAAAAAGGTAAGAAAATCATTGGTTTGCCGAGTAGACAACAAAATAAAGGTTTCCCAGGCTCACCCCGTCAAAAAGGATGATTCTTCCTGAGCAAGAGCTTGTCGTGAAGTACCGATCATGACTGTTAATAAAGGAGACGATATGAGAAATGTCCTCATCCACACTGCCCTTCTTACTGAAATCACACTTATTAAGACACTGACTCTTCCATTGATGAAATGTATCGCCCTCCATGTTTCAAGATTATTGATGTATTCGTTTTATTTTCTACCGACCTTTGGAATAATATAATTAAGCAATGCAATCAGATTTTGAATTATTAATCTAGTTTTGTTGTAGATTTGCTACACCACATGCGTCATGTTTGTGTTTTGAGTGCGAGTGCACGGTACGGTGGCCGGGATGTGCCCAAACTCATTTCATACGGAAGCCGAGTGAGTAAGCTGCTGCAACCTGCGTGGAAGGTGAACAGAGTAATAATGTGTCTTAATTTATGGCGTGCCGTTTTCTTTAGTTTCGCGACGCTTTGCAGAGATGCGCTATATGGAATATTTGATCATTTCTGTTCAGATGTACTAATTCATTGTTTGCTCTTTTTCAACAGTGCAGTATTCAGCTAAAGTTCAATCTGCTTTGCCAATCCATTTAGCAGAGGCCACTATGGCCACATCTAAATTAATGAGGGCTATCAGGGTGTCAGAGTTTGGAGCCCCTTCAGTTTTAAAACTCTGCACAGACCTGCCTGTGCCAAGTCCTCTCCAGAAACAGGTAACGTTAATTCATCTCAAAACTACTACAAATTCAGTTAAATTTTCTCCCATGAAAGCTGATGGGAATTATTAATTAACATCTTGACATTATTACTACTAATCTCAACGGACATCTTGATGTGTTGTTAAATGTATTCTATTTTATGAATTATTCTGTCGTCCGCTTTTCAAAACACACTCTTGGTCTGGCTAAAAGCAATACATTATGCTATTTAATAATTTTTTATTTAACTTCTTTCGCACAAACGTCGTGTATTAGCGATGAATAAAAGTCGTGTATAAAACAACCACGTGAAAAAATGAAATTTAAATTATTAACTGTTTCAGTGTGATGGGGAGATCAGTTCAGCTTCTTCCTCTGAACCTTGAAGGAATATTTCCACAACTTTTTACATGGTCCAAATACTAGCTTTCAATATTGGGAGCACAGATTATATGCCATAATAAAGGGACAAACGTTATTTTTGAATTGATTTATGTTACTTTGATTTAAACTACTTATTTTGCTTCCTGCACCCTTTTTTAGACCTTGCACTAATGCTTAACCCTGGAAAAAATTAAACAACTGTACCGTTAAAGACAAGTATCCAAACCCATTAGACTTTGTACACTGGTCAGTGTTTATATGTTGTGAATAAAAGCCTAGATTAAATCTGTTCATCAAATTAAGCGAGTCTCCAAAAGACTTTGATTAAACTTCTTGATTCATATTGATTACAAAAGTTTAAATCAAAAGTGTTGGCAACATAGACTCATTTCAACTTTAAAAGAGTCAAATAATTTCGCATTATGTTAGGCTATTGAATAATGTATTTTATATGTCGTTGCTTGAATATTTGAAGTGTGTTTCATGACTGAAAAGTCAAAGAACATGTTGGTCATCATGTTTAGAGAATGACCTAGAAAACCCAGTTTCACTTTTTTTCCCACAATTTATATATGCATTTACTTACTTAATCAGTAGCCATTATTGTTGTCTTTTCCAAAGAGCTGTGTAAACGCTTTCTGCAATTGTAGGTTCTGATTCGAGTCCATGCGTGTGGCGTAAACCCAGTGGACACGTACATCCGCTCTGGATCCTATGCTCGGAAACCCAGCTTACCCTATATTTCCAGGAGGAGATGTCTCTGGTGTGGTGGAAGCTGTCGGGGAGGGTGTTCATCTCCTACGGGTCAACTTCTTACCCATCTTGCACACTCACCACATATTTACTTGTTTGCTTTGCATGGATAGCAATCTTTTCTGTTTTCACAGGCAGGTGACCGAGTCTTCGCCACAGGAACTGTGACGGGAGGATACGCTGAATATACTGTGGCCTCAGAGGACACCGTTCACAAGCTGCCTGATTCCTAGACTACAAACAGGGTGCAGCTCTCGGAGTCCCATATTTCACTGCGTACCGGGCGCTAGTTCACAAGTAAGATGTTGTTATCAGTGACTGTAAAAGACTGCATTTCTGGAGCTATGTAAACATACAAATGTTCTTTTGCTCTAAACAGGGCTCATGCCAAAGCAGGAGAGATGGTTCTCATCCATGGAGCCAGTGGTGGAGTATGAAGTTAAACATTTCAAAAATGTTTTGGATGAATTAGACATGTAAAGTACAGTATGCTCCTAATGAATTGAGCTTGTATTTGTAGGTAGGCATTGCAGCGTGTCAGATGGCACGAGCGTTTGGCCTTACAGTTCTGGGAACAGCTGGGACAGCCGAGGGGATGAAGCTCGTGCTCAGCAATGGAGCTCATCTAGCATTCAACCACAGAGAAAAAGACTACCTGGAGAAAATTAAGGTTTAGTTCTCTCTTATTAAGTTTTACAGAATATATACAGAACACTGTTTAGGGTTGGTAAGGCTTTAAAAAAAAGCCTCTTCTGCTGACAAAGACTGCATTTGTTTGATCATAAAAGATACAGTAAAAACATCGATATTGTGAAATATTATTACAATTTAAAATAACTGTTTTCTTTTTGAATATCTTTAAATGTAATTTATTCCTGCGATGCAAAGCTGAATTAGCCTGGCTCCGCCCTCCTACGCACTTCCGCTCAATTTCATTTTCCTTCAGTACTCCGTCTGGGACTGTGCTGTAGACTTCGGTTTCCAGAAATCAATTTTTTGTAGGACCAATCAGCGAACAGAGGGAGTGGCTGAGAACGATGACGTTGATGTCGACTCGTGCGTTATTTTGAGTTGTAGTTCAAAATAAGAAAGATGCGAGCGAAGCCATTCGGTCCGTTGTGGCAACGCTGCCGAATATCAAGAAGTTAAAGCCGGAGTAAGAACAATCTTTGCTTAGTTTTGTGTTTATGGCCATCCTCCCACGGGGTTCGGGAAAAGACATACGTCATGACCAAACGTTAGCGATTGGTTATGGCAGATAGAGTGACTCTGGGCAGATCCAATAGTTTTAGACTTCAATAGAGTTCCCGCCTACAAGGAAGTAAACGTTTGTCAATGGAGCGGTGCCAGACTCTATGTACAAATGAAATGTACGAGAGTCTGGTAGAACCAGGCTAAAGCTGAATTACTTCTGCCAGTCTTCAGTGTCACATGATCCTTCAGAAATCATTCTAATATGATGATTTGCTGCTCAATAAACATTTTTTTATTATTATCAATGTTGAAAACAGTTGTGTTGCTTAAATTGAGGAAACAGTGATACATTTTTTTCAAGATTTTTGATGAATAGGAAGATCAAAAGAACAAAATCTTTGTTAAAGTTTATAAATGTCTTTACTGTCATCATTTTTGATACATTTCTTAGGAAATGTATTGAGGTTACACTTTATTTCAATGGTTTACTTTAGACATTCTACTACTAACTAGAAGTAACTTGTCAACTACATGTCAGCTAACTCTCAGAGTATTAGTAAACTGTTAGGTGTTAGGGTTCGGGATGGGTTAGTGGGATAAGTTGAGATGTACTTGCTAAGTTATATATAGCCAGTAGAATGTCTGTTGGGGAGCATCAAAATAAAGAGATAGCAGATATTAAGCAGACAGTCTACTAATACTCTAATGAGAGTTAGTTGACTTGCAGTTTCAAAGTAGAATGTCTAAAGTGAACAATTAAAATATAGTCTTAAATTAAGTGTATATATAAAAACTTGCTGACCTTATACATTTGCATGGTAGTTTTAAGTCACATAATGCACAGTCTAATCTAACTTTATCATGAATTCTGTCTTCATGTCTGTAATATGCTTTCTATATAATAGCCTTCACAGAAGCAAACGTGGCAAGGTTTTATAATAGCTGGTCCCCTGTGTTCAGGATGCTACCAATGGACAAGGCGTGGACGTGATCGTTGAGATGTTGTCCAACGTCAACCTCAGTAATGATCTTCAGTTGCTTGGCTTTGGTGGCAGAGTTATGGTAAGTACCTTGTGTTTGTTTCGCAAGTGTTTTTTTGTGCCTACTGTACTGTCCAATTATTGTATTGTTTTTTCTTTTTAGATTGTTGGCTCTCGAGGCCCTATTGAGATCAACCCCAGAGACACCATGATGAAAGAGACCAGCATCATTGGCGTGGCTTTGTACAATTCAACTAAGGTACACTGGGCTTCCTGTGCAGTTTCTGGCTTTCTGGTGTTTGGACTTATTATGAATTTACTCCTCGCATTTGACAAATCTTTTTCATGGTAAGATACAGACTGTCTTTATCTGTGTTTTTCACAGAGGGAAACATCCGAGTGTGCTGCAGCTCTTTTTGCAGGAATGGAGGCAGGCTGGTTGAAACCTGTCATTGGTCCACAATATTCACTTGATAAAGTGGCCCAGGCTCACGAAGACATCATCGGCAGTTCTGGAGCCAGTGGAAAGATGATTTTGATCATGTGAAATTAGTCAGGAAGTGAAAATCCTGAACTTTCTTTGCATTAACTGCCAAATTTGTACTTCATTGTTGCATTCAGCTATATGAAATTTTCATGTATGAAACTAACTATTGAGATCATCGCAAATGAAAACATTAGTTCAGCAAATGTTTTGTGGAAATTAAATTGAACAAATGGATAATAATGAATCATACTATAAATAACATGAATGGTATATTACACAAATAGACAGTGACAGGCCTAAAATTGTACACATTACTGATTTTAATGAATGTAAGAAATAATTATGTGGACGTTGAAGATCTCAAAAATGAAGTTTATTACAGCATAGCAGTGGCAAAGTACACAAAGCACCTTGGGTTCACCGGCGTCAGAATGAACCCAGAACATTCAAATCTTAAACCTTTTATCCTGTTACAGTTAACCACTCTTAATGTAAATGACGTTGCTCTTGTTGTAATAGCAGTGATCTGTATGTTAATGAAGTTGAGACACCTCATTGTCTGAGATGGTTCTCTGTGTCCCACAAACATTCCCATTCTACAATTGATGACCATTTGCTCAGGATCGAATTAAACATAAAAGGTGAAGAAACAATATAACTGGACTTTTTCATCTCTATGATAATTTAGCCATTTTGGGATGAGCTCATTCTAAAATATACTTTGGAGTGGAATCTGGGTCGACTCGAGGCAGACTACAATATGATTGGAAGATAAAAACCAACACAGTAACCATTTGACTGCTGATTGGCTGTAAGTCTGCCTCTGTATGACAGATGAAACTGTGTAAGGTGAACCTGTGTGTGTTCTTGGCTATCTGGCATCAGTGTTGGACACTACCACATTTCTGATCAGGTGACACTGGTTCAACGCATGCTCCGTTTACACGTAACCATACACAACCACACTGCAGATCTCGGAGACACAGCGTGACTAGGACAGTGGAAACACTAATGAACTAAAACTGAAGAGAAGTTTGCCAATTACTTGTTTGGACTCAGGATATGGATATGAGTATTTGACATTTTGCCTTCTCAAGTGTGGTAAGCACAGAGTGTTTGTATATACTGAGCGTGTAGTCAATTTATCAATAAAAATTGGATTGAATGTTCCTGAATGTATTCTAGTATTTGACATAGACTTCATATTTGTGTACAAACAATATTTGTGTACAATTTCTGAACATTATATTTGATATTATAAACCGGTGCTGTAATACACAACCATTTAAAACGTTTGGGGTCAGTAAGAAGACATTTATGATGGTACAATTTTTTTTAATTCTAAATAAATGCTGTTTTTTCCAGCTTTCTGTTCATCAAAGAATCCGGAAGAAATGTACAGTTTCCACAAAAATATTAAACAACACAATTTTGAACATTGATAATAAAGAAAATGGTTCTTGAGCATCAAATCAGAATATTAGATGATTTCTAAAGGATCATATGACTGAAGACCTGAGTAATGTTTGAACTGAGTAATGAACACATTTGCTTTCACAGAAATAAATGACATTTTATAATAATTAAAATAGAAAACTGTTATATAAAACTAATAATATTTCAAAATATTAGTTATTCTTGTATTTTTGATCAAATAAATCCAGTCATGTTGAGCAAAAGAGACTTCTTACCAACACAAAAATCTTACCAACCCTAAACGTTTTAATGCTTTTTAAAAAATATGAATTCAAATTTTATTTGTACTCAGTTTTGCCACTGAACAACAGTTCTATAGGGCTGTATTTTACAAAATATGATGTGAAGCAAGACATTTCCTTGAGGATGAGGAGAAATTTTATTGTAGATTTAGTGTTCTCACACACTATATATAGAGCAGAATCACCTAACAGGTGGAAGATCATGCATGTTTTATAACTACACCTTCCTCATCTGTCTGACTGTCAGCGTCTCCAGGCAACAGAGGTCAGAGGAGCACAGCATCCAAAACAGAAAAAAACACACACAGGAGAACTTACTTATGACTGAGCACTAGTGAGTTGACTGAATGTATATCTTAAATGATTCGGTTATGCTTTTGTTGACAGGCTTTTGATTTTTGTTTTGTTTTTGAGGATAACCGTTGTGGCCTGAACCAAGCTGATCGAAGGCCATGGATCACATAAGCCATTTTGGAAGTCAAACGCAGGCTTCAATCTGACTTCAATGGCAAATCATGAGAAGTATGTGCATAGTGTTTGAAGCAGCCTCACAGAGCTTATTCTTCATTTATTCTCCATTAAAATAAGGTCAGGAAAAATCTGTCAGACTAAACTCTATACTAATGGTTCCTCTCAGGTATCTGCCTTCTACTGATGCTGACAATCACTCAAGTTCAGCTGTCGCCGCTCTGCCCCACTTCCTGTTTGGTGTGTACTGAAGATGTCATCATCTGTCATAAACTCACAAGAATCATTGGTAAGTAAATAATTATGCGGCTGAAGAACTTAAGCACTTAAAACTTAAACTTTGGAGCCCATTGTATGGACAAAAACAGTTCTTCAAAATTTCTCTTAAATTACTTATGAGGGTGAGTAAATGATGGCATAAAATGTTTTGGGTATTTTAGCCATTTAAGAACACCTAAGGAAATACATTTTTAACCCTAAAGCCTATGTAACGTATCATATTTGATACGCAAAATCCTATGGCCTCTAAACTGTTGTACACAATCTACTACTTGCCTTCTGTCATCTGATTGATATTTTATAATTTTGTAGAAAGTATGGCCTTTTAGTCTAATTATAAAAACCTTCTGGTCGGGGTCTTTTTTGCTGTAAATTTCTTTAATGACTTTTATAAAGTAAGAAACGTACGAATGCATTTTATATTGTTAGTAATATTTCAGAAATAAAAGCTTAGTAGACTGAAGCAACTTAGATTTACTTGATTATCCATACATCGTTTTTAATGAGTACAATCTTAATATGAGATCGAGTGACAATTGATATTTGATAGTCTGCTATAAATATCTAATTGATTTACATTAGCTTTTAGAATTTCTTGGAATACTTTTGTCCATATAAATATCAGCAACTGCACCAAATTGCATATTTTTGCTCAGTTTGGGACTTGATGTTTTATGAGCTTGAGCTCCATATTCTCCTATATCAAACTATATGAGCCATGAAAGAATGAATCAAATATGATACTCAACACAAAAACGTTCTTTTTTATATTTTATCCAAATATATGTTGTCTAAAGGTTTAAAAAACATTCTTGATTTTGCCTATTATTTCATATATGTCAGGCTCTACAGGTTTAGCTTTGGATGGAGTTTGGATAATATAATTTTTTTAATATAGGTATGTTTTCTTCATCATGTTCAGATGCACCAGGCTCTACTAAAGCTTTGATGCTCACTGATGGACTAATTGATTCTGTGGACAACATTGATCTCTCTGACTTATCCAACATGAGTGTTCTGGCACTCAGCAACAATGCCATCTCCAGCATCAAGCAGAATGCGTTTCAGAACCTCACTTTCCTTTCGACACTGTCGCTGGACCACAACCGCATCTCCAGTCAAACCCTGGACAGCTCCACGTTCTCCTGGCTTCACAGACTGGAGACTCTCCAGCTTGGGAACAACAATCTGAAAGACATTGACGGCTCCTGGTTTCAAAACTCGAGTGCTTTAAAAACGCTTCAGCTAGAGGGGAACCTCTTAACAGTCTTGAACTCCACCACCTTTTCCCACGCGGACCTGAGGAACCTGGAAACGTTGGACTTGTCCGACAACCTCCTCGTGTACATAGGCAGCGATAGCTTCCGAGGACTGCCTCGTCTCCACAGCCTCGATCTGTCCCGAAATCATCTGCGCACCGCTCCGGATGCCTTCTCCTACCTGTCGTGGCTCTCAGTGCTGAACCTTGAGCTGAACCGCTGGAGCTGTACGTGTGAGTTGAGAGAGCTGGCCTCGTTCCTCAACAGCTACATTCAGGCTCCCGAGAAAGTGTTGTACAATGGGCAGAGGATGGTGTGTGTGAACACGGATAACCCAGCTGTGCAGACTGTGCTGGAGCTGACCGACACCAACTGTGTCCCGCCAAACAGGAATATCACAGTGGAGGTTGTTGTGGCTAAAAGTAAAAACACTTCCCAGCAATACATTAGAAATGTTGCTATTGCCATTGTGTTTTCATTTTTGGGTGAGTATCTGCAAACGCTTGATACCAAAACATGTGCTTTATATGAGGTCAATGAGGTGATGCTTTATTAATTTGTTCTATTAATTTGATTCAGGTCTCTTAATGTATTTAAAATAAAGATTGAACTAATTACATGTTTGAAAAGAAAAATGTTTGGCATAGCAATATATTATTTTTAGTGTTTTTGAAAAGTTTCTTATACTCACCAAGCCTGCATTTATTTGATCCAAAATACGTGAAAACGCAGTAATTATGTGAAATATTATTACAATTTAAAATATGGCTTTCTATTTTAATATACTTTGAAATATTTTATTTATGTGATGCAAAGCTGAATTTTCAGCATCATTACTCCAGTCTCCAGTGTCACATGATCCTTCAGAAATAAATCTAAAATTATGATTTATTAAAAATGTTGGAAACATGAAGTGATATCCTAGAGAGGACCCTTGCAAACCCTCATGACTGTGTGTCATGGTTAATCAGTCTCTTAAATATTTGATAAGTTTAGTACATTATAATTTTAGTTCAGCTTGTGGTGAAACTGCTCTGAAAATTAATGATATTTATGAATTATTAATTTACAAGGTTTAATTTGTTAACATTAGTGAACTACACACATAAACTAATGAATGAACAATACTTCTACAGCATTTATTAATCTTAGTTAATGTAAATCTCAACATTTACTAATACATTTTTTAAGCTCAAAAGTTGTATCTGTTAACATTAGTTAATGCACTGTGAGCTAACATGAACATGTCAATTTTTATCAACTAACATTAACAAAGGTTAATAAATGCTGCAAAAATATACTGCTTATTCATGTTAATTTTTGCTTTAAACTAATTTATATATTTGTTTATTTATTAATTAATAGATTACTTTTATAATTTCCTGTTATAAATAAATAATTAATTTTAAAACTAATGTTAACAAATGAGACCTTGTACATGTGTTTAAAACTATAAAAGATTTTTCCTTTTATTTATTTCATGGAATCACTTCATCGGCTCTGTTTTGAATTGTAGGAGGTGTTGGGATCACCTTGGGAATGATTGCAATTGCATACCACAAACTCAGTAAGAAATTAAAACTTGCTCAGGAGAAGTGTAGAGCTGAAGAAAGGCACACGTCCAGCCCGGAAACAACCCAGTGGAATTTCTGCGAAGGCAAGGACACTCTATCCATGAGCCATGCGCTCTACAACAGCAACTGCAAATCCCATCAGCCCATATCTCCTTATCTGGGATCAGACGCTCTGGAGAATCATTTCACCTGCCACAAGTGCAGCTCCACAGCCCTTGCGGTAGGAAAGCACAAAAGAGAGATTGTCCTGCATGGAGCCAGTCATGTGGGTGAACAGCTGGCGAATCAACGCCAACATAAAGGGAATGATCAACATTCTGTGTTGCAACAAAGGAGCAAAGGTAAACTAGCAAGCACAACTTTTCTTTGGAAGTGTTTTTAATAACCTCTGCCTTAGCAGACACTTTGGAACAGACTCACAAATATAATCACCTCCTTGCTAATTTCCTAAAATATAAAAGCAGCTATCTTCATGTTTGAAGACCCATTTATACTAGGAAATTAAAAATATTACAAATATGTGTCCAATTTTTATCTACCATTAATAATTGACTTAGATGTATAAACCAAAGAAAACATAAAACTATGGGTGTCAATAGAATAATTATTAATGGTTCATCTCATAATTTCCATTATTTAGCAGTGTTATGTTAGTATTATTTATATACCATTATATTTCAATTAGTCTTTATTTTTATATTAGTTTAAGTTTTGGTAATTATGTTATGTCCTTTTGTTATTGTCAGTTTAAACTACTTTATTTCAGTTTTAGTTTATTTTTATACTTAAACTTCAGCTTTTTTTCTAATAATTATATTTAATTTTATGCCAGCTTTATTTTAACTTTGAATTTGGACAGTTGTAAATTACATAAATCCGTATTAAATATAAATCTACATAGGTATATAAATCAATACCATGCCCCAAAAAACATGATGTGCATCTTGAGACAAAACAATGGCACTGACATATTTTAAGATATGTCGGTGCAAGTTGCTTTCAGTTAAAACAGCTCAAAATGCATTTTAGTCTGGGACTAGGTTTGAGCTTTGTTTGTGACACCGGCCAAATATATTTTTAATTGGGTCATTAGACAACCCCCTAGTAACTGCATAGCAACACCTTGGCAACCATTCAATGGTGGCATCTAGTTTATTTAGTTTTTATATCACTACACTCATTCTCAAATGTCTGTCTTAAAATATTTCTCTGTTTTATTCACAGACACAAGTGGACGGGCACACAATGAGAGCAGGTCAAGAGTTCCAACTTCTTCCCAAAATCGTGGGGGTTCAAACGAAGTCTCAGCTGTCAGAATACGCCAGCTGGCCCTCAGTAATCATTTCTCAGCCCTCCAGAGAGGCACATTCAGACCCCCAGACCAAATCCACAATGAAGTATCTCAAGGACATCACTCACTGTTAAAACACCAGGCCGAGGGCGTTGGCGCTAGGCCGATTTACCAAACCATCAGCTGTCTGCACTGTCACCAGACTTATGAATACAGACAAGCTGGAAGTAACAAACCGAACTTTCCATTTACAAATCACTCGCAGAACACTGGAGCACAAATGTACGACACTATGCTTTACAGAGACATCTTGGGTTATGACAAGTCAAACACTGGGAGACAAGCTAGTGAGCTGGGGTTTAAATTAGCTTCTCAACGGAGCGTCACTTTTGATCTAGCTGGGCCCGAGGAACGTGTCCACACCACAATGGCTGACAGACACAAAAAAGAGAGTAGGATGAAGAGCTCTAAAACATCTGCACAGAAAAGCCCCCGGAAGCTGGGTAGGACTAAGAGCAGAACACGAGGACAATTAAAGACCCAGAAAACCAGAGGACGAGCAAAGAGGACGCTGAAAGTGAAATTAAATTTAAACCCCCTTCGAAAAAACAGGGTTCATCCAAAGTCCATTGATGAAGAAAATAATGAAGACAAGGATGTCCAAAAAGGCGAAGAAGGAACCACTGAGAAGCAAAAAGGACAAAAAAGGTCTTCAGAGAAAAGACAAAACTAGCAAAAAAACAAAAGATAACGCTGAAGGCTCAGGGAATGAGGACGAGGAAGACAACTCCAAAATGAAACGCACTAAAAAAGGAAACAAGGATTCAACGTCCAGTGTCTGAGGATGCAGATGAAGTCACTAAAGAAAGAGGACAAGAGCAACAAATCTGTATTCCTGTTGAGGGGGAAACTCTGTTAGAGACTGTCTTCGGCAGTAGATCTGATGCTCAAATGGCATCAACACTCAGTTTAACTCTTCCAGATGAACACAACAGTCTCACGGCTCCATCACACCCTGGCGTTCTGGATGCCACTGACACTCAGCAGCTTTCCAGTCCAAATATTGAACTCCCTGTGAGTGAATCCGCTGCTTCACAGGATGTGGTGGATCAGCCCAATAGTTCAGATCTGATGAGCTCTGCTGCATCTGTCATCCAAGAATATGTATCTTCAGCCGAGGGCTCACCGAAGAGGAAGTTAAGACTCATTCTTCCTGAAAAAAACCCCAGCAGGCCTCAAACGGCACTAGATAAGAAAATCAGATAGCGTTATTCTTTTCTGATAATGTAGCACAGATAACATGCACAGCTGAGTTCATTGTAGCTATAAGTTACTGATAAATATTTTAACTTTTGACTTATTTTATTTAAATTATTTATATTTTATTATACACTGAAAATGTTGTATCCTTGAAAATCCTTGTTGTAGGATTTACTTTTTAAAAATGTTCACTCCGAAAATGCTAGTAAATTCCACAAATAAATACAAAGAAATGGCAAGTAACACGTTGAATTAAATGTGAAATTATTTTCTTATAAAACATACTCCAAAAATTAGTTTTATTTACCACTTACACTTTTTTATTATGTATGTATCATACAATCAAGCCTGCAATAACACAGAAAGTCTCTTTGATTTCTGTTACAAAATGAGTATGAGTTTGTTTTTTAATGTATGCATAGTTTTAATGATCGCTTCGTTTCACCAAAGAAAGTAAAAAAAAAAACATTCCACAGTCATTTTCTTGCAAACAAGATGACAAGAATACAAAGTGCGCCGTTTTATGGTCTGCAGATAAAAGGCAGTTTGGACCTTAGAAAAGAGAACATGACACTCTGCGAGAGTCATTGTGCAGCTTATGCACGTTGAGTGAACATTTAGAGATCGGATACTGCAAAACGATGGACGACAAAGAAGAAAAGAACTGCAACAGTGAGGATGATGAAGAGGGAGAAAGAATAGAACCAAAAACAATTCTGGGGATCTTTACAAGAGAGCAGTTCATCATGTTATGCATTGGTATCGGTCTGATTGCACTTCTTCTCATCATTATTTTAACTTCAGTATTTGTGATCAGGAGATCAGGTATGAAGCCTCTTCAGTGTTTATAGTACACAACATTGAATATTGATTGAAGTATATTGAGTTCAGAATGTGTCCCACCATTTATCAGGTACATAATTATGAAATGGTATGCATTATGAATTTCAGGGAAAATTGAGAGAAAACAATACTGATTTATCTATGTTGTTTAATTTGTGGATACTGCTTGCATGATCTCAGATGCTTCAGTCGACGTGGACATGGAGCCTTTCCCAACTGATGGAGACATGCTTGACTTTCTTCTCCAAACTGGAGAAATTCGGGAGAAAGATGGTCTTTATGCAACATGGTATCACTCAGCCAACAATAAGTCTGAGATGAACAAGGCCTTGAACAGTAAGAGTTATCTGTTGTTTTATCTTAGCACCTTTGTTCAAGGTTGCGCTTCTGTCCATTCAGTTATCAGTTGCATAATAATAATAATGAAACATAAATTTCTGTAAACTTATATCTATTTACAAAATGGAAGACTGCCCAACTCCAACTGAAACTGGACATTTTCATACAAAGGTGGACACCTATTAGTATATAAATTGAGGCATTGAGGGTGAACTGATCTGTGTAAAACTTTTAATTATTCCCTGCTGTATAAAATTTCATTTTACTATTGTATAGTGTTTTATGTATTTTCTTTTTCACTTTTTCTATTTCTGTATCTCTTTTATTTGGGCCACCGTTATTGTCAAAGAATGTTTAGTTCATTGTTGAAATTTGTTCAAATGTATTAAAATAATAATAATAATAATTCTGTGAAATTAGGTGTTAGATATGATATATACACAATCTATGTTAAGAGCTCTGATCGTGATAAACTCAGCAGGTGACATGGTGTAATGAAATACCTTAAAAACTTTCTTTGTACATTACAGGTGATGTATTGATCCTGGAGGCGGATATAAATGTACAAGGTCATAATACAGCCAATGAAACTAATATTCCCATCATGGCCCATCCACCGGACATATACAGTGACAACACTCTGGAGGAGTGGCTGGATGCTGTTCTCAAATCAAAGAAAGGTGAACAACATTAGTATCTGGTTTTATATACAGAAGACATTGTGAGCATTGCTCTGATGTGTTCATCCTTTATTAGGGATAAAGCTGGATTTTAAGAGTATTAATGCTGTGGAGCCCTCATTGGATCTGCTGAGAGAGAAAAACCAACTGGGGATCAATCGCCCAGTGTGGATAAATGCAGATATTCTTCCTGGTCCTAATGTTCCTGATTTCTGGCCAGTGGTCAATGCTTCTGAGTAAGAATGTAGTAAACATCTCATTTCATTTGTAACACTTTAGTTTACTTTGTGATTTAGGCCAGTGGCTCTCAACTTGTTGGTACAGTAATGATACAAATGTTTACATAAAGCTCTGTAAAACTTCAGATTTTTTTCAACACATTTTTGACTTAGACTATTTGGAATGATATTCTGAACATGATTACTAATTCTGTGACCTGTTGATTTTTTAATGCTGGTTTTCAGTTTCTGACCTTTTTTTTAACTTTTATTACAAGGTTTTTTGAGCTCATTCAGCTGAAATTTCCGGATGTCACCATCTCTCCAGGATGGAAGGTTCTTTATCTTTCCATCTTCCCCAATGTGACATACACGCGCAGTATGGTGGAGCAGATGTACTCTACTGTAAGACACCTCCCTCAGAAAATCACCTTTCCTGTCCATGCTTTGATGGCCAAGAATGGGTGGCCACACCTGAGCTGGCTGCTCAGCCAATCTTCAAGGTAACTCAGTTACTTCAGTCGTTTAAGTTAAAAACATGATGATGATGATGTTTATACCGAGTCTTGATTCTGATACAGGTTTAGTTTAACACTGTGGCAAGGAAAGGAGAACCCCACTGTGAATGATCTTCTCTTCATCAGAGACAACAGCAACCCTCAGCGCATCTATTATGACATCTATGAACCTGTGCTCTCACAGTTCAAAGAAGCTGCAAGTGAGTGACTTCATGGTTTTGAATATTACATTTTAGATGCACAATATATGGGTATAGCATATTGGTTATCTGCCGATATTAGAGCTGTTTTTACATTAGAGTAACTTTGTGAAAAATAATGTGTTTTGTTTTAACAATCAAGCATGAAAGCATACCTATACATCCCAAAAACAATATCAAGACTTCGCAAAAGGGCATAATTCTGTGTGAGCCATACACTATTGACAGTAAATCATTTTGTATTTTTGTACAAAAAAAATCCCAAATTGTGTATATCAGTAACACAGGCATCTTGATTTCTCAGAGCTGAGAAACAGACCCAGAAGATTCTATCCAGGTGGAGATATAGTTGACTATTTCAGGCCGGTGAATGGTGATGGACTCGACATCCAGTGGGACACAGTGACTGATAAAGATTATTTGCTATCTCTGCTTGAAGGTGTGAATTAACAACTTTAGATGGATAGATATTGTGGAAATGCATAGATCTTTATAAATTGGTAATGCAAGAATTTTAATATTTTTTGTGCAGATAGCCCTGGAGGAATGCTGGTGATCCCAGTACTATCTAGGGTAGGTCAACCAAACATTCCTGTCGTTCAGGGTTCCCAACCTGAGCTTCCTCTTCAGGACTGTCTGGAGCTTATTCTTGCCTCTAAGAAGCCGTGGGGACTCTACTTAAAGATAAAGTCCCAGAATCATCTAAGCCCCTCGCTGGAGCTTCTTCGTCGGGCCTATGACAGAGACCTGCTGCACCACCCCACCTGGGTCAGCATGGACGTAGCCCACGGAGCTTTCCACATCCATGGCTATATGATGGGAAAAGAGTTCTTGAGAACCATTGATCAAATCTTTCCATATGTGACTCTGGCTCCAGGTTGGCCTAAAGAGGTTCTCAAAGAAGGCTACACACCAGAGCTGGTGGAGGACATGGTGCAGCTCTTTCACGGGGCCTGGCAAGATGTTTCACTGCGGCTGCAGGTCGAGGCTCTAGACAGGACTGTGACTGGATATAGTAGCCTTATCCATGCACAATCACGCTTCTCACTGACTCTAATGCAGCGGGCAGAGGACAGAGGCCTCAGTTCTGGGATTGAAAACTTAATGTCTATCCGACCATTGAACAGACAGCGGAGCTTCTACAATATGTCTAATATATACAGAAAACATGAAGCAAATCTGTTTGTCTGAAAATCAAGATCATATCTTGGACAAAGACATCGCGAAATGAAAGTCAATTATGCTGTTTAGATAGTCCACTGACAAGATAATGTACTTAAATGTTCATTGAAAACTTGAGAGATTAATATTTAAAGTAAATTCTTTCATAGCTCTAAGAATTTAAATAATTAACACTACTTTTGTGTTATTTGTTTCATACATACAGTAGGACTTTTAACAAATATTAACTAATTGTCAACAACTAAATCAGTAAACAGATGCAATTAAATTGTCGTTTTATAAACATCACTGCACCAAAAAAAAAATACTGAAAAAACAAAGCAAATAGAGACATGTTAATGTTCTAAAATGATATCTCTCTTTTTTTTAAAGGGACATTTAAGTGTTGGATGTACTGTGTAAATATTCTAATGGATCCATGTTAGAAATTAGGTTTTTATGGGAACCTATCACAATGTAACAGGTTTTGCAAAATGGCTGTTACTGGACACGACAAAAAAAAACATTTTTCAATTGTAGAGAGCTTAGTCAATGAAGATAACAACTTGTTTAATTACAAACGTCAGAAAAGGGAGAGAAAATAGTCATGTGATGCAATTTTTTTTTTTAAATAATCCTTGAGAAAGATTCAGTGAGTGAGTGAACCATATGACAAAAATTAATTTTAGGCTTATCTGTGACTCATTAGAAGAATTTGTTCAGAGTCGTTTCACTTCATATTTGTTGTGAGCAGTTTTTTTATTATTATTATTGTATTATTTTGCACCACACAGTCTTTCCCTCTCATCACATTCAATTCAAACTGCAACCTCACAATCCAGCTAGCATTGGTTTTTAATTCAGTCCTAGTATAAAAAAAAATTCTGAGTAAGAACCGGTTCTTAATTATGGACTTAAGAGGGAAAAAGAATAAAATGCTGCAAAAGTATTGGATCTAGCCCCTTTAAAAGCATAAACATTTCATGATGAGTTGAGCCCAGCAGCAGGTCGTAACGTAGAAGGGGTGAATGCAGGTGTGCTGACTATGTTGTCCAGCAGATACTGGCTGCATGAACAGAAATTTGAGTAGAAACTGGATGAGAGGCCTGCGATGTCAGTGGAGATGTACGGCATCACTTCTGGACTGGCCTGATTGTAGTAGGAAATCTGAGGGCAAAACGAGAAACATGTCACACACTTCAGTGAGGAAGTAGAGTGATCATCATGAAGGACTATTTTTTTCTTACCTTTGAGACACTTTTCGACACCTCATAAATGGTGAACCCAGCACAGACCACCTCACCCCTGTTGAACTTCTCTGTGGGTGGATGAGTGGGTAGAGTGACTGATCGTAGGGCAATAACATACGGATCCCTAGAAAACAAATATACATCATATGTATTACAGATAGTAATTTTGCTGCATTCATGCCATGTCGCGATGTACTGTAATTATTAGATGATTACCCGTGACGCCTTATTAACCTTCATCCTCTCCTCGCATTCTGTAACAAATCTTTCCCTCTTGGGTCAGAATGACCCAAAGCCTTAAATTTATACTAATGGTTTTATATTATTTCATTTTAATAATATTTTTTCAATTTTTCACGCAATGTTTTGGAGATTTTTTAGTATTTTTTATTTTATGTACCTTTAAATTACTAGATTTATCAATAGATAATATAATATAATAAATAAAATATAATTATTTCAACTTAAATTCAAAATAACTTTCCAATACATGCATAACCAGCTCAAAATATCTCATATTGGGTAAATTTGGGGATCTCTGCAGACCTCTTGTGGAAAAAGAAAATATTTAACATGATACTTCATGACTCTTACCACTAGACTAGATGGTCTTATAGCTCAATATGGAGCAAATGAGCTGTTCCTCTGGGTCCTAAAGTCAGTTCTTGAGTTCATCTCTTCAGTATGCATTCAGATACACATGTAGACATAATAAAATCATTTTTTTTATGTTTGCATTTAGTTTCATTTTGAGCATTTTTAGGGTTTTATATGTTTACTTTAGCATTCAGCGCATTCCTAAGGGATGGGAAGGATTTGGTTCTTTTTTTATTACAACCACATAAACTCCTCGAATCCAGTAAAAAAAATTCTTTAGTGTATATGTGGTTCAAGTGCGACAAAAGTCGTAAGGGACCCCTCCGATGAACACTTTTGAGTTTTTGACCTGAGGGAAAGATGAGGGTAAACTTAGTTTAGTGGGACATTATATGTATTCAATTATGTGAAGTTTTACAAAGTCATAATTACAAGTTCTACAAAGATGTGAACGCTTTTTCGTAATTACGGTACTTCCGACATGGCGTGAACATCTTTAGAGAAGCTCACTTTAAGTAAAAATTTACTGATCTTATGTACTAATTTACATCCAAATGTGTTTGTAATCTTTGTCTTCTTTGTAATCTTGGTTCACTCAGAAATGCCACAGAACTAAAAGAGGTAGCAAATATTGTTTATGTAGACTTTAATACCACATCCTCACCCGCTATCACAAGGCGGTCTTCTAGAGGCCAGTAAAATGAAGTCCTGAACTTTTCCTCCTTCACTGACCGAAGGAGTAACAACTCTATAGATGAAATCATCCTCATTGACCCTAATGAGCGGCTCACACAGACTGCACAATTCAAACAACACACACAAAAAAATTAAACATCACTTTAAACTGACATTTGGATTTGCAATTTTAAATTAGTTACTTATGTACTGGTACCAAACATTTTCTAAATAAATCGACAAAAAAGTATTACATTTATCCATGCTCTTCCCTTTTCATTTGTAATAAGTAGCTAATAGTACATGGGTATGTATAGTGTCTCACGTGTAGTGTTCGTCCCATTCCTGTCTGCGTCTGAGATCTGAGAGGAGGGTGAAGGCCCTTTGTGCTGGGACATCCATCTCAAACTCCACCCTGAAACACAGACTCTGACTCTCCTCCACGGTATACAGACTCACCTGCTCAACACAAGACAATGAGCATCTCATGTTACAGGGGGAACTTTATAATGTAAGACTGATGTATAGAGAGAGTAGTCCTTACATGACCCTTCTTTGAGCTGAGTTCCCAGTTGTTTTTGGCTGCAAGCATTTTCAGGGCTGACACATTATTGTAGCTCAGATACACCTGAAAATCAGAATAATTCAGCTCAAATAAATCATCAATGCTGTCTGTCCATACAACAGCACAACACAATATTTTTATTGTCTTTATTTGGTATGTCTATCCTGATAAAGGTTTTAGGGGGTTTTTTTTGGATTTTTTTTACTTCTGCCTAATTTGTGCCACAAGTTTGGACATTTTAATGGTAAATATTCATATAATCAGGTATTTTCTGTAGTTACCTGGTTACTAGGGTCCCATGGGACAGACAGTGGCACTTCAGTCTGCTTACATGAGATGATGTACTTCCTGCGGAGAAACAAAACCAGATGAGCTCCAACTCATGAAAAACTGAACAAGAGACAATACAGCTAAATGATGCTCCTGAAAAATTCAATATTATTTTATATTATTTCAAAGTTTATTTTAATTATTCCATGAAATCATTTGAATAGTTTTTAAATAGATTTTAGACATTTTTAATTGGAGATTTAAATGAAAAGAATATTTCTAGCCAAGCCAAAAAAATACATTAGAACTAAGCATAGTTAAAAAATAACATAATAAATATATACAGTATATATATATATTATATCTCTAATATTTCCAGATTTTCTAGGAACAACAATTCAAATCCTGACCTTAAAGTTTAAAAAAAGGAAAGTCGATGTATTATATTTATGGATCTAGTTTTTAGCAGTGATGCACAGTGACAGACAGTGCCATCTGTGGATGAACTGAGGATGTTGCATTCTAGCCGGCTCTTCTTACATAGTTTTGTGAGGTTTATCAGAATAAAAATAAGCACCAGGTTTGCTACCTATCAAGTCGAATCTTCTTCCTGGCAAGAGCCTCCTGGTATCTCCTCTGTCCCTCCTGTCAAAACATTCAGAATAGCACAACATTCTGATTTGACAATTTCCAATTTCCGTTCACACTATAAGCACAATCTGGATTCAGATTTGGATTCCTCACCTGAGGTTCAGGTTTTATGGGAGGCAGTGGACGTGGCCTTCCTTTCTCATCCAGCACCTCAAACGTCATGAAGGCGCTGTTAATGTGCCTCAGAGGTTCCTCTCCGTGATAGGCTTCTGCACAGACGCCTACCTCCATACTGCAGAACCAGAGACACTGCCGGTCAGCTGACTGACATCATTACTGTGTAGTCATTAGAATCTAAATACAGCCTTGGATGCCTATGACACAAGCCCACCTGTTCTTAAATGTGTTATTGACAATGGCTTTCAGAACCAAACGATCTCCAACCTGGGACGGGCCTCTGAAGTGAAACATGTCTATGGTCCTCAGAGTAGGATGAGCATTGCATAAACGACTGTTAAAAAATGAGAAAGCCATACAGTATATCTTGAGTTTTTAATGATTCATAATAAGACCATCAAGAGACAGTTTTCTTTCCTGTGCTGATGTACTTTCTATAGAAATAAGAAGATTTGGTGGGACAGAGTTTGCTATTTTGCTTCCATAACATTTCTACTTTCAGACTAGCAGGAAGAAAACATTCAAAATGCATATTTAAGTGTTTTTTTATTAAATTAAATGCTATCTATTTGTTGTTGTTGTTGTTGTTTTTTTGGGGGGGGGGGTGCCCTAAATCTCTTCTTCGATTGCACTAACATACATCAAAATTTCCAGTTTTATTCTTCTATATTCTATAATCTATATTCATACTAAAAGGCAAAAAACTTCAATTTATTTTGATTTCATGGTGACTTTAAACAAGTTTTTGAACCTTGCTTTATCAAATGTTCAGATTTTTGTTCTGGAAATGTATGAAAATTATTTATTATTTTTTATTTAATCTTTATCATTTATTATATATGATACATATTCAATTAGATAATTCCTCATTTGCATATTTAAACAACATTTCAAAAAACAAAACAATTGTGTTAATGTAATGTGATTAATAACTAGGATAGTAAAGTCATATCTGTTTGTTTGTTTATTTTTAATTTTATCCTTAGTATAATTTATATATCTTCTAAAAGCAAATGACAACTTTTAGGATTGCAAACAGCAAACAGATACCCTCAAATCCAACACACATGAACTAAATGGCCCAAATCTTAATTATGATTTCATGGAGTATTTAAATAAGCTGAAGTTCATGCTCTTTATTTTAATTAAAGCTTCAATGTACTGTCATTGCAGAAGTCTCTTTTGCAGCATGTTTATGACAACATAACAAACCTTGAACCCTGATCTAGTGCAGGACGAGGGTTTAAAGCTAAATATTAACTGCAGTATAAAAATGCACTTTGCAAGTGTGTGGGCACAAACCTGGCTGCAATAGTAGCGACATTTTCCATCCAGGCCATAATCTGGCCTCCGAATGTGTTGACCTGATGATTGGCATGAGGAGGAAGAACCAGCTCGACACTTTCCACTTGTGTCTTTTCTGTCGGCACAGCCTCATCTTCATCACGGTTCTCTGCCCCACAAACAATAAAACACCTCCTTAAGACGCTAAACAGAACCCTCTGGGGTACTTCGGTCGTTTCTGACCGGAATTTTTTAAATAAAAAATTATTAAAAATCGTAGCTTCATCGGAATGGTACGAAACTTGGTGACTTTTATGGTACTTGGTATACGAACACACAAAACAATTGGGGACAGGATTTGAAAAGTCTAAGTGGTCGTAAAAAATTTTAGTCACACTCGGGGTCTTCGGGTCAAAAATGACCGGCCATAGGAAATGAATGGAAAATTGGCAAAAATATGAAAATACAGAGTTTATTTGTGCGTACAATCTACAAATCAGCCACAATGCAGGAAAAAAGCACACAACAGTGAAGGGGGAATCTCTAAAACATCAAGAGTGCAAAACAGACAAATACACTCACACACACACACACACTTATACACACAAAAACACATGCATGTACACAAATGAATGTGTGTCATTGCAAAAGCTAATTTTGTGAAACGTGTGAAATAAAAGCAATTATTCATCAATGTAAGAAATAAAGCGCACAGCAATGAACGCATGAGACTGTAAACAATCAAGGTTGCAAAATAGACACACACACACACACACACACACACACACACACACACACACACACACACACACACACACACACACACACACACACACACACACACACACACACACACAGGGAAATATGAGACTGGTGAAACTGTAACAGAGAAATGTGAGAATATGTGAAATAAAATCAATGAATCAAATAAAGGGGAGACATTGGGTCCAAAATGCAAAGGTCACACACTATGTCTCTCTCTCTCTTGAACACACACACACTCACACACACACACACACACACACACACACACACACACACACACACACACACACACACACACACACAGTGTAAGATCAAACGATGGAATTCTTAGTAACCTCCAGGCCTATTGCAGCAATATGTACTCTTTTTATGCGTTTATTAGAGGTTGAATTCAAACAAATACTGCCAAACCACCCATACTACTTCTGAATAGGATGTCTGCTTCATAAATTGTATGAAAATTATGGAAATACATGGTTCAGATCACTCAAAACATATATGAAAATGGAGGCGCCCTTATATGGTCAGTAAGGAAGCTTGGCTTTCCATCTAGTGAAAAAGTTTGGTATGCGCCACAATAAAATCTTGACTGAAAGCTTATTTTTTGAGATATCAACCTAAAATTTGGAACACAACTTCTTAAGATTTTTGGCTTTCATTTTCTTGCAGTTTTAGAGTAAAATATATTTTGTAATATATATATTTTATATAAAATGAGAATAATTAAATTTTTACATTGTTCATTTTCATTAACTCAAACTTACATAACTTTTTTTCTGTTTCACTTTCATAATTTATTTCAATTCTACAATATTCTGGCAAATGTCTTCTTTAAAACAAGACCAACCATAGGTCTATATTCCAAAGCATTCTTGAATTACAACCATTTAAGTTTGGATAGTGATTTTCATGTATATGCGAAAAGAATAGAATTTTTATTTTATTTTTTAAAAATAAAATAAAACAACCAAACAAACAAAAAACTTGACAAAAATAGTCTTTGAGAATCACTTATTATAAATTAAAATCCACAACCTGAAAAAAATAGGTAAATATGTGTAAAAACAACTAGAATTCACAAGCCTTTCTACAGTGGCTGTAAATCCATCTAGTGGTCAAAATATGATATTGCATGATAATTATGCACACTACATCCACCAGATGGCTCCAATGTGATTTAAAAAAATGTTTTCTATAGGCCAAGGATCCACTTTAACCTGAACTACAGCATTAACTAAAAAATAATAAAAATAATATATATATATATATATTTTCTATTATATTCAATGGGAAAAAATTGATCATAATTATTGCATAAATATTAATTATTTTCATAAAATTCTCTCAAAACACCAAAAAAAAAAAGAAAAAATATTATTGAACAAAAATAAATTTCATTGATTTTACTGAAAAAAAATAAACATTGATTTCAGGGGTCCGGTCACTTTTGACCGCGAAGGTCCTGAGTGTGACTACAAAATGAAGAACCCTAGAGGGTTAAAGGAAATTAAAGGTTGTGTAGGTAGAAATTTATAAAAAACTTTTTTCCAAATTTGTTTAAACTTTTTATATATATCAATGCATAATTAAAATCTAAGTACTCTGAAAAAAAGAGTATAAAAATCGATTGACTCTAGACCGTTTAATCTGCATTAAACACAGCTCATTATTTCGAACCGGGACGAAACAACGGATTGGCCTAGGCGACTGTCACTCTCTCGCAACCATGGCAACCACCCCTTCGCCACACAGGACCTGCCCTTTTGCGCGCACTCGTTTGGTTTGTGTAATTCAAGAGCCACGGAACCTAGGATTACCAAAACAATGGCAGAGAAAGACCAATCTAAGTCCACATTTGCAGTTCACGAAGGCAACCCAGTCAAAAAAAGGAAGTCATTTACATTACAAGAAAAGGTAATGAACAAAAAGTTGTTGGATAAACAAAGAAATAAAACTCGGGTGAATATGGGCGTGGCTTTCCAGCGTTGGCGAGAACTGAGGGACCTCAAGGGGCTGAAAAGTGACGCCTTGATGGCTTCATTTCTGCTGGACAGGTAAATCTTTCTTTTTGTATTTAGATCATACAGATTTTTTTGTTTATCTTTTCAAGAAGCATGCGTCATTAGCACACGTAGCTGCCTAATATAGCTAACATAGCATTACTCAGCGAGCCGTAGTAGAGACGGTAAATAATAGACTTAGCTCAAGATGATAGCTGTAGTGTTGAATTGTGCATAATTTTGTTTAGATAACTAAATGTAGGTTTAACAGATAGTAGGTCTAACGTTACTCCGCATCCTGGTATTTTTCTTAGTATTATATTTACCCTCTGTCTAACTCTTTTAACATGTTTACCATGATTTATCATTTTTTTCATCTTTGTTTTGTTTTTATATTCTAGACCGATGTTTACTGATGTCTTTATCGTGTATCTTTGTGTGTCGTACACACTATGTTGTATGTGTGTGTTAATATTTTGTGTTATAAATCTTACACGAAATTCATCTACGTCACAGTGTAAATGATGGCAATGGAACAACGTGTATCACGCAACATGTGTTTAGCTTTGCCTTATAGATAACTAGCTCGTTAGCGAATCAATAAATATATATTGTAAAGTTTACCAATATCAATATGCTAGTTTGATAGTGAGTAATAAAATACAACTTATTTGTTTAACTTCATAATGATAAAGTTAGATTTTTTTATTTACATGTGTGTCTGACATGATGTCACTACATGCACTCGTTCCTCTACTCTTCGCTCGTCTCAGGTAAATAATGCGTCTTCAGCTCAGCTGTCAGAGTTGCAGTTCATGTGTTTTGGGGGTGTGGCTTTGGAAGGAGACCAGAAGGGAGGGGGTGAAGTGAATGGAAATAATGAGCTGTGTTTAAAACAGTCGTGAGAGGTCTACAGACACTCGATTTTTATACTTTATTTTTCAGAGTACTTAGATTTTAATTATGCATTGATATATATATAGAAAGTCTAAACAAATTTTGAATTTTTTTTTAATAAATTTCTTACCTACACAACCTTTAAACGATTGTCTGGAATAGATCATGTGCAGGCGCATATAGTTCGCTCTAAAAATGTATATTTTGTCATCATTTACTCACCCTAATTTACTCCAATGGGGATGTTCCACAGAAGAAAAAAAGTCATACAGGTTTGGAATGACATGAAGGTGAGAAAATGAGGACATAATATACGTTTTTGTATGAACTATGCCTTTAAGACCATGTAATCACTCACTCTGTCTGAGATATTTTCACATGTGCCTATGCGTTCAGTCTGTGACCGTTAGTGTAATGTTTGTGCATAGACTTGAGCGAAAGGGAAGTGTCTCCGTGTGTTACGACACTTACCCTCACTGATACTTCTCTGGAAGGTCTTGTTGTTGAGCAAGTCCTGCATGGTGTCATGGTGAATGAGTCTCATCCTCCTCCTCTCAGCTGCTAAACTGTGCTCCACATGCTCTTGCTGTGTGCAGGGCACAACCTGCTTCAGCTGCGCCTGCAATCACAGGCCAGAAAGATTTCTTAGGCTATCTACATATTACATAATTGTTAATAACTGGTTTAAAAATGAGTGCAGAGTAAAGGTGCATTCAAATGCTTTGCTGCATGCAATTGTATCAGCCAAGCCATTTGCAGTGTATCCTTACATAAGATAATATTCCACAGCCATAACAAAAAAGTAAACCTAATCAGTTTATGAAATATGTTTTCCCCATTAACTGAGATGTAAGAGGGCCTAGCATATTTATAAAGATTATTAGACATATTATTATTGGATTGTTTTCTCATACCTTGTTTGCATCTGTGCGTCTGGCGACGAATGTGGCAAATGCCTGACACACTCTCCAGTGACGGCCACTGTACAGGTCCTCACAGATGACTTCTATCCCCACCTGATAGAAGAGTTATTATTTTCCAGATATTTTAAGGATCTGCTGTAATGAAAGTCCAGTTATTTTACTTTAGAATATATGCTGTCTTTATAATATCATAATATATTTTTGTATATTTCAGTATATGTAAAAGGCTGTGCCTTTTATATTTTATGATTTTTTAATGGGGTGCCTGGCTTGAAAACGTATAAAGTGTAACCCAATAGTAAGAAAAACTCTGGGAAAACATCTGTAGGTCTTAGAGTAACTTTTTTTTTAAACATATTCAGTGTGATTTGATTAAAATGTCCCTGTTACCTCCATGCTTGAGTTGAATGCCCTGTTGACTTTGGCTTTTATGTTGACCACTTGTCCAACACTGAAAAATATACGTGAGTGATAATGACTGTTTCTCATTAGTGATATATTAGAGGTTGTTTTCCATTGGGCTTGTATTCCTGAGACTCTCCTCACTAATCAAAGTTTCGTTTGATTGGGTTGTTTTATTAGCACAGTCTGACAGAGTAATTAACAATCTTCTGTCTAATAGCAGTTTGATAGCACAATAAACAAGACAGAACTGCCAGTACTCCCTAAGGCGAAATGACATGCTGGTTAGGATATTTTTCAAAAGACACCGAGATGTGGCTCTAATTATCTAAAACATAAGTGATATTTCTTCTGTACCCGATGGTGTGCTCGAAGTAGATGTCATCAACAGAAGCTGTCACACAGAGGCATCCGGCGTGTCTCTCCGCTGGAATACAAGTAGATCTAAATAAGTCATGTTGACACTAATGAATCTCACTGCATTTTAACAGATTTGCCTCTTCATGACTGACAGGTCAAAATAATTAACCTAATAATAATATATCCCATATTGAACTGTTTCCAGTAATGCAGTCACATGCACATCTAGATTATTTGCTCTAGGTTTGCTTAGTCATTGCAAACAAGTCCTCAATATTATACTAACACTCATATCCTTATATAGAGAATTTCTGGAGCCTTTACAATGCAGGTTAAAGGTGCTTCGCATCACTCATTGTGTAAACTCACCAGACAGACATGCTGTGCAGTCCATCCATTTGAGCAGCTGTCCGATGCTCAGTTCTCCGCAGTGGTTGGCATGGCAGGGCAGCACTATCTGGCTCATCTTCACCTCTGAAGGGTTGCGATGCTGCTGCCCTTTATCCTCCAGGTGAAGGTCATGCAGATTGTTCTTAAGCTCGGACTTTGATGCCATGCTGATGAGCCCGGCAGCTGAGAAGAACAATAATAATGTTCAAAGATAATGTTAGAAACTGGAGTTTTGTAACAGTTTCGAATAGGAATCCCATTAAGTATTTGGACACTTAACCAAACCTGTGAAGGTCATTGAATAAGATAACTAGAAAGTGTTCAAACGATCTTCATCTTATTTTGATCCCCATATGTATTTGTTATAACAAATTAGGAAGCTGTCTGACGTTGGACTCTCTTCTTACATCTGCCACTGGATTATGGACTTTTTAACCAATCGGCCCCAAAGTGTGAAGTTCGGCCCCCACAAATCCTCCACCCTTACTCTCAGCACCGGCTCCCCTCAGGGCTGTGTGTTGAGTCCTCTGTTATACTCATTGTGTACTCATGATTGCAACCCCTTTTACCCCAGCAATACCATGATAAAATTTGCCGACGACGACACCACACTTGTCGGACTCATTTCAGGGGGAGATGAGTCGGCCTACAGAAAACAACTTGTCTCTTAACATCGGGAAAACCAAAGAACTAATCATAGACTTCAGGAAGTGCCGTGCCGACCACCTCCATCTTTCCATCAATGGGTACCTAGTGGAGAGGGTTCAAAACTTTAAATTCCTGGGAACCCTCATCTCCGACCGACTCACATGGACACAGAAGGCACAACAGCGTCTGTATTTCCTCAGACGCCTTTAAAAAAACAATCTGTCTGAGAAGCTGTTGGTGCTTTTCTACCGTTTCTCCGTAGAGAGCATCCTGGTGTACTGTGCAACTGTGTGGTACGCTGGATGCTCTGCAGCAAACAAGAAAAGAATAGAGTGATCAACACAGCACAGAAGATCGTTGGTTGTCTTCTTCCCTCACTACGGGAAATTGCTAATTCAAGACTGCTGTCTAAAGCCACCAAAATTACACTTGACTGTTCTCACCCTGGTTACCCGCTGTTCGAACTGTTGCCCTCAGGGAGACGTTACAGATGTCAAAAAACAAGGAACTAGTCATTTAGGAATAGCTTCTTTCCTGAAGCAATAACAGTCCTAAATGAAGCTAAACTTTTTTTTTTTTTTTATATGATGCAGTTTGCACAGTTACTCAGGACTTTGTTACATTAGAATATGTATTAGCCCCTAGTGGAAAGTGGGTAAATTGGGTTTTAAATGTTGTGTGATATGTTTTATATATTGTATGTGTTTTAATGATGCACCTTACTAGAGTGGCTCTATAATTTAATTGTACTTAAATGCAATGACAATAAAGGCATTCATTCATTCATTCATTCATTCATGTATTTTTTATAACAAAAACTTTTTTAAAGTCTGATATGTGCTGCCTTTTTAAATAATAATAATATATACATGTTTGATATTATATCGAATGCAATGATATTCAATACACTTCAAACATGTTAACAAATACTGGGTATTACTGTTTATTTCTATTGCGTAACGCTAATTATTAAATGCAGACCTAAAACTAAATTTAACACCCAAAAAAAGTCTATGTAAGACATAAACATATGTTAATGAGAGAAATAAAGGACATAATCACAATTATGAATATAAGACTACCAATATAAATAGTTGTATGCTGTTTTATATGTAGAACAATATAAGCATAGCTAATAATTGCAACAAAAAGAGAAAAAAGTGGAGATAAGGTTAGAAAGCATGAAGCTTGCGGTGTCAACATGCCTGCGCGCCATGGCAACCCCGTCTCGATAGTCTGCGTAAATAAATTACTTTCGAGTGATTTGTTATAATTATAAAAGTGCACATCAAATGTCCAAAACACTGAAGCTCGAACGTGCGTGTGTCACAGACATGGCTATCGCGCGTCACGCACGCACGCGCATTTGCGCTTCTTATTTCCAAACACACTTGAACACCACCTGCGTAAAATAAAGTATTTAAAAAATGCTTCATCGGCCCGGGACATTGTGCACCTATTTTTTTTTTTAAATTATTATTATTAGTTCATTCACTTATTTATTTAATTATGTATTTTAACATTCTAATTTATTTATTTACTTTTATATTTTTTAATGCTGTTTTTCTCTAAACTTTTCCATAAGCTCCCTAAAACTGACTGTTCTGGACATGCTTAAACTAAATATTTTTCACAAAAAAAATTGCATTTGCCAGCAGACTAAACATTCATAAGTACTTCAGATAATACTAACTCCACGTTACAGTGTTGTATTTAAAGTTACTACTGATAATTGCGCAACCCTCAATAAACCTCTGAAGTGACACTCCTTAGATTCACACCACATTTAATGAGTCAAACTGAGATACATTCTGTGCCATGCCAATAAGATTTGTCAACAAATTCACTTTAACATAAGAATAGATATGTGTTTGTGTTACAATGGAGCGAATAGACATGCAATTATTGAATGACTATGCAGAACGGCATCAAAACAAGTTTTAGTTGAGACGTGGCTTGATCCTTGATGCATAGATATAAAGTATCATTCACGCCCTTACCGCGATCTTCCTTGAGAGTCTGGTTAAATTCAACACAGCAAAATCACCTCCATGAATGACAGACACGGAGTGTTCACGGAAGCGCTGCAGCGCACGAGACCTCAGCAAACACCTCTTCAGTCGCGCGTGTAGTGTTCACTAACAAGTTAGCCTATTCACTAAGACCCCGCCCCGTGGCTCGTGTTTAGCTACATGTGTTGTGTAAAGTTCACGAAACTCTTAGGATCCTTATTGTATGATCTCTCTCACATCAAAAACCATAACGAACTTAAAAGAAAACAATCGTGTTCGCGTTCAGCACGGAATGTGTTGACACCTGCGGTTTATCGCTTATTTTGCTGTCCGACAGGTGGCGCAATAAGTCTTTGAAATATTGAGCTTCAACTAGAGTCAGGAGTCAACAAAGCTTTGTTAGCATAATTGTTAACATTTACACCAGTACCAAAGCACGTACATTATCCTACATATGTATTTTAATACATTTTAGGTAGGTGAAATTATTTTAAAATAATACAATAAAATAATTGAGAGAATTAATTTAGGTACTATAATAAATCACTTATTGATTTATGATTTATTAATAAAAATGTGTTTTACATATATTATATTGCATCAATGCACACGACAAAACCAAATGACAGAAAAAAAACATACAAAATAACCTTCAATATGATTATAAAAAAAAATACTCAGATATACAGAGACAACAAATTATCAAAGCAATTGCGATATACTACTACCCGTCGATTTTTGAAAAAGATGGATTTATTGTTTTAACTTTTATGCAGATAAGGGGGATCTTGAGGTCACGTCGGATATTTTGATTGGCCTATGAAGCTGTCAATCACGCACCGCGGGTTCCCGCCCACTCACAGTTCATGCTCTGGCTGTGGCAGGGTCGGTTGAAGCGGATGGGGTCAGAGGCGGGCTACACGGTGACAGCTGGAGCAGTGAGCATAAGGAAACATCGCAGTCAAGCTGGCAGACGCGTTTATTTTCAGCGCAAGACATGTTCGCGAAAGGTAAAGGGACCGCGGTGCCATCGGACGGGCAAGCTCGGGAAAAGTAAGAGCTGCTCTCTCTCTATCTTTACACGCTTATTTACACGCACAGCTGATGTTGTGTTATGTCATTATGTCTTCTAAAACAAGTGTCTTGTTCAAGATATTTCAGTGATGTTATAGTCAGTGAAAACTGACAAATGTTTTGTTTTAATGTCTTTATTTATTTGCTATAAATGTAAGGTTTTTTTTATTTTAGTTTACTTTTATTAGAGCATTCTATTAATTTCACAACATGCCTGTTTGCAAACGCCCATGGTGGTATCAATTATTGTTCTGGAAATACAGTATAGCCCATACCAGACTCAAACAGTTGTTAGTGGAAGCAAACTGCAATGATGAATCTCTTGGACAAGAATAAGACTGTGTTTTATTAACAGAAAAAAACAGACAGTTTAATTGGATGGCATCAGTTTTTTATTGTGAGGCATCTGTTTTACTGTACAGGTTGGCATTATACGTCTATGAATATTTGCTACACGTGGGAGCTCAGAAATCCGCACAGACGTTTTTATCAGAGGTGTGTAAGCATATTTATACTTCAGTGCATGATCATGTGCATTGAGCAATCTTAAAGTCATCTGCTGTCTGTTTTTATTATGTTTAGATAAGATGGGAGAAGAACATAACCCTCGGAGAACCTCCAGGCTTTCTGCACTCTTGGTGGTGGTGTGTATTAACTCTATTCAGTAGTTGATCAGTGTTGTGCTGTATATGGAATATTTACAATATGTTATAAACTTTAGAATAATTGAATAGAATGGATACCAGGCAGTGACATCCAATGATATCTGGCTACTTGGTTTGGGGAATATATTTAAAGAATCTAAAGGGAAATCAAGAATTACATTTGTCATGATTTAGGCTAGCTGAAAATATTTAGGTTCAATACAACACTAAGCATAAAAAGTAAGTTAATCTCAACAGATAGTCCATAGCCTTAATACTGCCTTATCAATGTTATGATCAGTAAGGGTAATCATTGTGACACTGCAATATCTTTTAATTTTTTTGAACAATGCTGTCGTTACGCAGTGTGTTTTGGGACCTGTACTGCGCAGCACCTGAGAGAAGGGACACATGTGATCACTCCAGTGAAGCGAAGGCCTTCCATGACTATGTAAGTGATGCGTGTTTAATTCGCCCCTCACTAGCACATCGTGATAGAAGAGATCTGCTGTTTCACACTGAGATAAAACCACTGAAATGTTACTCTGTGGCGTGAAGCAGAATATTGATTGCAAATGTGAGATTGCGGCTTATTTATTGTTTTAGTTCCAGGTCAGCTTTGTTTATCCTCATTCCATTAAATGTTGAATTGGTATTGAGTATCCTTTTTTTTCAGAATCACGCACTTGATTTGAATTTGATTGCATGATTTTGTCCAGTTTGTGTGAGCTTGTGAACAGGAAAGCATTTCCTTCACATTATATACATATTCTTGGAAATTAGGGGATCGGTATACTGTTGCATGAATATGACTTGAATGTCAGAATATTGATAGTATTATATAACAGTGTACATTGAGTGTTTGTGTGTACATGCTACCAGTACTCACTGCCCTCGAATGGGAACGTAAAAGTGCTTAAAATTAGACTTCCATATTGAAACCAGGAATGATGCTGTAACGAGTTATTAAATCTCTATCATTTAAATCTTGGGTTATTGCACTAAATAACCATCCGTGACCCTGACAAAGACAGTTTGTTAATCTCTCGGTTTGTATTTCAGTGGTGTCGTGCAGCATAGCCGCACTCACCATGAAATGTTATTGATCCAAAAACCTACGCATACTTATGAAATTAACATTAAATATGTCCTGATGCAGTTTCTCATTCAGAAAAATTGCTTGTTGCATCACTCTTGGTTACTATAAGTGTTACAGGTGAACTAGAGTCCACAAAATGTGTCTACTACACCTGGCCTGAAAATATGTCCTATTCTTAATTAGAAAGCTGGGCATTAGCCTCTTCAGCTTGTGATGTTTGATGGAATGCTTACAGTTAAATCACCTTATTAGACGTTAAATGCTCTTTGTTTAGGTGATTGTCAATGTCCTCGGTCTTTTAGGGTACTTTGATGCATTGACCACAATGGCTTTGGGTTAGTACTGTACGTCATGATTGGAAAAACTTCTGTTATTTGAAACCGAAACCAGTCTTACACAAATCTCCCCAAATCCTAGAGTTTTATAATGCTGTAGATGTTCTTAGACTGGATTAAATTGAGTAAGCTGTGAGGATTTATTTTGTAGTTGTGGAGCTTTGGTCCCTTCCACAACAGACACTTTAGCAGGTTACATAACTTTAACTCTAGTGCAATGGCAATAGAATTACAATTCAAAGTAGGAAACTACTAAAAAATATTACAATCCTTCAAAAGTTTGATAAGTAATTTATTTTGAAAGAAATTAAGACTTTTATTAAGCAAGGATGCATTCAATTGATCAAAAGTGACAGTAAATAGGCTAATTGTTATGTTATGAAAGATTTCCATTTCAAATAAATGCTGTTTTCTTTTGAACTTTCTATTCATCAAAGAATCCTGAAAAAATGATCACAGTTTCCACAAAAATATCAACTGTTTTCGACATTGATGATAATAATAAATGTAACATAAATCATGTGACACTACACACTGGAATACTGATGCTAATATATATTGAAATAGAAACCAGTCATTTTAAATTGTAATAATATTACTGTTTTTACTGTATTTTTGATCAAATACATGCAGCCTTGCTTTGAATAAGAGACTTCTTTCAAAAACATCTTACCAAAAGGAGCCTTTTGAACAGTAGTTTACCCCAGCAAGTGTTCATGTTAGTTTTACATGGTTGTTGTTTGTTTCAAGATATGCAGTATAATGTGGAAGGTCTTTATTCGTCATTGTGCCATTAAAATATGGCAGGCAGTACTCATGGGATTACCTGGCCCTTTACAAACTGAAATGGTGGTCGATTGTGGTGAGATGGGGGAGGGGAGCCTACAAGATCTGATAATGGTGAGGGCTCCTCTAGCTTTTTAGCTTTTTAACCCTGACACAGCAGGAAAATATGTCGCAAACCGCCCCACCTCCATAAACTAGACTCAGAACACAAACCTCTCTTAGAAGAATTACATGATTCAGTCATTTGACTTGGATGGCAATTAAATACTGGTGTAATTTGTCCGGTCACAGGAATGTAGCGGACAGTCAGGGGAGTTGCTTTGCTTTGTCACAGCTGACAGATTTTTAAACGAGCAAGCTAAATGTTGGTTTGAGCAACAGCTGAATGCAAAGGAGTTTGTTAGAAATCATTGATTTGACTGTCAAATTTTCTCACTGCTCAATTTTCCTCACACCTTTGAAGGTGGTGTGGTAATCAGCATTCACTAGAAGGCCATTGAATTAAGTGTGAAGACCCTCCAGTCCCCTGTGTGGATTCGGTAATGATATTAACATGCATTGATTGCTTTGATCAATCAAAGGTTGACAGAATCCAATGCAAGGTCACACTTATGATCTCAGTCCTTGTGTCTCTTCCTGAGGCTCTCGTCAGCCATGTACACAAACGCATGATGGGGTCATTCCATTGTTTTTATACTGAGCTAATAATGATATTTACCCTAGATCAATACCCTATCTGTAAATGTAACCCTCACTTGACCCTTTTCTAGGGGTGATCAATAAATCGGTGACTCTCAAACTAAGAATTAATTCCTACGACTTAATCATTTCTATTAAAACCATGAAACAAATTAGTAGAGAAGGTGGCCACAATTGAACTAAATTATGGAAACGTTTAAAACAAAGTATCATGTGACACTGAAGTCTCTAGTAATGGCTGCTGAAAATTCAGCTTTGTCATCACAGGAACAAATTATATATTCAGGGTTTTCTTGCATTTAAAAAAATTGGCGGACGCCAAAATTAATCTTTGTCCTTCCAAAGATTTATTTGATCATTTGTTTGTGCTTTAAAACGCTCCCGTTAGTGTTAGTGTTTGTGCTCTGTGAAGAGCGTCAAAGTTTTCTTACGATGTGTTTTTGCAGCGTTGAGATTTGTAGCCAATCACAGACATATCTGTTGAGTGCGTGAATGCAATGACCAATCAGATGTTAAGTTAGTCAGAATCAGTTCAACACTGCTCAAAATGTTTTTGTTTAGCGCGAGTTCTGCATGCTCGAAATTCTTTTCATTATAACCAACAAAATATAAACATTATGTCAATAAGAGATTCATTTATAGCGTAGACCATTTCATTAATTATAACTGGAGTTTGTGTATCTCACATTGACAGCTTCAGTGATTATAATAGCAGCGATCTTTGCTCACTTTCTGTATATAGTATATATTTTTCATGTTGCTAACATTGCAAAGTTTCTGGATTGACAACTGTATTTAAATGCACGATTGAATCCGATTGACAGTGATAACCATAGCAATGGACGGAACAAAACAATCAGTAACGCTTCCTTTTATATTACAGTACTTACTGTGTACTTACTTAGAAAGTACTGGCTAATATAAGGTAAGTACATGGAACAGGGGCAGGTTTAGGGGTAGGTTCAGGGTTAGTACTAGTTATTACCCAGTAGGGGTGGGCGATATATCGTTTAGACGATAATATCCAAATTGTTGTCTGGACGATATGCAAAATTGTGATATCGAATATTTCATAATTTGTACAATCCAACCCCCCAAACATGAAAAGAGCTGAAGGAAGTTAAAGAGAAAACAAAAAACTAAGGCGGCCGCCTAAGCAACTCACGCCTGCCGCCTTAACTATACGTTGCTGCACGCCGTGTTACTGTTTTGAGGACAACCAGCACGTCATTCGGGCATTAGCACTCCAGGTGTTAAAGGAAATCCTTAACAGGCAGCCGTTCGCAAGCGCAAGCGGCTCGTGACAGAACATAGACTGACTGAACGACACTTCAATTGAAGTTGAAAATCTCAAATGAAGATTGCTGAACTCCAGCTTACTTGTCTGTGTTTTCAGATCATCCGCGCTTCTTCAGCAGTGTAGAGAGCACGCATGGTTGCTGATCTCCGGCAGTGTTTTTTAATGTTGATGCAATTTACCGAATATCCACACGATTTCAAATGTGACATTGATTTTATACAACAGTTAAAAAAACAAAACAAAAGGGTAACATTAAGTGATTTACTAAATTTAAAACAGTATACTCAGGCTTATTGCTCTATTTTGCAACGGAATCTGTGGCTTTGAACGAACCGTGAGATTCAATGAATGACTCGATAACTCACACACATAAAGACAATGAGTTACCGCCACCTACTGGCGATTTTATTATAATATTTTTATTAATATTAAACGATTTTTAACATTGCCTATTTAGTGAACATTGTTTTTATTTAAGGAATTATTTATTTTTTAAAGGTATTACAAAGGTAAAAAATTAAATGGAAAAATTTATTAAAGGGGGCAAAATATTGTCTCTTAATGGAAAAGCTGTGCCTGCAGTCTAAGTGGAAGAGGGGTACGACACTCTAAAACATTGGAGAACCACTGAACTAAGGAAAAGGGATAGGGCCTATGTAGAATTGCACAAGTGCTACTGCTAAAGAGTGCAATGTCAATAATTTCTCATAATCTTAATTGAATTGGTCTAGAGAGAATAATTATTATTACATTTTCTCTACTAGATATAAGACTCAAGTTTGAGTATTTGTCTTAATTTGTGTCAGGAGTTATGCAATTACCCCCGCCCCCCGCAAAAATATCGTCTGAATATCGATATCGAGATATTGAAAAAAAATATCGAGATATTCATTTTTGTCAATATCGCCCACCCCAGTAATTGTAGTTACTAAAATAAGTACATAGTATTTACATGGGTAACTGGACTGTAAAAGGAAGCGTTACCAAACAATCTGATACTGTATGTCAAATGATCTGTGCATTAAGTATTGGAGTGTAAATGCAAAATAATAGACCTGCCACTTTTTCTATGTAATGTGTCACTACTTAGTTGTTCAACTTTTAAAACCAGTCACCCAGTGATCTGTCCTGACAGTGATTATTTTTTATTTCATGAATAAATAGGATAAGTTAACATTACAAAATGTTTCTGCATAAAATATTTTGGATTTAATGTCAGTACTGGGCTCGCAGTTATAGGGCACTTTGTACCTTGTGTGTGTGGATGACAGTGTTCATCCGCCACAGTCAAAAGAACATTTTTGACCCAGGAAAACCCTGATATTAACATAATAACATTTTACAGTATTACTGTTTTTACTGTATTTACATACAGGTTTGTTTCAGAAATATAAAAAAATCTAAACGGACCCCAAGCTTTTGGTTGGTAGTCTAGGCAAAACCTGACCTACACACATATCCTCCCCCTTCTCCTTTCTTTGTCTGTTTATTTTTTACTATGACATCAGGGATGTACAATTGCTGTAAAAAAAAAAAAAAAAAAATCTTTCTTGTCAGCCTGTCAGGACTAGTCTGTCTAGACACACCAAGCGTGGGACACACCAATCTTCAATAACCGTTGTTTTAGGGCTCCATATTAGTTCTTGTATTTCACAATACTTGTTTCTACACCATAAACATCATGAAGGTCTTTGAAACCGTGGAAATGTTTATGTACAGTTACTCAAAGGTTTGCACCTCTGTCTGCGTTTACAGCCCAGGGAGCAGCAGGGGACTGGAATACAGGAAGGAAGTGAACGACAGAGAGAGAGAGAGAGGGAGTGAAGGCAGGGGAGGGGTGTTGGGTCAGGCCTTGGCTCAATCCTCATCTTTTTTCCTGTGTGCTGCAGATAAACAAAACAAAATGAGGGCCAGGAAAAATTTCAGGGGCCGGCATTTGTGTTTTCATATACGAGTTCGGGGCCCGCAGCACGTATCTCTCTCTTTATATGTGTGTGTGTGTATGTGTGTTTAAGAGAGAGAGAGTTAATTAGTTTGCTCGCTGATAAGAAAGCCCCTGTTCTTGGCTAGGTTGTGTGGACACGCCACAACAGGAGTGGTTATGAATGTGGCTCTCCACTTCTGAGCTATTCCAGGAATTTCCTTCTTTCTCTCTATCTCTCTCTCTCTCTTTTTGCCTGACTGTTGTCTTGCCGGCTAGGTGGAGTAGGGGGTATGTCTTTTAGGAGGCTGGAATGTAGTGCTGTGTTCTTTAGGCCAGGCTTAAGACCAGCAGTCACTGATCTGCCTGAATTGAATTCCTCATGATATTGTGGAGCTCTGGGTGAAATGTTTGTGCCTTCATTCAGCAAGAAAAGACATTCTTGATGTTATTTGGTATAGGCTAGTTTGTTTTCAGTTTCACAATATCAGTGTGGCGTGGCAGAGAGTAAGGCAGTTGGCGTTGGCTTTTGACGTGACCGACCAGAGTTCGAATCTCCCTTTTTACGAACTCATTCTTATCCCTTTTACTATCGCATATCAGCTCAGAGAGGCGTACATTTTAAATAAAACATGGAATTAAATTGCCTAACGGGTATTTAATAGTGGAAATAAAGTGTTTAAGGGGTAGGGTTAGGAGGGTTTTCAAATAAAGCCTACCTGTGCTGTGTGTATCTTATCGAAGTTAGAAATTCCAGTACCGTGACAACACTGCCACTATAAACAACATAATGTTTAAAGGCCGCAAATTAAGTGATCCATCTTTATACACCATAAAATGTATCTGTTGATTGAACTGTGAAAGCAATACACACTCACCAACTGTGATTACATGCAACCACATGCTTGCATCTGAATCACATACAAGATATCTGTAGCATCTTTTTTCGGTGTGATATTATTTTGGTATAATTTCAAGAACATTATCAAATTTGCTCTGCTCAGCTCAGCTCAGACTGAGGGGCAGGGCGGCATATATTTTTGGCACATATTTTCGGCACATATTTTCGGTTGTTTTTCTCTTTTGGCCAAAAACCAAAAATGTCATTTTTGGCCAATCATTTTCGGCAGCCAAAAAATTGGTGGCATCCCGAGTTTTAAGCCTTTTAATCATTCAATCGCAATAAGCACCGAAAGAGGACTTGTTTGGAAACATTTCGCTGGGATAAGATGTGCGCGAAATGTGATTGTTGTCCATCATTCTGCGCAATTGTTGAAAAAGAAAAACGTCACGTCGCAACATTTGAAATATTTGCGTTTTAAACTATGAAGGCAAGCACTTTGAGCGAGAGTTATCGGTGAAGTAGTAATCAAATCCCATTCAATTATTCACTATAGAAAGTGAAAGTAAAAACTGACCGATGAGAGCTGAATACTCAACATGTTCTGATAACGTATATAGGCCTAACCTTAATTTATTTTCTTAATATTTCTCTTGTGGCTCATGGTGAAAAAAAGAGAGAATTATTACGTGTGAAACACATTGTTTTTTAAATGAGGACTGATATAATATTTTCATCGCTCCGCGTCGGTTATGCAATGATGCACTATGACATTATTGCGGGGCTAATTAATATTGATTTGATAATAAAAGTAACCTCATAATAATAATTGTAACAGACCTTATGTTTGATTGTGTTATGATGCATTAATTCTGGATGTGCTGGCGCTCGTTCTATGTGTGTGTGCAATGCATTTTCCCCTCGGGGCTTGCCGTACATAGGCAATAAGGTCAAGTATTTCGTACTTGGGGTGTCACAGTCTTCGGGTTTTCCTTTCACATGTGTGTGAGACGTTTAATTAACCTGACTCCGCCAGATGGATTTGCTCCGCATATCCATCTGGAAACCTTCCGTTGAAGTAGTTTTGGTAAGGGGCGAAAATACTGGTTAGCTGATTAGCCTATGTTGGTGATAGACGGGCCAAATCAACCAATCAGATCAACGAAGCATATGACGTACTAACAGAGCGACGACGAAAACACAACCACAAGCCAGGCTACTCTTGCTGCTGCAGGTAAAGGCTCGTTAGCTCAGCAAATAAGCAACATGTCGGCAAAGGATATTTGCCGTTTATGTAACTACAATTTACAAATAACTGAAGCCGCCATGTTCTTTGGACTGAACTGTCGCGCTTCTCGTTGCGTCACACCTAAACCCGCCTCAAAGCCAACGCTGATTTGACGTTCGTTTGGTGAACTGCTCCCAAATTTTCTTTAACGGAAAGTATCCAGACTGATCTGCGAGTGAAACCTTGAAAGCTCGCGAGATCAGGATGGTCTCACGAGGCTAACGTTTAATAGCCTAAAGTCAAGAACAGTTCAGACAGTTCTCGTTTATTGTTATCTTATTCATAAAGTGTTTAGGCGAACCCTGCACGAACGCTCAGTCACATAATCATCATTCAGAATCAGATCACCGCACCCTTGACGCCGGGCCTGATTTGGACACATACACTTTTCAAATACTGTTTTTCTATATAGTAGGGACATATGCATTTTCACTTGTTTCATTCCTGAATGAATCAGTGTTTTTGAATGAATCGGTTCAGTGAAAGACTCGATGATTCACTCGTCGCCACCTACTGGCAAAACGATGTAACATGCAGAAAGAGTCACTGAAAAACCCCTACCATCTAAGTGAGTGACAGTCTGTCGGAAACGCACAGAGACAAATGAGTGATACAAAACAGTGAAAAGTCTGTTGGACTGTATGTACTCTTGAAACGCTGTTCGTCCAATCAGATTTGAGGACTAGAACTAATTGTTGTATAACTACTTTCAGCAACCAATAAGAGTGCAGTTCTCTGACACATTCTTTTGTTTAAATTCATTCAACACAATTCTACAGATTTACAATCACAATCATTGCAAAGCTTGTGAAAATGTCTGCAGGTTCTGTTTGGACTTCAATGTGAGTAACAAAGCACAGAATTGAGCACAAGCTCTTAATTAGCATGACATGTAAAGCGTTTCTGCCCATTCACCTCCCTTCATCGTCTCACCTGAATGTGGTTGTTTGGAGAGGATATGGTTGCCATAACAACAGCCCAGGTGGCAGGTGACTTGGGTGGTCTGCCTCGAGTGAACACACTGTGCCTGTGTCTGCCTGCGTCTGACTGCTGACGCTCCCCTCCCCCTACTCTGAACAGGCAGATACCTTTATGAATATAACAGTAAAAACTGTTTTTCAGCTCCTGCTGTTTAACTGCTCAAGGCAAAGCCCTAAACTAATCTGGGGTCTTTTACATATTGCTTGTTTGGGGAATCTCCACGTAGACATAACTCACCTGTATTGTCAGTTCTCTTTGTTCAGCCTAAGGGAAGGTGCCATATATTACAGAAAGCCGACAGTACTGTCAGCATTTGCTTTATGATTATTAATGAGGCTCTAATAAGATACGTAAAGTGCTAGAATAAGGTGTGATTGTTCATGAAAGCCAAGTTTTACTGGAATGGTAAAATACCTATTGTTTTTATTAATTAGTGTCTTCTCTTGTTTTCCAGTGAACACACCTGAAACATGAAAGATTTGACTGCTAATAAAAATTTAATTTGAATATTTAAATAAGGAGATTTTTTTTTTTTAGATTTGTGTGAGTGGCGTTTAACGGGTGGTTGCCAGCTACATGGCCTGAGTCTCTATGATACTGGATATTTAATAGGGCTGGGACGATACACCCATCTCTGATTCGATACTATCACGATACTTGGGTGCGATTTTAAAAATAAAAATTAAGAATTGCAATTCTAGACATATTGCGATTCGATATTGCAATAATATATTGTAACTTTTTTTTAACACTACACCATCGGGAAAAGTTAAATCATACAAATCATCACATGTTTCTGACTTTCATTTCAGTAGCATCATACAATACTACGTTCTCTTGAATAAATGATTCAATAACAAATACATTTTTTAACAGTTACGTGTTGCCACTTAAACAATATAATCGATAAATGTGTTATTTTAAGCACCAAGTTTCTATCAAAAGCTTCATATTTGAACTTTAAACTTTTATCAAAGTACTTCTATGATAATGTTAACTATTGCATCACAGAAATAAATTAATGATACTATATGAGGTTGAAAAGACTGTTTGTGAAGCTGTTTCATGACGACTCTCTCCGGGTCAGCGGCAGAGCCAACACAGCTTCCAATGTTGCGATATGATTTTGTCAAAGTTTAATAGACAGACGAATTTAAAGATTGCGTGGGTGTTTTGAATTGAGATCACAGTATTTTAAAGATGAGTTGTGCAGCTTTATTGTCTTATCTCTCTCTCAGCGTATAACACAAGGGCTTTTCATTGTTTTTAGTCTCATGTTTCTTTCACGCGTCCACTTGCGATATTACGTCACTCAACACTCATAGATAAGCATTTAGAGTTTCATCCTCTGTTGGAAGGAAAGTGGCTAACTTCTGCCAACCTCATCTACAAGCAAGGACAAAAATAAAGCAATTTAAAAATTAATATTGATTCTGGAATAAAAATAAAAAAAAATGTAGAATCGTAAAAAAACAAAAATCGCGATAGCTAGTGAATTGATTTTTTTTTTCCTCCCAGCCCTAATATTTATGGGCCGGTTCACACAGAACACGTTTTTCCATTCCACTTTTCCATTGTCTTTCTATGTAAACTTGCGCTAGATGGATGTGTTTGACCGCTGCGCTCAAGTCTCGCATTTTGCGCATGACACGCTGTTCTAAAAACACAGCGTATTCGATAATAATTGAATAAGGGTAGGCCAAAGGACGCCAAAAGAACTAGCGCTGAGGAAAGCTGACCATGTTAAGAGAACTAGCCGACTGTCAGCTAGCATGCACATTCTGCGCCTGTGTGTAAATGAGAAAACTGTATTTCTGCAGATATATTAGTCTATATTCATCATTCAAAAATGGAAACTGACGCTGCAGATACACAAACCGTAAACAAAGCAGTGCGTGCTTACCGTTTTGAATATCAATCCTGCTGATCACTTTCTTTATTCCACTCCACTCATGTTAATATTAAAATATTCGCCCAAGAAAACTCCGGTAAGATGATGTAAAATTACAGTTAAATCTGTACTGTTTTGACTTCTTTGTTGCTGTTTTGCTATTATTCTCATTTACTGACTCATTCACTCATTCTCTCTCTCACCGACGGCCCTACGCTGATTCAACATGCTGAACCGGCCCAAAAAACCTTGATTGCATTCGACTAGAGCCAACGGTGACAGAACACACCGAAAAAACACATCCTTTTCTTTTTCTCTAGGATAAATTCATGTCTATCTTTATAATGTATCTTGAATATAAATGCGTTGGGTTCACCTGCTAAAGCACACCTTTGCATTCATTTTGTGGTTCAGTAAACTGACGGCTGTTTGTTTACATGAATAATAAAGGCAGTTGATTCGTATACAACGGTTCAGTCGTAGCACTTCCTCTTAGAGCCCCTTGTTTTGCGTCTTGTGGCTTAATTGCCAGTAATGGCACTTTTATCAGGCAGGTCAATTGGACAAGTCATCAGAGAGCCCATAAACTGCTCTCCCTGGCTTATTACCCCATCCTCTAGAGCTCTTTAGAGTCTCTCTGCCTATCAAACCATTGCTCAAAATAGTCTTTAGGTCAAACATTTGTGCATGAACCACAGAACCCTGTCTCTGAATAATTTATTGGGAAGGGAAAATGTTTACAAGCTTATCAAAGAAAACATTGCAGTGGATGACTTGAGTATGGATTTGACAGAGGACCTGGATTGAGTTTCCTAAAGACGTCTTAGCCGCTCACAATAATCTTTAGGCCACATTGTTTGTCAGCTACTATTATTGTCAAGTAAGTTGCATCATTTTGGCCGAACTAAACCCATGGGAATACCGAGGCATCAGTGCAAACCCCTGGAGTCGGAAGAGCTTGTGTTTGCCACTTATGTCCTGTTACTGCTACTTGCAGATTCCCTTAGGAATGCAGTATAAAAGGCAGCATGCTTACAGCGGCATCAGAGTCCAGTTAACATTTCGAGTGTGTGAATCAAATCAATTTAAATTCTAGGCATCACCACATTATAATACAGTATGTAAAATGGATTTATTTTGAGATTTGCAAAAACTGCATTTAACTTTTTTGTGAATAACTTTAAAGATGAAAGCAAAGGTACATGAAAATGCACTGGTACTGATATAACATGCATCTCTATAGCGATATGCAGCTGTTAACTGATTACTTTGGATGTTATAGGATGGAAATGTCATAATTTATTCACTCTCATGTTGTTCTGAACCCATATGACTTTCTTTCTTTCTTTTGCTGAGCACAAAGAGATAGAATATCCTTGTTGCCACCCATTTCAATTAACTGAAAATAGTTTTTCATCTACTTCATAGCATCCGACGGTTTGTTGAGACTTTTCCTACTGGAGAGATTTATTAAATTAATCATCTGTCAGACTGGCACCCAGGAGCTAGTAACAATCCTTGAAGAATCAGCAGAAAAATACTGTCCTTTATCTTTCCACTTCTGCATAATAACAGGAACATTGCTCACAGCAGGAGATCTGATGTCCAACAGTGATTGTCTTGAAATGTATTATTGAAGCAGTGTGTTAATGGCTGTAGTGGTGGTACTTTAACTTCTCTGAGAGGGTTTCACTATGCTGACTGTTACCACGTTCAGCACAGCACAATAAAACCCAAATTAAAGGGATCAAGTTCACCCAAAAATGAATATTCTGTCATTTATTAGTCACTCTCACGTCGTTCCAAACCAGTAAGACTTTTGTTCATCTTTGGAACACAAATGAAGACATTTTTGATGAAATCTGAGAGAAATCAAAAAGTTCATAAAGAGATCGTAAAACGAATCCATATGAATTGAGCGGTTTAATCCAAAATTGTCTGAAGAGACACGATCACTTTATATGATGAACAGATTGAATTTAGGCTTTTATTCACAAATTAACATTCATCAGTTGTGGTACACGAAAGCTCAAGCATGTTTGTTTGACGTGCGAAAACCAATGAGATTCATTCTCGTGTTACGCAGCACGTTTGAGTTTCAGCAAGAACCAATGAGGTTTGTTCTCGCGTCAAGCAGGTTCGGTTAAGCTTCTGTTAATGTTCACTGATCAATTATGTGTGAATAAAAGCCTAAATTCAATCTGTTCATCACAGAAAGTGATTGAGTCTCTTCAGAAAAGTTTGACTTAACCGCTCAATTCATATGGATTAGTTTTACGATCTCTTTATGAACTTTTTAAAGCGTTAAAGTTTCGGTTGCATAGCTGTCAATGGAGGAATGGAAATCAAAAAGATCTTCATTTGTGTTCCAAAGATGACCGAAAGTCTTACAGGTTTGGAACGACATGAAGGGTGAGTAATTAATGACAGAATTAGCTAACAAATACCAGCAAAACTAGTACGAATAGTATGGTATTTGCTATTCCACTCATAGCCAAGAGGACATTGAGGAGGTTGCGTGGTTGAGCAGATGCCCTTTTAACTGAGGGTGGAGAAGGACTGAGAAAGAGAAGCTACAGGAGATGGCAGCAGATGGAGAGAGCTTCTTGCCTGAAGTCGACTGCTCCCTGATGCCGTACACCAGCCCTGACTCCCTAAGGAACAGCTGTCAATAGCCATTAAACTGCAAGCCTATCAGCTTTTAGCATTACTGTGGCCTGATGGAGTCGTTCTTGACCGTAATGGTCTTGATGCTCATGGGCAGAAATCACTGATCTATTTGTTGATTCTGTCTGAATGGCATGAAAAATGCAGAGATGATGCGTTATTAGCAGTTCGGATGCTGTTCTTCAGATCGGAGGCATCAGATCTATACAGCTTACAGTATCATATATCACAGCTCTATAGATCTGGTCTTTTATGATCCCTTTGTGTCCTAAAGTAACCTCCCCCTTTTAGGACTCTTGCATCACAAAAAAAATCTCAGTGATTGTGTGTCTGGTAATCATTAATGAATCTCCAGGGGAACTGCTAACATCAGACAGGAGGTGTTGCCCCGGGCTGTGGTCAGGACCGACTTTACTTCTCTCATTCTTCTCTCCTTCCCTCCCCCTGTTATTCATCTAGATCAAACAACAGATCTCTGTACACCAGTGTTTATAGTTTGGGAGATGCCCAACTGGTTCAAATTTCCCAATAATTAGCAATTACACAAAATATGTATATATTATAATGTATTATTTTGGGGATTTTTACATTTATGTTATTATTTATATATTAATATTAAATATATACAAATATTTGAATAAAATAAATCAGTATATTTTTTTTATATAAAAATACTATATTTATCAATTATTAAAAATATGTATAATTAATTATTAATTATGTTACTTTTTTCATTTTATGTTTTTTATTATAATTGTATTATTAAGGTTATTATAGTTAATTGAAACTAAAACCGTAAAAATATTTTACTTGAAATAATTCAATACATTTTAACTGAAATAAAATAAGCTTAAGTTTAACTAGTTGCCAAGGCTAAATGTCTTATTTTAATTTGGTTTAACTTGTAGAAAAATAACTAATATTAGTAAATAACAATTTATTTAAAATATTAAAATAACTAAGAGACACAACAAAATTACTAAACATTTAACTACAATGAAAACGGAAACTATAAAAAATGAAATATGATTCAAAATATTAATAAAAACTCAGTGATAGCACGTTATAGGAACCTTAAACTGTTCATGCTCATTTCCAATCAGACCTGACTGAAGATAATGACTTTCTCAGATGGATTCAGTTTGTTTCTGGAAAGGATTCGTGTGATTTCTTTCACTCTTCTTTCAGTATTTGATAATCATTCATTTAACCCCTGGGCTCTTGGATCTTATCTGCTCTTATGCGGTCAGACGTATGGATGGCGTCAGATTAAGGGGCTTTGCTACCAGGCAGATGGCACTCATCTCCTCGCTCTGTGGAGACAGGCGAACGCGATGTGTCTCTTCTCTTCAGAGCTGGCCAGCTCTCCATGTGGAAAGTAAATGTGTGAATAAGCAAGCCAGTAACACCTGTCCACCAAGTGACAGACAGTAGGAGCACAATGAGTGTGTTTTGACTGTTAAATGGGCGCTGTGTGATAAGTTGGATGCAAAGTAGCTATCTACTCAATTTCATGCTGTAAGTGAGATGTAATGGTTTTATTCATTCATTCATTCTGTGCAAACCAATGTATCTTTTTGTATATGTGCTGCATTACACTCGCTGCTTAACAGCAAGAATAAGTATTATAGTCCAGTTCCAGTATACTAAAGGTGTTTGTAAGAAGTGACCTACTGTATAAACTGGGTTGTTCTAAAAAAAAAAAGTGCCGTCCAATATTTAGATTTGTTGTCAACAATAATAGTTTTTTTTTTTTTCAATCTCTGAATTATTCAGTAATTCTTAAAATTGTTCTTTGTTACCTCAATCCTGCTTACAGCCTTGCACTTATTTACTTTGTATAATAGTTATGAATCAGTATTTCCCTATGAACCACAGAGCATTATATTATTTCAGCCCTGTCACAGTTGGATGTCATATACATAATTTGTAAAGCTGACTTGGCAAAGTCAAATGTGTGTGCCTGGTAATAAATTGCATGCAATTTAACAGAAAATGTTTTAAAAACCAATGACAATTTTTTTTTTCAAAACATGTTATGCACCAAACCCTGGTGCTCTTAGTAGTTTTAGTGTCAAATGCACAGTATGTAAGTTGCACACATAATAATAATACATTTCTCATTATTTTACAGAAGTTATATCTGTCAAATAATGTGACTAAATAAAGTATCCTGTAATTTTATACTCTATATATGCAGTTTTACCGCATAATGAAGTACTCATACCCTGGTGCACACAGAATTATACTGCGTCCAGTCATACAAATATTTTCCCTGTTATTAAAATAATTTTATTTTACCTTCAAGAGTGGAAGTATTGCATTTTTTGGTCAAAATATGCAGGAGACACTATTATCAGGCTAATTTAATCATTATACCCAAAAATGTGTGCTACGAATGGTGAAATAAGAGATTGTGAAAGTGGTATTCCTGGTATTGCAACTGGTATGGGCACATTCCATGTTAACTGAACCTTTACGGTGCTTCCACATCTGACGTATGCTCCCTGTGTTACACAGCAGACAAGTGCTGTATCATTAATCCATAGCTATTCTGTGATATATTTTCAAGGTCACAGAGACTTCAGGCTTTATCACTTGAGCTCACTCATCTTTTCAAATATCCTACGTACGTGCCACCAAGGCGATCGAGTACTTCTTAGCCTGGGATCACATGAATATATTAACTTTCACTATCATCTACCCAGATGGATCTGTTGTGTACTGAGGTCAGAGCCAGACCAGGATTTTCATGTAATGATGTTGGCAGAATGTGAAGAGCGGTGTCGTCCCTGTCTGTGGTGCAGGCCTGCTGTCTCAAGTGCCATTTTAATGCGTGTCGTCTGAGCTCTGTCACACCCATATCAGACGTTCAGTTAGACAGAACATTAGAAGGCAATATTATGACCATCGCATCCATGTGAGAATGACTCGAAGCAGGAAACTGAGGACGCTTGGCAGTTGACTGGTGGTTTAATCTGATGGGTGGTGCCGTAGGCGTGCACTGAGATCCCCACTGGGGCTTGTGATGGGCTGATAAGTGAGATTGACTCAGGAAGTCAGTTATCTGCCTTGGGGAGAACTATCATTTAGGCAACTTTTAAATATTACATTAGGAACTTTTTGGAAATCCATAATGTCTTCATTTCTAGGCTAAATTTAAATGAATGAACAATTCAAACTGCACAAATCAATAAATTCATATTTAGTGTTGTTGTTTACTTGGCAGTCAGTGCGAGTTCTTTACTGTCTGTCAGTCTGTTATTTTCATGATCACTGATAATGTTGTCAACTCTGTGATAGTCAGTCAGATGATCTGCAAAGTAAGGTCAAGGAGGGATTTAACCTAAAAGTGTTGCAAGTTCAAACCTGCAAATTTATCCGTTCACATCATTCTTTTTTTTTTATTGTGTTGCAATCTTTAATCCCAAAAACCCCTCCCTCTTGCAGTGACTTATCTGATGATGTGTTTACTAGTGTGAGGGCGAGACAACCTGTCACTCACATGACATCACAGCAAACAAACCGCAACCATCCAATCAATTCCCCATGGACAAAAAGAAGTCCCGTCCACTTATTTTCTTTCTTGTTTGAGAAGCCGTTTCACTCGGATATATGACACAATAGGGAAAACTAAACTATTGCAACCTCCGTAAAAACTGATAATGAAATTTAAACTGAAATTGGCCGTTCCAAACTGATTGGTTACTACACAACTTCCAAGTGTCAGAGTTACAAATTCCAAAAATATATTTTCTGCTAATTACTTTTTTGTTGTCTTTACAGCCTTTTGTGGAGATCTTTTTGATTTCATGTGAAATAAATGATTGCCGCTCTTACTGTTCTCTAGTTGGTCAACATTTGGCCACAATAAGATACAATATAGACCCGATTTTATTACTAACCCCATAAGATGCCATTTAGTGTCGACAAATATTTTATAGACACCATAATAACACTGCTGGTAAAGAGAAAACCACATGATGAATCAAAGCAGCTTTTCCACAAGCTGAGGGAAATAATATAGTAATACTAATACTACTAATATATTAGTATAATTATATTAAAAAACTGCATACAGTGTCATGCACACAAATACAAAACACCATCATGGTAACAACACTAAAATAATGCAATAATCAAGCATTTAACAATATAACATGTAACATAAAACCCTAATGTACATAACTGATAACAAAAACTAAGAAGAAACATAATTGTTAAAATGAAAAATACATCAAATGTGAATGTCACTTTACAGTTTACTGTTCTTTTTAATTTTTACAGTATTTTACTGTATATAACACGAAATGTTAAATCAATTAAATCCATTTGCAAATGCTTTACTTTCAGGCAGTTTTCTCCAGAACTTGATTGTGGTTAAATATTGAATTTTCAGTCTTTAAGGAATAAATGTACTTCTAAACATCAGACTCTCTGTCTCTTGTTTGTCTCTGCTGGATTCGGGTATTGATCCACAGATCCTTCACTTGTACAACCTGGTGCCGTTTTAAGACTCGACTCTTTTGGAGTTTGTTTATCTCATCGGTTAATCTCTGTTTGTGGTATTTGGTCACAGAGAGAACAACAGTGTTCACAAAGGAGATTAGTTTGGACTGCTGAGGAAAATGCCCTAAATTTTGTCCCTCTGGCCTGATTCAGGGGTCTGAGAGGATTGTGAAGTGTTGATAAACTGTGACTGCAATCCGTGTAAGTGTCTAGAGAGTCCCACGTGAGGATGTAGAGAGATACTTGTATTTCTGTACTCCCAGAGCTGAGAGGATCTTGATAAGCTGTTTGTGCACATCACGGAAAATGATTGTAATGTATGAGGCGTCTCAATAAATTCAGTTGGTGGCCGTTGTAACTGTTAGACTCTCGATAAATGTTGATTTGAAGGCTCGATGCAGCAGTGTGCTATAAAGCTCAGTTTCAGCCAGGGATAATTCAATGCGAGTTTGTTATTTTGAAGCGTTTCGGCATTATCTTCACTGTCCAATCGGAGCAGCTGTATCAAGATGATCTGCTTAGAGGGATTTCTGTGTAAGATGTCGCCTCACCTGTCGTAAGTCTCTTAAGTCCTGACCTTTATTGTAATCAGCTTTCACCCACTGACCCAGAGCTGCTATAACAGTGCAAAAGACTGAACTTGTTGTGAGTTTGACCAACTCCATGAAAGACGGAGAGCGATGACCAATGACGCATCTTTCTCAGGGTTAATGCCACATTAATGCAGCTCTACTTGACAGATTCTGCTTAAGTCTCACTCAGTCAGACTTTTGACAATCGACATAGAGCCTAGTCCACAAAGAACCGTCTGATTGATTTAAGTGGCCAACCTCAGTTTTACACGACATTTAGAGGCGGCTAACTGTGAAATCAGATGTACCACATATAATAAAGCAGTCAAGTGGTGGCACTTTCAAAAATACAACAGACAACACATTTTCATTGAACACAACTTTTGAATGTTTATAATTAGTATGCACTACAGTTTGCTTTGAGAATTGTAGCATGACAGAATGTTCACCACAGCTGTTTCCAGGGGTGATTATTCCCTAAATATGTGTTTTGTTAAAAACATTACTATGCCTTATTTGGCATTTTAATGCATTCAAAGTGATTCTTCTTCAAATAAATCTGTTTAGACTGAAGTTCACATTTTTTTAAATACTGTAATTAGATTAAAGGGGAATTCTGAGATCATGCCATGACTCGTTGATATCTGTGCAGCTGCGTTTGAATTATGTAATGTCCCCCATAAAACCTCAATTAGAAACTAGAAAAACTAAACCTGAACCTCTGATTTTGAAATGTCGGACCTACATATATATCAGCATATCTGTATGTGATTGTTCAGAATACATTTCAGTCAAACGTTTTTAACCTTAAAATGCTAAAACTGATGTTTCTCCGGAATTGAATTATACACATTGGAATTCCATTTGCACAGCCATACAAAAGGTTACAGTATAAACATTAATATTGTGAAATATTATTACAATTTAAAATGACTGGTCTTTATATTTTAATGTTTTAAAGGTACAATATGTAAGAATTTTGTAATAAAATATCCAAAAATCACTTCATATATTTCCTGCAGTTGTGTACTTAGAATATCCCAAAAGTTTTAATTTCAGAGAAATTCCAATTTAAAATAATGGCTCATCCCGAACTCCCTGTTCATTTGTCGTCTGTCATTGACGTAAAATCCGCAATATCCCTGGTTTCCTCTCCTACTGCCATAGTAACCATGGCGACAGACGTGGACAACAGCGTTACGTCTAGCGGCACGCTCACGCTGTTGTTGTCGTTTCATTCAAACAAATGGCCCATGGCAAGCAGACTTTGGGACAAAAGGAGAACTAAAACGAGGATCATTATCAGCGTGGCGTTTTCGAGATGCCGAGAGACAAACTTCGACTTGACAGAGCTCTTGCATGTAGTTTATTAAACAGGTGAGCAAATGTACATAAAACTAATCAATGTTATATAGTTCAACATGATGAAATGTTAGAATATGATGTATGTTATTCTAATGTTGATCTAGCTTACTTAGTCTCATACAGCCAACCATCTACAAACTAACACATATAATAACATTATAACTTTCAACACACTCAAATGCAGTTTAGTGTGATAGTAGACCAAGTGAAACAGCCCTGCGTTACCTCACAAGTTTCATTCCTCTAATAAACTGACCTGTGTGAGTAGTAATTCAGCACTTGCGGATAGTTCGTTAGAATTAAATGTCCTTATTGCTTTATATCCGCGGGACTCGCGTGTGGTGCTGATATCTGTCTCTCATTAGCAATCGCGCCTTGCTTCATACCACAGTCATGTTAAAAACATCAATATATTCACTCATCCATAAACATTATTAGATCCATCAGCTTGATGACAAGTTCCTTAATTCTGCTGGAATCATGCGTCATCAACCTACGCCTTTGTTATTGTAAGAGGTTAGCGACCCCTAGCGGCGAAACAAATTACGTATTGTAGCTTTAACATGAAATCTATTCCTGTGACGCAAAGCTGAATTTTTAGCATCATTAATCCAGTCTTCAGTGTCACATGATCCTTCAGAAATCCGTCTCATATACTGATTTGATGCTCAAGAAACATTTATCATTATCATCAATGTTGAAAAAAGTTGTGCTGCTTAATATTTTTTCAGGATTCTTTGAATAGAAAGTTCAAAAGAACAGCATTTATTTGAAATACAAATATGTTTAATCTCACATTTGATCTATTATATGCATCCTTGTGTAACGTGGGTGCGGTTGAGGCAGAGATGAGGCTGGATCCAAGTGCAGCACACGCTTTATTTAACAAACCACAAATACTGACTAGACAGAACTCAGGAACAATCAACATTCACGTTGAACATTAAACAAGAACTCACGAAGACAGGGCTTAAATAATCAGGGACAAACGAGGGATAAGGGGGCGGAGATAACAAGAAACACCTGGGATAACTAAATGACAAGACAGGGAACCACTTAACATGACACAAAAACCCACACCGTAACACCTTGCTGAATAAAAGTATTTTCTTTAAATAAAAAAAGTCTTACTGACTTTTGAACAGTATAGTGCACATATGAATCCTCATCACTGGTGACGTTTCCCCCCCCCCTGTCATCACAGAGCGCTGCTGCAGCACCGAGTCCAGTCCTGGGCAACATGCCCCCCGGCGGTGACGGGATGCCAGGTGGCCCCATGCCCCCCGGATTCTTTCAGGTGGGTCACTCCTCCTCAGCCCCTCTCCAAACCATCCGTAACAATCGAACTAGCAGCCCTCAGGTGCACAGACACGTGCCGGCGGTTCACAGAGGAACCATTATGCCACAGTCTCTGGTCATCTGCCAAGCCCAGTGTCTGCAGGGAACCGGTCTGATTGCGACCATTAGCCGCTAATGGCAGGCAGGGTTATGTTCATTCTCCACTCTGAGAGCAGGCTCGCTGTTGCCCTGCTGAGTAGCCCTGCTAAATGTGTTGCAGCGGAGTTAACGCTTTATCACTCAGGAGTTTTCAGAGGGGGTGACTCGACAAAATATCTTAATGAGTTCTTGGAAAAGATTTATGGATGATATGATGTTTATTATGACCTTATGGAAGGAAGCATTTGGAGAACTCTTTTTCAGACCAGATGGAGTCATGACCCTACGAGGGCTTTGCGGGAACAGATTCTCAGATACGGAGAGCTGCAGAACATAGAACTGGTTTATGCAAGTCTTGAAACATGCATCAGTGGAGATGCAGGAAAACTTGAGAAACGGTTGAGTGCTTTTTGAGGTTGTTTTGACTACCCTTAAACCCCATTGCCCTCTAGTGGTGACATGGATGATCATTTGTGCACTGTAAAAACATGTTCTTTATCATTATTCTTTTGTTTTTCTTAAAAAAATCTAAATTTACTTGAGAAGCCAAATTGTATAACATATTACGACTTGAATTTTGTCTTCAAGACAAATTGAAGACGTTGAATTGGCTGTCAACCAATCAGAATCAAGGATTTCAACAATACTGTGGTGTAAGCAAATTATTCAAAAGTTTGGGAATAGTAAGTTTTTTTATGTTTAGAAGAAGGCTGCAGTAATTTAATTTAAAAAGTTTTGAAAACTGCTTAAATTTTTGTGGAAATGGAAATATATTTTTTCAATTCTATTTTTTGATTAACAGAAAATTTTGGAATTTGTTATAGAAATCTTTTGTGACATTATAAATGTCCATAAGGAACTACTTCCCATTCATTGTGTTGTTGATGTCAAATGCTGTGCATCCATTTGTGTCAAATATAAGAATATTTTGGTGGAAATTTATGTCATTTTGTAGAATTACTCACAACTATCCAAATGATTCAAATCTCAACTCAAAAACTGTAACCAAAACTATACAAGGTAAAAAGAAAATACCCAGACCATAAATACCAACCCAAACACCCAAGGTGTTTTCTGTTCTCTTTTATTGCCTTTAATAATAATTAACTTTTAAAATCAGATATTTATTAATTGATTAATACCATGAATAATTTGTATAATATTCATCAATAATAAATATATTTGATTTTATTCACATTTATGTACAATAAGCAGTTTGGTGCCACTTGATATATGTGGGGTCGTCACTTGATTTCCAGTATAATTGGGTCTTAAAGCAAAACCAGTTAAGAAGCATGAGTGATATCAGCTCCATGTCAAACTAGTTCTGAGCTTTTGCCCTTGGCTCTGTTCTCTGGATCTGCTGCACCTGTCGCTTTCACCTGTCCTGTCTTTGACTTTGCTCTGTCTTTCTCTTGGCATTTCGTTGCTGGCACTATGGCAATCTCCACTTGCTCCCCCCACCCACCCTCTCTGCAGGGACAACCTGGTTCCCAAGCCTCCCCTCACGCTCAGCTACCTCCAAACTCTAACATGATGGGGGCGCACGGACAGGTAACAGCACACACGTTCTCTCTGTGTATCGGTTAGGCACACGTTCTGCTAAAATAGCCCCCCCCCCTGTCAGCTTTTCTATATGTTACATTGTTAAAACTGTATGTCACTGTTTATTCCCTTTCTCCAGCCTTTTATGTCTCCTCGCTATGCTGGAGGACCTCGGCCGCCCATCAGAATGGGAAACCCGGTAAGTCGCATTAAAAATGTTACAAACAACAGAGTTTATTGACTCTGACTTATTTTAGCACCTGACTGTCTCTGTTTCTTTAGCCTCCCGGTGGGCAGCCTTTGCCTCCAAACATGATGGACCCTTCACGACCAACAGGTAAGAGACTAATGAGATCAGTGTTTGTTAATGGGCAACTCTCTGCAGTGCAAATTCAGCATCGGCATTTCATCGATTTTTGATTTTGAAGTGCATGTCTGTTAAATTTTGAATTATTAATGATCTTATTATTTGCTCAGGCCATCCAAACTTGGCAACCATGCAGAGAATGAACGTTCCTCGAGGAATGGGCCCAATGGGACCGGGACTACAGGTCTGGATCTGATTCTGTCATTCACGAAAACCTGAATATCGTTGCCCAAGACCCCATCAATGAGTTGCTCACCACTAGGACTGCGTGATATAGTTAAAATAACTGCACTTACATGTACTTACAGTGTACTTACCTAATATATCCACTACTTTCTTAGGTAACTAACTACATGGGTTAAGGTCAGGTTTAGTGGTAGGTTGAGGGTTAGTACCTAGTTATTACCCAGTTTTTGTAATTACTATAACAAGTACATAGTATGTATGGGGAACAGGACTGCTACCTACATTTCAACTCAGAACACAACTAGAATTGGCAGCAAAATCATGTGTGAAAATATATTGTCAATATTCAATATATACCCAACCCTACTCGTACACCAATTATTTGAATGCGTTTCTTGTGTTATGAACCTGAGTCAGTCCTTATTCAGAGTTTGTACGGCACACGTTCACGGTCTTTACTACAGCATTAATCTTCTTTCATATCAGCCATAATCCTTGTTATGTTCAGCCTGTTTTCCTCTAAACTAACCGTGTCCTTGTTCTCTTCTCTCTCGTGGTGTCCTCTCGGGTGCTGGGCTCGTAGTCTGATCCTTGGCTATCATTACAGAACTATGGTGGAGGAATGAGGCCTCCAAACTCCATGGGCCCTGGAATGCCAGGCGTGAACATGTAAGGACTTTCCCAGTCTATCGTATTTGTGGGATTTCATGTGTGTGTCTCTGTGTCGGACTGGTCAGGATGCTCAAACAAACAGAAAAGTGTCTCTGGGTGCAATCAAAACATTAAAGGGATACTCCACTTTTTTTGGAAATAGGCTCATTTTACAACTCCCCCAGAGTTAAACAGTTGGGTTTTACCGTTTTTGAATCCATTCAGCCGATTTTCTGATATTTAGAAGAATATCAGTAAGCAGACAGTTTCTGGTCTCATTGAGTATATTTTTTTCCTACTATTGAAGTCAATGAGACCAGAAACTGTCTGGTCACTGATATTCTTCTAAATATCAGAAAATCGGCTGAATGGATTAGAAAACGGTAAAACTCAACTGTTTAACTCTGGGGGAGTTGTAAAATGAGCCTATTTCCAAAAAAAGTGGAGGATCCCTTTAAAGGAGGATTAAAAATTCAGATGCCTTCTGTTATGTTGTCTCTGCATATTAAACTAGGAATGGAGGAAGTATTTAACCCTGTAAAGCCTGACATGCCTGGAAAATCCCATTTTTTTTAAATATTCATTCAAAATATTTAAAAAACTTTTTTTTTTGTAGATTATTATATCCGATACTCATAGAGTATGATTTAGTGAGAATATGGATCTCATATTCAAAGAGGAACAAAAAACACCTACATTTTATCTAGAGGGCCAAACTGAGCAAAAAATATAATTATGATAGCTTGTAATGTAACTCAGTGAGATCTTTATAGCAGTATAGCAGACTACTTACATAAAATATAATACAATTATCAGTTGTCACTCTATACCTAACAATAATGTCTTAGTAAGATGATATTTAAATGCTTAGTTTTATGATCAAAGCTCTGTAGTATTTATTGTGGGGGCAAAACATATAATGCAATGCAATAGTGATGGTTGAGAAATTTTACAAAAAAGCATACCTCAAAAACCTGATGTATCATATTTGATACTCAAATTTTAATGTGATTTAAAAAAAAAATTAATAACAATCTTACATTTACTTTATAAAAATCAGTATAGATTTTACATCAAAAAGAAAAATAAACCTGCAGGTGGACATTTTTAAACTAAAAGCCTTTACTTGCTAAAAAGTATAAAATATCAAGTAGATAACATACGGCAAAGTTTTGGTCATTTGGAGGCCTTAGAAATTTGCAATGATGATACAGTTGGCTTTATATGGTTAACATAAAAAACCCACACACTTCCAATTTAAAGCTTTACAATGTGTTTCCAATTCTTCACTAAATATTTAACTGTGAACTTCAGAGGCAAATCATTTTGAAGTGTCACTTTATAATACATAAAAACACGCAAACACTTGAACTCTAGTGGCACAGAGCTGCAAAGATCATCAGTGAAATTATTTTCTGTAGTTTGTCTGAAACATAACCGTTACTAAATATAAACTGCTGTCGTGTTTTCTCTGTACAGGGGAGCAGGAGCAGGCAGACTGTGGCCTAATCCTAATAATGGAAACACGGTAAGATAATTCAGCTCATGTTATAGAGCAGGGGTTCCAAACTCCAGTCCTCGCGGAGACTCTCGTCTATCCTAACGAGATGAGAATCTGAATCAGGTGTGTTAAATAAGGGAGACATACACAATATGCAGAGCAGTGGTCCGCGAGGACTGGAGTTGAGAACCCCTGTTATAGAGAATGAATTAGTGATGACATCTGATAAATAAACTTTTGGCTTCACAGATCCCCTATTCCTCATCCTCCCCAGGAACATACGTGGTAACCGAGCGTTTCTTTTTCCTTCTTTTATGATATTGTCTGTCATGAAGGCTTCAGTCTCTGCTGTCCTGCTTTCACAGGGTCCTCCAGGAGGAGCAGGAGGCGGTGGATGTCCTCCAGGAACACCTATCATGCCGAGTCCAGCAGGTAATGGCTTATCACGTTCACATCTCGGTCTACTGCCAACATTACTGGCCCTTTAAGACCCACATGGTGGCTGGCCACTTGATGTGAGAACAGTTTCATGGTGACTTCCCCCTCTGTGTTGACAGACTCCACTAACTCGGGTGAAAACCTCTACACATTGATAAACTCAGTCCCGCCAGGAGGAAACCGATCTAGTGTGAGTTACTCCTGATGTTCCTGTGTGCTGCCGCGTGGATTGTGTCTTTGATCTCCCTGTGAACGCTCTCTTGTCTGTGTTTGTAGTTTCCTATGGGTCCAGGGTCAGACGGCCCAATGGGAGGACTGGAGCCGCATCACATGAATGGCTCATTAGGTAAAACACGATTCACCATGGCAACTACGTAAATTTTTCAAAACATTGCTTGTTTTTTTCTGCCCTCCCAATTAGATCGGTGAACATCGTGTGATCTAAAGATCTGCAAATGATTCATTTTTACTTTTCTCACAGGTTCGGGTGACATTGATGGACTCCCTAAGGTATTATTCAACCTGTTATTTAGACCCATTATTTCTGTCGAAATTATCTGAAAACTAGCACAGCATGTCTGTTCATGTTAGAATATGTCTGAGATTGAACTTCAATGAGGGGTCGGCATAGGTTGTTCTTTAAATGTAAAAACTTCCAAGACATTGGTATTGTATTGTAATGGATTTTTAAACTTAACTTGAACATAAAGTTAAAGTTATTTTAGTTTTAACAAATTGTTTCACTTTAAATAAAAAAGTGCTTATTAAGCCTTTTAATAGTTACAAAAAAAAATCAACTGTGTTATTATTATATATTCATATAATTTATTTTTTTTTTTAAAATTATGGAAAACATGGAAATTGGAAATATCAGGTAATTTAAATGAGTCATTTCTAGGCTTGAAAAAATCAGGGAATATCATAAAATGCAGTGTTGGTGAGCATAATAGACTTCTTTCAAAACAATTTAGAAAATGGAAGTTTTTCTGCTCATTTCTGAAATATTTTGTTGCAGAGAACATGCTATTTGTGAATGCAATCGCAATGATTAAAAACATACTGGACATTCATTAGTCAAAAGGTGTGGAAATCCTGTATAATGGATTTGTGTAAAGTTTATATAAATTACAGGTTGTTTGTGGTATGTAGTTGTCAAAAAAATTATAAACAAAACTCATGACTCCTCATTTAGGCCTACTTAATATTGGTAATGATGGCTTTCAAATATAATGTCAAATGCCTATAGTTACACAATTGATCCTCAGAAATCACAAAAACATTCCATCTAATTGCTGGCCAAGCAAAACAAAGAACAGTTATACTGATATAATGAGGTCACACGTGTTTGTTTATCGTGTGTTTTACAACGGCTTTAATCATAATGAAGGATCAGAACAATCTGTTTTATAATGACGCTGACTGACATATTGGTGTTTGTTCTTTACAATCTCAGAATTCCCCCAATAATCTGAGTATGAGTAACCCGCCAGGAACGCCACGAGACGACAGTGAACTGGCTGGAAGCTTCCTTCACTCGTTCCAAAATGAAAGCGTGAGCTCCAGCACACACACGAACACATGGCATGATAGCGATGAATTGATGGGCTTCTGTCTAAATCAATGGTTCCTTCTCTCTTCAGTACTCCCGACAATGACAATGAGTGTGTGAAGGACGAGCTACAGCTCCAAGACGCCACATGTAGGTGTCTCAAAGCCCAGGGACCAAACCTCACCAAGAACCAGAGTGAGTCTAATCTCACACACCTATGAGAACCAAGTCCTACCGCAGCTCTGGATGAGGTGACCGCTCCTAATTTCAGCACGGACAGATGAAATCTGCTTCCAGGAAGGACCTGTCTGAGATGGGAGCTCCCTCATTTTAAACCACTTTAATATTTTCGTTTCATTTTAACATAGAAGCCCACACAGGACAAGACCAAGATAAATTTGCTTCTTTTTGTTAGATGGATGTCAAACCGTCGGGACCGTGACAATATTCACACTGTGGATGTAGTGCAGAATACCATGTGCTTCTTCTACAGGGTCTGTGTAACATTCCATTAGAGTATTTTAGGATCTAGTCTCTGATCTCTTAAAAAGCTTCGAAACAAGTTCATCGCACTGTAATGGCTTCCTTGAAAATGACTTAATCCAGAGGAACAGCTTTGGCTACAGCGGATTTGATGATATGCACCAATGGGAATCTACTGTCCTTCCTTTCATCGCGTACTTGGGAATGCAATGGATTGTTAGCAAAATTAACATTTTGTTTCTTTGGTTTCATGTCTTGTTGTTTTATAACAGTAGATTTTACTGCAGAAGCCTTTTGTAATGAGCCATAGGACTGGCATGACACCCAACATGAGACATTCATGGCATTTTCCACTTTTTAATGGTAACCCCAGATGACATATGAGATTATTTTTGGATGGCGGTTCAGCCAAACGCAACAACACTTTACCATATAACTCTGCATCTTTTCACACTAGCTTAGTTCTCATTGTCCTTGTGCTGTTATATTGTGTTTTTGACCCATTGCGGTTTGCTTTTAGGCACAGTTGAAGACGTGCGGCGAACACCCAAAGGACAGTTATTTAACTATATATCTTTTAAAGTTTTCTCTAGTCTGTCATGATGCTGTATGGCCACTCTTGACCTGTTACACCATGTTGTTTAGCCTTTACGATGTATATTATGTTCTTTGGAAGACGCAGTAAAATGACTTGTGTAATTTTTATGATTAAATTATTTTTCAGTTCATACCGCTCTTGTTTCAGTCTCATGTCTTCTGCAAATAAACATATACATTATATATATATATATATATATATATAAAACAAATGTTTCTGTCAGTATTAGATATGAGACATTCAAAAGAACAGTCATGTTTAGACTTAATTGTCAACATTTTATTCAGAGTTATTTATTTTCCATTTCTGGGATTTTAATGAGATATTGAAGTGTGGTGATAATTTTGGCAGAGATGCTTTGGTCTGTTCACGCTGCTCCATGGAGGTAGAGCGCCAGGAACTTCTTGAAGGTGTTAGGCTGATATCCTGACAAACCAGCAGGGACCTACAAATGAAGAGCACGACATGTTCATCAGCAAACCAACAATAACGACCGAGGTCACACAAAACAGAAAACATCACACCACCTTCTTATATTTCACAACTCAATTACTGGAATTCTGATTTGTTGACCACAGCATTACAAGTATTGTTCAGGACTTTCAAAGCAGGTCATGTTTCTTTGTAAAGCTAAATAAATGGTGGCTTTTTGCAGTGTACAGCACAACCCGCCAAAGACAGTCAAAACAAATACATAAAAATGTTTAACCAAAAATAAGAACCTTAGCATTAACTGAAGTTCACATTTTTGATGGAGAGGCCACACAGACAGATGACTCTTCTGCTCACCAAGACTGCATTTATTTGATCAAAATACAGTAACAACACTAATACTGTGAAATAGTGCAATTTAAAAAACTGGTTTCTATTTGAATATATTTTCAAATGTAATTTATTCCTGTGATGACAAAGCTGATTTCAGCATCATTACTCCAGTCTTCAGTCACATGATCCTTCAGAAATCACTCCAATATGTTGATTTACAGCTTAAGAAACATTTATTATTATTACCAATGTTGAAAACCGTATTGCTGGTTAATATTTATGTATAAACCATGACACATTTTTTCAGGATTAGTTGATAAATAATAATAATAATGCTATTTTGATGGAAAAAGTAAATGTATCTGAATGAATTTGAGTCTTTACCTTGACAACTTTCTTCTTGATAAAAGGCCGGACCTTGGCAAAGTCGTAGAGAGGCTGGTCCTCGTCCACCCACACCAGATTCTTCACTCCGCTGTCAGACTGCAGGTCAGTGGTGTTGAGCTGAAACACCACGAACTGGAAGAGACGGCCGTTAGTGGCCACACTCTGCACCACGATGGGCTTTTCCAGAACTCTGGGCTCTTTCTGCAAGAGACCAGAGGACATTTAGTCTGTAAACTTCTTTTTTGCTTTGTTATTATTGATAATATCAATAGTTCTAATAAATCCTTTAAAGATGTAAGGATCTTACCCCATACAGGGCTTGTGCTCGGGCCAGCGCGTTCCCAAAGGTGAACATTACCATCTTAGCACGGAGCTGCTCAGGGAAGAGCTTTGGGGTGTTTCCCATCTCCATCAGGAAGAGAGTGTGGGCGTGAGGGTAAGGATAGCCCTCTCTGAAACCTGGCCAAAGGAAACAAGCAATGAACCGCCAATACTTCTCATTCCCATAACGTGGACATGATTTCAGTCTAGGCATGATTTAAACACAGGAACACTGACTGACTGACAGCTGTAAGTAATGAGTTCCAGTTGCTGACAGTGAGTGTGAATGAAGCCGGCGGCTGACCTGTGTCGTTCTTCTCCTGGTAGATGTGTGTGCACTGCAGGTCGATGGTGGGCGCGATGGGGTAGAAGGTCTCCAGAGCCTGGTCAGCAGTGCTCTGGATCAGCTCCTCTCCAGCCAGCACAGGTACAGGGGTCATGGAGTTCAACAGCAACCCGTTCTGACCTCTGACCTGGAACACGTCCTCTCCTGGAAACAGAGGAGTTTTGCATAGTAAGTAACAGAAGTGGTAGCCTTTTCCCCGGTTATGATCTATATACAGAGTTTTCAATAAATAAATAAAAACCAGGGCTTGACATTAACACCCACCAACCCCCAAATGCGTAACGCAGTCACTCCAACTAGCCACTATATTTTATATATAATATATTCATTTTCAATTGTCTGTTGACAAAGCATCTGAAATAATAAACTAAGCGCAATGTAGTGATATCGTTTTTATATCAAAACTGAAATATCTAGAACACTTTTCCAATACACATTTTTCACAGAATAGACACACGATACCAGCATTCGATACATTTCTTTCTCGCTCTCTCATGATCTCTCAGACAGCGAGTTAACACACAAACCCGCCTCCCCTCACTCACTCGTTTCTTTTGCTCCGGATGAACATTGTTGGTGTTACAGAGCTTGGAATTTCGGCATTATTTTACTCATTCCCACAGATTTTGTGCTCACACCCAAACTGCACGCACATAAAACCTCCTCTTAATACTAAATTGAGGTTTCTTTTCCGCTGCTTATTGCACTTAAAAAGTCAAATACACACAAAATGTCAAAATGCCGGTCTTGGTGAGTTTTTACGTAAAGCCAGTCAGTTACGTTTTAAGCTAATGTAAACCATTGAGAAAGAAAACACATCTTTAACAGTATAATGGGTCCGATCCTAAAGTGACAGCAGCCTAATATACATGCTGCCAAATTATGAGATAATATTAAAATGTATATAAATGGCAGTTTTTCCATATGGTATCAATGTCAAAATTGTGTCCAGTGAAAATGTGAAAAAAAGTGTTTTTCTGTTTTCAAAAATGATTGTAATTTTTGTAAATGAGTAAACATTGTGTAAAAATGTGTGCATTAAATTCCCATAATTTTGTGTACATCTTATTTGCGATCATTATTTTCTGTATGCCATTTGAAAACCAAATGTTATAGTGTAATACTTTTTTGTTTAGCAAAGACCTGTTAGAAATAATCAAAAATTACTTTAAAGACAACTATCTTAAAATATTTATATTTCATATAAATGCAGTTTCTATTCATCAAAGAACCCCCCCCCCCAAAAAAGCAACATTATCTTTGTTTTCACAAAAATAGAAATATGTTCATCATTGATAATCAGAAATGTTTCTTGAGCAGCAAATCATAGAATGATTTCTGAAGAATCATGTGACACTGAAGACTGTAGTAATGATGCTGAAATTCAGCTTTGATCACATGAATAAATTACATTTTAAAATATGAACAGTTATTTTACATTTTTCTTTTAAACAATTTACACAATTTTTTACTGTATTTTTCATCAAATAATTGCAGCCTTGGAGAGCATAAAACACTTTCAAAAACATTTTAAAATCGTATTATTCCCAAACTTCTGAACGTTAGTCATGTATACATCCATATTGGCCATTTAAAAAACAAAAACAATATTTGGTCGACTACTAACTACTACTAATAGCAGAAGATGTGCATAAATGCACCTAAATGCAAAAATCCAGACTCAGACTAAAAGAGAAGACATATGCGGCCCAACATACACCCACCTCTCCTCCAGGTCGCTGCCAAACTGTAGTTCTCAGCCAGAATTCTCTTGGCCAGCTCCGGACGAGCGACCTGCAGGCCGCCACACAGGTGAAGCAGTCGGTGCAAGAGCGAGGGACTACAGAGAAAATAAAATACAATCTCAAATACTGTTTACCACATAAAACACCTTCTTTTACCCATTTGATGCTTCATACAGAACAGAACGGGAACATTCCCAATTCGCCAAACGTATGTTCGCGAGTGTAATGTCACTTCGTGTCAATGTCAATATGGCCTTTTCGTGCTCGTGCTGTGACGGGTTTCTGTGAGAAGGAAAATGTTAAGGGCCAGCAGTAGTTGGGAGATAAAACAGCCACCAAAGGGCAGACTTTAACCGGGGAGATGAGAGATATCAAAGAGGCTCTTATGAATGGCAGACCTCCCAGGAGCAGTATTAATTAATAAAGGCTTTACAGAGCCGCTGCCTGCTGGGAATGCAGACTGGCCCGTGTTTAATGACCGTCATTAAATTGAACACTCCATCAGAGCGCCACGGACCGGGCCAAATGCCACCTTCCATATTGAAGCTGTTGAGCCAATTATGAAGCGCTGGGTTAGAGGGGACAGTAGCTGCCGAGTGCGGTTCATTCAGCCGCGGGTCTGTTTATGGTGCCGAGATGAACAGAATGAGCTGCGTGTTTATGGCGGCGCTGCTTTCAATCTAATGCTTCCATGGTACATTTGTGATATATGGCTGACTATCTATACAATGCTTTTAAACATGCCTATCTTAAACTAGAATAAAAATATTATATTATTCACAGAAACTGGAATTGTATGTTTTTTTGCATTTTAATTAAGTTAAGATTTTTTTATAGATATTCATAAAATTAATAATAATTATATTCATAATAATAATTCACTTACATTATTTTAAATGTAACCCAGCAGCCACCTATAAAGCGAGTGTTTATTCAGTTGCACCATATATACATACTGGCTATAACATACCAGATTTACCCTCACTTAAACCCCACATACAAAAAGGACAACTGTGGTTGTTTACATAGCGAGCTTACGCTAATTGTAATTTCCAGTCTAACTGAAGGTTTTTTTTTTTATAGAAGACAAAATAAAATAAAATCTGGGAGGTTACTTAAATTATTATGTTATTTTTTTGTTGTCTCCTTTAATATGTTAACATGCATTCAAGTTAAAAAAACAAACAAACAAAAAAACATATATATATATGTATATATATATATACATTGTAGCTTCACTTCTCTAAACCCCTCCTGTCCGAGAGTCTACTCTGCTCTGATTGGTCAGATGGCTAAGTCAGTCTGTTGTGATTGGTCTATCACTTACAGCTTGTGACGGAAACCAAATAATGCCATTTACAATGTCTGAATTTCAGCTGTGGATCTTACTCAGCGCTTGAATACACAGTGATAAGAACAGTAAGGATGATGTCAGTTCTGTTTCATTCCTACTGACCGCCAGAGGCAGTGCAAAGCACTAGTGGATAATCGCTGCGCTAGCTAGATAGATCGAGAAGAATATAACAACAAAGTCACGTCATGACACAGACCGAGACGCGAGGATAAAACCCACAGCGACTCGGTGCCCAGCCTCTTTCGCTTTCTCGCTTTTGATAGGTTGTTGTTTTCACGCTGTCCCGTGCAGCTTACCTGAGTGGCGAGGATTCGCCCTCCCAAGCTGTGACAGCGCGCTCTACACTATCATCAGGACAGGACGGATATCTTGGATTTTTTCTCTTCATTACGTGAGTGTATACGTTGTGGTTGTGTCGGTGATACTCTGTGCTTCACGGTACTATCCGGTGGCTGGTTTCGACCGCGCTTAGGTTGCGTTCACCGCAGACCTATAACGTTATATCTGTCTATGTGATCATATCTTAGATTCATTGTATATTTGCCATTGTGCTAGTCATTGAATGCCTCGTGGTTCTATCCGAAGGCAGACTTGACTTTACGTTACTTGTGAGAGCGTTTCGTTATAGAATTTTCGGTTCTATCCGAAGATTTTTCAAACTGCTCAGTGGGTGTTATTACAGTTTTAAGTGCCTACGGTGCTAACCGAGGACGTGTTATTGAGGGAGTCATGGAACATAGCTCTCTCATCTCCGTTTCAAGTTGCAAGTTGTGTCCGAATACGCTTCTTCCCGACGACGGACACGATCGATGCCCATCATGTTTAGGCGCTCAACATCTGAAGGAGGCCCTGACTGATCCGTGTTTGCAATGTAGTATGCTACCGATGTCAGAGAGACAGCTTCGCCTTGCTGAGTTAGACGTTGACTCGCCGGTTAGCCTCGCACAACAGCCGCGATGCGCTCAAAAGCGTCGCGCGTCAGCAGCTGCCGGCGCTCCGCCGAGCAAGAAGAGATCTGTTACAGAAAGACAGTTCAGAACACTTGTTATCGAAGACTGTAGCGTCTCTCTCTTCAGAAATGATGGAGATGAAACGTCTTCTTCAGTCTCTACAACCCCCAGTGTCGGCCCCACATACTGAGAACACACCAGTGGATGAAAGTGATTTCCAACCCCCACATGCTATAGAATTTGACGCTCTCTCCATGAGCGCGTCTAATTCACATTTTCTTGATGGAGAATCGGTGGAACCTGACATACAACCCACCCTCCCAAACGATGTTTTGTCAAACCTATATGCTACAGGTGGTTCGAGCGGTGGGTCTGTACATTCATCGGGCGCAGGCCCATCTGCTCCAGACGATGTGTTATCTGTTCTGCAGATGGCAGTGGCTCGTTTGGGTCTTGACAAATCACCTGTCCAACCCATTCAAACCAATGTGTTTTTCAGACAAGCTGCCGATAATGTGTTCACAATGCCACCATGTAAGGATTTTGTGACGGAATTCTCCAGTGCACTTACCAGTCCCAATGTGCCTAGGAGGAGATCAAAGACAGCCCGCACTCTGGCCACAATGGCTGAGGCTGACTCCATTGGGCTAGGACGGGCACCGGAAATTGAACAGCCGGTTGCAGCTTTGGTGGTATCACCAGATGAGGCTCTAAGAGGCAATGTACGCTGCCCGAGTGCACAATGTGGACGTACTGACACTTTCTTAAAGAAGGCATACGAGTCGGTAGCCTATATAACTCGAGCTGAGAATACTATCTGCCAGCTGCTTCTTGCCTGCAATAACACATTAGAGTCAGCGAACGTTGACGCTGTACATCTCAGTTCTTACAGACGGCTCTGTTGACTATGGGTCATGTGACTCGGGAACTTGGGACACTTTCAGCGACCCTTCTAACAGCCCGGCGTCAGGTATGGCTTGCTCAGGCAAGGTTACCTGAAGATTGTAAGAAGACATTGAGAGAACTGCCAATTGTACCAGGACATCTTTTTGGCCCCAATGTTTCTGAGGTATTGGAGAAGAGAATGAAGTTGTCAGAAGCCACACGACAACTGACTCAGGTTCCACGAGCCCCACCTTTTAGAATGCCTCTGACTGCTGCTCGCCCACGCTATCCGGGCTCAGAGCATCGAGTGCGACAGCAGGACATTTCTCAGCTGCAGGCTCCACAGCGGCATAGAGGGGCTGAGGAGGCCCAAGGTCGTCGCCCGTTTCACCGTCACCAGCAGGGGAGACCACGTCAGCGCCCCCCCAGGGGTCCTAAAGGCAGAAGCCAAAAACCCTGAAGCTATGGGGCCGGCGGTCTGTCGTTTCACTGTGCAGCATCTACTTTACTGGGAAAATTCAGTGTCCGACCCCTGGGTTCTGGCGACTTTGAGCAGGGGATACACTCTGCAGTTCCGACGCCGGCCTCCCAAGTTTTCAGGAATCTTTCCAACAGTTGTCAAAGATGTAACCAGTTCAATGGCCCTTTCCTTAGAAATTCATTCACTGTTACTGAAAGGAGCCATAGAAAAAGTTCTTCCCCTCAGTCAGAGGGACGGGTTTTACTCCACGTACTTCCTTGTTCCAAAGAAAGATGGAGGTGTTGATCCAGTTCTGGACCTGAGACGCCTAAACGTGTTCTTGAAGTCTCTTCCTTTCCGAATGTTACGCACAGTCGACGTTCTTCGATCTGTGACGAAAGGAGACTGGTTCGTGAGTGTGGACTTGAAGGATGCTTACTTCCATATCCCCGTTGCTCCCCACCACAGGAAGTTCCTAAGATTCAGTTTTCAAAATCAAGCCTATCAGTTCAGAGTTCTACCATTCGGTCTATCTCTGGCTCCTCGTGTTTTCACAAGATGCATGAGTGCGGCCCTGTCTCCTCTTTGGTCCAAGGGCATGAGGATCCTGCCCTATTTAGACGATTGGCTGCTCTGTGCCCCAACAAGAAGACATGCGTTACACAACACCAGGATTGTGCTGGAGCATATCCAGAGGTTGGGCCTTACTGTGAACGAAATAAAGAGCCATCTGGTCCCAGTACAGACCATAACCTTCATAGGAATAACACTCGATTCAATCACAATGTCTGCCACATTGTCTCACGCACGAACAGACAATATTTGTCAGTTACTGACTCGTTTCGGTCAGGGGACAAAACATCCTTATGGTGTCCTTCTGCAACTAATGGGGATGTTAGCGGCCGCCGCATCCGTGATCCCTTTGGGCTTGCTTCACCTCAGGCCTCTTCAGAGGTGGAGCAACAGCTTAGGGCTAGATCCAGCGAGACATCGCCATTGCATGATTGTCGTTTCGCCTGCCTGTGTCCGTGCATTGAAACCCTGGAAAAAGGTAACATTTCTGAAAGCCGGTGTGCCTCTAGGGGTGGTTTCCTCCCGTTGGGAAGTGATCACGACCGATGCTTCACTAACAGGATGGGGGGGCAACTTGGAACCAGAGGGGTATTGGTGGTCACTGGTCACCCAGGGAGGCCTTAGAACACATCAACGTCCTGGAGTTGAAGGCAGTGTACTTAGCTCTACAACACTTCTTACCAAACCTGATGGGTCGTCATGTGCTTGTCCGGTCCGACAACACATCGACAGTCTTTCATTTGAATCATCAGGGCGGCACCAGGTCTCTTGCATCTTTACTGCTAACTCGCAAGATCCTCACATGGTCTCAGGGCCGGCAGGCCTCATTAAGGGCAGTTCATCTTCCGGGATTGGACAATGAAGTGGCGGATGCTCTGTCCAGGGATCTGGTGCTCCCGGGGGAATGGAGACTTCACCCGGATGTAGTGCATTTGATTTGGCAACGGTTTGGCAAGGCAGAGGTCGACCTGTTTGCATCGGAAATGACCACTCATTGCCGCTGGTGGTTCGCGAGAACCGAGACGTCCAGCCCATTGGGACAGGATGCATTAGCCCACAAATGGCCGAATTGCCTGTTGTATGCGTTCCCTCCATTTCCACTTCTGTGGGAAACGTTACATCGTATATTCCTATACAAGCACAGGGTGCTTTTAGTGGCACCTCGATGGCCATCCAGGCTATGGTTTCCTCTCCTTCTGAGTCTGTTACAAGGCGAACCATGGCAGCTTCCCACCAGACGGGACCTTCTCTCTCAGATGCACGGCCGTGTTTGGCACCCAGATCCAACTCATCTTCAGCTCTGGGTTTGGCCCTTGGGTCCAGATCACAGTTAATGGATTGTGAACCAGCAGTAGTGAACACTATCGGCAACGCAAGGGCTCCTTCGACACTACAGCTTTATGCTGCTCGTTGGAGGATATTTTCGTCTTGGTGTGGGGATCAAGGAATTGACCCAATTCACTGTTCTGTGCCGACAGTTTTGAGTTTCTTGCAACATCTATTTGATGACAACAGGGCGGCCTCCACCTTAAAAGTTTATGTTGCTGCCATATCGGCTTATCATGACCCGGTTGCTGGTGCTTCCCTTGGGTCTCATAACCTTGTTTGTAGTTTTCTGAAGGGAGCGAGGCGTTTAAAGCCCGTTCGTTCTACTCCCTTTCCTGTATGGGACTTACCGCTTGTTCTAGAGTCCCTTTGTACATCACCATTTGAGCCGTTAGCTGTGGCAGATATTAAGTGGTTGTCCTTAAAAGTGTCTTTTTTGTTGGCCGTTGCTTCCACTAAACGTGTTGGTGAACTTCATGCCTTGTCAGTGAGCGAATCGTGTTTACGCTGGTTACCAGAGGATTCTGGGGTCATTCTTCGGCCTAATCCAGCCTTTCTCCCTAAAGTTTTGTTACCACAATTTGTGAATCAGTCTATTCATCTGGCGGCTTTTCAGCCGCCTTTCAATCACTCAGATACAGATGGGGGGTCTCATCTTCTGTGTCCTGTACGAGCTTTAAAGCACTATGTTAAGTCTACCGCTTCCTTCAGACAGACGGATCAGTTGTTCGTCTGTTATGGTGAGGTACGCAAGGGTGCACCTTTATCCAAACAGAGATTATCACGCTGGAGTGTCGAGACGATAAAGTTAGCGTATAATAAATCTCATAAGCCCTTACCAACGGGTATTACTTGTCACTCCACTAGGGCCGTGTCTTCGTCTTGGGCCACTTTACGGGGAGTTTCCTTGGCAGATGTCTGCGAAGCTGCTACCTGGTCTTCTCCATGTACCTTCGCGCGGTTCTACAAGATCAACGTGGCTGCTTCCCATGATGTGAGCTCTGCAGTCCTTCTGGAGCAATCCTGATGTTTCAGGTGGGTGGCATTCCTCATGACTGTGTTGATATGCGTCATCCACTAGTGCTTTGCACTGCCTCTGGCGGTCAGTAGGAATGAAACAGAACGCTAGTTACGTATGTAACTGTGGTTCTGTGAATTCCGGATGACCGCCAGAGTCCCTCGTCACTTGGAATGCGCGAGAAAGCATTCTGAGGCTGGGCACCGAGTCGCTGTGGGTTTTATCCTCGCGTCTCGGTCTGCGTCATGACGTGACTTTGTTGTTATATTCTTCTCGATCTATCTAGCTAGCGCAGCGATTATCCACTAGTGCTTTGCACTGCCTCTGGCGGTCATCCGGAATTCACAGAACCACAGTTACATACGTAACTAGCGTTTTTTTGTATCAATCCCAGTGCGAATCTCATGCTTTTGAAGTGCATGCAGAAATTAAACAAATTAAAAAAATATATCTTTTTTTAACAAAGTGTCAACAACACAAACCAAACTCTTCCAGTCTTAGCTACATCTACAGTGTTTGAGGGTCAAAGTAGACATTGTTCACGGGCAGCCAATGAAGCCACATTATTCAAATGTGTCACAAGCCTATGTAGGATCATGCAGGAAGTAAGACTGGAATTACTGACGAGTGACGACTCGTTTTGGCAGAATTGGTTTCTTTTAGTGCTGGGCCGTTATCGGCGTTAACGTGCTGCGTTAACGTGAGACTCTTATCGGGCTATAAAAAAAATATCGCCGTTAATCTAAGTTGGGTTGGGATCATAAATAGCATTTTCGAATATTGTTATTTTCGCGCAATTCTAATGTGTAGTATGACATAATTGACGCCGCGCCTACTGTCACAGATCGCGCAGCAGGGTATTTTCCTGTCAGGGACACAAGGTGTACTTTTACTTTGTTATGTTGGGCGACGTTCCTCTCGTTCCTTTATGTTAATGCAATACGTTGTTAAATGAGTTTATTCCAAGCGCGCTGTATCCTTTGTATGGGCATGAGCGATGCTCATTTACAAATGAATCACTCTTTTGAGTCGATTCTGTTCAAAGACTTCATCAAACAAGTTGTCAGATCTGTTAAATCGATTCGCGAAACAGTTGATCTGTTCAGTTCCTCGCGCACTGAATCGTCTGAACTCTGAAGCACTTTCAATTTACACTCGAGGAGTCGTAAGTAACAGGAAGATTTAAGAACATCAAGAGCGTTGGATGAAGTGGCCGTGGATCTACAGTTTAGTCTAGTGAAAGCAAATCTGCAAATGCATCATATCTTTGCCAGCGATGAAGATCTTTATTAGTTGAACATCTTCGTAAACTGTCTGTGAATGAATGATTCCACAGGACGATACATTCGAGTTCATTTCATTCAGGTAATACATTTTACAACCAAACAGATTATTACGCCACGATAGCACTACTATAAAAGTATGACATTATCCGGGTTTTGGACATACATTCATTTATAGGCTACAAAAAAAACGCTTCAGAGCGTCGGCGCACTTTAACAGGTTAAATAAGCTACCATTGTCCACAGTTTATGAAATGAACACCCGCCATCCCGAGGTAATGTGTGTGTATTGCGCAGTGGCATAATCACACGAATAGTTTACATTGATTGAAACTAATTTGTTTAAAAAGGAGGCTATTGCATTAACAAGGCAGGTTCACATAAAATCATTATGACATATGATGACATTATTTTTTGATCTAACGAGCATTGGCGATGCAAAAACGGACTGTCGTGCGTATTGGTTTTTTACTTCTTCCAATTACTATGTTAAAAAAAAAAACAAAGAAAACATGTTACTTGTTCAATAGCTTGTTTTCACGTGACGTCACGCCACTGCGTTGCCATGGCGCGAAATGCAGATGGAGGGCAGGAAGTGATTTTCTATATTTAGGAAGCACTATAACAAACTCAAAATGCCTATGTTTTGCGTCGTTTATGGTTGCTCAAATCGATCAAACCACGAGGAGTTTTTATCGTGTGCCAAAAGTTGTTGTTCATAAGGGGGAAAAATACAAGAAATTGACAGAAAAACACCGGGGAAAATGCCTTGCAAACCTACGTCTGCGGTCGGGAGGAGCCGAATGGGAAAATGCCCGTGTGTGTGTGTGCAGCAGTGTTGTGCAAGTTACTTCCAAACTGGAATACATTATATATTACATGTTACTGTTATTTAAAAGTAATTCATTACCTTACAATATTACTGTCTCAGAATTGTAATGCGTTACATTACTCCTGTATTACTTTTGAGTTACTTTCACCAAAATAAATATACAGAAGTAGAACTTAACATTCTAAAATGACTAGGGCTTTAACGATATGCGATATGAAACCAAAATCGCGACACTCAGATCCACAAACCTGCAGAATCGCGACATACCCCTTCCAACTCCAAGTCAAGAGTTATCCATACCGTTCAGATCCAATGCTACCACATCTTTAAATTACTATTAGTATTATTCGAAGTTAACTTAACATTATAAAATACGTAGACCTACACCACAAAACAAGTTGAGGATAAATTATTTAAAATTTGGGAATTCCAGCGTTATGGACATGACTTGTCATGTCTGTCAAAACTTGAAAAATGACTGTCAAAACTTGAAAAATAAATTCTCAGAAAATGCATTAATACCAAAATATTAAAACGTCTGTTTATCCATAGGCTCCTCCCTGAAAGGAGTCCAGACATTAGAAAAATATCAGTCTACACATGCATTTTATATTTAGGGAAATAGACAGTCATGCGTGACAAAAAAAATCTTAAACTTTTAGGAGGCAACGATTTTTGTTGTTGTAATATTGTGAATTACACTGCGCAAATCGGATGAAGAAGGGTTGGCTCTCCACCGAACATAAAATATTTATTTTATTTTATTTTTCGTGTTCGCATTTATGAGGAAAAAACAATGTTACAGACGTGACAGTTCTCCGTTACGGACGCGAGCGCTCTGAAGCGGCACTAAAAGACTGCTTTAAAACTTTCACAAAGACCTTACACAGAAGACACAAAGCCTTTCTTTAAAGTGAATTTCGTTTTGTATTAATTGTATCTTAATTTTAATCTATGTTTCATCAACCAATTGCCTGGATTTTAAATATAGCAGACGATTATAAATAATCACGACACGGAGGACAATTCACTCATAAATGAACTGAAACTCAGCGTATAAGTTAGCCTATTCACGGACCTGAAAAATATATCTATATTGAAATGTCTACTTGTAAAACAGAACAATTCAAAACGAAAGAAAACAGACTGCTCTCTGCTTATGAAATGAAATGTGCATTTCTCTCTGGCGCACTCCTACTGCGAAGATCGCGAGTCAGCATCGTCAACTTCATCCTGCCTTTATTAATAAACAAGTAAAATGTCTCCTTGCTATATTTGACATATTCATAATCATTGCTTTTGCCGGTTCTTTGTGACAGCTCTTAGGTGCTTTATCGGCAGCGCCGCTTCCCTTAAATGAACGCGTCACCACCGCATCAAAAACATGATTGCGTGATAAAAACATGAAAAATACCACATAAACATAGCCTAACTGTTTAGAAAGAAAACACAGAACGAATAGCCTAATGCGCATACGTCCATCTTGCTAATGCACAGTCTTCTTCATGCCATCTTCACCATTAGCCGCTTGTCCACTGGCCAGCGCGCACACAGAGGCCGAAATCATACCTCACGGCACTCCTGTAAAAAATAAATCGCTATACAAATATATCAGACGCTGCCATATAGTTTTTATTAACAGACTTGGACACCACACGCGGCTATTGACTGACCACGAACAGGTAATTTTGCCTGCTTGTCTCGCGGTCTTGCTGTGTAGGCTTTTTTTTTTTTTTTTTTTTACAATTAAAACTAAAAGTCTGTTGTAACTTGTAACGCAAGCCTTACTGAACATGTACCGAGTAAAATATTACTGAAAATTGATTAGTAATGCCTTACACTACTGCGTTACAGCAAAAAGTAATATGTTACTGTAATGCATTACTTTTGTAACGCGTTACTCCCAACACTGGTGTGCAGTGATCACCAGTGTTGGGAGTAACGCGTTACAAAAGTAATGCATTACAGTAACATATTACTTTTTGCTGTAACGCAGTAGTGTAAGGCATTACTAATCAATTTTCAGTAATATTTTACTCGGTACATGTTCAGTAAGGCTTGCGTTACAAGTTACAACAGACTTTTAGTTTTAATTGTAAAAAAAAAAAAAAAAAAAAGCCTACACAGCAAGACCGCGAGACAAGCAGGCAAAATTACCTGTTCGTGGTCAGTCAATAGCCGCGTGTGGTGTCCAAGTCTGTTAATAAAAACTATATGGCAGCGTCTGATATATTTGTATAGCGATTTATTTTTTACAGGAGTGCCGTGAGGTATGATTTCGGCCTCTGTGTGCGCGCTGGCCAGTGGACAAGCGGCTAATGGTGAAGATGGCATGAAGAAGACTGTGCATTAGCAAGATGGACGTATGCGCATTAGGCTATTCGTTCTGTGTTTTCTTTCTAAACAGTTAGGCTATGTTTATGTGGTATTTTTCATGTTTTTATCACGCAATCATGTTTTTGATGCGGTGGTGACGCGTTCATTTAAGGGAAGCGGCGCTGCCGATAAAGCACCTAAGAGCTGTCACAAAGAACCGGCAAAAGCAATGATTATGAATATGTCAAATATAGCAAGGAGACATTTTACTTGTTTATTAATAAAGGCAGGATGAAGTTGACGATGCTGACTCGCGATCTTCGCAGTAGGAGTGCGCCAGAGAGAAATGCACATTTCATTTCATAAGCAGAGAGCAGTCTGTTTTCTTTCGTTTTGAATTGTTCTGTTTTACAAGTAGACATTTCAATATAGATATATTTTTCAGGTCCGTGAATAGGCTAACTTATACGCTGAGTTTCAGTTCATTTATGAGTGAATTGTCCTCCGTGTCGTGATTATTTATAATCGTCTGCTATATTTAAAATCCAGGCAATTGGTTGATGAAACATAGATTAAAATTAAGATACAATTAATACAAAACGAAATTCACTTTAAAGAAAGGCTTTGTGTCTTCTGTGTAAGGTCTTTGTGAAAGTTTTAAAGCAGTCTTTTAGTGCCGCTTCAGAGCGCTCGCGTCCGTAACGGAGAACTGTCACGTCTGTAACATTGTTTTTTCCTCATAAATGCGAACACGAAAAATAAAATAAAATAAATATTTTATGTTCGGTGGAGAGCCAACCCTTCTTCATCCGATTTGCGCAGTGTAATTCACAATATTACAACAACAAAAATCGTTGCCTCCTAAAAGTTTAAGATTTTTTTTGTCACGCATGACTGTCTATTTCCCTAAATATAAAATGCATGTGTAGACTGATATTTTTCTAATGTCTGGACTCCTTTCAGGGAGGAGCCTATGGATAAACAGACGTTTTAATATTTTGGTATTAATGCATTTTCTGAGAATTTATTTTTCAAGTTTTGACAGTCATTTTTCAAGTTTTGACAGACATGACAAGTCATGTCCATAACGCTGGAATTCCCAAATTTTAAATAATTTATCCTCAACTTGTTTTGTGGTGTAGGTCTCCTACGTATTTTATAATGTTAAGTTAACTTCGAATAATACTAATAGTAATTTAAAGATGTGGTAGCATTGGATCTGAACGGTATGGATAACTCTTGACTTGGAGTTGGAAGGGGTATGTCGCGATTCTGCAGGTTTGTGGATCTGAGTGTCGCGATTTTGGTTTCATATCGCATATCGTTAAAGCCCTAGTCATTTTAGAATGTTAAGTTCTACTTCTGTATATTTATTTTGGTGAAAGTAACTCAAAAGTAATACAGGAGTAATGTAACGCATTACAATTCTGAGACAGTAATATTGTAAGGTAATGAATTACTTTTAAATAACAGTAACATGTAATATATAATGTATTCCAGTTTGGAAGTAACTTGCACAACACTGGTGATCACTTCGTCAAATGTGAGTTAATACATTATTTATGTGGCTTATAATTACATAATTCAGGTGTTTAAATACACTTATGTGGCTGTTTGTGTAACGTACCAGTTTCCAAACTTTGTAAAGTCAAAGTATGTCTGTAAGACGAGGTAGTTGCTGATATCTACCGCCTCGATGGCAGGCAAATCTCTCAATTCAGTTGAAAATCGGTCCTCTTCATAACGTAAGGATCATGTCCAACATATGTTTCGATTTTCTGTTTATATATTTCTCTTGTAATAGCCTCAAAAGTAGTACAGTACGGACTTTCCTCCATCTCGTCCATTGCGCTCTTCACTTCCTGCCCTCCATCTGAATTTCGCGCGTCAACACAATCACGTGACTGCAAACCACCTATTAATAAACAGTTTGTTTGATGACAAATCGCTAAAGATGAAATTGGCCTCCCTTTCTGTCATTGCGTTTTTTTTGTTTTGTTTTTTTAACGATATTCGACTTTTGCTCCTCGATTGTCGAATGGCATTTTTGGCAGAAATGCACATCCCTATGCGAGGCGAACTACTTAAAGACTTACTTTTAGTCATTATTTGGGTAGCACACATATTCTAAATGCCTTCGGGAAAATTCAAATGAGCCATTTTAATCTAGATTAATTTTCAAATTAATCTAGATTAATCTAGATTAAAAAAATTAATCTATGCCCACCTCTAGTTTCTTTCTTTTGGGAGACAATAACTTTATTTATTGTGCACCTTCAACTCTGAAACAACCCTTTTACATTCACAAACAGCTGTAATGCACACTGCATGAAGGGTAATATCTGAAAAAAGCATAATAGGGGCACTTTAAATCAGAGCAACCAGACAATCTTAAAATAAAAGTAATTTTGTTTCTACTATGGGTTGGGATCACAGGGTACCTCATGATATGACACGATACACTAATCGGTACATGGCTCACAACACCGATAATATCACGATACAGCAATTCTGCGATAATCAATCTATTGTTAGACAATCCTATGATACATCACATTAGCTGTCTAGCTATGAAAACAAAATGCCCATGAAAAGGTTAAGTGCAGGTTTTCTCTCTTTATTAAAGTCCAAACTGTTAGAAAACAGCACAAAAAGGTTTTCAGTCTGTAAATTAAATGTAACTTTTTATGTGAATTAGGCCTACACATTTAACGCTTATACTTTTTAAAAGCTTAAACTTTTCTTTGTGTGTAAACTGACACATTTACCTGCTTATCAACTTTTATATAAACCTGGTACATTTCAAAATTTACCAACCTCTTTTATTTAAACCTGGGAAGTGGGAACATCTCAGTGTTTACCAGCTTTCTTATAAAAAAAAAAACTGGGAATAGTGTTGTCAAAGGTATCAACTTGGGTATTTTAACATTTTAATAATGTGACGATACTAGCATTTCCCCCTAGCATTTTGAGCACTGTTGAACGTATTCTTAAACATCCTATTGGCCATTATGTCTGTGACTGGCTACAATGATCAACGCTTCAAAAACATGTTTTAAATAGACATCTTTGACGCTCGAGCGGTTACACAGATACACACGGGAGCGTTTGAAAGCAGGCTTTCCGCTGCTAGATGTGTATCTGTGTAAGCGCTCAGTGAAGAGCATCAAAGATTTCTATTTACAACATGTCTGTCCCCATAAATGGTATAAAAACTGAAGTGGGTCCAGACTTTGGACTTAAACGTGGCTGGGGCATCTATTATTTTACTCACACTGCTGTCCGCCATCCCATTAAAAACCCCTTTATCTCAGGCTAGTTAACTTATGTTCAGGTTTCCTTCATTCATGTGTTGAGCCGTTCCTTGAGGAGCCATGAAGTAGCAACACTGGGAGCAGGGAAATTTATTTAGAGCGCCTTATTTTAATAATTAAAATATTGATATTTGGCGCTAACGTATCGATTCTCGCATTGCACGGAGAAGAACAACGATATATTGCCCTATCGATATTTTGTCCCACCCCTAGTTTCTATCATTTAATTTTTGTTAACAGTAAACAAAAATAACTGCTAGATTTTATTTTTGTAACCTGCTAATTAACATTCTAGTTTGACACATGAGAACAAACCTGATTGGTTCTCACACGCCAAACAAGCACGTTTGAGCTTCCGATTACCATATTGGATGTGCACTGATCAATGTTTATATGTGAATAAATTAAATCTATTCACCATATACAGCAATCATGCCTCTTTAGAAGAATTGGATTGAACTGCTCAAATCATAAGGATTACAATGTCTTAATGAACTTTTTGAAGCTTGAATTTTTTAGTTAGACTTTCAATAGATGTACAGAAATTATAAAAGAATATTAAAAATATCATCTTTTGTGTTTCAACTCACTTTTGTGTGAGTAAATCATGACAAATTTCATTTTTGTGTTAAGCAAGTAAGGGCGGTTTAAATTCTGAAATAATTAGTAGTAGGAAATTATGTAAAATACACAAAAATGTTGTTGGGCTTCTCAGCAATAATACAAGCTCAACAACTCTACAGATAAAAAAAAGGTCAGTAAAGTAAATGTGTTCTGGTTTAATGAAAAAGCTGCTAGTGTCATGATAGGCTGTCTAGCGATTTTATGACTTCATTATTAAAGATCATTTGCTAATTGAGGAGTTGCATTTATGACAAGGTCATTTTATTAAAGAAGCCTTGTTTCTAGACACTATAGAAGTGTGATCAGAAATGAGGACAGGGTACCCACCAGAACCTCTCTCTGGGCGGCCGGGGTTCTGTAGTGTCCCACAGCCTGGAGCTTTTAATGGCGTCCTGTACTCTCTCATCTTGATTCTCAATCTGATTGGCTGGATCTTCAGCCAGGGTGAGAATCTGAGCAGGTAAACCTTTAATGATGACTGACTTACTGAGCCAGAGGGCTTGTCGAACACCTACAAACAGATCACAATCATATATTATCCGCTGTCACATATCAAACCAAAATTTGTGTGTGTGTGTGTGTGTGTGTCTATACAATGTTATCGTGAGAGAGAGAAAAATTAAATAACTTCACCCACACTAACGCAAAGAAAAAAAACTATCACTACCTTCCAGCACATTCGTCCTCTGATTAAACATGTAACAGGGTTTGTCTTTATGCAGAGGCATGTCTTCTAGTTTAGGGGACGTATAGTGACTCGGGTCTTTCCATCCACGGTCCCAGGGAGGAAACCTAGGCTTTGCCAGTCCAGGTACAAAGTGCATCCTGTCAGCGTAAGTGATCGGCTCCAGTCCGGCTATTTCGTGGACCACCCGAGGTTTTTTCCTCGGAAGAATCTTCCCATATAAACAAGAGCTGGTGGACAAGAAGCGACGTCCATGAGGAATCACGTAGAGGACACTATGACAGTCTTTTGGTTTGCAGTTTTTTAGTTATTTTAAATGCCGGTGTCCTTATTATTTGCACTGTTGCGTTAAACATTTTACCAAAAGTATACAACAGATGTCTAAAATTGATATATTAGCCAAAAAAACTACTAAACAATGATGCTCGTCGCTATGTCATTTTCTCGCTGCACTCAGGAGGCGTCCATGATTGTGTGACGTCACGCAGTGAGTGTGTTCTTCTGGAGTCAGTGAATGTCGTGTTGACTGACATCATCACTGCCATCTATTGATGAGTGCAGTTATTCAGGACTGAAGCTGCTTCGTACTCAAAGCCACCGATCTGTGTTCATAATATAATATATCATATAATATTCATAACAAAAAAAATCTATCTAAACCTATTTTCTTGCCATTCCAAAATGACTTGGTGTTGTTGGTGTTTAAATGTAATTTATGTGTAACATAAATATTTGTAAAATAAAAAGGTTTTGAAAGTCTACAATATGATATAATATAAAACGTAATATTTGTGTGCCATTTGCTGTTTTTTAAATCATATAGGCCTATGTAACATGAAACAAAATATGTAGTATAATATTTTTTAAAGATTCTGTTTTATTATTTGTCTTTATTATATTGTATTTATTATTTCTTCTTGTATCAGAGTATCAACATATTTTGTAAAATACAATGTTTTTGAAAGTCTGCCTCGATTGTTTAAATATAATGTAATGTATTATATAATATAATATTTTTTGTGCCATTTGGATTTTTAAATCAATATGTAACATGTAACAAAATATAAATTATAGCCTAATATTTTTTAAAGATTCATTTTTATTATTAGTCTTTATTATTTGTTCTTGTATCAGTGTCTTGTTTTAATATAAAAAAGTAAGTCCCGTTTTTGTATTGTTTGAATAATAATACCCAAACCTCCCATTTTAACCTACTAAAAATAATAATAATTCCCATTATTAAAATAGGTCTATTTCATAGCTTTGCCCTGTTGAATTGCATATAATAATAGTATATGCGTGTAAACTTTAAAACATCAGCAGCACTAAGACTGCTTGTAATACATGTGGTCATCTGCGTGTCCCTTCCTCTTATCAACTTAAAACACACAGCTTGTTCCATGTGCACGATACACTCATTAACATTTCATGGCTTTCTCTCCGAACAGTGTATTGACAAGCCACCTGCGTGCATTTGATAGTCCTCATTAAAATTTAGTTGGAGCGCCAAAGAGTGGACAACCTATCCAATTGCCCCAGAACGAGAGTAGTCCAAAGAATGAGGAGCTTTAACATTACTCCTGTTCTCTGAACTCTGCAGGATAGTATGTGCACTTAATGCTGCATGCTAAAAGACACAACATGGTTTTAAGGATAAATGTCTTCATTCATGTCTTGTTCATTGCTGGAAAGGTCACCTCCAAGAAAGGTAGGATGGCTTCCTATCACATGGGTGAAAGTGCACACCTTATGAATGTTGTACCATTGTAAACAACTCAGCTTGTAAGAAAGCTTCCTAATTATGTGATTGTTTTATGCCTGTGCATCTTTGTCTTAAACACAAGTATCCTCAAAAGTCGTTATTGATTCCGTAACGCATACTGATAAAATGTAATAAGATGCTTTGGTTTTGATTCAACTGTATGTAATATTTGAATAGGTGTTAAATGTGGAGGAATCCTCTCTGCAAGCAGTGGCAATGTGTCAAGCCCTAATTTCCCAGGCCTGTACCCTTATAACACTGAATGCACCTGGTTGATAGTGGTCTCAGAAGGCTCTTCCGTACTGTTAACCTTCCAACACTTTGAGCTGGAATACCACACAGACTGTGCTTACGACTACATCAAGATATACAACGGCATCTCCGAGGATGAGGGCAACCTCCTGGGGAAGTTCTGTGGAGACGTGTCTCCGCCTCAGTTCAGCTCGTCCTGGAACGTCATGTCCATTATCTTCCATTCAGACCGCCATGTCGCACGCAAGGGTTTCTCGGTGGGCTATAGGAAAGGTGAGGAGTGCAACTGAACATTGCTTGAATATCAGTCAATATGCAGTTCAAGGCAATATGATTTGTTCCTCGGTTTGTAAAATATTGCGTTTACTGTAATCCATTTAGAATGGAAGTCTATGGGAGACAGTTGTAGGAGAATACATATTGTTTTGGAAGTATTGCCACAAAACTTCAACATTATTTGATAACAAAAGCCTAGTGTGATGAAATTGCTTACTAACCTTGTTATAATCCATCTTTCAACTCCTGTCATGACCATTTAATGCTTATAATGCACAAAAACAGTCATAACTTAAAGAGGTAGCTCACACGTTCCTCATATAAAGTGATCAAGTTTCTTCAGAAAATGTGGACTAAACCGCTCGAGTCAAATGGATTCGTTTTACGATCACTTTATGAACTTTTTGAAGCGACAAAGGGGTAGTTGTGGATGGCAATGGGACAGAAATATCTCAGATTTAAATCTTCATTTGTGTTTTACGGGTTTAGAACAACATGAGGGTGAGTAATGCATTTTTTTAATTTTTGGGTGAATCCTATACTATTTTCCATTAAAAAAAAACATATTGTATCTGATATCTTCTCATTAATGAGTGAATATGCAAACATTTTAAAGTTTTGCATATCACATGTTATGACAAACTTGCTGCTTTTTGATTAATTAAAATTGTAAAATGTAATTTAAACAAACTACACCTAAACCACTGAGATACAAGAAAAATCTATTTTTTATCAATATTTATGAGAACTTATTTTCGAATATTTTGTAATAAAACATTTATAAGAATGTATTTGTCATATAATTACCAGTGTTAACTCCATTAAAATCAATGGATTTAATTAAATTCCTTTGAACTTATAACTCATGACTCCTCAAAAACAGTCACAAATATATAAACAGTCACATAATTATATTAATTTTACATGCATAAACACTTGATACATTTGTATGATGCAATTGTTATTCCTGGTTCGATGGTCTTTGATTGTCATTCTAAAAATTATATGTTTTTTAAAAAAAAATAGAAATAGCTAATTTCTGGGTCACAAATAACCCAAAATGCATCCAGTAAAGTTCACTTTCACACACAATTGTATAAATTAATCTATAAATTTGTTTCTCTCTCTAAAACAGATATGTGCGGTGGGGTTTTGACCGGTCTTTCAGGAGTCATCTCAAGCCCAGGTCATCCACAAGACTACAGCAACAATGCCGACTGCTCCTGGACAGTACATGTGTCCAATCAGAGCGTAGTCAGCCTGGTGTTTCTCGACTTTCAGTTGGAAAACAACGAGGGGTGCAACTTTGATTACGTGGCTCTCTTTGATGGCCCCACTGTTAAACACCATCACCTGGGCAATTACTGCGGTAATGAGAGACCTCCCAACACCGTCACCACATCAAACCAACTGCTGGTGGTCTTCAAATCTGACTTAACATCGGAGGGAGAGGTTTTAAAGCCTACTACTACTCAGGTGAGACACTTGTTGTCATACAAGATGCATATTAACATTTCAAGTGTATAATCCTTGATCTTGCTGTTTTTTTAAAGGAGAGTGCCAGCAAATACTTCAAAATATCATTGGGAACTTTACTAGCCCTCACTTCCCAGACATCTATCCCAATAACATCAACTGCCACTGGACAATCACTCTAGCGGCCGGCTACAGGGTCAAGCTATTTTTTCCCTTTCTGGAGCTTGAGGACCGGAACAGCCTGACCGACATGTGCAACTATGACTCTGTGTCTGTGTACGATGGGGACAGTGAGACTGACACTCTGTTGGGCCAGTGGTGTGGTAGTGAACAGCCTCCATCATTGACCTCTAAGGGAAATAAACTATTGCTTGTTCTCAACACTGACCGTAACTATGCCTTTAAGGGCTTCACGGCCTCCTACATAGGAGGTGAGTGCTCACATATCACCGTTTGAATTCATCCTTCTAAAAGGAACCAAATGATATTCCATTACATTTATTTAGTGAATCAATAACATACAGCATGTAGAATTCAACACATTCAGTATACAAAAAGACACAAGTATGACTGGTTGTTCATATGACATACACATTATGCATATTTTTTAGTGGTTCACGCTTGAAAGTAAATGTTTCAAAAGGTTTTTTTCACAGCAATGCCATTGTTCAACAAATAACCTTTAAAGGGATAGTTCACCCAAAAATGAAAATCCTGTCAGTAAGTACTCACCCTCATGTCGTTCCAACCCCGTAAGACTTTCGTTCATCTTCGGAACACAAATGAAGATATTTGTGATTAAATCTGAGAGCTGAATCAGAACCATCTGACCATCTGAACCAGAAACGTTGCGAAATAACACTACGTGAAATCTCCAGGCCCAAAGAGAATACTTGAATAAAGTCGCTATTTTAGTTTGTTATTTGGGCTCAGAAAATATTCTCGTAGCTCGATAAACTTAAGATTGAGCCACTGTAGTCAGTTGGACTATTTTAACGATTTCTTTAATAACTTTTTGGGGCTGTCAAGTTTCAATCCATTAGAAGCCTTTGGAGGAGTGATCCAGCTCTCAGATTTAATCAAAAATATCTTAAAGTAACACTAAGTAAAAATTTTCAACCTTCATAATATATTTCCAAGACCCTTGTGATGGTACATCGACTTAAAATAAGTTAAATGACTCGTCTACCATAGCCTGACGGGGTCTGTATCGCTTTTACTGGCACTATGTAACTTCGGGTTTCGGGTAGGAACCCATGCACAAAAAGAACTACACAATTCGACTGCTTTACGTCAAGCGTTACAATAGTCATTATTTCGTTTCTAATGTCACAATACATAATCCTTTCATGAAATCATGTAACATACTCTACCTTGTCTGTGGACATCGTTCATTCTAAAGCCGGTGCTGGATAAACAGCGAGCGTGCGTGCGACGGTAGGCTAAATTATTTACGACAGCGGCAATGGACAATTTCGTTTCCAACCAGTAGGGCGACCGGAGAGGAAAAATCCTTAGTGTTACTTTAATTTGTGTTCCAAAGATGAACGAAAGTCTTACGGGGTTGGAACGACATGAGGGTGAGTAATTATTGGCAGAATTTTCATTTTTGGGTGAACTATCCCTTTAAGTGTATAGTTTTTAAAAGAACAATCTTTTCTTATGTAGAACATTTAAAAATATAAGAGCCTTTCCCCACTATAAAGAAACTTTTGAGGTTCTTCATGGAACCATCAATCAAGAGTGTAGCTATAAATAATGCCTGAGTTACCTCATATTTGTTGTTGTTATTTGAGTTTGTTTTTTGCAACCGGTTTAAATTATCCATGGTCCATTTTTCTAAAAAAAAACTTTACCCATCCTCTCCTCCCTTACCTGTAAGAAATCCTTCCGTCGCGGGTCAAAACGACCTGAAGCCCTAATATTATACAATTTAATTTTTGACTATATGATGTTAGGAGAGAGAATGTACACAATTTCCCGCCAAATCCGCCCCTACAGTTATAAAATATAATTTATTATAGGTCTATCAAAAGTGTATTATTTGGGTAGGCTACATGGTTTGGAAGATGGGTTTAAAAAGCACTATCTCATTAATTAAAATTTGTTTTGTTTTTTTCAAAAAGTTATAGTTTTTATGACAGTGTATATAGTGTAACTCCAATATAGTTTATGACTCCAAAAAAAGTTGATTAAGAATGTATTACTGAGATTATCTCATTAGTTAGTAACAATTGCATTTATTCCTCAAAACAAGTACTAAAATAATAGTCAAATTCAGCATTAAATATCATATATTCATTGACCTCAACCTGAATACTTGATGTTGTGTTGTTGTCTTTGTGTTGCAGTGGTGCCAGTCAATGTAAGCTGCACACGGACTGAGTTTCAGATTCAGGTCTCCAGACAGGCTTTACCTCAGCTGGACCGTGAAAAAGTTTACCTGGGGAATCCATCCTGTTCGGCCCAGCTGACAGAAACATCATACAAAATTCTAGCCCGTTTTGTCAACTGTGGAACTGCAGGACAGGTATATAAGAGACACTGGTTAAAGTGCAGATTCTTTTTTGGGACACCACACTTAAAACACCCCTAGTTTCCTACACTTTTCTCAGGGGCGGTCCTAGGTCTAATTCAGATGTAAACAAATCCCCTATAGCAGCTTTTAAATATGGCTTTATATTAATGATGCCTCATATCCTATCTGATCTTCTGCAGAAACGTCAAAACATCACCATGTTGGTCAACTCGCTTTACATCGACTTCTCTGATGGGCCGCAGCAGAATATTCAGGAATATGAGGTGCAGTGTGACGCCCAGAAGAAGGTGGCCATGGCCAACATTATCTCAGTTGAGGAACGTATCCGGCTCAACGAACTGGCCCGTCTGGCCCAGGAATCAAACAACAAGAAAGTCGAAGAAGAAAGTGAACCGCATGACACCAGTGACATCATCTTCATCAGTATCTGTGTTCTGGCTGTCATCCTCATGTTAATTGCTATTGTGTGGTTGGTGCTCCTATAGACCTTGTGCGCCAGAGAAACAAGCGTGCAGCCCTCTTTTGTCTTTAAACTTCCTTTTGAAGTTGCTCTGTATATTTCTATGGCATCACTGTCGGAGAGGAATTAGCTGGTGAAGTGGATTTACTTATTGTAGCATTAACGAACGTTATCATGAGCATTGTTATGTTTGATGCCATAACAAATGTCAGTAGAATGGGAAGATTATAAAACGAGCGGTTCATTCATAAATCCCTGCATGCTGTGGAAATACAAACCAGAAGACAGAACACAACGAGCGGGGCTACATAGGGTCTATAGGAGCGCCACACAATGAATACATAAGGACTCTATTTTTATACTTTTTTTATGTACACTGGAGTGGCCACTGGTCCAAAGTTTGGAAAAATTAAGGTTTTTTTGTGTGTTTTTGAAAGAAGTCTCTTATGCTCACTAAGGTTGCTTGTATTTGATCAAAAATATTGTGTATAAATACAGTAAGTTTTGTGAAAAAATATTACATTTTGAAATAACTTTCTATTTTAATGTAATTTATCCTGTGATGTAAAGCTGAATTTTCATCCTTCAGACATCATGTGACACTGAACGACTGGAGTAATGATTATGAAAATTCAGCTTTGCATCATAGGAATAATACATTACATTTTACACATTAAAATAGTAAACAGTTATTTAAGTTGTTATTTTATTTCACAATATAACTGGTTTTACTGTATCTTTGATCAAATAAACGCAGCATTTGTGAGCATAAGAGACTTCTTTCAAAAACATCTAAATTATTCCAAACTTTTGACCAGCAGTGTAGCTGTGAATGGAAAGAAACATTCTGGCAAATGAGATGTAAAAAAGTCAAATGTTGTATTTAAGATTAAAAGTTAAAAATTGTTTCAAGTTCAGAAGTAAATCATACTGCTTCATGTAAAAAAAAAGATAAATATATTTTAAAAAAATGAAATGGGTAAACAATATTTTCTTTAGGTCACAAGTCTGAATTCTTCAATTCTTTACGGTTTCTTTTTGTGATTGCAGACAAATATATTAACTGGTAATTTGCCGTCCTTGACCTGCGCTCTCAACTCAGGCTTATGTTTCAGAGCAAAGACAAGAGCCCTCACAGTCCTTCTGTACGCTCCGCTAACAAGCCGAGAGCTCTGGTGGAAGACCTCCCTCTCAATGTTCTCCACCAGTCCATGCTCCACCTGGACAGGCAGGAAAAGAATCAACTGTATCATGATTATATTTAATAATACCATTCCAGAATTGAAATGAAGCAAGAAACTAATGAAAGCATAATAACTGTCCGTGTGGTTACGAAATTGTAATGGTCATTTAGGATCAGTACCTTCAATGCAATTGCTTCAGAGAGCAGTTTCTTGGCATTGCTCCTTAAACTTTCTGTCTGTTTGTCACAGCGAACTTCTATGGAAGGTTTATTTGCATGTTCCTCAATAAAGGTCCTCCAGTGTTTATACACCTCCCCCGCAAGGGACTTGATTTCAGGATCTTCTGAGTGTTTGCGAAGGTTGTTTACTGTGTGTCCTGAAGAGATACAAATGAAAGTGGTAAGGGTTGAAATTAGTATTTGATTTGATGGAATTGATTTGGATGCAACTAGAAAGGAATAAGCAAGTTTTACCAATTTTGGTATTCTTTAGCACTTCTTTGGAAGGCACTTTCTTGTCCAACTCCTTTAAGGCTCCTATCATGTTCTCTTTAGCTTGGCCAGGCAGTTCAAGGATTGACTTGTACCTTTCAATGTCTTCAATCACGACCACTCTCTGGAACACATATGTTAGGCAAATAAATGTAGAAATCAATAATATAGGACATCTTGTGAAGAATGATGGGCAGGGTGAAATGAGCAATGACTTACCCGCAGGGACTCTAATGTTGTTTGTTTGTAATGTCTCTCTTGTTTTGGTTCCTGTTCCACTCTGTCTCCCTTTGGTAACCGAACAACAAATTTATCCATGATTAAAACCCTGAACGATTCTAAAGAGTTTATTTACTCCAGCTCTAGCTACACTTATTTATTTTTTAGGTTACTACATTGTAGATCAGTGAAGAGAGCAGTGTGGCAAAAAGCGGTAAACGGGCTTTTCTGATTCGCATTTCGCACCGGAAGAGAATACGCGATAAAGTTTTTTTCAAAATAAAAGCCTTCTATCTCGTTAAAACCTTTTACTGTCTATTATTAAAACGGGCATTATAAAAACATAAAACATTGATTAAATGTTCAATCCACTAATTATAATACACCAAATATTTTATAATACAAATTATTAATAGTTGTACATAAGCACAAAAACAAAACGTGAGTTGTCTTTCAATATTTTAGTGAATAAAATGTTTTATTATTATTATTATTATTATTATTATTATTATTATATTATTTACTAAGTGAAACACCTTCATTGAATGGTTGAGTTTCCTTAAAATTATGAAATATATATAATAAAAACTGTATTTTATTTATTTTTTCTTAAAGTTTATGATTCATTAAATGAGGAAATTAAATTGTATATAACATTATATTCATCATTTGAGATGCTATTTTGTGAATGTCATTTTTGGGGAGAAAAACTTCCATATAAAATGTCACTGAATTAATATCGGCCATGGATGTATTTCATACATTAATACTTTTGCTAAAGGGAAGCTCAAGCTATGCATTAGCTGGGTGGTCACGTGACCTGCGTCTCAGTTTTAGCGCGGAACTTGGAGATCGTCGGGAAGAAAGACATCTCAAACTATACCTAGTTGTGTGTTTATTAAAACATTTGCGTTTTCTTTTATCTGCACGATAAACGTGTTTAACACGGTGACGAATTTACTGTTTAATATCAAAATAAACCCTTAACATAACTTATGAACTTTGTGCGGTAACGTTAGCTGTGTGTTTACGCCAGTGCGTGCAGTGGCGTAACGTACAGCATTTCTCATAAACTCGAGCAAAAACAGCAGGTAAATGTTTTTAAAACTATATTTTTTACACTATATTATATATTCTGACGTTAAAATGTTTTTTAGGTTCTTTTTGATGAGTTTTGGTCTCATTTTGATTAAGTTAATCAAGATTACCAGATGAGCTGTTTAGGAGTATTAATGGTGTCTAATGCCATCCTACAGTTTTTCCCACATTATTGGATCTGTTGGTTATTAGGGGATTAAATGGAAGCAGCACCGACTGGGCAGAGAAGCTCTCATCAAAGTGTTGAAAAGGGCAGGAGCAGACACAAAATTCCTAGTGAGTGAGACTTTTTTATTATGAATGTTAGTGTTTTAAATGTTCTCTGACAAACATGTACTTACTTTTAAATATTTGACATATAAGTTTGAATAGAAATTACATTTAAGTTTATTTTAGTTTAAATGCTTAGTATTTTTTCTAGATTACATTTTTGCAATAGCCTACAATTAACTTTTATGTAAAAGACTGAAGTAAGTTTATTAAATTGCATATAAAGATGTACTTAAATGGGTCAAAAGGGAATTTTTGCATTTAACTTAAATTTAAACTATAAAACATTTTCATTGAACATGCAATTAAGTGTCCAAAAACATTACATTCAGTTCACACTTAAGTATTCTTTTAGTGTATTATTTAAATAATATTTAGGCTACTCTTTTTAAAAGTATGTCAAAATGTACTTTATTTCACAAGGACATATTTGTTTGTCTAGCAAAGTATTTAGTTAATTCTGCTCCATTATGTGATTTTACCTAAATAATTAAACCTATGTGATTCTCTTTTGTTTAGGGCATGTTGAGACGGACATTGCATACCTGTATGAAGTTCTGCCACAGCTGTCTCGAATTTTTCGTATTATAGATAAAATTGGAGAAGGTTTGCCATTCAATTTCTTGCTGGTTATACTTAATAATGGAATATCTTTGAATGCACATAAATCCTACTCTTTTTTTTTTTTTTCCTGCTGATTGATGAACCTTAGTAAACCTTTGCATCATTGCGTGATTACAGGCACTTTCAGCACAGTGTATTTGGCAGAGGCGCAGATGACTGATGGTTCAAGAAAGATGTTTGCATTGAAACACCTGATCCCCACCAGTCACCCTGTGCGAATAGCTGCTGAACTCCAGTGCCTGACTGTTGCTGGGTGAGTAATGAAAATACGTCATATTTTGACCTATCATCGTTCGTTGTCATGTTTTCTGTGATGCATGCCATGTAAGATATTTTATAACGAGCAAACTTTGGTTTCAGTTACTTTTATCTATTTTATCTTCCTTTGCAGAGGAACAGAAAATGTGATGGGGGTCACGTACTGCTTCAGGAAAGAGCATCACGTGGTCATTGTCATGCCATACATGGAGCATCAAACATTTGTGGTAAATGTCTGTCGTATGTGTGCTTTTAAACCCAAATAATGATACACCATGAATAGGGCTGCATTTACACCGCAAGTCTTAATGCACAAATCCGATTTTTTGGCCCGACTGTTTACACTCACTTTAGACAGGACTGGTATCCGATATGTGTGTTTACATTAATGCCCACCAAAAATTCTTTTCGGTGATCGTTTTACTATGCACATGGTAGACCCTGGTTTTGAATGGCCGTGCTATTAAAATTATTTATATAATTCATGCCGGGTGGTCATGATTATTTGCCAGCATGGACAAGATAACAGCTGTCATGAATGTTTTGCAGCGCAAAATCTGACGGAACAGTTATATAGTCCTGAAATAATTTCAGTTTATCTACAGCTCAGATCTAGAATCCTGAAGTGAAATAAAGTAGCCCTGTAATTATATATATATATTTTTTTTTTTTATGAATTCGAATGAATTAACCAGAGAGAGTGTGTGAGAGAAAGCGCACACGAGTGAGTAACCCAATAGTGAAGCTTGTTGGTTTAATTACAGTGAAGTTATCACCTCATTGCTAAGAAATATAATGTTTTATTTATAAAAGTCACGGGCAGAAAACCAGCTCCTGAATGTTTCTGTGTTCGCACAATTTCTTTTCTTTACAAAGATAAATATAAAGTTCCCACCTCAATAAAAAGCTGTGAGCAAATCATACAGGCACGTCAGCCTCATAATACAAGATTAAAAAGCTATCTTTGTGAATAAACGTGTCGCCCTCGCCTTGTGGTGGCTTGGAATTCAAAGCGGAATCGGATATGCGTGTTTAGACGTAGGTCGGATGTCCAGATATCGGATATGTATCTGATTTAAAACCACATTTGTAAGTGGCTCAGATGCGAAAAAATCGGATCTCATGCAGATTTTTGTTTTTACGCATGGACAACAAATTCCGTTCTGTGTCAGATGTGAGTAAAAGATCGGATTTGTTGAGCCAGTGTAAACGCAGCCTAGTTTACCCTATACCCAAGATATCACCCAAAAATCTTCATTCCTTGCAGGATATTGTTGGCTCTTTGAGTTTTGAGGATGTGAAGCATTACATCTTCCACCTGCTCAAAGCCTTGAGACACATTCACAAGTTTGGCATCATCCATCGAGACATCAAACCAACCAATTTCCTGTTCAATCAACAAAGGAGAGAGTATGTACCTAATGTTCATGTCTAGTATCTCTGCCTGATACACATTTAATTGCCACAGTTTCTTGCTTATTTAAGATAATTGTAACAATTGATCAACTGGCTAAATTATCTTTATAGTAATGTACAAAAAAATAAAAAATGATGTCTTAAAATATCTTATAGCCAATTTGGTGCTAAAATATTGTGCTTTACTAATGGCATTTATAGATGTAGTTCACCAAAATAAATCTCTCACTGTCATGCTGTTCCAAACCCGTTAGACTTTTGTTCATCTTCGAAACACAAATGAAGATATTTTTTAATGAAACCTCAGATTTTTGTTCCTCCATTGAAATTCCATTCCACCAAAATTTTGACTTTAAATAGTTCATTGATCAAAGAACATACGTACTTGCTTGATGCACGACAACCAGGTTTGTTCTCACATTTCAAGCAAGTACGGTTGAGCTTCTGTTTATCATATTTTATGAGCTTCATGCATGTGTGTTGATCAATTTTTGTTTGTGGAAAAAAAAATCCTAAATGAAATGTTCATCATCGTATGAAGAGATTATTAATTTTAAACAGCTTGTTTCATATGAATTACATTTACTTATACCTTCATTAACTTTTTGGGGCCAGGGGCCCCAACTCAATAATAATAGAATGCACAACATTTTTGCCTTTATTTTTTATTAAAACAGATTTACATAATTAGGATAGGAGGACCTTTGAACATTGTATAAGACAAAGGGGGGCCTTGGAGTCAAAAAGGCTGATAACCCCTGGAATACATCCAAGTTAACTGAAGCACGCTGATTCCCATCTTTCTCGTTCCTCAGGTACACTCTAGTGGACTTTGGCCTGGCGCAGGGCACTCCTGATACGCAGATAGAACTGCTGAAGGTGGTGAAAGCAAAAGCACATAAAGGTGGAGGGTCGTCTAAGATGGTGGAGGAAACACTTGGGAAACAGAAACTAGTGCCTTTACCACCCAACAGCAGAAACCCTGCCGTCCTGTCTAGCACTAAAGCACCAGCTAAAAGACCCTGCCCACCCTCACGCATTAAACACAGCAAGGTGTCTGCACTGTCTCTTCGTTAAATAGAGGAATTCAGTTTTTAATATGATGATGGTTATGAGTCACATTGGGGGACACTGTACTTCCAGGTTTGCTCTGCCATGTTCATATTGTTTTATTTTAGAAAACGTATTCATGTCAAAAACTTATTTCCTTCCTCTCAAAGGAACTGTTGGGACTTGATAAGGCACCACGGTCTGTATTTGGGGAGAAAAACATAAACGGCACAAACTCTCATAAACCTGGCACTGACAAAGTTGAGGTTAGCGTCTTTTCTCACACTGGTTGCATCTGACACCTGAATAACTATCAGCTCTTTACCTGTCGGATTGTATTTCAGGGATTGCTTTTAAAAACAAAAAGAGAGGAGGTAATTCCCCCACGCAAGATTGTTTCTTCAAAACACCGCTCAGTCCCCGTGAGAACTCCATTAAATCAGAAACCCAAACCCCCTGCCGTCAGCCCGATGCTCACCTGCAACTGCTTCATGACCGACCGCGTCTGCAACATCTGCCTGTCCAGGTACACACTCTTAATCATGTCATATTTATATAAATTATAATTTTTATGAATTAAATGTAACTTACTTTTATATTGTCAGCAATATTTCAAAATTAAGTAATATTTGAAGTTTACTTTCAAGCTTGTCCATAATTCTTTTGGGAAAATCATGTCAAAATGCATCAAAAATATGATCCATGCTTTTGTACATCATCTCTTGTATTGCACTGCATTATGTGTTTTGCCCACCCACATTGCTTAAACTTTTTAGATAAGAAAAAAAAAAGTTTTGTCTGCAGGGGTGTCAAACTCAGTTCCTAGAGGGCCACTGTCCTGCAGAGTTTAGCTTTAACCCTAATTTAAACGCAGATGATCCTGCTAATCAATTTCTTCAGGCTTATTTAAAACTGTAGGACTGTGGTCCTCTAAGAGCTGAGTTTGATAGCCATGTTCTAAAGGTTCATAAACGGTTCCAATTTAAAAAATATATATATTTGGCACCATTATTTCATATGCAGGCTTTACAGGGTTAATTTAATGGTGCATTCAGTGAAGAACTTAACTGCTTTGACAGGAAACAGCAGGTGGCTCCGAGGGCCGGTACCCCAGGCTTTAGGGCTCCTGAGGTTCTGACCAAGTGCCCCAACCAGGGAACAGGTAAAGCTACTCATCCACATTAATATTTGTTGCATTTGTTATTTGGAATGTGATTCAGCATTAATGCTCGTTTATATTCAACTTGGACATTTTTCAATTTCCTACTTGGAAAGTAAAATAAAATGCCACCTGATGTTACTCCCATGAAACTGATGATTGTACACCTGCACAACAAACACTGTCATCATGATGACTGAAGTCTGATTAACCAATAAATGACTCTTACGTGTTAGTTCTTTTAATTCATCTTTAAAAAATGACTTACAAACTCAAGAGTTACTGATTGAATCGGAGTGGTTACTGAATCAACATCAAGTCAATATATATACAGCCAAATAAATCAGAACGGAATTTAAATTAGGAAATCTGTATTTTATCTGAGCATTGGATGACAAAAAGTTTCATGGCCTGAAGACAGAGATATGAAGTAGGAATATCCCACATCTGACTTGTGCAAATTTAGTATGGTTTACATTTCATATTTAGTTAAACTGTCTTATGTTTTAAGTCTGTGGTGGCAAACAAAATTCTATCACTGAATAAGTGACAGACTTTGAGGTTTGTTTTCTTGCAAGAAAAGGCCAGCAGTCGTACAGTCACACAGAGTGGCAGTGGCGGCGCCAGGGGGGAGCTAGATGGTGCTGTAGCTCCCCCTTAATAGCCATAGCATACGCCCAGCACCCCCAAGAAATGTCCGTGATTTTTTTTATATTTATATTTTAATGTCATGTTTGAATAGTCTTTTTCATGTTGTTAAAAAGGGTATTAAAGAATAATTAAAAAATATATATTTAGTCTAAAAAAACATGAGGCCCAAACAGGCGATCTTCTTTGGCCAATGGACGCGAGCGCCGGTGAACGTTTGCAGACATCCCAAGTCTCACGTATATAGATAGCGTCTCCCTGATGGCCGCAAATTAGTTCAAATCTCCCGGAATCTAAGCTCAAACGTGTAGCGCGCGCAAGACAGAGAGAGCGAGAGACCTTGCGCGCGTGTTGTAATGTGCGTCGTGTGCGCATGAAATGCACCCTATCCCCTACCTAACCCCTAACACCCACGAGTGGAGGCCTTCTGTCTCAGTCATACATTAGTCACACATTTCTTATTGTCCAGCCACGTATACAAAAGTCATACATACTTTCATAAGAATTAATAACAGTTCTTTTCTCTATTAATGTAGCAGAGAAGCATGGGACTCCACATGTAATTCTCTTGCATTTTATTACCTTAATCTAATTAGCATCATGTTCCTAAGATTCTATTAATATAAGAATCGTATAGAACATGTTAAATTTCTTCCACAAGTCTTAGTTTTTACAGATTCATAGTAAAACTTTGTCCTTCCGTAATGAATTCTGACTAATAAAAGCACACCTCTTTGCAGCTATTGACATGTGGTCAGCTGGAGTCATATTGCTGTCCCTGCTGAGCGGGAGGTATCCGTTCTTCAAAGCCAGTGACGATCTGATCGCTCTTACTCAGATCATGACCATTCGAGGATCTAGGGAGACGAAGGAGGCTGCTAAGACGTTTGGTATGGGGACAGATGTCTATGGATGCTGTCTATTTGATTTATTTTTTCTCGCACCTTCAGCTGACTGAATATTATTTTGCTTCTGAATGCAGGTAAATCTATAGTGTGCAGTCGTGAACTTCCTCGGCTGGACCTGAGGATCCTCTGCGAGACCCTGAGAGGTTTGCGATCATGGGATGACACCTCACTTCCTGCTGAGTTTCAAGCCTCACGTAACCCAGCAGAAGTCAAAGAGGATGCTGGGAGTCCCACTAAGAAACACGTGAGCTCCGGCTCACTCAGAAGCATTGCAGAGCTGCGGAGATGGGCTGGGACAAAGTGCCTGATAACGTATACGACCTCCTGGATAAACTGTTAGATTTAAACCCAGCAACGAGGATAACGGCCTCCATGGCACTGCAGCATCCACTCTTCAAAGATATGACTAATTAATGTTTGTGTATCCCCCTCATTTTGCATTATTCTGTAAAGGGCTACATGAATGCATTTATTTTTTCTAACTACATGCTGTACAGTAATTTATTTATTGGTCTTATTTTTGGGGGGGGGGGGGGGGGGGGGGGGGGTCAAACCGAATTGTTTAATTTTAAGAGAATGCTCCCTGAATATAAGGTTCTGTCACTCTTTTTGCATAAAATAAATTGTAAAATTTTGGAAACCACCTGACTGTTTTTGCTACTTGTTTCTCCAATAATAATTTTGCAGTTGCATGGATATTTTTGTTTATATGCACAGAACTTCTCACAAAAAACATGGGTACATTTATATTTGTTCTTATGCTTATTTCGATTATTTTAATTGAATGACCGTAATCTTACCCAAAGTGTGGGTTAAGTGTGTTTCAGTTGCTAAATTTGTACATTTAGAATACATTTTTAGTATGCAGGTTTTTGATGAATCAGAATTTGTCCATGATATTATGCACACACCGGTTATTGAATTGGACCCAATGTGGAAAAAGAAAAAATGCATCTGAACAACAATATTTATTCAAAGCCTGAGGGATCATTTCATGTAGCAAAATGTAGAGGAGAACACTGCCTATTATTTCCCCCACAGAAAAACTTTTACAGACAAGAAAGATGCCAAAATGCAGGTACAAAAGGTCCAATAATCTTAATCTGTGCAATTTTTGCATAGTTCACAGTGTTTGTTTTGTTTTTGTGATCAATACACACAAAGACTGTCAGCAGGTAATAATCCAATAACTTAATGTATTGTCATTTACGTTTATAGGTGACCTAACATTACTTTTTTTACATTAGTATCTTGACGTCAAACAAATGTGCACAATCATAGTTAAGAAGCCAAAACAATGAAAATCCGCAAATAACATTTAATGTTTTCTCCCTGGCAATATACTACAATAATATGCTACTATAGAGTAAAGAGTGATTACAAAGAGAGTGGACACAGACAAGATAAAATACAGAAAAATAAAGCAAGTCGAACGTAGTCCGTGCTTTTTGTCCCCACCCTAGAGCTGGTGGCATCACAAAACTGTCTCACTTTTGATTAGTTGTCGAATCATTAAAGGAAGCTGGTTCTGGTGCTTTGAGAAGTGTGACTACGTTATCCGAAAGAGAAGATGCTAAAAGACTCATACAGTCTCACATCAGGACAAGGGTCTTTCTTTAGCCTGGATGATCTCCTCGATTCTTGCCAAGACGCTCTCTATCAGGTCAAATGTGAAGAGGGCTGACTGCAGAACCTGCAGAAGTGGCATGCAAACACTGTTAGCTGTGTCCACTGTATTGGAGCACCCATATGGACTGGTGCACAAAATAAGATACCTGAATCTGCATTTCTGGAGTCATGTTGGGCAGCTTCTCATTGTCAACCGTTAATGTGCAGAGTGATGCTTGAGAGTCTGTCGAACGCAACAAAAAAGGGTTAGCAGCCTGACTACAGAGAATTCAAGTGACACAAGCTACAGTCACAGCATAAATATGTTAAGTTTGGGGTTATTAATGAGAGAATATTCCACCTTTAGAAGTGATCTTCTTATTCGCTTTCATGCTCTTCAGTTCTGCCTCATAATGCGCTTTGGACATGTTCAGACCGGTCCGTATTGGCTTCAGATAGTTGTCCTCAATCTTATAAAGCTCCGTCCAAATTCCTGTCTAAACAGATTAAAAAAAAAAAATATTATTATATATATATATATATATTTTTTTTTTTTTATTATGTGGGTGTACAATGCCCCCCATTGACAAAGACAGTAAAGACAAAAGCTACTTGTTTTTAAACTTTTGTATTTACAGAAACTATTAGTGGCAATATATTAAAGTAATAATAAGAATAATAAATTATTATTGTTGATGTTGTTAGAAATAAAGTAATTCAATTTTCTTATCATATTTCTACTTAATTAATTTAAATTACTTATTTCTTTTGTTATTGCGTTTTTATATACTAACAAATAGTAATTAATCAGCAACAGGGTTATTACAGTTAATTAAAACCATTTTTAAAAAATCATTACTTTAGCAAAATTTAACTGAAATAAAATAAAATATAGCCAACGTTTCTCATTTTTATATAACAAAAACTAAAACTATATTTGAACTACTATATAGACATAATAGACATCTAATTAAATTACAAAAATTCCTAAAACGTTAAATATATAGGATAAATAAATAATATTTTTTTATTTTTTAATAATCAATAAAAACTAAAATCTCAGTGATTCAAAAATAACAACGCTCAGCAATTTCAACCCAATAAAATATTTTAGAGAGCATCCAGTAACTTGCATCAATTAAAAAATGATTAATATACAATTTTATAAATAAAAATCTGTGTGAGTGCCTGGACGTGGACGTATGCTCTCATTTTGCGAGGAAATACACACTAATATATTCTTGTATCTTGTACCCTTTCGGGAGCACCCATAGTTTGTTTTCGTTTTTTTGAGTACCAAATGCACTCTTAGATAATATTTTTTTCTTCAAAATATTTTAGAGCTTGAGTTGTAGAGGGAACGGATAAACTGCGAAATACAATGTCAGTGTTTAGTTGTTTTAGCTTATGTTAAGCCCCCTGCTTGCACCACTGATGTAGAGTCACCTTACCTCATTCTCCCATTCTTTATCTCGGATGAGCATGTATCTCAGGAGGTTCAGTGATTCCATGATCCTGTTTGATATGAACAGCAGTTTGGTCAAGTCAAGCGACTGCGACTGAAGCAAGCGCTGTGGCAGTAAGAGCGAGCTCTCACCTGTCTAAGTTCTGCAGCAGGTCTGTTTCCGGTCCGTGTGGAAGACACAGCACTAGCCGCAGCAGAGGCAGCAGATGTTTACCCAGGAACCACTCGTTACCATTACATGGCTAAAAATGACATAAATGGAGGTGCAATAAAAAAGTAAATGGAACCAAATGACATGATATCATGACTTATCTTACCTTGAGGGAAAAGTCAATCTGATTCTTGATATTCTTGATAATGTATCCCTCCACCCCTGCGTGGTGACTTGTTTTCAACATGCCTCTAAAATGGAGGAACACCATAAATGAAAGCATCTAATAACACTAATATCATCAGCTAATCTATCTACATGTTTTGTTGTTTCAATGGAAACCCGTTTCCACCTCAGATCTCTCAGTGTATGCCAGATAGAGACTAAAATAGGAAAACGTTTCTTTGTATTACTAGCATTTCTCGTGTTCATAGCCTCTTTAAGAGGAATCAGTTGTTGTGTTCATCACTTGTAAGTCACTTTGGATAAAAGCATCTGCTAAATGAATTACACTTAAACACATAGTGACATTTAACGTGGAATTGTGAGATAGCAACTTTATATAAAGTTTATATCAGGGCGGGTAATTCAAATTCAAAATTGTAAAATTCATAAAGTTTACACACACTATTGCGTAGTGATTTCAGATGTTTATGGTGCTATACTATTCCCTGGCTCACCTGTTAAACTCGAGGAGCGACTGTGCTTGCAGAATATTTTGATCCTACTATTTAGAAGAGTTTTGTTATTTATTTTAAAGCCATTATGAGTGCCTTTCTGAATGAGGTATTCGGTTTCAGGCACATCCGTAGTTGTAAAGGTTGTATTGAACCAAATGAGAAGTTTTCATGGTTAAATATCAGAAGGAGGGCGTACCTGAAGAACTTGTATTTGGCCTCTGTGCTGAATTTGTCAATACTCAGCTGAAACACTTTAAGTCCTTTAGTTCTCTGTGGTGAACACAAATCAAAATGAACAATGATAACAAATATTATACAACACAAACATAAACAACAGATCATCTCACTTACCAAAGTCTGGTCTGGACACAACGTCATAACTTTAACCAAATTCTAGACAGAAAACAAAAAAGTTTTAGAACAAGACCTCATCTAAATAAATCACACACAAAACGATTGTTACATCATAATTAGTTATAATATTTTTACCTGTGGAACAGTGAAAAATGTCTTCAGCTCCAAAAGATCAACTGGTAGACTGTTATCTTCAATTCTGACAAGACTTTTTTCATACAGTTCCTATGATGAAAGAATTAAAGGAATATTAAAATAGGTGGCAACACTTTATTTGAGTGTCCTAGTTACATGTTACATGTACTTACCAGGGTAATTTCAGGACTTTTAAGAACTTTTCAAGCACTACTTTTTTGGTTTACAAGAACTACAATAGAGATCTCACTTATCAAACAATATCTATATTATCTTTCAACTTCCAAAAAGAAGGTAAATAGATAGATAAAAATAAACTAATAAAACAAAATGGTACAATTCAATTCAGCAATATCATGCTCATGGTCATGCGAAATGGCTCTATATCTATATCAGACGGGCTGCAGTGTTAATTTTGCGTGAAACAATTGTTTTATCAATAAATTTCACATAATATTGTCCGTCAATAACTCATGCACTTTTCAAGTACCTTTTCATAAATATGGCTGTTTTCAAGTGTTTTCCAGGTCAAATTCAAATCCTATTCCTAACCCAATAGTACGTACATGTTATTAATAAATATTACTCAGTACATAAATATAAAATTACACTGTAACAATTACACCTTAAAATAAAGTGTAAGAAATAGGCTGTAATAAATATGTGCATAAAACATAAATACAATGTGGTACGGTTTGAAGTTGTGATGAACACTCTTACCAATCCTTTCTGCAGACGGGATCCTTCAGTTCTGTAAATGAAGGTCAAAACAGTAGAGTGAAATCCTGTGTGTCAAAAGGTTTCTCATACAAATATTCAGATTCATGGTAACTTCATAAGTACCTGCTTAACAGCAGCTCGATATATTCCATGTTGCACTGAAGAACAAAAACCGAACTGAAAAAACATGCAAAGAAATGTCAGCACACATTGAGATGAGTGTTTATCTGTAGGTAAATCACGGTCAGCAGCTTCTCTGTTCACCTGAGAACCGCTGGAAAGATGTCCACAGCTATATGATTCACAAAGAGCAGGTGACACATGCAGGCCAGCGACTCCTTTGGGTATCTGACCTCCTCTTCGAGAAAGCCCGGGACCTCTCTTCTCTTCAGCACATTACGACTCAACAAATTAGGGAGTGACTCCCCAATATTTGACAAAATGATCTGTAAACATGGAACATAATGCAGATTAAGCATGAAAAGGTATATCAAGGCAGTAGTTTTGAAATGCATTAGCAGATGCCTCTAGATTTAATATTATGCTATTTGGTGCCATTTTATTAGACTATCATTCAAAAGTTTGATTACAGTAAGATTAAGTCCCTTAAGCTCACCAAGGCTGCATTTATTTGATTAAAAATACAGTAAAAGCAGTAATATTTTGAAATATTATTACAATTTAATATAACTGTTTTCTATTTGTATATATGTTAAAATGAAATTAACTCCTGTGATGGCAAAGCTGAATTTTCAGCATTATTACTCCAGTCTTCAGTCACATGATCTTTCAGAAATCATTCTAATATGATGATTTGATGCTCAAGAAACATTATATTATTAAATCAAATGATGAAAACTGCTTGATATTTTTGTGGGAACGGAGATACTTTTTTTGGTAACATTATAAATGTCTTTACTGTTACTTTTAAATTTAAAAAAATAATACATTTCTTTAAAAATAAAATAAAATAAAAACTTACTGAACCCAAACGTTTGAATGACAGTGTAAGTTTCAAAACACTTCATGCAATAAAGGAATGCAATAGTTAAGAAAATTCATGCATTATTATACCAGTATCTCAGTAGCAAAGTCTCTCAGAGGGGATTTCTGGAGTGTGTCTGGATCTTTCAACTGCACCTCCAGAAGAGGCTCACTTAAACTCTTCATACAGCTGAATAAAAATTAAAAATACATAAATTGCCCATATTAAAACACTTTGTTATATTGTCTAAAATATTATGAACTAAAACCCCCAAAAATCAATTGTTTTAAATAAATCTGCGCATCACACTATATTATAAGCAGCAAAGGTAATCTTCATGTAAAAATCGAGGAAATGAGTATGAACAATTAAATATCCAATGCTGACCAATACCGATTACTGAAATTATGTCGAAATATCCTTAATTTGGGGTAAAAGCTACACTTATGAAACCTACAACTTGAGCAGTTCCACTCTGAGCTCATTGTCCTTGGATATTCTGTTATTGTCCTTGACGATCTCCTTGATCTCTTCAACAAAGGGCTTCACAAACTGCAGAAGAGCGGTGCAGCAGCAGCACAAGCCGAAAACATCATCCTCCTCCTGCTCTTTGGTGACGGGCACCGGCAGTCTGGCCACCTGGCTGAGCAGCGTGGAGAGAGCCATGCCCACAGACGAGGCCTTCTTCATGCCCAGCCTCAGCAGCACTGACAGGTTCAGGACATATCAGGGGCAAAAACAGGAGCTGGTTCATTTAGGATCCATTCAGAATCATCAGAGTCACATGGAAGTGTCTTATGAGTACATCAGAATACAGTATGCATGAGTCAGGATGGTCGGGAAAACAACTTAGTAGTCAGTTGAAGTGAGTTCACCTACAGTACCGTTCAAAAGATTGGGGTCAGTACGTTTTTTTAAGATACTTTATTCAGAAAGGATGCTAAATTGGGGCTTTGGGATTAAAACGATAGCAATAATTATGATATAACCTTCCCCTATAAAATTAAAACAAAAGTTGGATAAATGTTCGATACAATGTTTATGCACTATGCAAAAAATGCTGTGTATACGTGTTGCAGACCGTCGCAATGCATAATTTTTCATATCACCAAGACATATTATTAAATTGATCAAAATTGACACTAAATACATGTATAATGTTACATAAAGATCTTATTTCAAATAATGAGTAATGGCTGCTAAAATTCAGCTTTGCCATGGCAGGAATAAATTACTTTTTAAAGTATTTTTTTTTTAAATTGTTATTTTAAATGTGAATAATATTTCACAATATTACTGTTTTTTTTTACTGTATTCTTTTACTGTATTGTTCAAATAAATACAGCCTTAATGAGCATATAAGAGACTTTTCAAAACATTTAAAAATGTACTGGCCCCATATTTTGAACAGTAGTGTAGATTAAAAACCTAAAATCTGAAACATTTAGGCTGTCAGCAGTTCACCGATGTCAACAATACATCAACATTTCAGTGCTTATGATTCAGTGACTAAGAGAAGAGGAACCTGTTTGTAAAGGCTTGAGGAGAAGAGTAAGCGTCTCAGCAATGGAGGCAGAGTCAGCCTCCTCCACCTGCTCCAACAAACCCACCAGCAGCTCTTTAGGACTGCAGACCTGTTTCACAAAACAACACTATGAACAATTGAAAGCAGCATGGAAACATATAGCGGGTCATGGTTTAAGAATAAGACATAAACAACCTCCAGGAGATGTGACAGGATGGCATGGCAGTGGGGAAGGTTTTTGTCCTCCTTCTTCAGGAGCATCTGTACCAGAGGTCCCAGCAGATTCCAGCCCATGCATCTCACTATGCTCTTGAGTAAAACAAGGAAACACATTCCTGAATTTGTCCTTATCCATAGATGAAGTGCACTAGATGCTGTCCAACTCACCTTGTTCTTCTCATCGACTAGGATGCTGAGAACTTGAGCACTGTCACCTTGTTCTATACAGGTTCTTCCAGCGGTGAAAAAAAATTCATAGTCCTGCGATGAGTAGTTTTCATCCTTGATTGCTTGCTAAAGAAAAAGTGAATGCACACGTGATTAATGGTAGGCGACACATCATCAATGTACAGTAGCACATATCTACACTTACACATCTTTGGACTACATCACTGAGCTGTTCTAGAGCCATCCTGATAGTCCAAAGTGTCTTCTGTCATCAAAGATTTCTGTATAGAAAAAAAAATGATATTAATGTTATGCATGATAACAATTATGTGGTGTAAAGACAATAGAGCATTGGCGTAGTCATCACTCATGACAGCTTTATAAAGAGCAGCTGGTTGTCACACACAGCTCTAATTATTATCATCAGCCAATAAAACAGAAAATATCCATATAACAAAGAAAATATTCATAAATAGACCTCGCTCTTCGTCAGAGAGAGAGTCTGTATGGATATAAACCGGTTCTTGCAGTCATTAGCAAGATAGCTAAAATCTCGACTGACGTTCACTAAATAAGCTCTATAATCAGATTATGCGTTCGCGTAGCTTTGTACAGGCATGGCTGCTGGTTTATTTTGCTAATAAGACATACATCTACTAAAAAAGATACAAAATGCAAATGCGCGCTCACTTACAGCTATACTTTCAATACGCAGCGCCGCATGTTTGGAAACTGCAGCGGAATAAAGCGTGTCACTAGCGGCTTGCCGTAGTGCTGTGACGTAGGCGGAAAAAGTTTTGTTTTGGGGAAAACGGAAAACAAGCATGGAAGCCGGTGAGGTGACGGGAACGAATAGCTCCGCAAAATCCAAAAAGAAAGGTTGGTGGATATATGGAACTACATGGAATTTTCCCGAGTCAAAGTTGTTAGTTTTAAACTTTAACAATATTTGTCCTCTTCGTTTGAATTGTAGGTGGAAAGGGAGCCGAAGCGATTTCAGCAGCGCATGAGGCGAGAAGGTGCTTTTGTGTTTGTTTACTTTAGTTGAACTATGTTTTTGACTAGGAGTGTAACAATATGTCATGTCACAATATATCGCAATACAAAAATGCAACAATATATGTATTGTGACTATATGTTTTATGTAAAGTTCACCTAAAATTACTGTGTGAGAAAAAAATCAAGTTCACAGAGTTTTAGTGTCGATACAACATTAAACTACAATATATAATGCAATGGGGTATTTTTGTAGGTTCAAATAATGACAAATGTCTTATATTACCAGTAAAAAGTGCCCTACATTATTTTTAAATAAATCTAGTCACTGATTTAGTTCAAGCACATTCATCAGTATTTTTATTCTGGTGTCAATATAGTCCTGTTTATTGGGTTACCAGCACCAAGCCTATTCATTTACACCCACAATGGAATACCAAATTTAGCATTTTAATCAGTATATTTTTTGTAAACCTTTTACCATATATCTAGGAGTAGTGCAATAACATCATATAGTGAGTTCAGTATCGTGATATGTTTTTAATCTTGACATGAGAGTATCGTTTTAAGTAACCATTAAAATGGCGTGAGTTATATAAAGTGTTTTTTGCAGGAGGGAAGCCATTAAAGAGGCGCTCCGACAGAAGCTGGAGTTGGAGCGCAGAGCCCTCCAGGTGGTCGAGCGCTTGGTGGAAGAGGACAACGTGACAGAGCAGTTCCTCATCGACTGTGTAACTTACATGTTTAGCCTCTTTATACAGTTAAGCTGGAGATTTAATGGTTTGCTCTGAAAATAATGTCCTGTCATCTTCTGCTGCAGGCTTGGTACATCACTTCTACCAATTACAAAGACACAGTGGAAGAGCGGTCCATTGCCAAACTCTGTGGATACCCTGTGTGTCCAAATAAACTAACCAATGTAAGAACCCTTCTTGGAATTACACAAGTTATTTTTTATTTGACAAATTTTGTTGTTTCTTTCTATCTAATATACGAGTGTATTAATTTCAGGTGCCCACTCAGCAGTTTAAAATATCCACCAAAACTAATAGAGTCTATGATATTACAGAGCGCAAGGTATGATTTATTTCCATCGCTCTCATAAAATGTATTTAGAGATTAAGCAGACCAGTTATGCATAATTTTCTGTTGTTTGTTCTTTATTTTTCAGTGCTTTTGTTGTAATTTCTGCTACAAAGCCTCCAAATGTTTTGAGTTCCAGATATCAAAAACTCCACTTTGGCTCAGAAAGGAGGAGAGGTAGTGTATCTGTCAATCCAGTTCATTATAATGAAGTAAATATTTAATTTATTATTAAAATCAAAATGTTTAATCGTATAATTAAAAAAATTTAATCATAAAACTGAATTCTTTATCATACATTTATAAAAAAAGAATATAATTTAATTAATTTTTTTGTAATATTACATTTTTAACTTATGGCGATTCAAAAGTTTGGGGTCTGCAATATTTTAAAATATAATTTATTCCTGTGATGGCAAAGCTGAATTTTCAGCATCATTACTCTTTAGTGTCACATGATCCTTCAGAAATCATTTTAATATGCTGATTTAATGCTCAAGAAACATTTCTGATTATCAATGTTGAAAACAGTTGTACTGTATAATAATTTGATGAAACCTGATAAAAACATTTCAGTCTTTGATGAATGGAAATATTTGCTATAACTTCTGTTCAATAAATGTATTACTCTCTTCTAATTAAAAAGTCATACCCAAACTTTAGAACAATAGTTTATTTAACAATAATCATTTTAATTAAACTGTATTTTTTAATAATGTAACAATTTTTAGCATTTTATTTATAAAATAAAAAATGTTCCTTTCTTTTCCATAAAAGGCCTCCTGAGATTAAGCTGATGAAAGAAGGAGACGGGTATGTACATGCTGTTTGTCTTCGAGAAATGTCATTGTTTAGCAGTGGAATAACCTTCTGAATGAGTAGTGTACAGTTGTATAAATTGACTGTAAGTTTATTCTCACCTGTGCACAGGGGCAGCTCAGGACAGGAGATAAAGTTGGTAGACAAGCCTTTAAAAAAAGCCGACATTGAGAATCCCGTCACAGACATTCCTGAGTCTTACAAAGACTCTCCTCCCTTCAGTCAGAGTGACAACAGCGACATTGAGCAAGACTTTGTCTCCAGTGTGGTGCCCAGACAGAGTAAACAAGCACGGGTTCACTGGGGAAAGCTGCCAAAGAGAGATGGAGCGAGTGAGGATGAGTCCAGTGCTGAAATTAAGCAATGTCCACATCCTGAACCTTCACAAAGAGAAAATAATGATGAAAGTGGATCTTCACAAACTCCTCAACCACATAAAGACCCAACCGACGGTCTACATAAACTGGATATAACCCACCTGCTGAATCTGATATTAAAGGCACTCTGGAGCTTTTGAATCAGTGTAGTCTGAAGGATGCTGCAACTAACCTCCCTTCACAGCCTGAGATGGCCGCTGGTGCTCTGAACATCACTCAGGTGGGCATGAGTAAGAGAGGAGCCGCAGGCCTCAAAGGATTGTTGAAGGATCATAACAGAGCTAGAACAACTCCTACAGCCGTCAATCTGTGCCTGCTAGAGCGTCTAAGACTAACCTTTACCGAGTGGAGAACTGAGGAAACTATGAAGTTTCTTTATGGGCCTGAACATGTTTCAGGAGCTGAGTCTACAGCACAGGAGGCGGAGGAACTGGATGAAGATGACCTGGATGAGGCTGAGGTGGAGGTGGGCTTGAGACGGGACAGTGGAAGTTCTTTCACACCCACAGCTCCAGCTCCTGATATTGAGACACTGTGGAAAGAGACTGCGTCGCTGGAGCTGAGAGTGAGGGAGTTTTATGAAGGAGTGTGTGTTCTGCCTGAAGAGCTGAAGACGGATACAATCAAAGAGACTGAAGATACACAGGTGAGAACTGAATGATTTGCCTTTCACATTTTCAAGTTTTAATTTTAGTCATTTGCTATGTGCTTTTGTCATTTTATTTATTAGTTTTTGTTTTATAAAAAATATTTGAGGTTTAAATCAATTAGTAAATTTTGTACTTCAACTTAAACATATTTCAGCTTGTTGCCACATATCTAATTTTTAGTTATTTACTACTTCAATACTTCTATTTGAATTGTTTTCAGCTTTATTTCAATTAGCCGTTAGTTTATTCCTCATGTACACACATGTAGTTCACATTAACTATGAACATGATCCACCTACTAATGTTTGACAACCCGCATGTATTTATTTTTTTAACAGTATGTCGGTTGTTTTATTTCATGACCTGACAAAGGTTTTATGACTTTTTTTAAAATTATTTTTCTTCTTTCAAAATGCCACTTGATTTCATATTTTATATCTAAAGCAATGGCACTCTAAACCTGCAGTTACTCTGACTGTCCTGTTGTGGGTGCTTAAGGGTGAATCCCAATTCTCTGTCTTACCCCTTCCCCTTAGTTGTGCATGTTCACGTGAGCGTACGGGCTATCCCAATTCTCCCAATACGCTCAGTGAACGTGCAAAACTAAGGGGAAGGGGTAAGACAGAGGATTGGGATTAATTTTAGCCTAATTACCTAAAATTCTAGCCCTATCAAAACCCTAATTCTAGCATAATCTTCCTGATTTATGTTGCATTTTCGATTGACATGCAATGTTTTTCTAATGGGCCTCCAGGACAGTGGGAAGGACAAGGACCCTCATCTGCCTTTGGTTGATTCTCATGCACAGCACCTGATTCAGAAACGCATTGTTGTGGAGAAACTCAGCCGGAGGTCAGTGTTCAGCAATGGTTTGTCATTCCAGCTGCTTTAGACACAACTATACATTGATTTGGTCACCCTAATAATGTATTTGACCTGCTTGAAATCAGTACAAATGGTCACCTGCATTTCTGTCAAACACACCCTGCACTTTCAGTCTTCTTGCATTTTGTTATTTAACATAACCTTCTTGTGTCTTCCCAAAGCTTGAGAGATGTTGTGGGACCCCTGTGTCTAACAATAAGTGATGTCATCAACTACATAAATAATCTGGTCAGGACATTCAGGTAAGTCGCATCGCACACTAGATGAAGAGTGAAGACTGTATGTGTTTTCAAACAGGCTGATATACTGTCTGTCGAACACTGTTCAAAATTAAGATTTTCTATTCATAAAGGATGCATTAAATTGATGTCATGTTGCAAAATATTTCTTTTTCAAATAAATGCTGTTCTTTTATGATCAAAATTATTTTTAGAGTATTCTGAAGGCTCATAACACTGGAGACTGGAGTAAAAATTCAGCTTTGCATCACAGGAATACATTACTTAAAAAACAATTATTTTAAATTGCAATAATATTTCACAATATTACTGTTTTTACTAAATAAATAAATGGAGCATTAGAGACTTCTTTCAAAAACATAAAAAAAATTGCGTACAACAGGGTCAAATCAGTGTTTATGTCTGTCTATCAGACACTCGGTAGACCTTTTTGACCTGAGTCATGGCATTTTGAATTTCACGGCCCATAAATTGTGATTGGCCATAGAGGTGTTGTAAACAGGAAGTAGTGTGTCACACTATGAAGATGATTTAGCATGCCTCTGAAGGGTCACTTGACCCTTGGATTGAACCTGCTTCCAGGAATTATGTCTCTCCTGTTGAGGGCCACTAAATCTGAGCAGCTTCAAAACCATGATACCCATTAAAGCAGTTTGACTTTAATATTGCACCTATTTTACAAGTCGTTATGACTGACATCAATGCATATTCAAAATCGTATGGCATTTAAGTGCACTTTTACTAACGTCATCCTTTTTTTCCAGGTTTACAAACACAAATATCATTCACCAGAGCCCAGAATGGACTTTAATCGCGGTGGTTCTTCTGTCAGTGTAAGTATCAAATAAACATTCAATACATTAAAGATTTGAATATTTTCTGAAGTTGCTGAGGGGTTTCTGGCTCATCATACCATCGTCCAGATTGCGTCGGGTCTTCACACATTTGGTATCTTTCAGATGTCAAACAGATATTTGGATTGCTTTTAGCTAATTATCTACTAATGCTTGGGTTTGCTCATGCATGGGAAAGTGCCACATGTGTCGGTATTTGCCATGAGAGTCCAGCACGACCCTGCTCATATAAAGGCTCAGATTATTGCAAGTGCAGATAATGCTGTGGGTTTATCTGATGACGGCTGTTGATTGGGGCTTTATGGCTCCTCGCTGGCCTGCTGTGCTCTGACAGTGAAAGTATGTGGTAGACGGATCAACAGCTGGAGGGCCTGGCTTTAACAAGAGCGGACGGGAACAGGACTGAGGAAATCAGGGAGCATTGTTTTCTCTTCAGGAACACACTATGTAAAGTCATAAGACGCTAGTGATTTATGTCCGTGCGTGTATGATTTGTGTGCCAGTTAATATTTGTCTACTTGATAAAGATTTGTACTTCTATTGAGGATTGATTCTGGAGTTTCTAATTGTGAGAGATCTTTTCCTGTGAGTCGCAAAATGAAAAAAAAAATATATATATATATATTTTAAGTAGTGGTAAGACTTTACAATAAGTTTACATTGGTCACACTTTATATTAGGTGTCTTTAACTACTTGTATTAAAAAATAATGTTGCATTGCAGAACACTTTTGCTGATATTGTGGTGAAATGGGGGTACGGTTAGGGACAGGATTGGGGCTATCATGGGTAGGTTTAAGCTGTAATTGCATACAGGTATTTTTCAATATGCAAGTAAAATGTAAAAACATGCATGTGCACATGTAGGTGTTACATGTGTTAACATTAGTTAACTATATTGGTTAACATAAACTAACAATGAAAAATATTTCTAAAGCTTTTATAGTTGACGCTAAAACATTTTCTAATACATTATTAAATTGAAAAGTTATATCTGTTAATATTATTTTAAAGGGATAGTTCACCAAAAAATGAAAATTAGCCCATGATTTACTCACCCTCAAGTCATCCTAGGTGTATATGACATTCTTCTTTCAGAAGAATACAATCGGAGTTATATTAAAAAATGTCCTGGCTCTTCCCAGCTTTATAATGGCAGTGAATTGATGTTTCTGGTTTGACCATAAAAGTGCATCTATCCATCATAAAAGTGCATCTATCCATCATAAAAGTGCATCTATCCATCATAAAAGTGCATTATCCATCATAAAAGTGCATCTATCCATCATAAAAGTGCATCTATACATCATAAAAGTGCATCTATTCATCATAAAAGTGCTCCACACTCCACAAAAGTGCGCCTAATGCGCAACTTGTGACGTTGGATGTAACGTAGTGCGTCATGGTGTAGCGTAAATATCAGCAGTGCGGCCATTACTCGCAGAAGTTGCTAGTTATTTTACTTTATAAAGTTTTAAATATGGATAGTTTTCTTACACAAATGCATCGCTTTGCTTCAGAAGGCCTTTATTAACCCATCAGGGCCGTGTGGAGCACTTTTATGATGGATAGATGCACTTTTATGATGGATAGATGCACTTTTATGATGGATAGATGCACTTTTATGATGGATAGATGCACTTTTATGATGGATAGATGCACTTTTATGATGGATAGATGCACTTTTATGGACCTCAAAACACAAACAGCCAATCACTACCATTAAAAAGCTTGGAAGAGCCAGAATATTTTTTTTATATACGGTAACTCCAGTTGTATCCGTCTGAAAGAAGAATGTCATATACACCTAGGATGACTTGAGGGTGAGTAAATGATGGGCTAATTTTAATTTTTGGATGAACTATCCCTTTAAGGACCTGAGATAACATGAACGAACTGACAATAAACAGTTGTAGTTTTATTAACAAAAATGAATGAATACTTTAACAAATGTTTTAATTATTGTTGCATTAATCAATGTTTTACCTATGGTTCGGCTTAATATTATATTATTATTTCTTAGAGATATGAAAAATAAAACTCAATGTAAACCAAAATATCATAGAGAGGATCCCTGCAGAACCTCATGACTGTGTCAAGGTCAAAGAGTCTCAAAATATCAGATCATTTGACCTTTTTATGGCATATGGCAAGGTTAGTTCAGGTTGTAAAATGTCATGTGCTGTGACTCACCTGAAAACTAATTAATAATTCATGATATTGTTAAAGCAAACCTGTAAAAACAAAACAAAAATTTTGAATATATATGTTGTAAAACTTTTTATAAAGTGATTAGGATGTGGATACTTGCATGCATTTAAGATGTAGGAACATTTTTACAACTTTTTACCTCATGGTTACATTTTGCACGCATTTTAAACTAAATTCCTTTGAATTATTGTAAACATTCATATTTGTCTTTGACTGTCAGAATATCAGAATGCTGTCTTGCAGTTATTTTTAAAGGTGCGTGTGTGTGTGTGTGTGTATGTGTGTGTGTGATGTTTGTACAGTAGCAGGTGGTGTGTATGGCTTTCCTCAGCTTTATGAATGCTCGACAGGGCCACTAACTCTGAGGAGAGTTCCGTGCTGCTCCCTGTCTGTGTCAACACAAGCCCGTCTCTTATCACGGCCTGATTGCTGTGGATCCGTGATGCTGCGGGAACAGCATGGGAAATATTCCACCTGAAGAGCCAGCACACATCCACACTTAAACCACTCCCCATTTAAAGATCGGTCCTAAAGACAAGGCTCTGATTTATTATTGACTGGCTGGGGGATTTCTTAACCCAATATTAATACATGTAGGCCTATATATGTTTTATAATAACTTCAATTTAGTGTAGAAACAATGTTCATTCAGAAATTGCTAGTTAATTCCACAATTAATTCCACAGAAATGACAAGTAACAGTGAATTAAACCAAAGTCCTGCCAGTCATTTCCCTCGGCGGCCATCTTTCAAATGCTTCTCGGACCGCTATTTCAGTCATCCAAGTACAGGATTAAATTGACTAATGATTAACAATTAATTACACTTGTAATTAAATTATCCAATGATAATGCAACAAATAAATATTTAGATTTTGCCCAGAGAAGTTGCCGTTTCTTTTAAAAATATGGTAATTGTCACCAAGAACACAAACTATCTCTTTATCGATGGGAAAGCTTTTTTTTTTTTTAAACATGTTGCATGTTTTATAGCTTTATATTCTCTAATCAGTGTGTTTCAGACTGTGTTTTTTGACTGCTCATCTTCATTACGTTCAGAACCCATTTAAGGCTTTCAATCTGTTTATCAGCAGAGGGCCTGTTATTTTCCCTTCATGAATAATTTGGAAGCGCGCTCCTCTGTGCCTTATGTCAGGTGTGCCGCTGGCCTGTGGGCTTTTGTTCAGAGCAGTTCAATAATAGATAAAGCTCCAGAAACTGTAGAACAGGTTGAATCCGAGCCTTTTCCTCTCTGAGAGAGAGCTAGGGATGGATGACTCTATGAAAGTGGCATAGATGCAGGTGTTATTGTGCGTTTAAGAGATGATCTTTTATTCTCACTAATTTTAGTTGGATTCTGTTTACATGCCAATGGTGCTAAAAGCTGTTTGTTTGCTCAGGTTAACAGAAGTGTCACCATTGCTGAAAGAGTCGCTGGCAAGTCCGTCTTCGTTGGAGTACATCTCCTCTCTCATGAGCGAGCTGAAACTGGAGGACAGAGATCTACACGACCTCGTGCTGCTCTTCAAACCCTGCGCTGCTGCTCCAATAACATAACGTACAACACACACATGTAGAACTTCTAATAAAAGCCTTCCTAATACAAAGAGTGTATGCATCCTTTTATTTTCATTAGTCAGTATTATATTAATGTAATTAATGATATTTTATGTACTTGCTCAAAATTGACTGACGATGAATCAAATTCAGATTGTGTTGTGCGAAGAGTTTCTGAAGGATTGTTCTGTCTGAAGAATTGTATAATAAGTGCAAGGTAATGCTCTTAGTGAAATTTCAGTTGGATTTTGGTCCATATGGTGGGCCTAATATAGCTTGATGAATGCATGGAGCTTGTGTATGGCTTCAGACAGGATAACATCTTTTCTAAACAAAATCTTTTTAACCTTAAAATGCAGCTACAACATAGTGCAAACAAATATCTATTTTTAGATTAAGAATATGTGGTTGGTTAATTCCTTATTATGTTTTCGTTATAAATTACCCCAAATGTGAATTAAAAGTTGTTTGACAAGTACGTTGCTAACAATTGCTATATCTACAACTATCACAATGAGTTTAACATTGATTCCGCTTTAGCCTATATTGATATGACATAAAAAAATTATCCTAAAGCTTTAAAAGGCCTATGTATTTCGAAGTAAAAAATATTTGAGAACTAGTATTTTGTTTGTCCATTTATTACATATTTTGCAGGAACAAAATATCACAGCTTTTTATAAAATAGCCTACTTGGAATTGTGTAGGAAATCTCTCTGACATCAGCAAATTCGTTATTTTCTTAATCCATAAAACCACAACATTAGCCTACCTTCTAATTCTACATAGTGTCACATGTGCAAACAAACAGATTTAAGGGAAAAAACAACTCATTTTTTGTGTGCATTATTTTAGTCCATGCTGCGTTTCTTTGTGTCTCCTCAGATCTACTTTGCGCTGAAATCCTTTGCCACACAAATCGCATCCGAAAGGCTTGAATCCTGTGTGTTTTCTGCTGTGTGTGATGAGGTTTGAACTCTGACTAAAGGCTTTGCCACACACCTGACACTTGTGTGGCTTTTCACCTGGAACATATAAGAAGGGGTTTTAAGTCTCAACAAACTTTGTAGGCTATAGCTATTCCACACAATATTTTTGCAAACGCGTGCGCAATGTAGCCTATATAAAATATTGTTTTGTTTTTATCGAAATATAAATCACCTGTATGAATGAACGTGTGTTTCTTCATATCTGATTTCTGGTGGAATCGTTTGCCGCAGTACTGACAGGGATATGGTCTGGTGTCCGAGTGGATGAGGAGGTGAGTCGACAAAGTGGACGACCTCTTGAAACTTTTGTCGCAGATTTTGCAGCTGAAGACCCTTTCCTGTAGGTAAAGAATGTGATTAGTAAAATATCCCAGGCTTGTAATTCTGTAATAAATAATAAATGTTGTGGGAATGCAAGCATACTTGTGAATGGACAGCTTTATGTTGCTCCAGGCTGACCGCGTGGCCGAACGTTTTTCCGCAGATATCGCACGCGAAGGGCCTCGTGCCACTGTGAGACCTCCGCACGTGAACTTCCAACCCATGAGGGGTGGAAAACACCTGTTTAAAAACAAAAGCATAACTGTTTTGAAGAAGTAAGTTTAAACAGTCGTCATTTAGTTTAGTTTCGTGTGATCTTAAAAAGTATTTTGGTCTAAAGAAGAAAGGCTGGAGTTTTATAGACAAAAGCAAATTCTGCATAAAGAACCTTAAGGGTTCTGTCAGGGGTTCCAATCATGTGATCATTTTAATGATTTACTTTTAATTTATTGTTAATTGTAATAGGCCTGCAATTGTATGAATTAAACTGCTCGTAAACAGGAGGGAAATGAAATAACCTGTTAAATGTAAAAATAATAGGATGCAATAAGTTAAGAAGTTTCTCAGTAGATAACCTTTGACACAAATAGTTCTTTAAAATTGAGTCAAGACCCATGATTTAAATTATTTTATATCAGTTAGCTATTACAGTAAATAAAAAAAAATGGTGTAGAAAAAATATTCACGCAGAAATAAAATTCACAATTTTAGCTGGGTTGCTTTTTAAGTAGAAAAACTAAAAATATTTAAACGTAGGCTATTCCAATAATCTTTGTTTTATTTTCAGCTTCGAAAAATAGTTTTTTTAAAGGACAAAAAGTTTAGATAAATATAGAGCCCAGCTTAATAATAGAAATGTTGATTTATCGTATTATAGGCCTACCTTAGTGCATTTTACGCATTTGAATGACCCGCTCAGTTGAAGTCGCGTGGACATTATATCAGACTCCGAATCGATCTCTGCCACTTTAGTTGAAATCTTGAAGTCTGCATAAAAGCCTCTACTATCCAACAGGTTAGTGTTCAGAGAGCCATAGTCCTGGTAAAATCGGCCGGATTGTGCTTGATCAATGAGAAGATGGGCACCCGGCCTTCTGTCCAGATCCTCATGCACCCCCATTGATGTCTCTGAATCCGCAGAAACACGGTTGCACGATTGAATCAGGTGTCTGAGCTCGGATGTTGAATGGGCCCAAACATACGGACGGAAAGACAAGTCAAAAGGCTGCGAGTCGTCTGGAGAAGGCACCGGGCATTTATCCAGATCTAGAGTGAGATATATGTTTCAAAAGGAAAGCGTAATGAGTATTTTGCATAGAGCATGTTAAAAAAATTAAGTTGCTGCCTTACATTTTTAAGTACAATCAACTTGGATGTTTAAGTCATTTCAACTTAAATTACATTGAACTGACTTTAAAACACGAGTTGAATATTTTGAAAAAGTTGATGATATATTGCTTAACTTATTTTGATGAGTTAAACCAATGTAAAAACATAACGTATTGATCATATATCATGCCAACCTGGAGAGGTTCCGGATGACAGGGGCCTCCAGAAGTCCTCATAGTCGGATGAGCGGTCACACACGCTGCCCTCGCAGCTCAGCGGGGACTGTTGAGAGGAGTGATCCGCCGTGCACACCATGCTGGCTTTAGGGGAATGATTGCCCACATCCACCGGGCTCTCGGGGATCTGCCCCGTTTGATTCTCTAAACCCAATCAAATTCACAATGCATTATCCGTCGCTGTTTTAATGAACGCTTTTCATTGCTTAATTAATATTGATAAATGTACCTACCTTGGCACGTGAGAAGTTTCTCGATTGGGATGCAGTTGTCGTCCAGGTAACGGGGTTGATGATAACTGTGCGCCCGTTTGCTCTTCACCAAAAATGACCTCGGCATGTTTACTCTTCGTTATCAGGTTCAGGGTCACCAATCACTCACGGCTCTCCAATCCTGCCTGAAAAGTGGATTTCGGCCGGTGTGAAAAAATGCACCTGATCTTCACAGAAGAACTCAGTACAGCAGCAGCAGGTGTGTGTCAAATCTCTATCATGCAGCCTTTTTGCAATCAAAACCTCCCAAATAAAGCAAAAGCGATTTGAAGTCGAGGCACTGCACTCACTGCACGGCGCACTTTGTTATAGGCTCCTTTTTGGCAATTTGATCTCAAAGCCTTGTTTAGTAAACTGATCCTCTGTCAGCATAATATATATGAGCATCGCGTCACTTCCAAGTAACAGACTGCAAATGGGGCCCAGGGTATTATTGCCAATAACTAATAGGTTTTGTTTCGGTCGTTAATGATGACGAGAGACTTTAAGATAATCGAATTCGACAATTAGTAGCAAATAATATAGGCTAGCATTTAACACTGCATATTTATTTCCCTAATAATAAGGAAGAAAATGAGACAACATGATGGCGTAGGCTGTTCGATTTAGCGATCTCTGCGTCACTCACACACTTGTATGCTTATTCTATTAGCCTATAGATTTATAACAATTTAAATAGAATTTGTTTAACTGGATGCTCTCTGTACATTTATGTCTTCAGCGTGCGCAATTATTTTTGGAAAACAACGAAAATTGTTATAAAACGTGACAAACAATTGATTAGTCCAAGAGTTCAGCATTCATGAGAAATATTTTCATAGCTATACAGATTTGGTACGTCCAAAATTAAATAACTGGATTTTATATAGCCTACTAAAGCCAAAATAAATTATAATGATATTGTCTGGAAAATAGGCCTATGTTTGCCTTTTTGACAATGTATATTTTTCTGTTCGCTATGTAAACCAATAAAAAATGTTTTATTCATTTTTAATGTATTCGGATATCAACACTTTTCATAAAAATATTCTTCCAATGTAGCTTTATGCCTTAACGCAATGAGCAAAATAAATGAGACGATAGAAATACCAACTATTCTTTAAAGCACGTGAAAAAGAAAAGAGCGATTAGCTACTAATTATTATAAATAAAGAAGTGGTGCATTTTTCACAAAGTGGCCTATAGTTTTTACGGTTAAAACTAAGGCTTGAATCAAGGTAGGTGTTAAATCTCATTACAGCAGAATGAAACCATAATATTGTCAAATTTTACCTTTTTCCATTTAGTTTCAATTCCATTTTTGTTTTAATTTGAAGTTTCCCCATGCAAGACCCCCTAACACCCCCTTGCGGGGTCTCTGGACCCCAGTTCTAAAACTCCTGCATAAGGAAACGTAATGTTTTTCCAGCAACTGGAATCATACTTTAACAGCACTGATAGGCCTCGTAGAGTTTGTATAAACTGAGCTGACACACACCATAAGAGTCCAGCAGTCAGATCAGATGTTGGATTGAACGTGCATAGGAAAAAACGTTGGCGCACCGGCTGTGCGCACACATACGAATCTATCGCTACAATCGGGTTTAAATGGTCTAGAAAATATGTGAAGAAGTTTAAAAAAGTTTCAAGCTTACCTCGGCCAGTGCATCAAGATGACGTATACTTTATCCAAAGCGAATGACACCTGACTTCTGCGATGATAAATGTAATATGTGTGAGTCAGGACAGGACTCACCTGTTGCGCTGCTCCGCTAGAGAGATGATGTGACTGCTGCGCGCGACCTGCCTGTCTCCAGCTACAGCAGCGCAAACACGCGCCTTAAATACACACGCACGCTAACTTCCTGAACGCGACCGTGTTTGATCATGTCTCACAGGCACAAATATTTCACCCAATTCTCAATTGCCTGCAGCTATCTAACCTCATGCATTTGTCAATTGAAAGATACATGATCATTCTATAAACTGCATGTTACGATTTAGCCGGATAGACGCGCAAAGTGATCTAAATCACTATAGGATTTTTGGCTTGTCTGTGTGGGGCGGTTTTATATTTGTCCAGGTGTGGTTTTCTGCAATTACTCTTCCAGGAATAACATCCCAGCCAACGCAGGGTGTTATTGCATATTCAAAAATACATAAAGAATGCAATTCATAGGCTATATACAATGACTTGAATAGGCTACCTCTTTTATGATGAAAATATTTGGTTACACTTTATTTTGAGGTGTCCGTGTTACAGTGTAAGTAGCCTATACATTTCAGTACTGAGTAATAATAATTATGTATCACTATAGGGTTATATATACAGTATGTGCAATATAATTATTTATAATTAATAATGAAATAATGTAATATTAATTATAATAATGTATGTATCATAAAATAACAATAAAGAAAAGCCTCATTAAAATTATTATTTCTCTTAGTATATATATATATATATATATATATATATATATATATATATATATATATATATATATATATATATATATTATAGTGCATAATACATTTGTGCAATTTATTGTGTACTAATTAATTTACTTACAGTGACAATTTCATAAACCCTATATATGTTTGAAGAGATGAAACCCAGGGCTTAAACACTCAAAAATACAGATTCATTTGACTGAAATCACTGTTGTTCAATCTGTATGGTTTTCAGTACCGGTATCCAGTAGATGTTTATTGCTGGCCATGTGTAAATGACTAAAAACCTCTTTCAGTGTCACAAGTGTTATGTGATGTTTACTTGAATGTAAGATCTAAGAAATTTAACAACCTTTTTTTTTTTGTAAGAATGCCATCTTGTTGTCACTTTTAAGTGTGAATGGCAAAACTGTCACAGTGAGTCTTTGCTCATGACACTTGATGTGTTGATTTACTGCTGGAGCTGTGAAGATCATAGTGGACAATGCAGCAGTGGGTCGAGCTCTTAATAGATCATCTTCACTGCTTCTGGAGACAGGTTGACGGGACGTTAAGGCTGCTGTCCAATTTTAGGTGTCATTGTGCTCCAGAGAGGCGGATGTGGAAGGCTTCAGCGTGGTTTGAGAAAATGACGTAGTACTCTTGGAGAGGATCCGAATCTGTAAAGAACGATCCCGTATTATACATAAACTACATGACATTACACAAAACCTGACAAATAAGGGCTGATGATATTAACCCTAAAGGGATAGTTCACCCAAAAATGAAAAGTCTGTAACCAAACAGTTAATGACCTTCATTGACCCCGTTGAGCTTCATAGTTTGGAGAAAAAAAATGCTATGGGCCTGTCAACTGTCTGGTTTCTGACATTCTTCAAAATATCTTCTTTTGTGTTCAGTAGAAGAAAGAAACTCATACAGGATTGGGACAACATGAGGGCGAGTAAATGAAGACAGAGTTTTCATATTTTGGGTGAACTATCACTTTAAAAATTAAGGTACACAGCACTAATGTTTCTACATAGATATTGACCACAGTTGCTACTGAAAGTGATAAAGACGTCTCACATATTTTGTTTCTGTTATCTTACATCTGATAGGCCTATAATTCTTAATATTCAGTTGTAAGTCTGTATAGTAATGGATTTAGTGCCTCTCAGATGCCATAGTGACCTGTAGAGTCAGATTGTCACTTTTTTAGAGGTGTTTTTTATGAATAATAATAATAATATTTTCATTATAATATTTTATATGAATATTTTCAAAAACTGCCCATAAATGAATTGCAAATAGGATAATTCTGGCACTGTGGTCTACTAAGAAATGATGATGAAAGCCCTCTCTCTCTTCAACCCCTTTAGATTAAAGCTAATGGCAGTATAAAGAGCAAATGTGGTGCAAAGTCAAATGACAGACTCAATGTAGTTCTCTCACAGGCAACACGGAGTGTAAACGTGACAAACCTCCTCCTCTTCACATCAAGAACAGGAAACCAGAAGACAGACTTGAACAGACAGCTTGTTGACTGCAGCATAGGTCAAAACTTCAGAAACATAAGGTCTATATTTCTTTCTCGTCTTTCTAGGGCTGAGTCTTTCTGCGTCTCTTTAGGGAGTACGTGATTGAAATAGCTGCATGAAGCAGCCGTGATAATGGTTTGAGGTTTCTGGGTTCTCAGAGCGTTGTTCGCTCTGTCTGATAGTTATAAGAAAGACTGAGATGTATACGAGCTTTCACGACCACAATGTTATTTCTGAATTTGAGACTACAGCTCAACCAGAGCTCAATCAGAGATGGCGCATGGCTTAGCAGCTCTTTTTAAAAGGAGACATTGATTATAGCCACACACATCGCTCAATTAAAAACCATGCATGTGAGAATTACTGACACGAAGGCGTCTTAAACTCAACAGCCTTATATTTCTGCACCAATAAGGACTGATTCAAAATCTTCTACTAACATAAAAAGGTTTTAACAGCATGTTTATGAGCCAAACACTGTGCTATCAGCATAAAGCAGATTATGAGAAATAAGTATCAATCAAATTTAATCAGACTGGTTCCCCTTACCACCGCCGAAACCACAGAAAATCAGTCAGAAAGCAGGAGGTGTTGAGGGGGCGCTCGCACCTACAGGTTATCTGATAGAGGCAGTTTCTCAGCAGACCTCAAACACTGACAATGTTTCTGTTCGCTTCAGATAGGAAAGAGTAGGAAACTTCAGGGCAAATTTATGCGTCAGAATCAAAACAACTGGAGAGTTCCTCTTGGTAATTTGGTAAAAATCAAACTTCTTCATAGTATTGGAAATCAAAGGCAGCTATAGGTATTAAACAAGTTTTTTTAAAGATGTCTTAAGAAGTGTGTGTGTGTGTGTTATCTGTTGTGATAGTCATTTGTCATGAAACTGCTCTTAGCCTTAAAATGCATTCAGGTCTTTTTTAAACGTGAGGAAGAACAAATAAACCAAAAAAAAAAGTTTTTAAAATACATTTAGCCTCTTTCCCATATCTAGCAAACACTTTTAAGACTGAATTTTGTCGATGAACATGAATATGCGTAGACAAACACACTATAAACAGACAACAAATGTAAGTGACATAAAAAATAAACATCAAATTAACTACAGCCAAAAAAAGTGTGGAACAAAGGTTAAATGTAGGGCTGTGAAATTAGCCTATATTTATATGTATATGAGTGTGTACATATATATATATATATATATATATATATATATATATACACATATATGAAATGAACACAAAATAAACATTTTAGAATGACAGCACTAATATATATATTGTGTGTGTGTGTGTGTGTGTGTGTGTGTGTGTGTGTGTGTGTGTGTCGTGTGTGTGTGTGTGTGTGTGTGTGTGTGTGTGTGTGTGTGTGTGTGTGTGTGTGTGTGCTCTTGTTTTTGTGATATATGAGGACACAAATGTGTATAATGACATGCATATTACACTGGTATTACAACTTACACGTGATATATGAGGACGTTGCATGAGTCCTCATATTTCAAATAGCTTAAAAAACATAAAACTATGTTTTTTTAAAAATGTAAAAATGCAGAATGTCTCCCGTGATGGGTAGGTTTAGGGATAGGGGCAGTGTAAGGGGATATAATATATAGTTTGTCCAGTATAAAAGTCATTACGCCTATGGAGAGTCCCCACAAAGATAGCGAACCAGACATGTGTGTGTGTGTGTGTGTGTGCGTGCGTGCGTGCGTGCGCGCGCGCGTGTGTGTGTGTGTGTGTGTGTGTGTGTGTGTGTGTGTGTGTGTGTGTGTGTGCGTGCGTGCGTGCGTGTGTGTGTGCGCGTGTGCGCGTGCATTTTCCTGGTATAATTCTTATATGTTCATATAAAATGAATTTAATTATATATTCAAATAAATTTCTCAAAAGTACTGATAAAAATATGTTTTTCTTGCATCACACTGGGTTCTCTCTCAATCAAATACTATTTGAGATTTAAAAAATAAATTAAAATAATTTGTCGAGTAATAACATGATAATAAGCTTATGTTCCACCGGGTCAAAACTGACCCTGAATGTGAGAATAGAATAGGCTGCAGCTTTTATGCATTTACAAACCAGTATAATACTGACAAAATATAGGCATTTTATTTAACACTGTAGGAAATCACAAACTAAGTTTCCAGAAGAGATGATTCATCCATATATACTGACTGCTTGTTTGTCAGATGGCTTTATTCCCTTCTTGTTGCACCATGTGAACAGCAGTTTATCTCACTAGCACCTTTCTGACAATACTTTGTGGCAAGACAATAATGAACCAGGCCGCACGGTTTACCGGTTACAATGGGAGGAGGTCTTCCGTTATCTTTGTAATCAGCTATGCTCATCGTGAACCTGCACGCCAGGGTTTCTGGTTGTAAATCTACTGAACAGTGGGGTGCTACAAATCACATGAAGGCAGACGTGTTGAGAGGTGCTAAGAGTTTCCTGGCCATTGTGTGGCTATTTGAGAAAATGTTCTCTCAATAAGGAGAAGTTTGGCTCCACAGCATGTGTGCATGATCACGGCTCTGAGGGGTAATCGGGACACGTGTATTTGACTAATTTTATTTCAAGTAAGAGGTTTCGTTTTGGTTCCTCTGTGTCTCGTTGTGCTGCAATAATTAGCGTTAGCATGTCTGTTAGCTTAACTGTGTGGCTTCTGACACACTGACAGCAGAGTATATTTGTAATCTGTGGTCTTATTGGAGAACTAATTTGTCTCGGCTAGACGAGATGTGTAAAACGTGGCTAGTAAGTGACAATCAAAATTCAGAAAATCTGATGATTGCAAAAGATAGACTTTGTGCTTTCGTGCAGATCCATTTCCCTGCTTAAAGTCAGCATGAAATGAAAATTCAGCCTATCAATTATGTAAATGCTTGCATGTTGTAAATATGTATATATATATATATATATATATAAATTTAACTCATAATGTAAACGTAAATGTAAATAAACAAATATCATTTATTTAAAATGTCATAACTCTGTTTAGGCCCTGTTCACACCAGGAACGAGAACAATAAAGATAACTATTGTGATTATCGTCCGAACCAACGAATGATAATGTTCTGTTTATTATATCCACATGCTATATTTTTATGTCTGCCACATTGCCACAAACGCTCTAGCTCTTTAAAGCAGGATGGATTCTGATTGGCTGTCAGTGCTTTTATCGGTCATCAAAGAATAGTTCTGAAAGTGAATCCAATGATATTCTTCTTTGTTATTCTCGTCATAGCTGTGGTGTGGACTCTTCTATTCTCAGAGAATTGGAAAGATTTTGAAACCTTTATAGTTATCTTACCATCCTTAGTCCGAGTAAACGGGCCTCTACACTCAGATGCACGTCAAGAAAAGATGTGTCACTTCCTCAATTTCATTGCGACTTTAAACCTTTAAAGTGATAGTTCACACAAAATTTTTAATTCTGTTATCCTTTACTCACCTTCAAGTTGTTCCAATCCTGTATGAGTTTCTTTCTTCCGCTCAACACAAAAGAATATATTTTGAAGAATGCTGGAAACCAGACAGTTGACTGTAGCCATTGACTTTAACAGTATTTTTTCCCTACTATAGAAGTCAATGGTCGTCAACTGTCTGCTTCCCAGCATAATTCAATCTTTATTTGTGTTCAAGAGAAGAAAGAAACTCATACAGGTTTCGAACAACTTGAAATGATGACAACAGTTGAACTATCCAATGAACTATCCCTTTAATTTCACTGAAGCACAGCAAAGGATGCAAACAGGCTGCTACAAAAGCAACAATTGTCAGCAATGAAGTAACATTCAGTGCTCTGAAATCAGATTTAAAGTAATCTGAATCTTTTCGTCTACCACCATCACGCTAGACTAGACCATCCGGCAGAGAACTTTTCAGAGCGACATTAATGTAAGCAAGCATTTGTTTCAGATTACTGTTAAGTGAGATACAGTGTTGGCATTTTCTTGCAAAATCACTTCTGCATAAAAGAGCTGATAGACAAGTGTGATGTTTAGGCCTGGTCTGAGTGAGAACTACGCAAGCATCCGAAGACTCGGCCAAGAGAGTGAGAAAGATGTTATCGTAGCTTTGCTTCTAGAAAAAGCAGAAGATACCGCTTCCCTCAAGGCCGTTTGGGTGATCAACAGAAAGGCCACTTTTGCACGAAGTCATGTGTCGATGAATAAATGTCGTTTATGTTTAATGGTTTCATTTTTGAAACATCGAGTATTTTAATGTTCAAAAATACTCGCTGATTGGCCCCATGCATGTCCATTTTAAGTATCTTACTGTTAGCCAGAAACGTGTGGACTTATTGGAAATGATTTTTTGTGGTAATCCACATTATGCCCCACCCCTCAATCCCGTCAACTGAGGTTAACTTGCACTGAACCCAGAATAGTCCTTTAACACAGAGCTGGGATGAGTGAGAGAAGTTTAATGATGCTCGTGGTCCAGGATTAATTTAGCCTGAGGGAAGTCAGCGAGGCTAAATGACACTGTAATTAGACACCTCCAGACTGTCAAATAGCAGATGATGTCAGGTGTGGTGTTACCTTGTATTGAAGAGCTGAACACTGTTGTCTGCTCTGTTGTAATTGGCTGCATAGATCTTGGTGCTGTGATGTCAACTCCTGTAGATGATCTCGCTGACTGTTTATATGCGATTCTGTACGCTTTAGCTGGTCGCTGTGAATTTTGTCCTGTAGTGTGATATAATAAAACAGATCAAATTAGAGGATTGAATCGAGTTACATTTAATGTGGGGACATAGTTTAGCAATTATTTGCAGTACTAACAGTGTAAGAGATTACAGTTTGTCAGAATCTGATTTAGGCATTTTTAGGCACCCTAGACATTTCAAAACTGTAAAGTTTCCCAATCAGGTATAAGAATAATTTTGAAATCTCAGGATGTTCATCATGACGCATAGCAATGCCAAATTAAATTCTCAACTTGGTAATTGGAAAATATATAGGCCTATACATTTGAATTAAAAAAAAATAAAAAACACACACACACACACACACACACACACACACACACACACACACACACACACACACACACACACAATTAACATAATAAATAAAAAGTTGTTGGGTTATATCTGAAAAAGTGGAAAGAGGACAAAATACAGAAATATTGAAATGCAGCTATAATGCACCGGATTAACCATATTCAGTTTACTGTAATCAAATGCAATTATTATAATAAATGATTATGAGGTAAAAAAAAACAAAAACAATTTTTAATTAACTTTATTAAACTAAATAATAACCTTTTTGTCATGCATTTCCATTTTTAATTTTCCTAGTTAGTTAATCACTGGGATTAATTAATTCCCATATCCCCACAACAAAGGCATTCATGCATAATTTAAAAGTGAATAAAAAAATAATATTATAATATTTCATACATATTTCAAGAAGGTATCCCAAAAAGTATGAAATGATCAATCCCAAAATTGTAGGCCTAACATAGAATTTTTTAAAATATATTTTTGATTCACTGTTTCATATTTCTTTTAACTTTTCAAAAACCTAAACTTTTAACCATTGCCAGGTTTAAATTGTGTGTGTGTGTGTGTGTGTGTGTGTGTGTGTGTGTGTGTGTGTGTGTGTGTGTGTGTGTGTGTGTGTGTGTGTGTGTGTGTGTGTGTGTGTGTGTGTGTGTGTGTGTGTGTGTGTGTGTGTGTGTGTGTGTGTGTTGCGCGCGATCTTTTCCTCGTTGTTGTAGCTCACGGATTTCCGTTATTGTGATATGTTTAGGACCCTAACTGTAGCGAGTTTGAAAATCTCAAAAACTGATAGCGGTAACTTCTTTTTGTTTCTAGATAAAGACAACAAGAACAAACTGTGATCTGTCATCCATTCTATCACGCAGCACGACTGAAGCGAAACGGATTGCGCGATTCACACTGCGCTGTTGCCTTGATCTGCGTCGCTGTCGACGGCTCGTGATGCGCAGTCCTCGCACGAATGCTTTGTCCAAGCAGCGCGCTTCTTTAGACTAGCGCAGTTTAATTTTCACACTTTAATACCATTTATAGCTCCTCAAGAAGGATTATTTAAAACTGTAGATCAGTAAATAGACCTATTGAGAGAGACGTCCTTCGCGTGCACTATTTTATGCTGTTTTGGCTGTTTCGTGTGACGAAAATTCTGAATAGAAAAGGTGCACCGGATGATGATCAACCCGGATGATGCACTTAAAGACTGCTAAATAAGTATGATCTATATTAATATGTATGAATGTAATTCGGACGTAGCCTACTACATCCACCATTCTGCCATTATCATGTGAACGTTACGTTGCTTAACTGCCGCTGCGTCCAAAATCGCCGTCTTATTTTGAATAAGTAGGCTAATTATTTCCCGACCGTTAAAAAGTCTGTTCTAGTTTGAATGTAATCTGGACATAGGCCTACTACATTTGACATTTTGTTATTAGCCTATCATGTGACCTAGTTCACTGTCATTCACAAATCCTCTCCCGTGGCCTTATGTGATAACGTGTCCATCAAATCCACACTTCAGAATCTCGACGGAAGTAGTAGGTCATCCGTATACTTTTTGCCTACTCTTTTATGAGTACTGTGAATTCGGACATACTTATTTTGTCACATAGCCTACTGTGTTTCGCCTATTATATAGCAGGAAAAGTATGCGATTTCAGATGCAGCCAGAGTGTGGAAGGTTGGTTGGCTCATCTGTTGCATAATTTCATACACTACATGGTTGAGTACACAGTGTATAAGTGCATAGTGTATAGTGCTCATTTGGGACACTTTTCATCTTATCTAAATAGGCTGATTAGCTAACCCTCAGCATAGCTCTTGCCAGTGCATGCATACCATAGTTGCCGACTATATATTTTTTATACCATGGTCTGGCTGAATACTCGATTCTGATTGGCTGCAGGGTGTCCATTAAAAAGTGATAGAGGACACCTAGTAAAGGAGTTCTGATGAAACTGACTGTTTACCGTTCGAAATTAATAGATAAATGCGCTGGCTACAACTGCTGTGAGTAACCATAGCAACAGGCAGTCAATAGCCGCGTTTCCACTGCCGGGCCAGGGCCGAGCCGTGCTGGTGCGTGCCAGGGCCAGTCGCGTTTCCACTGTCACTTCCGGGGCTTGAGCGGGGCTTCCTCGGGGCCAACGGCCAGGATTTCTGGCCCGTCGAATACCTCAGGCCAAAGCGGGCCAGCTCGGGCTAGAGGCGTGCTCAAGGTAAAAGGCGGAGTTTATCGGTGTTATGGAACGTTATGATCTGAAGCAAGATGCACATTTCACTGTTTTATATCGCGAAAAATAATCGCTACTCGAAATGGAGAATCGCCTATACTGGTCTGTCGAAGATACCAAAGCTCTTCTGAGCATTTGGGCAGAAGAATGACGGCGTGTGAAGAAACGAGGACGTTATAAAATGCATCGATGCTGAACTTTCTAAGCTAAGCATTCAGCGAGCAACGCTTCAAGTTCAGGAAAAAATAAACAAGTCGCGGGCGCAGTATATTGTACAAGGCGATTAAAACGCACAATGGACAAAGCTCAGAGAAGGGACTTTCCATGGTTCGACTTGATGTACGGTGACCCAGCACCGTCCACTCGCGAGAAAATCGCAAGACAATCGGGACACTATTGCAGCCACGGCCGGTGAGTTAATATACACGCTATCTTCCTATTATAAATAAATTCATAATACCCGCTGAAATGGGTTGGGTTGTATTGTATTGTATTGTATGACGTTTGATCCAGAAAGGCGTGTTGGGGCGGGGTTTAGGGCAGCGCTGCAGGGCTACTGGCCCGGCAGTGGAAACGCGAGCCCGGTGCTTGAGGCCCGAGGCCACTGGCTCGGCTTGGCTCGCTGTTAGCTCTGGCCCGGCCCTGGCCCGGCAGTGGAAACGCGGCTAATAAACTGAAGGGTTCTACGAGCTGAGCGGACTAAAAATACCTCCGGTTGCTAAATAAACCATCAGGCGTAACCAGGGAATCCAAGTTATTGTTTATAAAAACTTTAGATTTCGATTGTAAAACTAATTAACATATAAACTAATGTTTTAAAAATGGGTTATTTGGCAAATGACCATGGTATAAGCGGGTTAATGCCCTTCGAGGTGTCCATTGTCTAGGTATTAATGGACTTCGGACCTCCACTGTGCGTCGGACAGTTCACGCCTCGCCGTCCTCCATTAATACCTGTGTCACGTTTTGATGTGTTTAGTTATGTTCTGTGACCTTGTTTCCCCATGTCTTTGTGATTTTTGGTTTAGTCCTGTTAGTTTTTCCCGCTCCTCGTTTGTGTTCAGTTTCCTCACCTGTGTTCAGTTAATTATCTCGTTTGGTTCAGTTCATTTAAGCCCTGTGTTTTCCCTCAGTGTTTGTTGGTCGTCGTCAATGTATGGTTGTGTTTTCCCTGAAGTTCCTGGAGTTTGTTATTTTGTTCCTGTATGTTTATAGAAGTTTATTTTGTAAATAAATCAGCTATTTTTGGAAGTCCTCTTGTCCTCGTCTTCAGCTACCTGCACACAACCCTGACAGAACGACCAACCTTAAAAAAAGATGGACTTGGCTGGCCATGACCTAACTGACTACCTCATCAGGATCCTGTTTGAGAGAGGTCTACGCATCACCATCACCCCAGTGATGCCTCCAGCCATCTTCGCCTGCCCGCCAGAGCCTGAGCCCGTCGCCTGCCCGCCAGAGCCTGAGCCCGTCGCCTGCCCGCCAGAGCCTGAGCCCGTCGCCTGCCCGCCAGAGCCTGAGCCCGTGCTGGTCCCGTCCAGTTCCGAGTCCCATGATGTGCTGGTCCCATCCAGTCCCGAGTCCCAGGAGGTGCTGGTCCCGTCCAGTTCTGCGTTGCCAGGGCCCATTGATCCAGCGCCAGAGCCCGTTGATCCAGCGCCAGAGCCCGTTGATCCAGCGCCAAAGCCTGTTGATGTCAAGTCTGTTCCCGTTCCTGAGCCTGTCCTTCTCCCCAAGAAAATTGTGTGGGGGGGGGGGGGATGGCTATACGCCTTCGCCATGGCCGGCCAAAGACCCACAGAAGCCTGAAAAAATAACACCACCGTGGCCACCCGAAGGGCCCTCACCTCCATGGCCACCCGAAGGGTCCTCACCTCCATGGCCACCCGAAGGGTCCTCACCTCCATGGCCACCCGAAGGGTCCTCACCTCCATGGCCACCCGAAGGGTCCTCACCTCCATGGCCACCCGAAGGGTCCTCACCGCCATGGCCACCCGAAGGGTCCTCACCACCATGGACGCCCGAGGGTCCCACAGCTCCGCCCTGGACGCCCGAGGGTCCCACAGCTCCGCCCTGGACGCCCGAGGGTCCCACAGCTCCGCCCTGGACGCCCGAGGGTCCCACAGCTCCGCCCTGGACGCCCGAGGGTCCCACAGCTCCGCCCTGGACGCCCAAAGGTCCCACAGCTCCGCCCTGGACGCCCAAAGGTCCCACAGCTCCGCCCTGGACGCCCGAGGGTCCCACAGCTCCGCCCTGGACGCCCGAGGGTCCCACAGCTCCGCCCTGGACGCCCAAAGGTCCCACAGCTCCGCCCTGGACGCCCAAAGGTCCCACAGCTCCGCCCTGGACGCCCGAGGGTCCCACAGCTCCACCCTGGATGCCCGAGGGTCACACAGCTCCGCCGTGGCCACGCCCACAGCCTGCTCCGCCGTGGCCACGCCCACAGCCTGCTCCACCCTGGTCCCCTGACCAGCCTGCTCCGCCAGGATGCCCACCCTCCCACCCCTTTAGATGTTATACGGCGCGAGGACGCACCTTCGGGGAGGGGGAGGTAATGTCACGTTTTGATGTGTTTAGTTATGTTCTGTGACCTTGTTTCCCCCTGTCTTTGTGATTTTTGGTTTAGTCCTGTTAGTTTTTCCCGCTCCTCGTTTGTGTTCAGTTTCCTCACCTGTGTTCAGTTAATTATCTCGTTTGGTTCAGTTCATTAAGCCCTGTGTTTTCCCTCAGTGTTTGTTGGTCGTCGTCAATGTATGGTTGTGTTTTCCCTGAAGTTCCTGGAGTTTGTTATTTTGTTCCTGTATGTTTATAGAAGTTTATTTTGTAAATAAATCAGCTATTTTTGGAAGTCCTCTTGTCCTCGTCTTCAGCTACCTGCACACAACCCTGACAACCTGACAATGGACACCTCGTCGGGCATTAACCCTTACATAATATCGTATATTAAAGGCAGGGTAGGCCATTTGTTTCTAAAACACTTTTTTCCCAAATTTGTTTAAACTGTCTTTATACCAATACATATCTAATGTAAGTACTCTGAAAAGGAGAGTATACAAATCGAGTGTCTGTAGTCCTCTAAGGGCTGCAATAACACAGCTACTCTTTCCATTCGGGACGAATGCAATGATTGGCTGGGCGACTGTCCCTCTCCCTCGCTACCATGGCTACCACCCCTGCTGCTACAGGAGCTGCCCACAGGCGCGCAACCGGTTGACTCGCTCATTTCGAAAGAGGAGAGGCACGTTCCGGCCGGAAGCTAGGAAGTCTCACAATTATGGCAGAGAAAGAGCAGTCAAAATTCCCAGTACCACCTGTACCTGCATACAGACCAATTTCGAGCCGACGTCACAGTTACGTCACAGCGCTAGCTGGAGGCAAAACAAAGGGAAACCTGCAGGCGGCCAATACAAACCAGCACAGATTCGGCTACATAATAAGGAGCTTAAATTGTTATTATTATTATTAAATGTCATCTTGTTGTGTTGTTGGGTGCAAGAATCAATGAAAAATGAATATGCTGTATCTGGATTTATTTCTAGAAAATATTCACATAAAAATTGCACCTTAATGTCACTCTTCACATTGTCATCTTCTCGGCGCTGGCTAGGCAGAACTGCGGATCGTACCACACAAGTCTTGTACGTGACCATTCATCACATAGTTATAGGCATCTGAAGATTTATATGCCCTCAGTTTCTCTTTACACTCGGTTTCTCTATAAGGTAGGTGTAGAAGTCAGGCCACTCAACCGAGGTAACATTAATCGAGTCAGATCGTCCATTGGTCAGTCAATCTAGTTCCGTCCGTTAAAATTAACTTCGGCAAATAACAATCGCGGTCCTGGACACAGTAAGTGACCTTGCACATTAAGATAAAATCGGATTTTCTCCAGTCATTGTTAAAAAACAAGCTAACAAAACGTTCATACTAACGTTAGGGAAGCGGCCAGAGGGATCGTTCTGCCACCACCTAAGCTCCGCCCACAAAAAAACGTCACCATGTTTACCAACTGAAAAGAGGTCTATACAGTCAGCGCAGGCAAAAAAATGTGATGTCACTACATGCACTGCGCTCCTCTCCGATCGGCGCTGGTAAACGCATCCTCCAGCTGAGCGGTCGGCATCACGCGTTCATGTGTTTTGGGGGCGTGGCTTTGAAGACCAGAAGGGAGGGGGTGGGAGTTTCTCTTTTGGATACTTTCAAAATCTGTTTTCTGCTAGTTTCTCAAACCTACCTACCCTGCCTTTAATATACATTGTACTATAATAAATTCATTTAACGTCACCATGAGATCAAACATTTTCTCTTTTTTTTGATATTGCAGTAGGCCTATTTATTATAAATTATGATAGTTTTTTTTACCTCCCCTCACTCTTGTAGCATCTCATCTCTTTTTCTGATGACGTGTTTACTTGTACAAAGGCAGCAACAACCTGTCACTCACATGACATCACATAGCAAACCACAACCATCTAATGGCTGCATCTGGAAAATCATACTTCCCTACTATGTTGTAGGCAAACAACAATATGTGACAAAATATGTAAGTCTGAATTCACAGTACTCATAAAAGAGTAGGCAAAGAGTACCCGAATGAGCTGCTTCTTCTGGTGAAATTCTGAAGTGTGCATACGACGACACTTTACTTTCCCATGAGGCCACGGACGAGGATTTTTTGCGGATATCAGTGAAGCAACATAACTGATGCTGGTAGGCCACACGTGATAATGACAAAATGCCGGATGTAGTACGTCCAAATTACATTCGCACAACACAAATACTAAATAGAACTAATGACCTATTCAAAATAAGTACAAGAGAGTATGCGATTTTGGACGCAGCCAATCAATTCTTGATGGACAAAATCAAGTCCCGTCCTAAATTTGTTCTTGTTCAACAAGCCATTTCACTGGCATTTCAAATATACGTCAAAAGAGGGGAGCAAAACACAACTTCTGATTTATGCCGACTTTATATCAAAGTGTATTGTAGTGTCATATTTGACTTGACACCAGTTCCAGGAGTAAGCGACATGAACTAAGCTTTGGTTGCTCTATTGTTCCTCATATCGCAGTGCATCAAGCTGTAAACCAGCAGATATGATCAGCTGAGGGTTTTGACCTCTGTCTGCAGCTGCAGCAGTTTGTGGCGGCTCTCTTTAAGCGCGGCCTGGGTGAGCGCTTCCTTCAGTCTTGTGCTCAACAGCTCCGCCTGCAGGTCGTTCTGAGCACTGCTGACCTTCTGCTGACCTCCACAATGCACCTGCTGCCACTGAGAGAGACACAGTGACATTGTGATGAACCTTACTTATGGTATATTGAACACTGAATATCCTCTCCCCATCCAAAGTTACCTGCCATTTCTTTACCAGGTCTTTAATGTGCTGTTTCAGCTCTTTGAGCCCTGTAAGTGCCTCTGCTTCCCGCAGTCTACAGCTGATAAGCTCCGTCTGCAGATACATCACACTGTTCTCATCAGGCACAGTACTGCTGCTCTACAACACACACACACAAACACGCTCACATTTATGATTATTAAAACAAACCCACGTCTGTATAAACATTAGCAAAATAGTGATATCTAATATTCTTTAGTTTAGTTCATTATACATAATAGAGTTCTGCAGGAATGATGCATTTTTTGGCCAAAACCCAGAAACAAACATTTTAGCACTTCTGGTTTAATCGTCCTGAAGTCAGTGAGTTTTTTGAATGGGGTTTTTGGTTAAATGACTGAGGCCCTGTTTACACGAAGAGAAAACGCAGATATTTCCCTGCGGTTTGGCCTCTCATTTACACGAAAACCCTGTTTTTATCACAGAAAACGATTACAGGTATTTCTAAAAACTCTGGCCAAAGTGGAGATTTCTGAAACCGCCAGTTATGTGTTGCCGTGTCAACTGGAAGAAACAGGGTTTTAGGTTCTCTCTTGTCGATTCTGAGGATTCTGATTGGCTTGCGTGGCTTTATCCTTCTCCCTACACTGCCGTCCATAGCTTTGGCATAGTTATGATGGTGCTGCTCGCGGCATATTTATGCGGGCTGTGTGCACAATGTTATTATTGAAAACGGAGGGGGAGGGGGGGGGGGGATTCGTTTCTCTAAATACCCGGCTAGATAAAGTCTGTTAGCTCAGGATATTTTCCTGTTTTATTCCATGACATAAAATACATCAGTAGCCTAATACCCACTTTTGTTTTACTTTTAATTTGTCCTGAAAAAGTCGGTTTCTAACAAGTGGCTAAATGTTTCAGAGCTTGTATGGAACATTAAACATCATCACGCCGAACTGATTCACTTATAGTGTGCTTTCACAGCCTCATTTGCTCTTGCAAACTATTCTGTTTCACTGTGAAAGTTTAGTGTTAGCGTTAGGCCATGTCCACACGGACACGGGTATTTTTATAACCGGAGTTTTTCCTCCAGCATTTTAAAAAAAAATCCCGTCCACACATGCTCGGTCTCCGTCTACATGAAAACGCAAAAACATGCTGTCAAGAGCATGCCACGCCAGCAAGCGGCAATATAACCCTAACCGTAAAGCCACGTTGGCCAATCAGAAGCCTAACAAAAAGTTATTACCGGTTCCGGTAGGCGCAAATCTGACGTCAAACACAGTGGATAACGGCGCACACTCTGACGTCGCAAGGCGAAAACCCCGGTTTCACTGTCTACACGACAGCACGTAACCGGCGTTTCTGAAAATCCTCACCCTCAGCAGGGGTTTTCAAAAATGTTCGGTTTCAGTGCGTTTTCATGTGGACGAACGGCCGAACCGCGTAGAAAAAGTCACGGTTATAAAAATACCTGTGTCCGTGTGGACAGGGCCTTAGTTTCACCAACTCAAACTTTCAGGGATATACACTCACCTAAAGGATTAATAGGAACACCTGTTCAATTTCTCATTAATGCAATTATCTAATCAACCAATCACATGGCAGTTGCTTCAATGCATTTAGGGGTGTGGTTCTGGTCAAGACAATCTCCTGAACTCCAAACTGAATGTCAGAATGGGAAAGAAAGGTGATTTAAGCAATTTTGAGCGTGGCATGGTTGTTGGTGCCAGACGGGCCGGTCTGAGTATTTCACAATCTGCTCAGTTACTGGGATTTTCACGCACAACCATTTTTCACGCACAACCATTTCTAGGGTTTACAAAGAATGGTGTAAAAAGAGAAAAACATCCAATATGCGGCAGTCCTGTAGGCGAAAATGATTGTTGATGCTAGAGGTCAGAGGAGAATGGGCCAACTGATTCAAGCTGATAGAAGAGCAACTTTGACTGAAATAACCACTCGTTACAACCGAGTTATGCAGCAAAGCATTTGTGAAGCCCAGTGTTGGGAAAGTTCATTTTCTACATGAACTAGTTCAAAGTTCAGTTCACAAATTTTAAAATGAACTAGTTCAGTTCATAGTTCATACTTCAAAAAATGAACTAGTTCATAGTTCTTTTTTTCCATATGTTGCTGCAAGCTTCTTTTTTTTTTTTTAATTATTGCCACAGCCCATATACAACCACAGACAGCAATTATTTTATCGACTGGCAAAGTTTGCACAGAAATGTACGATTTTTCCCATCCTCACCGACCTTGTCATAAAACTCGTTTAAATGATCATACGACGCCTCCTCGCTCGCTGCTTTGTCGACTACATGCTGCTTTTTGTTTTGATGACGCATGCGGCGGTGCGTGCGACACTGGTGGCTGATGTTGCCAGATTGGGTGTTTTTTTTCGCTACATATTAAGGCCTGTTTACGGTGTGTTTTAGCCGGGTTTTCGCCTGTAAGGCTCTATAGAAATCTGGCACCCCATTGAATTAAGTTAAACTGAGAGAGCGTGCTTTCACAGACACCAGAATGAACGCGTTCACAGTAACGTTCATCAGGCAGTAATTCAGTACGTTCAGTTCATGTTCGCCCAAAATATGAACGAGTTCATGAACTATCGTTCATTGAACGCGTTCAGGCACAACACTGGTGAAGCCACAACACGCACAACCTTGAGGCGGATGGGCTACAACAGCAGAAGACCCCACCGGGTACCACTCATCTCCACTACAAATAGGAAAAAGAGGCTACAATTTGCAAGAGCTCAACAAAATTGGACAGTTGAAGACTGGAAAAATGTTGCCTGGTCTGATGAGTCTCTATTTCTGTTGAGACATTCAGATGGTAGAGTCAGAATTTGGCGTAAACAGAATGAGAACACGGATCCATCATGCCTTGTTACCACTGTGCAGGCTGGTGGTGGTGGTGTAATGGTGTGGGGGATGTTTTCTTGGCACACTTTAGGCCCCTTAGTGCCAAATGGGCATCGTTTAAATGCCACGGCCTACCTGAGCATTGTTTCTGACCATGTCCATTACTTTATGGCCACCATGTACCCATCCTCTGATTGGCTACTTCAGAGGATGATGAAACCAGCTCGAATCATTTCAAATTGGTTTCTTGAACATGACAATGAGTTCACTGTACTAAAATGACCCCCACAGTCACCAGATCTCAACCCAATAGAGCATCTTTGGGATGCGGTGGAACGGGAGCTTCGTGCCTTGGATGTGCATCCCACAAATCTCCATCAACTGCAAGATGCTATCCTATCAATATGGGCCAACATTTCATAAGAATGCTTTCAGCACCTTGTTGAATCAATGCCACGTAGAATTAAGGCAGTTCTGAAGGCGAAAGGGGGTCAAACACAGTATTAGTATGTTAATAATCCTTTAGGTGAGTGTACATATATAAAGGCTGAAAGAGTTGTTGGAAGCTTAGTGGTGGTGATGTTGAAGTCATGTGATCGCGATTAGTATTTAGGCTTCAAAATATCTTATAGTTGTATTCGTTTGTGAAGATTATCATGATGTTCAGGAACCAAACTTTTGCTTATGACACTGACAGAGCTTATTTTCTGCAATAGAAAAATCATATTGGGCTTTTGTTGAGGGAACCAAGGTGACTTTCGAGTTGGCCTACAAAAATATTCAATCTCTGCAGCACTCTATACCTGTGCTTAATGCTTCATGTTAATGAATGGAAAACAGAGGTTTGCATGAAAGATTTGACTTGACTTTAACCTCTTCGATCTGCAAGGTGTTCGTCTGCATCTCCTTTAAAGTGTTTTGTGACCTGGCTGCATTTAGCAGAGATTTCTCCAGCTCTTTCTTCATCTGCGACACCAGTTGCTCAGAGCATCTCTGGAAGGGCGGCACGGTAAGAACATGAACATTAATGCATTAACATAACTTTAACATAAAGGCACTGCAATAGACTCACCTTCTCCAGAATGTCAAGTCTCTCCTTTAAATGTTTGTTCTCTGAGGAAAGTCCCTTAAGAAAAGGCAAGAGAAAAACTGAGCACTTGCAAACAGTGGCTGAAAATGGCGATTCGATTCATAACCTAAAGACAGATTGTTTACTGTTTAGAAATACTAGGGTGAATTCAGGGTGATTGGGACACTTTTGCCATTGAGATGACTTGGAAAAAGTGTCCCAATCAACCTGAATTTGCCTATGTGAAGGGAAACAAACAAACACTCACATTTAGTTCCTCCTGATCCTCCAGCTCTTTAGTCTTGATAGATGTATACTCTTGTCTCAGTCTAAAATGAGTGAAATACACCAGATAACAGGCTAGAAGAACAAGGAGAATTAGGCAAAAATTGAAGGAAGAGCTTACTGTTTCATTCTGCTGGAATTGTATTTAATTTGATACGCTGCTTCAATCATCCCATCAGGATCTGATTCCCATGATTCTAGATTCTGCAAGCACTGAAAACAACAGAATTACTCTGAAGACCAAGAAATTCAAAGAGGCAGTATTTCAGAGCAGTGTTTCGTTGGAGTGCTCCATTACGTTCATCATTCCCTCTTTATCGAGCTTGATGAGATCTGTCTGCTTCATGTGAAGAACAGCCAAACCAATCCGGAAGACGATCTCCAAACCCTACAGACACATGCGTATATATCATCCCTCAGATTGTCCATTTAACTGCATACTTAGATGCTAGTGGCAGTGTTGTTATTGTTAACTAAAATAAAAATCTTTTTAGGTAATTGAAATAGTTAAATTAAATATAAAAATTAGATGATAAAAGGCAATATATACATTTAAATTGAAGTACTAAATTCGATTAAACTAAAGATGAAAAAAATTAAATAGAAAAATAAAACCAAGAAATATAATAAAACCACATAACAAAACGTACTCGGTTACTAACATAACCTCGGTTCTCTCTAGAGAGGGAACGAGTACTGCGTAATATCTTACGCTATGGGGAAAACTCTTTTCCACAAGATATTGAAGCCAAAAATTATCCTTAATTTTTTATTAATGTAAAACGCTTTGCGGCAGCAAGCAGACATAGGCGAGACAGCTCGCGCGCCTATTGGCTGCCCTGCGGCAAAAGCAGCAGCCTATCGAGAGAGGCTCTGCGTGACGTCACGACGAATAGGGGCCTTTCGCGCCCATATCGTCACGTCCCGCCAGAAAGGGCGTGGTCTCGCCCTATAAATGGGCTCGATAGCTGCTCTTACGTTGGTTTTCATCGCCGAAGCGAACCAGAGCGTATTCCAAGCACGGCAAGATACGCAGTACTCGTTCCCTCTCTAGAGAGAACCGAGGTTACGTTAGTAACCGAGTACATTCTTTTACGAGAGTATCTCTCGTATTGCGTAATATCTTACGCTATGGGGAACACAATGCAACACGCCGTGCTGGTAGGGATCCAACACCAAAGTCCCAGGGGCCGAAGCCCGGGGAGCATATAGTGCATAATCACCATAAACTCACAGAGAGTGAGGGAAGAGAGGCTAGAAGCATCGTTCCCTTTAAAATAGCATCCGAAAGGAGCTAATCATGTGACAAATAGACCATACCGTCAGGGTGAACATTCAGCCTGAACTGGGTGGCCACCTGTGTGTCAACATTTTAATGAGCTGCTGTACCGGTCAGTGAGCAATACGCAGGTCAAACTCAGTATCCTAGCCACACAGCGGGCAGATAGCACTGAATTTTATACCGCCAAAAGCTTAGCTTGTAAGGCGGGAACCTCCAGGTTATAGTATTTTATAAATGTAGACGGCGAGGCCCAGCCCGCGGCCATACAAATATCTTGCAGGGTAACCCCGCTAGACCATGCCCACGAGGAGGCCATGCCTCTTGTGGAGTGCGCTCTAACACCCAAAGGGCACTGTAGGCCCTTAGAAGTGTAAGCCAGCGCTATGGCACCGACTATCCATCTGGATAGGCTCTGTTTCGAAGCGGCAAGTCCCTTAGCACGGCCGCCAAACGAAACGAAAAGCTGCTCAGTCTGTCTGAAACCAGACGAGCGGGACACATAAGCCCTTAGTGCCCTGACAGGGCAAAGGAGACTCGCGTCCTTTTCCTCATTGAGAACCGGAAGGGTAGACAGGGAAATCACCTGGGCCCTGAACGGTGTGTTGAGGGATTTTGGCACGTAGCCGTGCTTCGGTTTGAGTATGACCTTTGAGTCATTAGGTCCAAACTCCATGCATGACGCGCTTACTGAAAGCGCTTGCAAGTCCCCTACGCGCTTCACTGAAGCGAGAGCCATAAGAAACGCTGTCTTGAAAGACAAGTGTTTCATGTCTGACGACTGGATTGGCTCGAATGGGGCACCTTTCATGGCCTCCAAGACCGTGGAAAGGTCCCATGTCGGGACTGAAGGGGGCCTGGGAGGGTTTAGCCTCCAAGCTCCGCTAAGGAAACGCACGACTAAGTCGTTCTTTCCCAGTGACTGGCCAGACACCGCTTTTGCAAACGTTGCTATGGCCGCCACGTATACTTTGAGCGTGGAAGGGGTCCTGCCCTTATCCAGTAGCTCCTGAAGGAAGGAAAGTACTTCCGTAACCCCGCAGTCTACAGGTGAAAAGCCCTGCGCTTGACATCAAGCACAGAACACAGACCACTTCGAGAAGTAGAGCCGTCTGGTAGACGGGGCTCTAGCCTGCGCGATCGTGTTTAACACTCCCTCTGGGAGGTCAGCGGGTACCCGTTGATGGCCCATGCGTGCAGGGACCACAAATCCGGGCGAGGATGCCAAATCGAGCCTTCCGCCCGAGAGAGGAGGTCTCTCCTCAACGGTAAAGGCCATGGGGCAGCGCTGGTCAGCTGCATCAGGACAGGGAACCACGACTGGTTTGTCCAGAGCGGAGCTATGAGTAGCACTGGGCATCCCTCCCTCCTGATTCGCTCCAACACCTGAGGCAGGAGTGAGACAGGGGGAAAAGCAAATTGGGGGCGGAGGGGCCAAACATGGGCCAGCGCGTCCCGGCTTTTCGAGAAGAATCTCGGGCAGTGAGCGTTTTCTTGGGACGCGAACAGGTCCACATGCGCTTTGCCAAACGTTTCCCACAGCAGCTGGATCGTCTCCGGGTGCAGAGACCATTCTCCTGCTGGGACGTTGTTTCTGGACAGCCTGTCTGGTCCCACATTTAGGTGACCAGGCACATGTGCCGCTCTCAGCGAGAGCAGGTTGTGCTGAGCCCAGACCAGGAGGCGCTCCGTCAGCCTGTAAAGGTTTCGGGACCTGACGCCGCCCTGGCGATTTATGTACGCCACCACTGACATGTTGTCTGACCGGACCAATACGTGGTGGCCTTTTATCTGGGGACAGAAGCGCCGTAGCGCTTTGTCGACTGCTATTAATTCCAAGCAGTTTATGTGAAGGAGCTTCTCCCGTACTGACCATAGGCCAGCTAGCGGTCTGCCCTCGAGCAGCGCTCCCCACCCCGATGTGGAGGCGTCCGTAGACACCACCTTCACACTCGAGGGGATCCCCAGACTCACACCTGACTGATACCAGTCGGTTACTTTCCATGGTTTCAGAGCCGAAATGCACTGAAGGTCGACCCTGAGGCGAAATAGACCTGCGGTCCACGCCCTGGGGGGGAACTCGTGCTTTTAGCCATAGCTGCAGTGGGCGCATGCGGAGCAGGCCCAACTGGAGTACGGAGGCTGCTGAGGCCATCAGACCCAGCATTTTCTGAAACCTTCTGAGCGGGACTATAGAGCCGTGGCGGAAGGATTTCGCGACGTGCTAAATATTCAATCCGCGCTCCGGTGACAGGCGTGCCGTCATGGATAGCGAGTCCAACACTGTTCCCAGAAAGGAAATTCTCCGACTGGGGAGCAGTGAGCTTTTCGCCCAATTGACTGTAAGGCCCAGCTCCTCGAGGTGCTCGAGTAATGCGGCCCTGTGTTCTATGAGCTCCGTTCGTGAACGAGCTAGAATCAGCCAATCGTCCAAGTAGTTCAAAACTCGCATGCCCCGAAGTCTCAGGGGGCGAGTGCAGCGTCCATGCACTTCGTGAACGTACGGGGTGCTAGGGACAGGCCGAACGGCAGGACTGTGTATTGATATGCCTGGCCCTCGAAGGCGAATCTCAAGAATCGCCTGTGATGGGACGCTATTTGTATTTGAAAATAGGCGTCTTTAAGATCTATTGACATGAACCAGTCTCCTTGGCGCACTTGCGCGAGGATTTTCCTGGTCGTAAGCATTCTGAACTGGCACTTCACGAGCGTTCTGTTCAGCAGTCGCAGATCCAGAATGGGTCTGAGCCCACCATCTTTTTTCGGTACCAGAAAATATCTGCTGTATAAGCCCCCTTCGCTCTGAGCCTGAGATAAAGGTTCTATAGCCCCTTTCCTCAGTAGTTTCGCTATCTCGGCTCGAAGTAGATAAGATACTTCGCCTTTCACGTAGTTTCGACGCGCGCGTCGAGCGAATTGTAGCGAATAGCCTCTCGTTATAGTGTTCAACACCCATTCTGATACCCCGGGAAGCCTTGACCACGCATCTGCGTGAATAGCTAAGGGTAGAATGAAATCTGGGCTCTGGCCGCGGCAGAACGGCGGCTCGAGAGCCCCTGTGTACTTGGAACACAACACCGTGTTTACAGCGTTCGAGGCGGGGGGCGCGCTGATCACAGCGGGCAGCCTGGCCGCGCTCAGCTTCTCTATGGCAGGACGCGCAGAGAAAGCGAGCGGGGCGAATCCCATGGGATTCGGCGTGTGTTAGAGAATGTGGGCACATTTACTAAATGCGGGCACATTTACTACACTGAGAATACTGTCAGCTCGCGCCGACTAAATCAATGCTGTTTACAGCGTGTGAGGCGCGCGCTGATTATAGCGGGCAGCCTGGCCGCGCTCAGCTTCTCTATGACGGGTTGCGCAGAGGAAGCGAGCGGGGGTGAATCTCGTGGGATTCGGCGTGTCAGTGAGAGGATGCGGGCGCGAGACAGCGGGCACATTTACTGCACTGAGAACATTTTCGGCCGGAGCCGACTGAATGTGTGTTGGTTTCGTTTTTACAGAAACCAAGGGACACGCAGTGTGTAGTGTAAGCGGGCATTGTATGGGCGCGTTCACTACGTAGTCTGCACAATCGACCTGAGTCGACACCGACACCGGCTGCTTCACTGCGAAATACACTGGGACAGTCACAAAGCATGGAACTGAACGAGCGAGAAGTTTTGGTGGAAATCCGGCCACAGCGGGATCTGAACACAGTCACTTTCCTAGAGAGACTAGGAAGGCCTTGAGACCTCGGGCTTTACCTCAATCCTCGGCCGGGCCCGCGCTGAGGGGGGCGGCGTCCAGCAGAGCGAGAGCGCAGTGTCTGATCTCGGGCCTGGCTGCGCTGCTGGGTAGCCGAAACGACGGCCTTTATGCACAGGAAAGCGGGCTGTGGAACCAGCTTGCTCACTGCGAAATACACTGGAACAGTCACATTGCTTGGAACTGAACGAGCGAGAGGTTTTGGTGAAATTCCGGCCGCAGCGGGAACTGAACACCGTCGCTTTCCTAGAGAGACTAGGAAGGCCTTGAGACCTCGGGCTTTATCTCAATCCTCGGCCGGGGCCCGCGCTGAGAGGGGCGGCGTCCAGCAGAGCGAGAGCGCGGTGCGTCGAGGAACACGGAGCGCTCAGCTTCCGTCATCTCGGATAGTGTTAGCCACGAATGTCTCTCACCGTTCAGGGAGGAAGGGCGCGGGTCTCGACTGTGACGAAGCTTCGTCTTTCCCGAGAAAGCGTCCGTCCAGCCTGTTGCGCGGCGGCAGCGTAGGCGCCTCCCAATCGAGGCCGATGCTTTCCACGGCCTGGGTGAGCAGACGCATCAGCTCAGCCTCAATGCCGGCTCTCTTCCCAGAGGGTTGGCGGGAAACGTTAGCGGAGGGGAGGTCCGCGGAGCTCGCCTGATCCTCGCTATCTGAAGCCAAAAGAGAACATGCCTCAGTGTTGTCGACCAACTCGACGGCGTATACGGCGGCATACGGCGGCCGCTGTCCGTCCGGGAGCGACTCGAGCGAAGCCGGCGGGCGAACCGGCGAGCTCTGGCGGGCTGGAGATAGCTCGGGCGCGCGCTGGGCGCGGCGCTTCTTGCGGCGCGGCATCACGGCGGGCTGGGATGCGGGCTCGGAGAACAAAGCTAGGCGAGTCCGCAGAGTCACCATAGGCAAGCGTTCACAATGATGGCATCCGCCGTCAGCGAGCGCGATGGCCGCGTGATCCTCACCCAGGCAGGACACGCAGATGACATGGCGGTCCTCATCGCTGAGTGGGGCGGCAAGAACCACAGGAAGGCATCTTTAAAAAGACGCCGCTCTTTTAGAGGGGTGGGAAAAAAAGGCAGATAATGCAATCACACACACTCTAAGCAGAGGAAAGGATATGTACGCCTGAAAGCGCAGCAGGTACGGCGGCTGAAGGCGGCGAGGCCAGCGACTCCAGGCTCGATGGCACGTCCCGCTGAAAGGCTACAAGTCGATGGCGCGGCTTCTCACTCTGGATCCAGCGATGCGGGAGGCTTCGCTGAAGAGATGAAAATCAACGTAAGAGCAGCTATCGAGCCCATTTATAGGGCGAGACCACGCCCTTTCTGGCGGGACGTGACGATATGGGCGCGAAAGGCCCCCATTCGTCGTGACGTCACGCAGAGCCTCTCTCGATAGGCTGCTGCTTTTGCCGCAGGGCAGCCAATAGGCGCGCGAGCTGTCTCGCCTATGTCTGCTTGCTGCCGCAAAGCGTTTTACATTAATAAAAAATTAAGGATAATTTTTGGCTTCACTATCTCGTGGAAAAGAGTTTTCCCCATAGCGTAAGATATTACGCAGTACGAGAGATACTCTCGTAAGAGAACTATTAATGTTTAAACCAAAAACAATAACATGACAAATAAAAGCTAATTCAGAATATTAACAAATACTTTAATAGTATATATATAATAATAAAATAATTAGCTTATCTATTTCCTATAGATATGAAATATGACATTCAGTGTGCAGTGATGGGTTATGGAGGGATGTTGTGACGTGACTGAATGTACCTCACACATGAAGATATCAAAAGTCCTCATGGCCGCTGTGATAGGCAGAGATGAGAGGAGGATGTTGAGAAACCAGGATGAGGAGAACATGGAGGTGTGAAAAGCCTGAGTCTGGAAGTGGGAATGAAGCTCAGGAAGCTGCTCCTATCAGAGAGAGAAAGATATCTTCAGACAACAGATGACCACGAACTGTAGGAGAGGGTGGGGTAAGATGGGTCACACCCTTTTTCTAAAAACAAACTAACTGTGTGCCATTTTTGTCATGTGTCTATGCACTGCTAAGCACTTTTATGATGAAAATCCTGTTATTTCCATTTTTTAAAGTCAATTTTTCTCCATGGCAGGTAAAAGTAGTTTTATGTCGAAGAAATTTTTTTCATCATATACACTACAATTCAAAGGTTTGTGGTCAGTAATTGTTTTTTTGTAAGGAATTAGAATACTTTTATTCAGTATTGCGGTTTCCACAAAAATATTAAGCAGCACAACTGTTTTTAACATTGATGATAATAATAAGAAATGTTTCTAGATCAGCAAATCATCATATTAGAATGATTTCTGAAGGATCATGTGACACTGAAGACCGGAGTACTGATGCTGAAAAAACAGCTTTACATCACATGAGTAAATTGCATTATAAAGTGTTTAAATAGAAAACTGTTATTTTAAATTGTAATAATATTTCACAATATAGCTATTTACTGTATGTTTTATCAAATAACTACAGCCATGGTGAGCATAAGAGACTTCATTAAAAAATCTTAATAACCCCTAATCATTCATATATATCTTGGTGAATTACCGATGTATAAAACAATGTGGATTTATTTATTTATGCATTTGTTTGTTTTAATTGATTTTCATATTTTTATATTATATATTATATAATTTGAAATCTAAGATTTAACTAATTTCTCATTGCTTAGAGGACAGCATTGCAAAAAAAAAAAAAAAAAAAAAACGGTGACACAGCTTACCCCACCATCCCACACCAAATCTGGACATCTACGACTCAGAAGTTCTTGTCATATGTGCAATTCTCCAAATTCGGAAAGATACTTCAGCAGATCATTTGTAACAGGCTTTATGTAGCTCAAGGTTTTTGGAAGGGACGTTTTCTAAATAATTCATGTGCCTTCAAATAGAGCAGAATTATATTTGTTTACCTGAATCATAGAGTCAAACTGGTAAATGCAGCAGCCAAGCTCAACCATACTGGATCTATAGAGCTCCCTCATTCTGAAGTCCTTCATCAGCCTCACAAAAACACAGAAGGCCTCCTCCTCAGCCATCTGAAAGATCATCAACTCAAATCATAATTAAATGTAACTATAATTTTGATTTAAAAAAAATCAATGAATTACCTGTGTGAGCAGCAGGCCTACAATAAACACACTTCCCTGGCAGTAGCCAATCTCTCGGTCTAAGACTGAGTAAGCCTGTAATAAAAGCCACACTGTGTCATCTATACTCCTCAAATGCATAAGTATAATCATATTCTCGCTCATCTAACCTTAAGCACATTAAGCAGCGGCTCCTGGCGGCTGGTGTCCCGGAGCTTTTGAAAGAGCTGGTGTTGTGGGAGGATGCGTGCCAGGTCTCTGTGTATCAGCGTCTCAGAGGGACAGGAGCTCTTCAGCAGATCCGAGTAGTGCTGTGAAACGGCCACGTTCTGAGCGTCACACAGCAGCTGCCACACCACGGGCCGCAGGGGTGCCGGGACACCCCTCCTGATCAGCACCTGAGGGACACACACAAATGACACGCTGCTGCTCACTGATCAATACACTCACATTGAAATCACCACTTGGAACTGACCTTGATCTGTCCCACTTTTCTCTTGCTCCAGTCATCCCATTCTTTAATGACATGACTCCATATGTCATCGTCGTAAGAGACGGTTTTAGGCGAGGTGGGACTTTGCAGGACCCCGCTTACAGAGTAAAGAGACTTACTGTCTGTCTCTAGCAGCCTGTTTAGGAGTGCAGATAAGATGATGTCTATTCGTCAATGTCAAATAACTGAGTGATTCATTAGTAGAGACTAATGTAATGACTTAATACTTTACATAATAAAGCCCTTAATTCTTTACAATAATACATAAGGAGAATTTAAGCTATGTAAAATTATATTAAAAAACTTGTATAGATTAAAAATGTAATAATATTAATTAAACAATGAAATAAAAATAAATTTGAGATGTATGATAGACTCTAGACTGTTTGCTTTATGCTGAATGTAAATAAAACATAAGTTAAACAAACAAACAAATAAATAAATAGGATTCTTTTAATAAGTAATATTTTGAGATGTGTGATAAACATGAATGTATTAAAAAATTTTTTTTTTTAAATAAATAACACTTGATGAAAATAATGAGATGTATAAGCTTGAACATATTATATACACATTGTATTTAAAATACATCTGATAAATGTTTTTTTTATGCTGAATGTCAATATTAATATACTTTTGATAAGTGTTGATGACATATATATATATATATATATATATCTCCATGTCATCATCTCAAAACAGCACTTATCAAAAGTATATTAATAGTATACTAAAAGTATACACATACATACACAGCTATTTAAAGGCATCTAATAATGTTTGTTTTATGTTGAAAGTCAATAAACTGAATTAAACTAATAAATAAACATGAATATTTTAAATGTGCATATACAGTAATTGTAATACATCTGATAGAAATGTTAGTTTGATGCTGAATGTCAATAAAAACAAATAAATAAATGTACTTATAAAAGTACTGTTTTGAGATGTATGATGACATTAATATATATTATGTATGATATATATTATATATACATTGAAATATACATCTAATAATGTTTGTTTGATGCTTAATGTTAATCAAATTAAATAAATTAAACAAAAAGATAAAAACAAACAAATAAATAAATACCTAAATAAAAGATGTTCTTTAAACTTAACCCTACAGAAAGCATAATTGTGTGACACAGTGTGGAAACGGAGACGTGTCACTAATGTAATGTGTAACTTTTTAGTTTAGATTGATGATTCTAGGAAACAGGGCATGGTGTGAAGAAGTGACCTGTTCTGTTCCTCAAGTTTAGCAAGTAACTTCATCTCCTCTGCACTGAGCTGAGACCCTGGTGAGGGACACAGGGATGGTGAGCTCAAAGAGTCCATCTTTAACACTCAGGACCTCTTGAAAACCTAAAAAAACATTTCAAAATGTAAAAAATACAAATATGCGCTTATGGAAATGTGTGGGGGTGTGTGTGAAGTTGATGGAATCTAATCATATAAGTACATTGCTTTTTGCTTTCTTGTATATCATATTTTATGGCATTTGCTGTATACCAGGATCACTGGCATAGTAATTGTGAAAACTGGGGTTTCTTACCCGTGTGTGATATTCCTGTAATTTGGGGGTGCAAATGTCTCCTCTGGTTTCTGTCAAACATAATCCAGTGACACTGTCCGTCACACCTGTTTCTTCCATACCGCAGAGGGGAAAAAACACAGCAAAATAATCACATGCTTCTTTATAGCAGAGCCTCACATCAGGCCGATCAAAGTTCCTCAAAATAACAGTTCTGCCTGTGACTCAGGAGCTTGTTTTAAAAGTGACCTGACTGAGAGAACAACTTCCTCTTACAACTTCTCATACTTTTAAACAGACAAATTCACCTGTGGGACTTCAACCGGTTAGACTGCCGAGAGAAGTAGCGTGGTTAAGTCCAGTCCTGTGAAACTTTGACAGATAAGCTCCCTTATGCAGCATAAGCATTAATCATTTACTGAAACAAAAAGGAAGGTTTTTGGGTCAACAGGGCTGTGTGTCAACAGACACTAGATTGATACACATCTATGTTTTAACCCCACCCTATTTTAAGGAAGTCGATAAAGTGACATTGGTTTTTTTGCAACCCTAAACCTTATTCACACCAGAATATGAACTGTGACATTTACTGTGATAATGCTAACAAGTATCAACTAATGCATGTTTTCAAGAGTCATTGTCTATTTGTAAAGTCTATATGTATTTAGCACCTCTGAAGTATTTATTTACTGTCTGTGATATTGTATATTGTCAATTATTGATATTGTTAATTGTAACTCTTGAATACCTAGAATAAGTATGATTGCACCATGATTTCCTGTACATTTTCCTGTCCAAAACCTTGTGAAAAAAAGAGTACACTTTTGCATACTTTTAAAAAGAGTACTTACAGAAATTGCAAAAAGTGCAAACAGAATGTAATGTTGTTTGGACACTTAATTGCATTTTAAATGCAATTAAATGGAAATGTATTGTAGTTTACTTAAGTGGTACATAAGTACATCTTTCATTTCATAATTGTCTTTGAAATTTAAAGTGTATTGAATGTACTGACAAGCATTTATGGCAAACTAAAATAGTGTAGCTTCTATTGAAACTTACACCATTCAGTACATTTAAAATATATCAACTTTAAATATAATATCAAATAGCACACTACAGTTAAAATTACACTAAATTATTTTACAACAAGTGCTTGTTAGTAAACACACAACAACTGATTATTAAAACATAATGATATAAAATGCACTTTAAAGTAAAACTTTTAATTCGATATTAAAGGGACTTTTGAAACAGTCATGAAAGTGGACTCCAAGTAGCCCTACACTTAGTCAGCCTTTTATTTAATTTATATTATTTTATATTTCCAAATATTGTGTTTTACTTTTAAGATTTGAAGTAGGCCTAAGTGGACATTCAAAACAATTAACACTTTTTCACAAGGGAAGTCCCTCTATAATATCACTTGAGCTCATTCAAATGGGAAATAATTTTTGATTACCCATCAGAACCTGATTCCTATTTAAAATGTATAATAAACTTATTTGATTAGGACTGCTTTGTTAATTTGTTCAAATCGTTGAATCCTACATAGAAATGAATTTAGGATTTTGTATCTATAGAAATAAAAACAAATGAATTGCTTTCCTACCAGCATAGAAGTTTGAGTGCTTCATTATAATATTTGTTATGATTGAAATGTTAAAGTTTCATGCCCGTTCACACAGAGGACGATAACTTTAAAGATAACGATAAATATAGTTCTAAAAATCATTCCAGAATAGCAGAGTTCACACAAGAGTAATAACGATACACAACGTTAGAGAAACGAAATAGTAGAAATCACTTCAGAAGGATTTTATGCAGCTGATGTGAACTATAAAAAAAACATTGACAGACAATCAGAATCTAACTTAGCTGTAACGAGCTCGAGCATTTAAAGCGGCAGAAAAACACGCGCGTAGAATAAAAAGAGCTAGTATAGTTATTTATAGTAATAATTGTTGGTGTGTGTGAACGGGCCTGACTATTCTGCCGTGTTTCCTCCAGGACGCTAGGAGTGCACACACTCCTGCCGGCGCGAGTTCTGTTTATCCGGTCGCAGCGCACCATGAACTTCCTTTTCTCAGTGCAGCGGGAGCAGTATCGGAGTCTGAAGACTTCAGTCTCCCAACCTAAAGGAGAACAAACGATTACAAAATGGTCAGTAAATCACCAAAATACAATGTTCTGCTCATTACATTCCCTCACCAGCTATTTCACCTCGATTTCCATGAAAGATGAACTAATGCTGCGACGGGATGGTATTAGATTCAATCGGTCAGTCCAGTCGCTGCGTGAACGTCAGTGGCACATTTCCCTCGAAACACGAAAATATTTTTTTTATCGACACTAAACGCAAATAATAAGCATTTCTCCTTTTAGTAGTAGTTTATGTGTGTGTTTGCCATGGTTAAATGTCTGTTCTGTTATTCGGTTTTGCGTTGTCATGTTTACTGTCACTTCGCGCACTGCATCATCTGATCATAACCAGAGACAGCCAACAGTGTCATTAGGATTATTGCTTTCTAAATCTCTACTGTCCTGCTTGTCAACAGTTTTACTTACAAATAAAGCTGTCTGTTGCAGGGCTTCGTTAAGGTGATTAAGAACAAGGCGTATTTCAAGAGATACCAGGTCAAGTTCAGGAGGAGGAGAGGTATGTCCACGTGTGTTTCCTTACTTTTGGGGAAAAATGTTTCCAGTTGTCACAGTGAACGGGCCTGAATGTGTTCCTTCTGGAAAAAAAAACATCTGAAAACAATCTATGCTGGTCTTTCAGCTGGTTTAGATGGTCAACAAGGATGTCTCAAATGGCTGAAACTAGTGGTCAACTAATGTCTTAGAGAGCTGGGTGACCTAGGCTAAATATATATATATATATATATGTATATGTATATAAACACAGAAACATCATCAACAGTATGTAATTTAAAGATAGTAAAAACATGCATAACAATTGCTGAAATTAAAGCTACACTGTGTACACTTTTTTTAGTTTATTCTTAGCTTAAAACACTTAGTTCTTTCAAAAATATATGTGCTCATTAATGTATATTTACTTCGTTCAAGTAATAAAGTATTCTTGTGAGTGTATAATATGCCATTGAAAATACATACGGGTAAGGGGTTCTAATGTCGGTCGCCATGTTGCCCCTCCATCTTGAAAGTACATTAGCCAAAGAGGGACATCAAGCTTCGCCTTTCGCGTTCTAACACTCGATGGCACCGTGTCGAATGTGGACGAGGTCGAACTGGAAGCCATGTTAATCTTGGACTACATTGGCCACCGTAGGAGTTAAAACGAAATCGGAATTGAGGAGAACAGAAACTAATATTCACTGGATGGTCATACACCTTTTCACAGCTAGATGGGGGTAAAAATCACACAGTGACGAGGTTTTTGTCCTAAAAATAGGCTGAAAAATGGGGGGGTCGTCTTATATTCGCGATATAGACAATATCACGGGGGGAAAGGGAGAAATTTCTTGCCAAGCATTTCGGTGAGCTACTTTATTTGTGTATTAAAGTAAAAAGAAAATTGAGAAAAGTTACAAAACCCACTTAGAATGGCCAGTTTAAACGTTTAGCATATTTGTATAAGATTATATTTCAAAAGTACCTCAGACAAACAGGTGAAGCGGGTCCGCGCAAGGAAACATCACTGTAGCGCGCGCTCTTCACGTGCTTCTTAAGAGTGCGCGACAGCCTCCCTCCACAGTGTGCGCGCCTCTCTATCTATCTATTTGTGTGCGCGTGCGCGTGCGTGCGTGTTTGTGTGTGCGTGCGTGTGTGTGTGTGTCTGTGTCTCTTTTTCCCCAAAAAATAAGTCTGGAAAATGGGGGGTCGTCTTATATTCAGGGTCGTCTTATATTCGGGTATATACGGTAAATATTTATTTTACATAATGTTTACAAAATTAAAAAAATATAGAGCATTATAGTTTGAAATCATGGACTTTGTTTGGCCACCCAAACTCCTCTAAGGGCCAGTTCACCCAGAACGTGTTTTTGCTTTGAAAAAAGTGAAAAGCACGCAGTTAAAACTAAGTTGTTGAGATTTAACTTGAACACAGTGTCATGCACGAGACATGAGCGCAACCATCAAACACATCCGTCTAGCGTTTACATAGAAAATCAATGGAAAAGCAGTGAAATAAAAAAAAACGTGTCCAAAAATCCTAAAACCAATTTAGGATGATTTTTCAACAGTTGTCTAACACACTTGGCCTTTTCAGAGGGAAAAACTGACTACTTTGCCCGCAAACGCCTTGTCATCCAAGACAAGAACAAGTACAACACACCGAAGTACAGGATGATCGTTCGACTCTCCAACAGGGATATTGTTTGCCAGGTATGAACTACTACCATGTTGTCTATGCCATAGTTTTTGAAATCTTGCTAATTACCGTTGGGTTACCGAGTGTCTTATGTCTTTCTCTCTGTCAGATCGCATATGCCAAAATTGAAGGCGACGCGATCGTCTGCGCTGCTTACTCTCACGAGTTGCCAAAGTATGGCATTACAGTAGGACTGACAAACTACGCTGCCGCCTACTGCACCGGTTTGCTGTGTGCACGCAGGGTAAATGTCCTTAGTATTCATGAATGTCTAGTATTGTTGAAATCTCATAGTATGGTCTTACTCGGATTTGTTTTCTGCTTACAGCTGCTGAATAAGTTTGGTCTGGATAAGGTCTACGAAGGCCAGGTTGAGGTGACTGGCGATGAGTTTAATGTGGAAAGCATTGATGGCCAGCCAGGGGCGTTTACATGCTACCTGGACGCTGGCCTCGCCAGAACACCACAGGGAATAAGGTGTTTGGAGCACTCAAAGGAGCAGTGGACGGAGGACTGTCTATCCCTCACAGGTCAGTGCATGCTGTGCATATTTTTTTTGCAAACTTAGACAATGGACATTGATTCAGCACTTTTGGATGCATGGGTGCTTTCAAAAGGTCTTTATGAAAACATTAAATATTCTCCATAAAAATAAGCTATTGTCTGTATGGATTGCCTGAAGTCAATAATAAACACTTTAGGTTTGGTCACATTTTTTTTTTCGCAGTGTTGACCAACAGAAAGCTTCATGGTTTTAAAGTGATTCCTGTGTGAGCTGCACTTCATGCATCACTACATTATTGACTAGTCATCGCACCTTAATTCATAGATGCCACCTACGTCATACCAAATAGAACGCCGCCATATTTACGACCGTTCTGGGCGCCCAAACTGCCCGTTTGAATGAGAGAGAGAGACAGAGATAACTGGAGAAATTTTTAATTTTAGGCTCCGATCCTTATTTGTTACCCCCCGTTTTCTTTTGTCCATTATTATCTGCCTCATACTTGCCCCAATTTGTTTGTTTATATTATGCATAACCCCTCCCCATACAGTGGGGATCGCTTGAAGGCTTTCAAGAGTAACGTTACCGATGCATATCAATATGCTGTGGCTAAAAGTGCGGCACCTGGCCACCACGGATTTATCATCATGTGAAATGTATTATTTTTTAAAAAAAAAATCAAATGTATGATTTTGGTGGTAGTTTGCTCTGACTAGGTAGCGAGTTGTTAGCTAGTGACTTAACAGCTGGTAGCTTATAGCCACGGCTCACGGCTAGCTGCCATTAATCTGGATTAGGCCTGTCGCGATAATGTTAGTCATAACAGAGACAATTTATATGTCATAATCAATTAATCGCACGATTAAAAAAATGAGCTCAATATTTTTTTCCGGTCGCGATCATTTCCATTTGCATGCTTATTTGTTTTCCTCGTCTCTCTCTCTCTCTCTACCAAAGAGACTGGACTGGATGACAACTCTGTTTAAGACATAACCGACATATTTTAAGTGAATACTCTCCAAAACGGACATTTAAACATAATGTTGTGTGTATTTGTCCATTCAACACGAAACAGCTCAGTTCAGTACTCGCGCACTGTATAGGAGTCTATGGCCGCACGCTTCGGGTCAGGTGTGTGCGCACACTGCAGAAATATGAGACATTATACACAATATGAGACATGATGCAGTGCATGTCAACTCGTGTCCCGCTAGGTAGATCAGCACGTTACAGTACAAATGTTAAAATACCAGTTCGGGGTTCCTCTTTCGGCTGTTGTTGCAGCCAACTGCACAACATTCTGCAGGCATTACTGAGAGCGTCGGTCGTAAAGATGGCGGCGCAAAGCTACAGTGACGTCATGTGAACCGAACGAATAATGTGAAACACATAGTTGAAGAAAGTTTACGCAAATTCTTCTGACATGGTCTGAGGTGAAGTTTTATTAGAAAGAGGTACACACATCAGAAGTAGGGGTGAGCGATATAACCAGTCTAATTTCACTGTATGAGAAATTTTATTTATCTCGGTATATCTATTTTTAGTTTATTTTTCTTATTAAAAATAAGATCAAAGATGCAAATTACAAATGGTAGTATCTATACTATAGAGCAAAGATACAAGTGAAAAAAACTGTTTTTTGGCTGAAGTAGGTTTATTTAACAAGTTGCTGTCCCTTTAAGACCAAATGCACAGATAGGACTGGGCGATAAAACTATAAATATATTTATTGTTTTATGCGCCACAAGCAGAACGAAACAGTGCTACTCATTTGAACCGTGCGCCACAGGGACTATTTATCCGCTCGATTCAAGGTTTAAACGGCAGCGCGAGTGTAAATACAGCGCTGACCGTCTCAATCACATGACCATTAAACAGTGCTTTGAGATGCAGTGAAAAGTGTTCCAGTTCTGTACAAAGCCCTCCCATACAAACCACAGATCAACTTAGTTTAGTGTAAAGCCAGATGAAACGGCTGACATTCTCAACACTCATGAAACATTGTGCAGCGATGATACAGTTAGAAGGCTTTTCAATCCACAAGTCACAAACATTTGCCTTGATTTACTGTAGTAACACTAACTGAAACCATGGGATGTTGGCAGAAATGTGGGATATTCATATCAAAGTTTATATTGTCATACTGGTGTCATGCAGTAGGTGGCGGTATGCACCTTCAAGTGGGTTTGCCAACTGGCATTTAAAGGAAAAGAAACTCAATGTGCTTGAGGTCTGTTCTGTCTCACGCATGTTCCTGCTTCTGTGTTTAGCATATTTGATGCGCACTTTTGTAATAATCACTCTTCTACTTTATTTTTTTTCCAGTTATTCTGCTTATTGTAAATATAAAATACAAAGTTTATATCATTTGTCCCAATTTGGAATTACTCCATAGTGAAAGATGCATTAATCCATTCAAAATTCACTTTTGCAGTGTGTCTGATGATTGTCTTTGCTTTAAGTGATGCCACACATATTGTCAAGTTCCATCCAATTTTATAAAGTATGCTGTGAAGTTGTATGTCCTTCCTTTATTGGTGGGTGTATTGACATTGTAACTTTCTTTCTCAGCACTAAACGGTTCCCGGGCTACGACACTGAAAGTAAAGAGTTTAATGCGGAGGTTCACAGGAAGCACATCATGGGCCAGAATGTGTCGGAGTACATGAGCTATCTGATGGAGGAGGACGAGGACCTGTACAAGAAGCAGTTCTCCCGCTTCATCAAGAACGGCGTCACACCTGAAATTGTAAGAAACCACTTTGCTAGATCACTTTACTGCTAACTTTTGTTTGCCTTTGGGTTTGAATGGATCACACAGTTGGAGTCATTACCTTTAAAGTGATAGTTCACCCAAAAATGAAAATTAGCCCATTATTTACTCATCCTGAAGCCATCCTAGGTGTATATGACATTCTTCTTTCAGACGAATACAATCGGAGTTATGTTAAAAAATATCCTTGTTCTTCCAAGCTTTATAATGGCAGTCAATGTCTATATTTTTTTGGAAGTCCATCAAAGCGCATCCATTCATGATAAAGGTGCTCGAAGCGGCTCTGACGGGTTAATAAAGGCCTTCTGAAGTGAAGCGATGCGTTTGTGTAAGAAAAATATCCATATTTAAAACTCCAGCGACTAAAATAATTCGCTTCCGGCAGACGGCCGTACTCAAGTCCACTTACGCCAGAAGAGTAACACTTGACGATGTAGGAGTAGAGTAAGCTTTGTTGCCTCTCACGGTTCAAACAAACAGGGCTGGGAAACCGCGTTCATTACGTTGTGCGTCAAGTTCATGGGTTACTCTTTTGCCATAAATCGTTGCGTATGTCCGGTTTTCATTTTGGGTGAACTATCTCTTTAAGCATTGTCACAGAACTTAAACATTTTGTTGGTTCAGGTTCACTTGTTGCTTTTTGATGAGATACTCATATTAAGAGTCGGGCACAGATTGATAAGCTTTTTAAGATTGAATACAGGAAAGTGTCATTATTAATGTTGATTAGATACTGTATCAGTAGATGAATACTATTTGTGACATGATGCTGGTAGCTAAATCTCATTCTTAATTTCTTGAAGTGTAATTCTTGTTTGTTGTGTACAGTATAGTATTTGAAAACATTTTCAGCATTTATTGTCAATCCTGTGCTTTACCTTAACCCGTCTCATTGTGTTGTTATCCGGTTCCTGCAGGTTCTAGAGATGTACAAAAAGGCTCATGATTCCATCCGTGACAACCCGGTTCATGAGAGCAAGCCCAAGAAAGAGGTCAAGAAGAAGAGGTGTGTTCACACACTTTATCATGTTTTCAGGTTTTTTCTTAGGGCTGCCCTAGGATGAAGTTGATTGCCATAAGGTTGGACAGTTTTGACAATTGTTCATTGCAGCTTGACATTGCTATAAAAACAAATGTTTCTGCTGTTGACTTAGATAAAGGGTTGAGTTTTTAATCTTGCCATAAGATCTCAAGTGTCATGCAAAAATACTGTAGTTGCTACTTATTATACTACCATAATACTTGTAATAGTTGCATGCCAAATTATTATATTTCCTGTTATTTTTTGTTACCTACATTACCCTCTACTACTCTACTACGAGCAGATGAGATGTCTCTTTTCTCATCACTGATGGATATTGTGTTGTAGGTGGAACCGTGCCAAGCTCACTCTGGCCCAGAGGAAGGATCGTGTGGCCCAGAAAAAGGCCAGTTTCCTTCGGGCTCAGGAGGCTGTTGAAGAGGACTGAAGAGAAGAACTGTCAACTGCTCCAAAGAAAATGTGCACCTTTTCCAAATAAATCATTTGGAAAGAATATCGTGTGTTTGTTTTCTTTGGTACACTAGAACATGAGACGATCTAGATTGATTCGGGAGATTATTTAAAACACTTTTAATGTGCAAAGTCATGCAATCAAATCTTATAAAAATCTCCATTTAACTCTTTATCAGCAGCAGTGTGATTTATAAATACACAAAATTGAAGCAGTCTGGCAATGTACAATCTGAAATATCCCACTGAAAAATGGTTGATGAAAAAACAAAGCACTTTTTATCTATTCATTCAGTAGTACATTAAGGATTGACATTTCATATAGTTTTAGATTAAATCAAATTTGTAACATATAAAGATGATTTACACTGGACATGCCTTAGGAGTATAAATTGGGAACCCAACAAACTAAAATGATTAGAAATATGATCACTGCTGTGAAACGTCATATTTAAGAGGCTTCCTTCCTTTAGCATGATTCACGAAACTCCTTGTAAACATTTAGATCGGTAACACTTTACAATAAGATTAAATTCATTTACATTTATTAATCTAGGTTAATTTTAATTTATAAATTGGTAATTTGTAATGCATTGTTAATTTATACAACTTGAAATGTGTTAGTATATTTATAACTTAACACAAACCTAGAGTACTAAATGCTTTAGAAATATTTTTCATTAGCTACTAATGTTATCAAATTGAACCATATTGTGAAGTGTTACCTTTTTTCACACAAGCATCGAACTAAAAAAAACACACTCACTGGCAACATGCATATCAAGGCATTGGACTATGTCCATTTCAAAATGGCTCTTTTATGACTCTTTGCTGTGCTCATGTGACAAACATTACAATACGAGACACAACCACAGTCTGTGGCGAGTGCATTCCTTAATTTTCTCTGTTAACATCCAACAATGGATGCAAAGTTAGCGTCATTTGCGCCTTCATAACATCTGAAGGAATTGTAAATTTAACATGATCACTGATCAATCGTGTATGACAAAGCATGACGACATAAACACGAGACAGACGTGAACTTTACTCTAAAGTTGAGCCTCACTCTAAAGCCTGAGCAAAAAGTCCTCGCGGATTTAAATCGACCCCCTTCTAAAGAGAACTTTAATACCAAAGCAGCACTGAATATTGCCACCAGCAGCATTGTAATCTCAAGCCAGATTCACAATGGCCTGAAGTGCTTCAGAAGACATTCAAGAATCTGAACGAAGTCACCAGCGCATCTTCTTTTTCCTTCAGGAGTCATTGGTGTGCGAGATCTGTTTCCACAGCAGGGTCTTGAGGTTGTTGAGAATGAGCGAGTGCTCCATTTCCATCTGCTCGGCTGAACCTTTGAGAGCCATGCAGGCGTACAGCTGCTTCTCCAGCTCTTCCTGTATATTGTATGGAGCTCCTCGTAGAAGGTAATCCTTCATTGCTCCGCAGGCCCTGGCCAGGTTGGGCTGAGCCACCTCGGCCATGCACCGGTGTTCTGCGCGGTCGCACGAAGTCCTACAGTCCACGCCGTACACGCAGTCCTCATCGTCCTCGCAGCGCTGAAGGATCATGGCCTGTTTGAAGGCCTCCTCAGCAACTACACGCCGCCCGTCCACCAGCCTGAGGTCGTGACGATCGTTGTAACCGAAAGTACTGGCTCTCATGTCGCACATTAAGAAGCTCCCAAAGGTACCGTGGAAGATGTCTTCAATAAGTTCCAGCAAGCCGATAAAGATTTTGGCCTTGCGGGGCCAGGAAGGCGTGAACCACTGGTCCATGCTTCGCCGCATGCCCGTAGGGATCCATAGTTCCATGGGCCACGGCAGACTGAGGCCGTACAGGGGGGCGTGAGGCACCCGCTCCACCACGTACAGGTCCCCGCAGAAGCCCAACAGTCTAGGTGTGTGCTCTCGGCCTTGGAGCACCACTGCCAGCAGAACCTCGTTGAGCTGCAGCAAAGCCCAAACAGACTTGGCTTCGGAGAGAGAGATGAGGCCATCTTTATTGCTGTCCGCCACAGAAAGGATCAGGCTAACCAAACTGGAGAGGTTGGCTTGCTCTCCAACTTTTGCCTGTAGGAACGAAACAAGGAATTTACTTATTTTAACTTAACTACTACTATTTTAACTTACTTATTTTTACTCAACTAATTGCAGTGAAAAAAAGAAATCCCAAAGCCAATACGGGTGCTTTAACCCTGATCCATATCAGAGTTCACTTTAAAAAGGTGGTCTGGGGTACAGTTCACTGCAAATATAAACGTAATAGTACTAAATCATTTAGCACACTTAAACTGCCCCTTTTTATTCAATCGACTGCAAGCTCGCATTTAGATCTGCTTCCATCTAATCAACAGACGATGAATAGAACCAAGTCCTCGCCCAACATGTTTTCTTTTTTGATAATCCATTTCACTCGGATGTACGTCACAATATGAAAGAAAATTTATGTTGCTACGTCCATTACATTGCGACTTTAAATGAAAGGTGCATTAAGTAACTTCAACCTGATTGTGGCTTTCCTTTAAAGAATTGAGTGCTCCAACAATAGGGGCTTTTGCATCGGAGGAACATTTTCATAGTTCCTACTAGAACTATTGGCAGAGGTACCCGGACTTTCGGTGCGAACGTGTCAAAAACCGGGTACTTCCGCCATTAGTTCTAGGAGCTATGAAAAGGTTCCTCCGATGCGAAAGCCCCTATTGTTGGACCAGGAGTTCTAAGGAACTCCTTTTAGGGGAATTAATTTAACTCCTACTTCAGAGTAGGGTCTAAACCAGCACTATAGAAACTACAGTGACGCTAGGGAACGCTGATTGGCCGAACGCACGCGAAAGAACAGCACCCGGCAATTTTTAAAAAGCTGTGTAAACACAGATTGTAGCATATGTATTTACTACACAAACTAACTCTACGAAGATGGAAAACAGTGATAGATGCACCTCTCTTAACCTTTACGCCAAGGAGAACATCCAACGCAACTTTGAGGGGACCAAGCGAAACTTGATTATGTGTTTCTGCTCAGCTAGCAACACTGGACATCAACCACACGGCAAACGCTAATACCTTTTAATATACGGTCTTAAATAAGTACTAAATATTAAATATACTGTCTAAAATTCTTTGTATAACGGTATCTAATAATGTATTAGACAGGACTGTTAGACAGATCGTAAACTAATGAACACGGAGAATGCGAGCACTGTGTGTCAGAATAAAAATAAAGGTCTGCCGCGCCGTCAAAATAAGTCACAACAACAAAACCAGCTTGGTATTGTTTGGTGACGTCACTTCAGAGTTTTTACTAGCGGTGTGAACACAAACAGGAAAATGTTCCTAGGGGAACGATTCGTTCTTGGGGAAGCTGGTGGCTAGTTCCTAGAACAAACTAGTGCAAAAGCCCCTAATGCGAAAGCTCCCATTGTTTTAAAAAATAAACTAATAAAAAAGTATCCAAACCTTCAAATGACTGGCAACCATCTCTTTGAACTTCTCTACAGAGGTTCCTCGAGTGGGTTTGTCAAAGAGTGCGATCTCTTTCTTTGGCTCCAGTTCCTCTCCCAGCTCATAGTGCAGGACGTCACTCAGCTGACACTTAATGATGCCGTCCAGGTCACCCCAGCTGCCTGTATAGACCTAAGAGTAGTGGATGAACACACAATGTCAACATGACAGTACTGAGATGCATGTGGTTTAAAGGCAGGGGTGTCCAAACCTGCTCCTGCCCTAGTGATCCTGAAGGTTCTGGTTTATTTAATTATGCTGCCTTCACGCACTATGGGACTTTTATTGCTTCCCACTTCTGAAGTTGTGATTACGAGCTTGTCGCATTCAAGTGCTTTATTGTCGGAAAGAACATAAAATCATGGAGGACACAAGGATTATTCTAGCCTATTTATTAGGAATATCTTATTAAAGCCTAAATGATATTTAGCATACCATTGATTGACAACCATATACATTCATGCATGTAAATATACACTACTTTAATGATAAGATATGACTAATATAAATAAATAATAATTACTTGGTATTAACCAAGTAAGTAGCAATCTTTCTGCCCTCCGCTGTTTAAAGTTTATTGTCTGCCCAACTTGAGAACTCGGGTATCAAAATTATCCCTGAGCTTCCCAGTGGTAAATATGACTTGAGAGGGTATTCATGTCCGATTTTTGGCAAGGAAAGTTGTATTTACGATAATTCGAATAGCACGTGAAGGCAGCATTAGTGCTAGACTGTGCTGGACTGGAAGGTGGCCCTCCAGGAGCAGGACTAGACACCCTAGGGACTATGGTGAGTGTGGTATCTAGATTATTCCGGATAAATTTATTGTTGGAAAATTTATGTTTTGGCCTTTTGTCCACAGAAAATCGATATTTTTAAAGAATCTCTCCAAAGTGGATAAATTTGAAAACGGCATTTTCATGTTGTAGTGTGGTATTCGGAAATGATGGTATTCGATAATGATGATGCATATTTAGCCATGCGACGCATATTGTACAGCAATGATCAGCTGTTCCTCCACCTTGGCAGAGCTTTCAATGTTCATTTCAAATGGAAAGGGTGAAGCTGATTGGTTGGTTCTTGTCACATGACCTTGAGATTTTTCATCTCGCTGCGGTGTAAACACACCTGGAATAAACGAGCATATCACATTGCATTAGCGTCGCAATAACGTCGCTTTCTATTGTAAGCACACTTGTCACACATCTACTATTAAAATAGCGAACTTGAGTATGCAAAAGTCGTGACATGAACGACCCTTAAACCATATATGGAATGCCGATTGAGTGCAACCTAATAAAGGGATCGTGCCAGAAGAATAGCATGAAAATATTATGACATCTGGTCTCTCAGTATCACCTCAGTGAGCTTTTATGATGCTATGACGCATGCACAGCAAAGGGATTTAAGCAACTTTCAGATGTTTCAGTGTGGAGGAGAAACTTTTGGAAAATGCTTAAAAACGCTTGTGTGGACAGTTCGTTTTGAAATTGAAAGATTTTTTTTTTTTTTTTTACAAATCCAGATTAACATGGACGTAGCCTTGTTGTGTCATACCTGATTGTTTGGCTTGGTGGAGAGGCACCTTCCAAAGTATAGTGAGCTTTCTTCACACAGGCTGCTACAGGCAGAGCCATCAATAATACCTTTGCTGTATTTGTCACACTGTTGGAAAAGGAAGGTCCATTTCAATGAGCATGCAAGTGACATTCTGTCGAACAAGTGGAAACATTTCAATAAGATGTTGTGTAATGTCTTAAATACATGAAAAACATTTTCACTACATCACCAATAGGTGGGGCTGGGGGTTAGGTAGTACATGGATGTTTGTTTCTTTCTCATGTATGGCTTAAAGGGATAGTTCACCCAAAATTCAAAGTTGCCATAATTTACTCACCCTTATCTTATATCAAACCCATATGACGTTATTTGTTCCATAGAACACAAAAGATGTTTTACAGAATTTTTAATCTGATCTTTTCAATACAGTGGCAGTGGATGTTGAGCAGGGGCTGCCAGGAAGAGGACGTGTGTCTATATTGTCTTAATGCACGGTGAGGATGAAAGTTTGAGTGGCCAAAGACTCTCCAAGGATCACAAATGGAGAATTGCAGAGATCACACTTGAGTCTTGGGGGTCAGAAAGCCAAAAAAAAAAAAAAAAAAAATCAAACAACCCCTACATCACCACATGTTGTTTGGGAGGGTTTCAAGAAAAATCCTCCTCGCTCCTCCAAAAACAAACTCCAGCATATTCAATTGTCAGATACGACTGGAACTTCAAAAGTGACCGGATTGGATTCTATGGTCAGATGAAATAAAAAAAGGCTTTTTGGCAGCAAACCCACCAGATGCGTTTGGTGTAAACAGGGATAAAAAGTAACCCATGCCTACAGTTAAATATTCTGCTGGATCTTATATGCCTATTTTTTTTGCTGGAGGTCCTGGACATCCTGGACACCTTGTTCAGATACATGGTATTATGGATTCTAGCAAATACCAACAGATTAATAAATCTAAACCTGACAACCTCTGCTAGAAATCTTATAACGGGCCGTGGTTGGATCTTCCATCAGGACAACAGTCCAAAACAAACATCAAAATCAATACAAAAATGGGCAACTGAGCACAAAATGAAGCTTCTGCCATGGCCATCCCAGTCCCCTAAATTGAACCCTATAGAAAATGAGTGGGGGGAACTGGAGAGAAGAAGCACCAACATGAACTTATGAATCTGAAGGATCTGGAGAGATTCTGTATGGAGAAATGGTCTCTGATTTCTTGTCAGTTGTTCTCCAAACTCATGAGGCATTATAGAACAAAACTGCTGTTATCTTGGCAAAAGGAGGTTGTGAGTATTTAAAAAGAGGCAAACGTATTTAATAACAGGGAGCCAATAATTATGGCCAGCGTGTTTTGGAGGAAAGCATTTATTTCATAATGTGATTTACTTTCAATTCTTTTACTTCAATGAAAGGTTTGATTTTTGTAAATTTTTTGAATGAAAGATCAAAAGGAGAAACAATGCAGATTGATTTTTTACAACAATTTTTAAGTCCACTGTATACGACATACAATAGCTTTGTGTGTGTGTCGGATACAAAAAAATCTTGCCCTTTACTATAGCTCTCAAATCTCATGCACATGCACAAATTCAAATATGATGACCAGTCATGTGACAAGCAAGGAAGTTCTCTTGATATTTTTGATGAAGTGAATATTCATTTTAAGTATCTGTCCCCACACAAAGCTATTATATGACTTAATTAGATTCTGCTAAATGTCTTTTTGTTTTCTATGGAAGAAGGGAAACATGCATTTAGAACAATATGAGGGTGAATTTTCCTTTTAATTTATCTTTTTAAGTGAACCATTCCCTTTAAATGTCACTGTACTGTTATTAGGGATGCACCAATAATAAAATCATTATTATTCTGTTTTGGCCAATACATTTAGGCATCACATCATTATATTGTACAGTATGAAAATGTGATTGTTAAATGTATTCTTTAGAAAATCTCATTTCATAGAGTTAAATTATTAGCGTTTAAGATGAACTTTAAGTAAGCGTCAGATGTCAAAGGTAAACTAAATGTAAAATTAGCTGCACAATTAAGTTTCCAATAATGATCAAGATGAAACTGAAATGAATGCAACTTTCAGAGAGGGTCATACTCACAATGATGCTCTTGCACTCTCGTCCTCTGCACAGCTCAGTGTAAGTAGAGTATTGCACATACACAACCCAACTACCCACAAATACAGCAAGCCATGTGAGAAAGAGATACTTCACTCGAGTATAGGACAGACGAGCCTAAGGGGAAAGAAGCAGAAAGTAAACATAAGCCTGGGTCGTGAACTTTAACACAGTCCATGCTAAAAGTAAATTTAAATCCTGACTGAACACGAGAAGTCAAAAATTTGCTTGTAGTTCATGACTCATGTCAAATTTCAAAAACAAAAAAGAGGGTGAATACACACATTAATACATGTCATACAGCATGTTACAGTACAAACAAAAAAATTCCTGCTACAACAAGTCCAAAGAAATACACCCATCAACAGTCAACAAATGACTTTTCTAACTATAAGCCAATGGGTTATGAAATGAGTCAATACTCATCTGCTACATTAACTCATTTTAATTAAGTCCCTATGACAGGCACCCTAGACTAGAGGGTGTTTTTGTTGGTTCTCTTGAACACAAGGGCTTTGAACTACAAAAAGACCTACATGAAGCTCTTTATGCTGCAGAAATGAAAAGGCTGTGGTCCCTGCGGTCACCAAAGCTTTACCATGTCACTTTGGGCATCGAGTTTTACAGCTGTTTAAAGTGAAAGCCATCGGGGGCATCACTATGTATGTAGAGTAGAAGTTTTGTAGCCACTGGAAGTTGTCTTTACTGGCTCTTTGTGCTATTTTTTGGCATTACTGGGACTTTACAGAGAACTAGCAGGAAGCAAAGTGAGAGAGAGAGAGAGAGAGAGAGAGGAGAGAGAGAGAGAGGAGAGAGGAGGAGAGAGAGAGAGAGAGAGAGAGAGAGAGAGAGAGAGAGAGAGAGAGAGAGAGAGAGGAGAGAGAGAGAGGAGAGAGAGAGAGAGAGAGAGAGAGAGAGAGAGAGAGAGAGAGAGGAGAGAGGAGGAGGAGAGTGAGTGAGATGAGTGAGTGAGGAGTGAGTGAGTGAGTGAGTGAGAGTGGAGTGAGTGAGTGAGTGAGTGAGTGAGTGAGTGAGTGAGAGTGAGTGAGTGAGGAGTGAGGAGTGAGAGAGGGGGAGAGAGAGGAGAGGAAGAGAGAGAGAGAGAGAGAGGAGAGAGAGAGAGAGAGAGAGAGAGGAGAGAAAATCAGAAAAGGTACCCAAGCCGGGGCTCGAACTCAGGGTCACCTGAAGTTGTTTAGACATGTTTAGAGATCCTGAGTCCTTGCTGAATAACCACAAATTACAAATAAATCTTACTGACCCCAAACATCTGAATAGTAGTGTTTACATTATTAGATTACAGTAGAGCCGAATATACAACAAGGGCTTAAATCAATAATTTAATTACTTGGCAAATGCAGGAAAACATAAATCTTCAGGTCAAGTATAAAGAATAAACACCAACACTAGTTGTTATTTTATTTGTTCATTAAAACTGTTAGAATACAAATTGCATAATGTGGCTAAGTGTCTGCTTCTTCCACTCTGTTGCATATGGCAAGGTACTGGCGTAGCGTTATAGGCTCTATTTTCATATTTGTGTTAGGTACGGGCTACATACTAAAGCCGTGTGCTACATAATTCCTGCAATTTTCATGCCTGTGTACGGGGCGGGCCTGTGTGAAAGTAATTGCTGTATCTGTGGGTGTATACATGGAAACTGTGGGTGTTTGTACTTGATGTCCATGCAAATAAAGCGGTGCAAAGCGCATAAACATAATAAGTGTTCTTTTTGATAGAAATAAGTCATTGCACTTTAGGTGTCTGAGATATCTGTTCTCAGCGTAAGGTCTAAACTCAGCTTGTGCATTTGCTGTTTGGAGATTTTACTAGCAGCTGCTATTAAAGAACATCTGGAATTACAGTGAAATGATTACAGAAAATTACAGTTAATACCTAGTCATTATCCAAGACATGCTGTTCTTAAATAAGACAATGTGTTTAAAATATGAGAACCCGCCCAGAGCAGCAACACTGACTCAACCAATGGTGTGACAATGGTGATTACTTATTCAATTCTGTTTGGTGCTACTAGTGGAAATTATTACAGCTTTAAGATGTGAATCAAAGTAGTAGAAGACCCATTATGTGGGCTTGAGGTGCTGCTTCTGTAATACAACAGCAAGCTCATATTTTATTTCCTTCCATAACTCAGAAATCCCATTCACTCTTTATACGAGAAAACTCCAATGAAGCTGGTAGGTATAAATACTGGTTTCCTTCAGACAGTTTAGTTTCCCAGAAGGACTCAGTCTTTAAAAAGTCCAAATTAGATTTGTCGGAAATGTTCTCCCTTGTGACTCCTATATCATTCAACGTTTCATAATTACTCTCACATGATTTTTCGAGATCCAGACAATACAGTCCTTCAGCCCATCACTGCCATACAGTCCATCACTTTAAGCTAGGACTTTTTTTTTTATCTTTAAATTGTTGATTTTGATAGACCAGTTTGAGACAGGAAGCTGAGGACAGAGGGATAGGGATAGGAGATGGGAATCGGGAAAGATCATATGATTAGCACCTTTTGCTTCCTAAATGCACATTATAAGCGACCCAAACCCTATGGCTCTGACAGGACTTGGTATTTCTGATATCTGGGGTGTATTCCAGAAGGTTAACCCACCGTCACATATTATACTCTGAACTCTCGGTTCATAACACCAAACCTTGCTTACTCGGGGTATGCTGGTTCCAAAAACACAAAGTTCAATCCAGAGTATGTTCACAGTGAAAGCCAAAAGACATTTTTAACAGTGCACCAGATTCACCACAGAGTCACAAAGGAAAGGTACTCTAAGAATGTGTATATAGTGCAAAATCACTCATCAATAAGGCACGTACAGTATGCGCTGAATACCTCTGAAGTAAACTAACCCTCTGGAGCAGGTTCAGAGAGTAAGTTGCTATGGCTACCTTACTGTACTTAGCCTGAAAGTTAAATCCATTTTTGGAAATTGAAAGTTGAGGTTATCAATATCTACATACTTATGTAAACTTACCCAGGTATGTTGCATAACCTGCTTTCTGGAATACACCCCTTTAATACCACACACACACAAAAATCTGCTTATAAATTCAGACACTGGAAGCCTCCCTTCCCCCTGTCCTTTGTATCAAACAACCATCACTGTACATCACTTTATGGCTGAAAAGTTTAAGATGTTGCTACTCAAACCCTATTGAAAAGAAGCAATCATGTTGTCCAGCATATGAATTTGTCTTGGACAAAAGAAGTCCAGGAAAATATCCAAGAAAAACCTCATCCAGATGTGTGTGATCATGAGAATGTGAGGCAATAAACTGAGGAAAATGCCAGATTCCCCGTACAAATGTCTCAGTAGAGCTTGTTTCAGACTAAGTTTCTTGCTGCCAAATCACGCTAGTCTGTGTTTTATGGAGCACATGAGGGTGGTGTCCAAGTATATAGCTGCAAATCAACCACCCCAAACCTTCACATTACTATGTATAACATTTCCTCTCAACCTTCGCAAGCACGATTCTGTGTGAAAAGGAGTTCAGTAAACTGCTGTCTTGCTGCTGAAATGGCTTAATTAACTGTTTTGGCTTACAAGCAGCTTCAGCCCAGAACAATTATCTAAGGAGAAGTTGTTTGACACATAAATGCAGCCCTGGGTCCATTTTCAGAAATCAATCTGACAGCCCTTTACAGAGCCAGTCTGCCAGACACAACGCTAAGGAGAACACTTTAAGACAAACCATTCTGTCTTGTCAATTTAAGGCGTTTTCAAAATGGACTTTCTTCATGCTATCTATGCTCATATTTGCAAAACTAAAGGGTCCAACTATATAGACCCCTTTTCAGTTGGTAAACATGGTGACGTTTTTTTGTAGGTAGAAGAACGATCCCTCTGGCCAATTTACTAACGCTAGTTAGCAAGTTTTGTTGGCTTGTTTTTTAACAATGACTGGAAAAAATCAGATTTTTATCTTAATGTGAAAGGTCACTCACTGTCCAGGACCACGATTGTTATTTTCAAAAGTTAATTTTAACGGACAGAACCAGATTGGCCGACCCGTAGCCTACACGCTCACTCAATGCATGGACGGAGAAACTGAGCGTAAAGAAAAACTGAGGGCATATAAATCTTTAGATGCCTATAACTATGTGATGAATGGTCACGTACAAGAATTGTGGTAACGTTATATTCGACAGTACTGCCAGCCAGTGCCAAGGCCAGAAGACGACAATGTAAAGAGTGACATTACAGTGCAATTTTAATGATGTGAATATTTTCTAAATAAAAATATTTTTTATTTATTAAAATATATATATATATATATATATATATATGTATTTGATTATTCTTTCTTACCAGGTTCTTCAAAAAGTCTACCACAATATATCACAACAATGTATACAATCATAGATGATTCACAAATAATCACAATAATTTAGAAAACATTATGCGATAAAATTTCAAATTGGAGCCTGTAGGCGATGACAAGATGACATTTAATAATAATAATAATAATAGTAATTTAAGCTCCTTATTATGTAGCCAAATCTGTGCTGGTTTGTATTGGCCGCCTCCAGTTTTCACTTTGTTTTGCCTCCAGCTAGCGCCGTGACGTAATTGTGACGTCGGCGCAAAAGGGGTCTATGCGCAGACTATTTAAAATAGTGAGGATAAAGATAATTGCTTGCATTGAAATCCAAGAGTACTTTAGGAATGTAAAAATGTCTGAGAAACTAAATTTGAATTTTAAACCAAAATATAACTAATTACATTTATGAATCAAATATAATTTCAAACAATTATAAACAAAACAGTATTTATGCATAGTTTAATACAAAGAGCCAAGGCGCCAAACACACTGAGTACTTTTTGCGTTGCAATCATTTTTTAAAAGTTGAACTTCATTTAACTTTACATGGCTTTTTAAACATGTGGCTCTGTCATGAGAATACATGTCACGGTCAAAGATGTCTGTCTAGCTCCAGCACTCTGAATGCACGTGGTTTTTTTTCGAATGTGAATTTTTATTTTAAATTCAACGAATATTCGAAATTCAAATTTTAATTTGACAGCCCTAGAGTACTTTAGTGTCCTTGTGCAGTTGTCACCCAAAAGCAATGCCAACTAGGGCTGCACAATATATAATTTTAGTATCGATATCACAATGTGCCATTCGTGATAGTCACATGCTCGATAGGGATCGTAGTTGATCGGCTCCAGTTCGGAACTCATGTGATCCTGGATTAATCGCAAAGTTTAACCACCATATAAAGTGAAAGTTTATCATTTATTTTGCATGTGTGTTTAAGTCCTGTCAGTTTAAACGTCAAGAGCAAGAAGACTGGAATTTGTGCGCTGTTTTCTGTGTGCGCACACAGAGCCACACAGACAGCACGTGAACACCACATTCAGGTTTCTTGCTCGTCTTTTTAACTTGAATGGACAGGTGAATGCAAAATTAAGTCAAAATGCCTGTCTCGATGAGTATCCTCATAAACATAGGCGGTTGTGTTAAACAATTTAAAAAAAGAAAAACGGATGCGTATCATTATATTGCATACGTGCATTCGTCTTAAAGTGACAGCAGCCTAATATAAACCCAGCTTTGTGTCACCAATCTTAATCAAACAACAAGAGAGAAAGAGAAAAGGACTTTAGTAGCTTTAACAAAAATGGTTTTATTAATTAATTATATTTAATTTATACAGTAAAGACTATGCAGTGTTATTTTACATTTGATTATTCAATCTTATACCTGATTTACCTGAAAAAACAAAGCACTGCTTATATGTTGTATCATTATTCTATTATATTTATCTATGCTTGTAATTTGTTTATTAATTTCTCTGCAGAAGATGCACTCTCCTACAAAATCACCCAAATCATCTTAGAATGATAAATTCTTTACAAATAGAGCTTTACGAGTCATCTGGTGAATTTGTTTTCATATCGCATTATAGGCTATATAGCAGAAAAACAAAAATCGCAATGTCAGTTTTTTTTCAATATCGTGCAGCCCTAATAAATCACTGAGGTTAAAGTATTCTTTCATTGAAATAATAACTTGCTCTGAAGCAACTTTCCTTGTCAGATGACAACCTGTTGTCAGCAAGCTATTGTCAGATAGTTTTAAAGTCACTAAATGGACAATTCTTATTTTTTTATAACAATATCAAGTCCTTTCTTACTTTTTTCTCATTTCAAAAGACGTTTCACTCGGATACACGTCACAACAGGGAAGAAAAAACCATTGCAACATCCATTTAGTGCCGACTTTATCCGTTTCAAGGTGGCCCATTCACAAGGATGATAACAGCATAGTAGAATGATAGTGTTGGAATCACATTCACAGCATTTTTTTACCCAGCTGATGAACAATAAACACTGACAGCCAATCAGAATCCATCCGACTTTTTAAGAGCTTGAACATTTAACAGTGTGCCTCCAGTGTTTCAGGAGGAAAGTAGTCCTCTATAAGTGACTTCAAACTTGCATTCAGACTTGGTTTCATTCTCTTTAAAAAAAACACCATCTAATCAATTCACAATGGATACAAACATCTGCTGCCGTACATTTTATTTTCCACAAATCAGTGGTCCATCACACCATCAACACCAGAAGAATCTGATGCCACGTGCTCCCTGTTCCTACGGCCTGCTGCTTTCCAGACTAGAGTCAGCATTCCTGGCTGGAAGCACCAGCTCCGGCACTGTCAGCACAGAGCTCAAGTCAATTCATCATGCTGCTGATTCCTTCTGATGTGATTCACTCGACCACACACACCTTCATTTTCTTGTTTTTGGTACAGCTGTGAAGTGTCATGAGTTACGAGAAACTCTACTTCCCCGCCATTTCACTTCAGTTCATGTGCGATACAACATTCATCACTGTAAGTACTGCCAGAAATAAACTTTTTATTACGGATATGACCCCTGGAATTAACTTTCATTTTGAGGACATTTTTACTAACCATATAAAAATGGTCTATTTGTCAAATTCTTCAACTTGTTTAAATTTTAAACAAAATCGACCATGTGTGCTTTATTAGCACACAGTCTTGTGGTGAACAAGAAAAAGATACGTCTTTAGAATCTTTAGTCAAAATCTGAAAATTAAGATGCCCTTAAATTAATATTCTGTTTCAAATTGGTTACAATACTGAAGTAAAATCAGTTGATACTTCCAGTTGTGGAAATTAATTGAAATAGTTTGAACAATTATCAAATCTACCTCAAATACATACAATGCTCAAGAAGATATCATTATATAAAAAACACTCTGCTTGAACACATTTGAAATAATCCACTTGTTAAATTGTGACTAGGGATGCTAATGATTAAACGGTGATCGATTAATTGTCGATAAGAATTTAGTCAATAAAATGTATCGATGGTAGATTAAGGTAATCCTTAGATTAAGTAGTTTTGAGGTGCGTGCAGCTCATGCGCAAAACATAAGCAGCAGACCTCAGATCCAGCTTCCATTGGTTGATCTTCCAAATGACGTTGGAAAACGTCATGAACATGACACGATCGGATCCCGAAAGTTCTGTAGCTATAGCTAGCTATAGCAAAACAGCTTGTCATGTGACTCTGTGATCTACGCATTGTCTTATGTTTGGGCTCGTTCAAGACCACATGCTCTAAATAAAGATAATGCTATCTACTATAGTTAACTAATGTTACGTGAAGTTACAAACAAAAAACAGAGTGAAAAGCATACTGCATACTTGGTATAGTTTGGAATCTATAACTAATGAATCACTAATAACCACATCACCTTCTAGGCCTATATATAAATATACACAGAAAACAACAGTTAAATTTAGCAAATGTCCCCCAATATTTTACATACTTGGGGCATTGTTTCCCCATTTTTGTCATTTCTGCCTTTCATTTCTAAAAAAAAACTTACATAATGAGGGATATTATTGTTTTCAGTGATGTGCAAACTGTACATCTGTAAAAAGTGTTTTAGGGTTTTATTTGTTTATTTAACCCTTAAACGCATACCTCTGGTCTGTAGTGACTCTTCCTCATTCATTTTCTTAGTATTCCTTTTTGTAAAAATGTTATAGGTGTGTATTGTAACAGTGTGTAAGTATCTTTGTTCTGCACAACAATAATTGAATCTTTGATTACTGAATAAGTGCAATTCACCTTTATTCCACAAGGTATCAGTCAATGTCTGATACACAATGATGAAGTGAAGATTCACTCAGTTACAGCAGGCAGAAAACAAAAGAATAGGAAGTATCATCAGCAATACCTTGAAATGGCTCAGCGATTCAAATATTAGTGTCACTGTCACTTACTTGATGGTGGATCTGATAAAAAGCTGTCAGCGATCAAATATTGATTTTGAAGATGTTGAAAATTATAGTTTTGAGAATAAGATTGAGATTGCGCATATGAGCCAGATGCTGAATGTACTGTAAAATTGGTACATTTCTTCTGACGAGGACAGTGATGATGGTATTAAACATCTGCTCAAACTGAACACTTCCAAGCTCCAAAAGGTAACAAAATATGCTTTATTTTATATTATCACCACAGGTAGAGATCCATCTGTGTTAGATAAGCTACATATTCGCTAAAGACCCGAATATTTAATAATGATTGGCGAAACATTAATGCATTTAAGAGTTAAGGACACTTTTAAAAGGATAATGTTATACCAAAAACACAAAATCTGCAAAGAACAGATTAAAAAGATATGATTTCATGCAAAAAAAGGCATGTACAATGGTTTAAAAAAGCTACATATTCGCTAAAGACCCGAATATTTAATAATGATTGGCGAAACATTAATGCATTTAAGAGTTAAGGACACTTTTAAAAGGATAATGTTATACCAAAAACACAAAATCTGCAAAGAACAGATTAAAAAGATATGATATCATGCAAAAAAAGGCATGTACAATGGTTTAAAAAAAAAAAACAGCCTGCTAAACAAACTGGAACAATTCTCACTGAGCTTTTGGAGAATTCAAGGTCCAGAGTCTACAATAAGTTATTGTCTGTCTAATAATAACAACCTCAAAATATCAAACTTGGTAATATTTTAATTCTAATTGTTAGTGTATTTTTAGAGTAATCTTTTCATCTGAAAGTCCAGTAATTTTTTCAGTAAAATTCCACATTTAAAGCGATTGACCATAAACTAATTGCTTTCACATATTGTTTGCTATTTAAAATGTTTATATGAATACCTCTAGTTTAGGCTACATATGAACCATAAACAATGATTCACAACCGTTTATATCCAAACTAAACAAACATTGCACATGTGTGCTGTAACCCTGGCTTCTGTTTAAGCTCCTTATAGTCCTGTTGTGGAGTTATAGGCTGACATGAGACCGTTTTTAACTTCATCCAGTGAAGGGGATTAATCTCACAGCAGAGAAGCCCATGGCAACCCAGTCCTCTCAAGGGTAAATGGGGAGCTTATTTCCATAAATAATAAGTAAGAATTCCCTAACCATATGCCTCTAACGTAAAAACGTATTCTGAACTGCTGTTCAAAAGCAAGAGTTACGAGAGTTACTGTCACACAACAACGGTCGCTGATCAAGAGCTGGCAGATTCAAAGCAGATTAGAGCAGCTGCACCAGTTAAAAACAATAAATTAAATATAAGGGAAAAAAATTCTCGGTTTTAAAGGTCATTAACATTGCTCCGTTCATCCTCACCAAGCATTCGCTGAGATAGTAGCATTTCATTTCAGCATACAAATAGGCTATTGCATACATTTTCAAAAGCATTATTACCTTAAAGTGGTAAGTCTTTGACAGCCAGGCCCGTGAAAACAGACCCCTCGCCATTGCAGAAATGGATCATCTCAAAGACTGTGAGTTATCTAGAGCAGAGTCTCCATATATGCCGAATATTAAATGAAATAATGTCCAGCGAACTTCAAGTGATTCGGCTCGCGCGACACATGACGTGTACTGCTCACGGCCAGCCGAGATCCTTACATATTATTAGACTCTCCGAAGGATAGGTGTTGTGTAGATTTACGCGTTGTGTTAAGAATTCATGTTATTCGGTTCGTCGGGGTTGGTATCCAGCCTCTAACACTTTCAAGTGCAGCTGTTATAAAGCAGCGAGACAGCAGCATGTCAAGGGCGCAGGCGTACACATACAATTTCTGCAGCCGACCTAATGTAGGGCTAGTGCTTTTTTTTTCTTGAGCAAATTGTGCGTCATGTTTACTGGCGCCCTCTATTGAACACCATGCACATAATACATGTTTGGTGGTATCATATGCAAATTCAAACGCCTAATAGTCATAAATGCTAACATAGTTGCAACTTGCAATACATAAACATGTAGCCTACAATGTAGATTAGTATGAGCACGAAAGTTATATTTTTAATTGAATTTAATTGAATCTAGATCTGGATTGTATTGTATGTATTATTTTAGGAAAGAGTCTTTGCTTGCTTTCATTTTTGTGGGGACATTTTTGTAAACTATTTCATTTTTATTTTTGCCCAGTGCTAATAGTTAGGCTATCTTGAATGTGTTTTACACCGAATTGTGTTTTGTTAGGATTCATTCATATAGAGCACAGGGTTATTATGATTAAAGGTACAACATGTAACACTATGCATGGCCCTCTAGCGGTTAAAAAAAATTGCATGCATTTTGCTGAAGAACATTGTTTTGGTTGTGCTGGCTCTGCATGTGCGGATTAATATATGACTCTTCACACAATCGTGCTTCACACTGACCTCTTAGAGCTACATAATTTATCTGTTCAATAAAATATCCTTTTGCAACATTACAAATCCGTCAGTTCCCACCATCTCCGAAAAGCCGTTGATTCTCGTTTTATTACGAGCGTTTTACTTGTGTCTCTTTTTGACGGCAGACTCTCTGTTAGTTTTTTTTTTCCGTTTTATGTTCGAGATTTATCGTGCTCCTCCATGTCTTTCTTGCTCAATGCAACAAATATGTCAGTCTCTACACCTACAAAAGTAGCATGACCAACTTTTATCTATGACTAGATGCACGGGTGAGTGATATGCAATTTCCCGCGAATCTCATCCCGAAAAATCTAAAATATAAACACTTATCCACCTTATATGTCCATAGAGTATATACTTGACGCAAGAGAGGGCGTCGCCATTTTTGAAATATAACGTGTTAGATTTCCGGTAAGCTACTTCCGCTAATCGTAGCATTGTGAACTCGTAGGCACCCCCATAGATAATCATCTGTAGGTAGCGTATATTCATTCGAATGTAATAATCATAACCATAGACATAATATGTCTATGATCATAACGGTCGCCTGAGGGGACCACGTCATGTCGCAATCCATTTTACCTAGTAAAACTTGGTTCGCAAATGTTGGCTTGAATGTTGAGCAATTCGATGAGAAAATGAATGGAAACACCAACATGTCTCAAATCAATTCGATATAGCAATTTGATCGCAAAACAGCATGTGACGTCATTACACACAGGTTCTCTTACGAGAGGTTCTCTCGTATTGCGTAAGCTAGCTTACGCTACGGGAAAGATTCCATCTTTCTGAGAAATTGAAGCCAAAAATTATCCTATAATTTTGTATCCATTGTCAACGCAGTTCAGCTGCAGCAGACCATGAGAAGGCTAGCTAGCCGCTCATTGGTTCGCTCACGGAGAACTGCTTAAGCCTATGAGGGAGCGCGGATGAACCCGCGACCAATGAGAGTCTGACTCGCTCTCCCTACGTCACCGCCCCCGAAGCGGGCGTGGACGAGGCTATAAATACCCCGAATAGGCTGAATAAATCTGATTTTTTCATCCTTCAGCGACGCACCTGCATCTGCTGATCCTGAGAGAGAAGCCGCCGTCGTTTGAAAAGGCACCTTCTAGCGAGCGTTTGGGAGACTGAGGAAGCCGGCCGTCTTCGCCACCTTCAGCCGTCCTGTGAGCTAGCGCCATCCGACGGAGCGTATCCTTTTACTCAGAGCTTTTATAAAAAAATCCTATTGTATCTAAAAGAGCGAGCGTCTTTTTAAAGATGTCTCGAAATTCCTGCGGCTCCTGCCGCGCTCCTCTCGAGGCTGGAGACCGCCATGTCATCTGCGCCGTTTGCCTCGGACCGGAGCACGCTGAAGTCGCCCTCGCCGACGGCGGCTGCGACTTCTGTGATTCTATGCCTATGTTGACCCTGCGGGCTCGACTGTTGGCTGCTAAAAGCGCTCCCAAGCCACCTCTGTCTGCGCCGCGGAAGAAGAAACGCCGCGCCCAGAGGCCGCCGGAGCCCCAGCAAGAAGCGTTCATCCCGCCGGAGCCTGTAGCCTCCCGCTCTCCTTCTCCGCCACTTCCGGACGAACAGTTGCCGCCGAGTGGCCGCTCTGTTGCCTCCGATGACGCCGCGGACATCAAGGACTCATGTTCGCTTCTCGCTTCCGACAGTGAGTATTGGTCCGGTTCTCAGGTCTCGTCGAACCGCGAATCCTCCAGGACTCGCGCGGGCATTGAAGAGGAGCTAATGCGCCTCCTCACGCAGGCCGTCGAGCGCCTCGGTCTCGAGTGGTCCCCTCCCCCCGAGCAGACCATCAACCGCATGGACGGCAGCTATTTCCGCCAGCGCTCGACTCCCGCTGCCAAACGGGCTGCGCCCTTCCTGCCCGAGCTGCACGCTGAGCTCTCAAAGTCTTGGAATGCCCCGCTCTCTGCCAGGTCTAGCTCTGATTCTTCCACCCCGCTCCGCGTTGTGGACGGAGCCGCAGAGAAGGGCTACCTCACCATCCCGCCGGTTGAACACTTGGTCGCCGCACACTTATGCCCGCCCTCTGCTAGATGGCGCTCACCACCTGTGCTTCCCTCGAAAGCCTGCAGAGCGACTTCAAGTTTTCACGGCCGCGCATACTCAGCCGCCGGCCAGGCAGCGTCTGCGCTTCACTCGATGTCTGTGCTGCAAATCCTGCAGGGCGATTTGCTGCGTGAGTGGGATGAGGGCGGTAAGAACCCCCCGTCAGTCGCGGATTTGAGAAGCGCCACGGACCTTGCCCTTCGCGCTACAAAGTCTGCTGCTCTAGCCTTGGGGAAATGCATGGCCGCCATCTGCGTGTCTGAGAGACACCTATGGCTCACTCTCGCCGACATGGGAGATTCCGAGCGCGCCGCCTTTCTCAACGCCCCGCTCTCTCCAGCCGGCCTCTTCGGATCCGCTGTCACGGGTATCGTCGACCGCTTCTCCGAAGTACAGAAAGCCTCGCAGGCCATGGACCTCTTCCTGCCTCGTCGCGCTAGCTCCTCTGCAGGCCGCCCACGTGATCGGCCTCCTGCACGAGCCCCACCCCAGCGCACAGCTCAGCACAACCAGACTGCTCAACGACGCCAGGGCGGCCGCCCGCGTTCCCGCTCCGACAGCCGCCACAGGCCGCCGCCTCCTCGGGGGCCTCGGCCTAGAATCACGCTGAATCCTGAGCAACCAAAGTCTGCCTAGCACAGCTGAGAAGAAAAAGACGGCGCTCTCCCGCTGCGGCCGGACCGCCGTCAAAGCTCTGCCCTCTGTTAGTCCCCGCCCAGGCGGTTACTACAGCAGTGTTTTCTGCCATAACCAAGCCGGTCTCCCTTCCCGCTTGCATGAGCACAAACGCCGTTTTCACGGCGACCCAGAGAAATCTCAAAAAGAGCATAAAAGCCTCTTGTGTACGAAATGTGCCCGCAACACTGTGTTCACTCATACACAAAAGCACTCCAGTTCCCCTGTCTCACACAGAGTCCACTCTCATAAAACGGGCCAAGCCCGTTCGAGTCCCAGAGTACATAAGCGCGCCCACGAGCCCGTGTGCGCGTCCCACCTCTGCTCACTCTGTTACAGGGCCCTTAAGCTCCTCTCCAAGTGTAAGTCCCGCTGTTATAAGCACTATCAGCGCGCTCACGCAGCCCGCGAAGTGCGACAATGGGGACCATGTAGCCATTCACCCCCTAGCGTCACGCTTCAAGGCGTGGAAAGCTATTCCGGGAATCTCCCAGTGGGTGTTAAACACAATAAAGCTAGGCTATCGCTTACAGTTTCGTCGCCGCCCCCCTCGCTTCCGAGCGCGGCTAGAAACTACGGTGAACCCAGAAGCAGTGTCACTGCTCCGTTCAGAGATAGCAAGTCTGTTGTGCAAGAAGGCTATAGAGAGGGTGCCTCTGGCTATGAGCGAGTCGGGGTTCTACGGCCGTTATTTTCTTGTTCCCAAGAAAGACGGCGGTCTCAGACCAATATTAGACCTCAGATTTTTGAACAAAGCTCTCATAAAGAGACCGTTCAAAATGCTCACTATCAGAAAACTCCTTGCGCATGTGCGCCAGGGGGACTGGCTCATATCACTAGATCTGAAGGATGCATACTTCCAGATCCAGATAAATCCCCTTCACAGGCCATTCTTACGTTTCGCCTTCGAAGGCCAGGTTTATCAATACACCGTCCTCCCGTTCGGCCTATCCTTGGCACCCCGTACGTTCACGAAGTGCATGGATACGGCGCTCGCCCCCCTGCGGAGTCAGGGGCTGCGAATTCTGAACTACTTGGACGATTGGCTGATTCTGGCACAGTCTCAGGAGGAGTTACTGTCTCATCGTACAGTTCTCCTCGACCATCTGAAAGCTTTGGGCCTCTCTGTCAACTGGACAAAGAGCGTACTACAACCCAGTCAGACTATCTCCTTCTTGGGTATAGAGCTGGACTCGGTCACGATGACGGCGCGTCTATCGACGCAGCGCGCGCACCGTGTGCAGCGCCTCGCCGCATCTTTTCAGATGAACAGACTCACGCCTTTGAAAACTTTTCAGAGAGCGTTGGGTTGTATGGCCTCAGCCTCTGCGGTGCTCCAGCTGGGGTTACTGCGCATGCGCCCGCTTCAGCTCTGGTTGAAGAGCCGTGTGTCTCACCGAGCGTGGACCTCGGGCCACCAGCTGATAAGGGTAACGCAGACCTGTATTACAGCTCTGCAGCCATGGTTAGTGGCAGAATGGTTTCAGCGCGGCGTCTCCATGGGGACTGTTTCATGCCGAATAGTCATCTCGACAGACGCCTCCAACACGGGGTGGGGGGCGGTCTGCGAGGGCTCACCGGCCTTCGGCCCTTGGTCAGCTCAAGAGAGCCTCCTACACATAAACTGTTTGGAGATGTTGGCGGTCGAGAACGCGCTCAGGCGGTTTCTCCCGCGCATTCAGGGCCATCATGTGCTGATCCGTTCGGACAATATGTCCGTGGTCTCCTATCTAAACCGTCAGGGCGGAGTCAGATCCAGGAATCTTTTCCGGCTGACAGAGCGCATTCTAGTTTGGTCTCAGTGTCACCTGCTCTCGCTCAGAGCGTCGCACGTGCCGGGACAGCTGAACGACGGTCCAGACAGCCTGTCCAGGAACCCCATTCCCCCCGGGGAATGGTCCCTGCACCCTCTTACAGTCCAGAAACTGTGGCGTCTATTCGGCAGAGCAGAGGTGGACCTCTTTGCCTCGGCGGAGAACACCCACTGCCCAATATTTTTCTCAAGGAGCGAGGAGGCGCTAGCCCAAACCTGGCCCAGCCGCCCGCTTTATGCCTTCCCTCCGGTCTCTCTGTTACCACAGGTGCTTCAGAGAATCAGAGAAGCGCAGCACTCGGTGCTCCTCATAGCCCCGCACTGGGAGGGTCAGACTTGGTTTCCGGAGCTCACGCAGCTGTCTCAGACAGCGCCGTGGCCCATTCCAGTCAGAGCAGATCTCCTCTCTCAAGCTCGCGGCTCGATCTGGCATCCCCACCCAGAGCGCTGGGCGCTTCACGCGTGGGTGATCAACGACTACCCGTTGCTTTGCCAGAGGGAGTGATTAACACGATCATACAGGCTAGAGCGGCTTCTACCAGAAGGCTCTATGCGTCAAAATGGTCTGTGTTCTCGAAGTGGTGCACAGATAGGGGTCTGGAACCGCGGTTATGCGAGGTTCCCTCCTTACTAAATTTTCTCCAAGAGATGCTGGACAAGGGCAGATCCCCGTCCACTCTCAAGGTATATGTGGCAGCCGTCGCGGCGTTTGCTGAACCCCGACGCGGCCAGTCACTGGGCAAAGACGGGCTGGTAGTCCGCTTCCTCAGGGGAGCTAGAAGGATGAATCCCCCGCGCCCCCCTTCGGTGCCGATCTGGGACCTTTCCATAGTTCTTGATGCTATGAAAGCTCCCCCATTCGAACCGTTAAACACCGTGGACCTAAAGTACCTGTCGCTAAAGACCGTTTTTCTACTCGCGCTCGCGTCAGTAAAACGGGTGGGAGACCTACACGCGCTGTCCACCAGCGCGTCCTGTCTTGAGTTTGGACCTAATGACTCATTAGTCGTTCTTAAACCTAGGCATGGCTATGTTCCCAAGGCGATTGGCACCCCGTTCAGGGCACAAGTTATATCCCTATCGGCGCTGCCTGCTTCCGATAGCGAATCGGATTCTAATCTCCTATGCCCGGTCAGGGCTCTGAGATTATATGTCACTCGCACAGCTCCGGTCAGACGATCCGAGCAGCTTTTTGTTTCGTTCGGCGGGCGCACCAGAGGTTTGGCCGCCTCGAAACAGTCCCTATCCAGATGGATTGTTGATGCCATTGCAGCAGCATACGCATCGAAGGACCTGCCATGCCCTTTGGGCATCAGGGCTCATTCCACTAGAGGCATGGCCTCATCGTGGGCATGGTCCAGTGGGATTTCCATTCACGACATTTGCGTGGCAGCGGGATGGGCTTCCCCCTCCACCTTTGTCAGATTTTACAATCTGGAAGTACCCGCTCTGCAGGCTAAACTACTAGCAGTCTAGTATGTTTCAGCTCTTCTGGTTGAGCTGCACTATAGGGGGTTAATTCACACAGACCGAGTTCGTTCTGTCCCTCTCTTTTATGTGCTTATGTACTACACAATCACCGGCCCGCTCCGCTGGCCGTTTGTCACTGATACATATATTCGTTCCCACTTTCGGTGTTCCCCGGGATGCCCCGCGGGACTAATAGTGGATGCTTAGCACGCACGGCGTTGACAATGGGTTCCCGTAGCGTAAGCTAGCTTACGCAATACGAGAGAACCTCTCGTAAGAGAACGAATCGGTTACCTAACGTAACCTCGGTTCTCTCTAGATGAGGGAACGAGTATTGCGTTCCTGGCCGTGCTTGTGCTACTGGCGATGTTCGCTTCAGAATTGAAAAAAAACAGATTTATTCAGCCTATTCGGGGTATTTATAGCCTCGTCCACGCCCGCTTCGGGGGCGGTGACGTAGGGAGAGCGAGTCAGACTCTCATTGGTCGCGGGTTCATCCGCGCTCCCTCATAGGCTTAAGCAGTTCTCCGTGAGCGAACCAATGAGCGGCTAGCTAGCCTTCTCATGGTCTGCTGCAGCTGAACTGCGTTGACAATGGATACAAAATTATAGGATAATTATAGGATAATTTTTCTTCAATTTCTCAGAAAGATGGAATCTTTCCCGTAGCGTAAGCTAGCTTACGCAATACTCGTTCCCTCATCTAGAGAGAACCGAGGTTACGTTAGGTAACCGATTCGTTTTTATTCGCTTTAAAACCGTTTGATGGAAACACACTTTCACCAGCTTTATTCGCATGAGGAACTTCATCAAGTGGATGGAAACTCTTGTGAGCGTGAGAGTTTCTAACAATTTCAATCGATGAAACTATAGCTGGCACGGATGTATATAATTACTAAAAGTAATTGTGATTGTTATAATAACAATTAATTACAATAATTGTTGTTAATATTATTTTATAAAGTAAGTAACATGAAAGATAAAAGGAGTTTCATCACTACGTGTGACGAAGCCGTTTCTGCGACCTCTCAGCTCCACAGTGTAGGTACATAAGCCTCCGACGGTCCGAATTCACTCACTTCATTTCGTTCACTCCTTGCACATATAGTGCACTACACTATATAGGGATTAGTGAACGAGTGCGCGGTTTCGGACAAAGCTTTAGTGAATCAGGGTAATACAAAAACACGAGAGGATATGATTGCTGCTCATTATTAAAAATGTGTTAAGTTTGAACAAAAAAAGTTAATAGGCTATTGTAGCCTACCCTTTAACTAAAACTAAAGCTGTAAAAATTGCTTTACTTAAAATCAAATGTTTACTGAAATGAAAATAAAATGAAAAAACATTCACTTATTTTATTTCAGCTAATTATGAAGGCAACATTTCTCATTTTAATTTACTTTAACTTGACATAAAAACTAAAACAGAATTAAAAAAGTTTAAACATGACAAAACACAACAAAATTACTAATAATTTAACTAAAAAAATATAAAATTAAAATTTTTAATAAAAACTATACTAGAATCTTAAATATACTAAAAATGTCCAGTCTCATTAGGAATGATCCAGACCTTTAATATCCAGCCTTGACAAGCTTAAGCCTTGAGAAAAATTCATTTAGAGACTTTGACCACAGCTGGTTCACGGGAGGACATTTAAATATAAAACAAAGGGATAAATAATTCAGAAATAAATAAATTAATTAATAAATCACTTTTTAAATCACAACAGAATAGGCTATTTCCTTCATGTTTTACAATTAATAATATAATACATTACTAAATTAATCATTTTAAATTGAAAAGGCACAATGAAACAAGCAAATTATTTATCTGCTTTTAAATACTAAACAAAACTGCCCAACGTAAAGATTATTTTGATAACTTTCATCAAAAGCATGGTAGCATGCAGCTTGTACAATGCAGCATTTGTATTCCTGGCATGCGAGGTTTGGCCTCATTGGTGAGGCCACTGTAGAGGTGCATAAATGTAAGGCACAGCACTTCCATATAATGATATAGTGCTATATACAAGTTCATAAAAGTTGTTTAAGAACTGTCTTTAAAGCTCAAAATATTTTTATATTTATAAAAATCGAATATGCAAATTCAGTTCAGCAGCCTCTTTCATCTTCTTTCATCTCTCCATGACTGTTGATTACTGACATAGCCGGCACCCTCCAATATCTTTGCAAATAAGAAATAATTGTCATCTGTTTGCCATGCATGATTTTCAAGAAAGCTTTTTGGAAGGGGGATGTGGGCACAATATTTCTAAATAATCTTTTATATTATTAAAGAAATTATTTTAAAATTATTTTATTAAAAAACAACCAAACAGAGTGGACGTCACCTAAATAAAACTTCTAAATATTCATACATTTAAAAAAAAAAAAATAGTTGCTGCCTTAAATTTTAATACAATAAAATTGGATCTTTTTTTGATGATTTAAAGCAATGTAAAAACACATGTTGTTATAAATTATTGATCACGTCATTTATTACAGTGTAGCTCAAAATATAATATATTTGATTAAGTTATTGAAAAAATATGTTTATAAACCCTTTTTTATATAAAATAGGCATACATATTTACTTGCACTGTGGTGTGTGTGTGTGTGCAAATTATTTGTGTAAATCATTAAGTCTACATTTTGGTACAATATTTAAGTTTTGTTTAATGCATGAAACCAACAGCAATAAAAAAAATAGTTGAACATGTGTTTTAAATTACACTTTTATAAGATGGCTTTTTATGATCGCGGACTTATTTGTCATTGACCAAAATACAAGTTTTGACTGTCTGTCGTTGTAAAGTCAAAACAGTGACGCGGAAGTGTAATGATGAAAGAAGCGCAGAGTTTAGTGACGGTGTGAGAGAGTGAGGTAAACATCCTCCCACTAACGCTTTTTCAAATTTTGTGAGGGAAAGTGAGTCCGTGCGGAGCGCGAGCGCGTCCCACAATGCACTCGCCGCTCAGCGGGAAACAAAAATGGCGAGAGCGAGCGAGCAAAACCAGCCGTTTACCGTAATGTAAAACACTTCATGCGTTTGAATCATCTCGCAAAAGCAGAATCAAAACTATTCAAAGCGGAGCTCCTGCTGCCCATTTATGGTGTAGTTTTTTGTGTTTGTGCGACGTTGTAACCCGGGAAAGTGGCCGAATGAGGTAAGAGAGACCCAGACATCAGTCTGTTACAATACAACAAGGGGTGTGCGGGGGCTTTCATCTCTCACTTTACCAGCAGGTTAAAATTACTAGCTATAAACATGCGTTTTCTTATGCCAGTGAAACAATTTGTTCAGGCTTTTGAACGGGTGGGTTTTATTCGTTGGCACATTGTTTTGAATGAGAAATCCTGCTAGCTCTTTCCAGCTATGCTGCTAACAAAAGAGGCTTTTTTGCTTTCACTGTCATTCTGTATGGGCGCTTCACTGACCAGCCAATACAAAGTGCACTCAGTCCCAGAGAAGAACCCACAGCGATTTTTACACTTGAATGCCTCTGAAATGTGCTCGGGGATAGTCTGATACTATATTTTCAGCATTAATTGTTTATTTGACCAGGTGCAAACTGCTTTTTTTGTGAGTGTAGGCAAAAATGTGGTTGAATCATTTTGTCATGAGCTGTTTTTTTGCTTATTTGACAGAGACTCAGCAAGTGCAGATAACCTGGCCGCCCATCAAAAGACACCTCCAAATCGCCAACACAAGTCACCGGTGCCCTTGTCACGATTTCCTCTGAAAGATGGGCCGAGCGACACTGCCAGGCTCGCCAACAAGTTTGAAGAAGGGCAGGACGTCCTGGCCCGATGGTCAGATGGCTTGTTTTACCTGGGAACTATCTCCAAGGTGTGTAAGGGATAACATACATTCAGATAAATCTTTGTCAAAATATATTTAACATAAATAAATGGAAGTCAGATATTGACTTGAGTAAATTGTATGAAAAGAAACTGACAGCTTAAGGATGTAAGAAATGAAAGTAGCAAAGCTATGTAGGTAATCAGTTGCCCTGGGGCAATGGTTGTTTATACAGGTTACTGGTCATTTTTACCAAAGTATTTAACCAGAATCTAGTATTCTGGAGTGTACTAGTGGCGTAATAAAGTTCAACAGCTGCGTTCTGGTAGTAAAATTCCCATTCATTTTCTCCTTAGGGAAATATATTTTGAATGATAACTTATGACTTGTTGAAGACAGAGCTACTGTGAGCTCCGAGGTTGCTTATCGATGGTATTTGCTTTTGTTAAAGACATCAGTTTGCTTTAATTAAATAATTGTTTAACAATAGAATTCCAGGTGATTATCATTGCCTGTGATTCTGTAAAGAAATATCCACCAATCAGAGAATCGTGACAAATTAAATATTTGTATGTGTATATATATAATAAATGTAAAATTAAAATCAAAATGTAATAATAAGTGTAAAATAAATTTGTATATATGTAATCAACGTCTTTATTGTTTATATTTGTCATTTTTTTATTTGTAATTCGGAATAATTCATGGGATTGTAGTTCTTTCTCTCATTAAAGTCAATAAATACCGTTGTCTACTGATTTTTATTTTTTTTATTTTCATTTTTTTTTTTGTTGCCTCAAATCAAAGATTGTAGTCTTTAAAAAAAATCCTTATAAGAAAATTGAATGGGAAAAATGTTGCTGAAAAAGTGGCAATAGTTAGCCTACTTACTGTTTCCCTCTATAATCACATAATCACCAAAAAGCTTGCTTCTATCTCGAGTAATAAGAACTTCTTTTGATTAATGCTTTCCACAGATAGATAAACATAAGCATCGCTGCTTTGTGATTTTTGAAGATCAGTCTAAATCCTGGGTTCTCTGGAAGGACATTCAGACAGGTAAATATAAACTTCTTTACATTCATTGTGATTGAAGAATACTGATGCCCTGTTACCCATCTTTGTGTCTTGATGGCATCTCTGAGGTGGGTCTCAGTGAGAAGATCTTGTCATGAAGCTCCTGAGTTAGATTTGTGAGCACACCATCTACTGACTGATTCTAGTCCTAACTTTCATTTATACATCATATTCCTTCTCTCTTTCTCATCATTTTAATAGAAGATGTGTCAGTTCTTCTTTAATTCTGCTTCTTTCATGCTGTCTGACTTTATGGTTTTGTTGTTTGCCGCCGTTTGGTTTCTCTTCCCCATCTCTTTCATTCAGCCTGAGTTATTTCTTAATTTGTCCCTGACAGTTGACAGACCTCAGAGTCTCCAGGCTTACACAAACCGTAAGTTCCACATCGAGCCAGGAGACGAGAATAGGGAAGGTACCTATGTCATCGTCGCTGTGTCTCTTGGTAACAATTCAACAAAGGCGTTCATGCATACGCATAAAAGAAACTTACTCATAGTTTTATCTTCAGTTCATATTTGTTTCAAGTGGCAGTTGCAGTGAAGTATTTGTGTTCACCATCACTGATGGTTGTCAACTATAGCAATTCTTTCCTCCTTTTGTGAACTTTAGTGGTTTTCACATTTTTCCATTAGAAGTTCGAAAATATTTTGGACCCCCCCCCCTTTAGAAATTTTTCGAGCTTTTGAATGCAGTCTCTGCCCTTCTCACAAATGTAGTCACTGTTCCCAGGTGTAATGGATAAGACACTCGTGTACAGCCGCACACTTGTTCATTTCTTTATTTGTTTTTTCTTTTAGGGGACAGTGGAGGGGAAATGCTCTGCTCTATTTGTCAGAATGAAAGCTCCGAGCCCCCCAATGAAATAGTCATCTGTGACAAATGTGGACAAGGTAGACTGCCTCTATCCTTCTTGTAAATCAGAGTCACTTCTCTCAACCACATTAGGGATTGAGTTGGAGATAACACTGCTGAACATCTCTTCCACAGGATACCATCAGCTATGCCATGCTCCCATAATTGACCCCAGTGTCATTGCCTCTGATGACAAATGGCTCTGCAGACAGTGCGTGTTCGCCACTACAACAAAGGTTTGTTGATGCCACATTCAATCCTGTTTTAAGTAATATCTTCACTGAATAATTTTTAAAGGTGTCCAGCAGCCTGTGACCCTCTTCTCATCATTTGCAGGGTTTTTAATGTGCAGACAGGATGCTGCATTATCTAGTCATGTCAAAAACTCCTCTTGACCCATTGTTTTTACAAATGAAATGACCTGTAGGAGTCTTTAATGCGCTTTCCATCCTGAAACTGTCGCAACAGAAGTGTACCATAACCTTCATTCTTCTATGAGGGTTGTGGATGTGGGAATATATAAAGACTTTTCCACACCTGGATGAATCGAGGGGGGAAAATATGTATACATATACCGGTCAAAATTTTGGAAACATTACTATTTTTAATGTTTTTGAAAGAAGTCTCTAATGCTTATAAAGCCTGCATTTATTTGATCAAAAATACAGGAAAGAAACAGTAATATTGTGAAATAACATTACAATTTAAAAATAATGGTTTTCTATTTTAATATATTTGAAAATATAATTTATTTATGTGCTACAAAGCTGAATTTTCAGCATTATTACTCCAGTGTAATAGCAGCTGCATTTGCATGGTTCAATCGGAATAAAAATAAATCTGGTTCATGAATCCCAACACGGTGTTTACATGAACGATAAATAAAGTAATGGTGTTGATGTGCGCGTTTATATGTCACAAGATTTCAAAACGGAATTGATTTTTTGACATGCGCACACTGCACGAATATGCCACTAGTCGCGCATAAAACATTCTCCTCTATTGGTTCTTTCTTTGTTTTAAACAACAGACGTAATATTTATCCGTCTCTGGTCATGATTTGGAGACGATTCGTTTTGCCGTGCTGGTTATATTTATATATAAGTTGTTCCGTGCGTCATACATCATTACGCTATTTCAACGTCATTGCACATGCGCAGTCCTTTTAGTTTCGGTTTTCAATCCGATCAAGTGTTTACATGTTCTCTCGATCGCATTACAAAAGGAGTAAACCACCCCTTTCAAACCAATCGAAATTCCAGTCGGATCGAGCTCAATCAGATCGATTAAGGTGTTTACATGAAGGTTTTTTTTAGTCCGATTGAGCCGTCAATCCGATTATAAGGGTCAATGTAAAGGCAGCTACTGTCACATGATCTTTCAGAATTTCTGCAATTATTTTCTGCAAATATGATGTAAATAAGAGATCCGTTGATTATAACCAAATAAGGGACTTTGTTATAACATAAGTTTTGGCGCGAGTCCAGCACTCATTCACTGAAATTCTTGCCGTTTGATTGACAGCTCCAGTGATTGTAAAGGGAGCGTTCTTTGATGCTTTCTAAGTTTTTATATTTAATTTAAGAGGAACAATGTGAAGTTGACGATTTAGTCACTGGTTTGATTTACTGAAACCTTGAACATCTGACAAACATGTGACTGTACATAAATCATAACATATCAGATATCACTGGTCCCAGATCAGGCATTAGAATTAAACATGTTGTCGCATTTCTGTCGAGTCTATATTGTAAAGGTCTGTTTGCAAAGCCAGTGCAGAAATTGTGACTGATTTACCAAAGAATCCACAGTGAAATGTACAGAATACAAATACATAACGGTCAACTGAGACATTCACATTGCTGAAAATAAATAATCACATTCCTAGCATTAGGATCCTTTGGAAGGTCATTTTTAAAGGTTATTTTTAGTCCAGTGATCCTGTATCGCTCCTCTCTCCTCGTCATCGCACTAAGCTCTTTCACCTATCTATAGACACATTCCATGATGAGTCGTTCTCTGGGCTTGGTAATATAAGCTGTTTTTGGACTAACAGAAATTTTTGGTTCTGTCAATGTCAAAAACGTAAGGAAATTTTGATTTCTCAGTTCGTGGCCCCTTTAGTTCATCCTTTCTAAATAAACATATTTATTTATTTCTTAAAAAATCTTACTGACCCCAAACATTTGAACAGTAGTATAAAATACATGTTTTTTTTTCTGGTATGACTAGAATGGATATGTTAACCCTGTTTTGAATAAATGTCCAGAATTCTGCCTCCACCTAAGAATTGAGTGACTCCATATGCAGACTAGAGTTGTTGTGGTTGTATCTCTGAAATCATAGAGAGGCGGTGCACTGAAGAAGGGGCCAAATGCCAAAGCCCTACAGGAAATGAAGCAGTCTCTGCCATACGCCCTTGAAGATTTAGTGTGGGACCAGGGCCACAAGACCAACATCCAGCAGTGCTACTGCTACTGCGGAGGTCCTGGCGAGTGAGTGCAGCACACAGACACCATTACTGAAAAACACCTTTGTGTGATATAATTATTTTTAAGATTATCCCCATCATAAGTTGCAGAGGATTGTAGATGCACAATAACGCCTGCAGGAAGTATACTTATGCTCTTCTCCCACAGTTGGTATCTGAAGATGTTGCAGTGTAATAAGTGTAAACAGTGGTTTCATGAAGCCTGCATCCAGTGTTTCCAGAAGCCAATGCTCTTTGGAGACAGGTGAAGTGCTGCTCTGGAATCATCCGAATAAAGTGAAACCCAATGATGGATGTCTTGTCTTGTTTAACAAAACTTCTGTCTTTTTTCTCAGGTTCTATCTATTTATTTGTTCCGTTTGTAATAGTGGACCAGAGTACCTCAAACGCCTGCCTCTGAGATGGTGAGTTTTGGACTGTTTTCACACTTGGTTCAATTGCTGCAGTGTGAAAGTGTATTTTAAACCATGTAGTATAGAACTTTTAATATAGGCCATGTCAGTAATCAGCCATAACATAAACATTATTGATCAGAATTTCTGTTTATCTAAATGTTTTGTTTTAAATAGTTTTACAGAGGATTTTTGTGTTCCATCATGTGTTGTGTTCATTCACAGGGAAGACGTTGCACACCTGAGTCTCTATAACCTGAGTGTAATTTATAAAAAGAAATACTTTGACTCAGAACTCGAACTGATGACTTACATCAATGAAAACTGGGATAGGCTTCAGCTTGGCGAGGTATCAGTCTGTTTTGTGTATTTTGCAGAGGTGGAAAGTAACTAATGACAAATACTTTCGTTACAGTACTTGAGTAGATTTTTCGATTTTTTTTTTCTTCTACTTTGAGTATAATTAAATTGTGGTAATTTTACTTGAGTTGAATAAAAATAAAGTATTCAACTTCGCTACATTTATTTTTTACCAAAAGTACAAAATACTTTGACAAAGGTGTCGACAGAGCAACAGGGCAAGCTGACATTCGACAGAAACTTTTCAAACTACTGCGGTGGAGCCCTGCGCTTCAGCCAATAACAGACAGAACTGACTCGGGTGCAAAACCAATCAAAACTTCCAGTTCGCCTGGGGGGGGGCGGGGCGTTAAACCGCACTGTGACATTCAATCACTGCGCTTGTGTGTTGAATCAGTATCGCTAACGTTTCAATATTTCAGTGAATGTGAGCTATGCTCATATTCTGATTTTAATTATGGCAACTCCTGAAATGGGTCGTCCCATTGATAATACCAGAGCACTGAGCAGTTGAAGTACATAAAAAAAACTAGGTCATGGACGCAGTTATTGCATGGATGGAGCAACAATGTAAGTGTCTAAAATACATGCACACAGATCAATTAAATGGTAAAGCTCACCCTCTTTAACAATACATTTAAACTAAATATATTAAGCAAACTTTGTTCAAAGCTGAAAAATCCTCAACAACACTGAAATAATTTCGCATGATTTTTCAGATGCATGTAAAGGTGTAGTTCGTTACTATAACAGTGGGCTCCCAGCTCATTTTCGGTAGAACGGAAAAAAAAGAGAATTTAATGTAACATGTTAACCATATCCCACTTAAAAAAAAATGTAATGGCACTTTTTTTATTCATACTGTTGTAAATCTTTCTTTCTTTTATCGGACCTCTCAAACCTTCTTTGCTTTCAATTATGAAATGATTTGATGGAAAATAATGGACTTAAGTTTCAAAATTAGTAATAAAACAATCGCTCTTGACAACAAGGAAAGCTAGTATGTTTGCTTAGCATACCGTCAAACACTACAATTTATGAGTTTAATCATGTTTTGCTCCAAAATCACAACACATGTCAGTCGTGTTTGAAATTACTTCTGTGGTTTCATGTTGCTTCTTAACACAGAGTGAGAATATATTATTTTATTAAATTCTATGATACAAGCTATGTTGATTAACATTGCATTAAAGGCTTAGTTCACCCAAAAATGAAAATTAGCCCATGATTTACTCACCCTAAAGGAGTAGGTGTATATGACATCTTTCAGACGAATACAACCTGAGTTATATCAAAAAATGTCCTGGCTCTTCCAAGCTTTATAATGGGAGTGAATGGCTGGAAGAAATGTGAAAAGAAAAGAAAAATACTCCACACTGCTCCAGTGGGTTAATAAAGGCCTTCGGAAGCAAAAACATGGGGTTTTGTGAGAAAAATACCCATGTTTATAACTTTATAATCTAAATTAAGACGACCGTACGCATACTACACAATTCGACTTGCGCCACAGGAGTAACCCGTGGTGCATGTAGGATGTAGGATATTGTAAGTTTAGACGCCTCTCGTGGTTTAAACAAATAGGGTTGTGCATCAAACTGAAGCTCCTCTTATCTAGAAATCCTCTGACATTTCTTTCAAAATTGCTAATTCGCGACCGGTGTTTTGTTTAGCTCTTTCCTCTGAGCTTCCACGGTCGTCATTACGCTGTGCCTCGGGTCAGGGGTTAGTCTTCCACCGTAAATCGATGCGTACGGCTGTCTGGCGGAAGCTAGTGATTATAGTTTATAAAGTTTTAAATTAGGGTATTTTCCTTACACAAACGCATGGCTTCACTTCAGAAGGCCTTTATTAACCCTCTGGAGTAAAAGTGGAGCACTTTTATCATGGATAGATGCACTTTTTTTGGGGCTTCAAATTTTCTCCAGCCATTATAAAGCTTGGAAGAACCTGGACATTTTTTAATATTCGTCTTGTATTCGATTGTATTCGTCTGAAAGAAGAATGTCATATACACCTAGGATGGCATGAGGTGAGTAAATCATGGCCTAATTTTCCTTTTTGGGTGAACTATCCCTTTAAAGACATACATCATTCTTATGACAATACCTGAGATAGCTTGATGAACTATCATCTGTTTGTCTTCATGTTTCATCAGTCAAAACGTCTCTATTTGCATGTTTATATCCATATAAGGCATTTCCTGAAATGTCATAAGTTTAATACTTCTATGAATCTCACTTGTGGACTGGCTGCGCGAGGGATGAATCAGTATGTACTGGGCTTCCAGTATGAATGAAACCGATGACATGTGAGTGTTTAGCGCTCCATATCACTATCATCTCCCCTTTTTGGGTAGAAATAGACAAATAATACTAATGTACTTTGTTACGTAGTTTTTAAGCAAACTACTCATTTACTCTTACTTGAGTCATATTATTTTTCAGTATAGCAATACTTTTACTTAAGTACAATTTGTTAGTACTCTTTCCACCACTGCTATTTTGTAATTGCACTAATGTTTAACTAGTGTTAATGTCGCTCTATTTAATTTCTGGCTTTGCACCTCCAGCTTGCAGATACCCCAAGAGCAGAACGATATGAATGCATTCTGGAAGCACTTAACAGCAACCTCAACATGTGAGTTTATCTATTTGCCCATCATGGGCGTTCTGTCTTGAAACATTAGAGCTTGAATTAATTTGTCTGGCCCTTTTAGCTTTAAGACTGTCCGTCCAAATCCAATTTTTGTGCATTTCCATTTGGAATCTGATCATTTTTAGCAAGCGTTCTCTGATTTTTACAAATCTGTTTCAAGCTAACATGTGGTTTGAAGTCCTATTCAAATCGCATTTCTATAAATCTGTTTCATTGGATTTCACATAGCTTTTCTGCCCATGTCACATTCTCACGTCACGTAAATGTATATAGTGGAGACATCTCTTTGGTCCACTGATGAGGTGTCTTCAATCATTGCCATGGAAACCAACACAGATATTTGGAAATACGAAAGAGAGCTATGGGACACAAAAATCGTATTTGAACAGTTGCGATACACAGTGTTGACCGTCAATCATGTAGACCAGATTCCAGATTTGTATTGACAGTGTGAACAAAGTCTTTGACCTGTTGGGTTCTAGGTTCATGTCAGGGAAAGAGATCAAGAAGAAGAAGCACCTGTTTGGGTTACGAATTCGCTTCCCACCAGCCCCCCAGAGCTCCGACTCCTGTCAGACCGAGAGCCGGAAAAAGCTTCCCATGAGATCAAAATCAAAGGCAGAAAAGCCTCAAAACCCCCTCTTTTATCCAGGTTAGTCATCACTTGTTTCTTCCTTAAATTATATAAAATATTACATTTATTAAGTTAATTTAAATATGAGATTATTATTTGCATTTATTATAAACAATTAAATATTACATTTAATTTTTTAGCATTGTCACTAATGGAGCAGTGAAGAAAGGAAAGAGGAAGCATCACACACACTCTTTAGAAATGTTGGCGAAATTGAGAAGATCAAGTGAACTATTGGCACAGGTAAATAAGTGACACTTTTTTTTCCGAATGTTGCTAGCTTTATTTAATTACCATTCCAAAAAGTTTCATGTAGGCATAACATTTTGTTTTTAACCTTTTTTCTATGAAGAATAATGGGAAGTTTTCAACTCTAGACAATAACTCACTAGACCTGATGGCCTCAAAAAGGTGAGACCGAGATCAACACAAAATGGATCTCGTAGTTTTTGAAATGAGGCCAAATTACATTTATTAAATTACAAAAATATTTTTCCCTACCTTTTTTTTTGTGTGCCAAAAGGGAAAAATCTTTGCCTTCATCAAGTACCTCAGATGTTGAATCCGTTGGTGCCACCAGCACAAGTGAAACTACCTCAACCAGCCTCTCAAGGCAGTCCAGGTGATTTAATTTTCATTTTAAGGATTTAATTTGTGACATTTATGTTCAAGACAATTATTCTCACTTCAGTACTTTGAATATGTAAAAAAAAAAATATACACTACCATTCAAAAATTTGGGGTCAATAAACAAATTTTTTTTTTTGGAAAGATTTTAACTTTTTTCCCCCATAAAGGATGCATTAAATTGACCAAAAATATTTATATTCTAAATGAATGCTGTTTTTTAAATGTTCTATTCATTAAAGATTCCTGGGGAAAAAAAAATCTCAGTTTCCACAAAATTACGTTGCAGCTCTGTTTTCAAAACTGGTAGTAATAATAATAAATGTTTCTGCATCAAATTAGCATATTTGAATGATTTCTGAAGGATCATGTGACACATGAAGACATTTAAGGAAGAAAGTATGTATTAAAATAGGAATCAATGGAATATCCTAAAAGTGAAATATATTACTACTGACACTGACTTTATTATATTTTTGATCAAATAAATGCAGTGAGGGTGAGAATTCTTTCAAAATCATTAAAGAAAATTTTACCAACCCCAAACTTTTTAACTGTAGAGTATATTAAATGTATTTAACCCTCTACTGCACAGTGTTGCCATATGGCAACATACCCTTTTTTTGGACATTTCTTGAAATTTGAAAATAAACATAAGCTCATATTAATCTTAACTGTCATTTTTTCACACACTTTTGATGACTCCAGTTGCTGAAGAAGTGCTCATGAATATGTGTATATTTTCCTCAATTTTTCATATTTCTTCAGAATTTAAAAAATATGTCAAGCATCTGGGTAAGTTCTAATCTTTTTTCAATCATTGTCACATTGTTTTGATACTACTATTACCTTTTTATTCAATAAAAAAGGTATGTTGCCAAATGGCAACATTGTGCAGTAATGGAACAATATTTTGCCCATGCTAATGCAGAGTAGCTTTGTATGGATGCACTGAAATAGTTGGATGGTTGTATTCTACTCATAAATTTATATATATTTGTATATATTTATAAAGTAAAGTAAAAGTAAAGAATAAAAGTAAAATATGTATACGCAAATTTTGTTTAGAAAATGCACAGTGCAAAGTGTTGAGATGATGTTGGGAAAGGTGTAAAGTAGATCAAGTAGATTTGAAGTTTTTGTCATTCCAAAATCTGTATGGTGAACAAAAAATAACCACATACACAAGTCGCTGTGCAGTCCCCATGCACATGTGCACACACACACACGCACACCACACGCACATACACGCGCACAAACATGCACACACAAAGGCACAAAAACAGTTCTTATGAGTTTACGCCAGATGTTTTGTAAATGTTGTTGAAATAATGAATGAAAATTAGTTTCATATTTTGTACACAAAGCTCTTGAAAACATTTTAAATAGTAAAAACAATTTAATTTCTATAAGACATGTCTGTAATCATATATGAATTTCATGTCATTTTGGGGGAGAAAACTGTTCCATTGTCGCACAATGTTGCCATATGGCAACGCACCCAAAAGTACACCCCCCCCCCCCCCCCAAAAAAATGTTCATTTGAGTCTATTTTATATATAAAAAAACACTCAAACATTTTATTCTATGATTGCATAATAATGCGTGCAGTAGAGGGTTAATTGTTTAATAATTCATAAATTACAATTTTCAGTACATTTGGTAATTTATGCTTATTTTTTTATTTAATTTAGTGTTTTTGTGTGATTGCAAAATTAACATTTAAAATTATTTTACGGATGGCTTCTTCAGGCTTCAACGTAATGCCCATGCGGACCTCGACCATTGATAAAAAAACGTCATATTTAATTGTTCAAAAGCGTGATGCATGTACCCTGTTCATCTCCAGTTTGGGCAGTCCGAGCGGACCACGCACTGGATGCTTATGGCCCACCTTCACACAGCCCCCAATAAAGAGGCGACGGGGACGTCCGCGACGAGCACTGCAGCCCCCAAATCCAGAGATTTCTCCTCCCTGCAACCCAGAGCCTCAACCCGAGCCCAGCCCACTCCCCTCCTGCCTCTACAGCGGCATGGACATCATGCAGGACCCCGACACCCAGCTCAACCACCTCAAGAGCTCCATCAGCACTTACTTCGGCGCCGCGGGTCGTCTGGCCTGTGGGGAGAAGTACCGTGTACTCGCTCGCCGTGTCACTGACGACGGAAAAGTACAGTACTTGGTGGAATGGGAGGGCGTCACTGCCTCCTGAGCGATATACGGGGTGTATTTCTGGTGAAAGTATGGTCCGCTTTGGCCCTAGTAATGTACTATATTTTTTGACAAGTAATGAGGGAAGTGAATGTACATGGATGGCTGAGGTAATTGAGGGGCCTCAGGACTACCATAGAGATGAAGAGATGGGACTTTGTAGAGTTTTGTGTGTGTGACCTGTCTCTGTGGAAATTTAAACGGACTGCCTTCACATGGACTGGATTCACACATTGAAGGTGGCTGTAGTTTCAGGTTAAAGACATAATCAGTTCACTACTATGTGAAAATAACCAGAGTCCTCGCTTTTTGTCTCTGATGTGCAGGTGCCTTAAGGGTTGTGAAACAGATACTATATATGCTGCTGGAGACTGAGGACTTTTTTTCTACTTATTCAGTTTAATATTTTCTCATAGCTCACATTGCCAAGAGTGGAGGGCGCTATTGTCAGTAGGGCACTTTTATTTTACATTTCAATTTTATTGCACAGAAGTTCTCATTCTGTACATCCAGTATTGTCTCGTCTCAGTTTAAACAGCCTAGTTTGATTTTCGTTATGAAATGAGATTATGATGTTAAAAAAAACAATGTAAAATAGTTAATTCTTCTAATGCCACAAAACAAAAATTAAATGTATGATTAGCATGAATATTTACATCAGATCTTGGTATTTTCTGGGACGTTCCACAAATTCCTAGGTGGCTAATAGAAAGATTTTTGTTTGTAATTCAATTCGTCTCCTGAGGGTCTCTTGTTTTATTTTTTTTACATATGTATATCTTTAAAGCATATGACAAGAGCGCTGTAGCGTTGAGAGGTCTTCATATATCCCCCTTTAAAAAAAACTGCCATGAGAATTTAAGTTTCACTTAAGAAGTTGTGTTTTTTTTTTAAGGATAAGTACCATTTTAGTTTAATTTCCTCATTTTAAATCTGATGTCTAATTTTCATTTTTGTGGGGCAGGGATAGTTATTTGTACTTTTTGTTATACTATGCAATGAATTAAACAGATCTGTGTATTTTTTTTTAAAATATTTTATTTGCAGCTTCAGCTTCTCATTACAATCAGAAATCGGCAGCAATAGTTTTGTTACAATTGACTCAGGCTTTTTGTGGTGCTATTTATTGCTTTCAAACGGTATACACTAATAAATTGTCCATTTGCGAGAGCACTCAGGATACTTTACAGCTTCGCTGTAAGATTTGATAGGACATCCAAATGAGATTTTCAATTCTCAGCTTTGTATTTTCATACATTTCTAAAATCCTTGAGTTTTTTTTTTAAATTTAGGTGGAAACTTTTTTTTTTGGCCTGAGAGTGCCCTGTTCTCCATAATATTATCTTACACCACGCAGAGGCTGGAAGTAGCGTTGGTATCAGGCAAGCTTTGGACTTAAACATTAATACCTCTTTATTTCGAGAGAACAAATTCCTATGAATATTAAGCTCTTGTTATGTTATGTGTAAGAAGCATTATTCAGTTGGTGTACCAGTGTTAGTAAAGCTTGCTTTGTATTTTACTGGCTTTGAGCAGGCTCCTTTAGCCAAAGAATAAAAATATCAAACCTTATTGGTGTTACTGGACATTTTTTTTTTATGTTTGACATTTTACACCAAGCAGAGGGATGGGATCACTATTTTGACACTGACACACATTACAGACATAATTGAATAAGTATGTCTGAGGAGCTAATATATTTACTGTATGCATATTGGACAATACCAAGAATTTTTTTTTCAAATTCTAAACATGCAATTAACATCTTATGGCCCAGCTAATTTATTTGCTACAGTATAACTAGCTATAACGGCGAATTTAGATTAGTTTATATTAAAGGGGTCATATAATGGTACTTGCACTTTTACAAGTTGATTGTACTGAAATGTGTGTTGGCAGTGCCTGTACACAGCCATCATATAATGATAAAAATCCATCCAGTGGTTTTGTTTTAATCTCCTTATATGTTTTCCCCTGCCTCAAATCAAGCCGTTCGATCCTGTGACGTCACAAGATCGCACGCCCCTCCCACGACTGTTGATTGACAGCAGCGTTTCAACACAGACCCGCCCTCGCTCGTGAGTGAGATGTCAATCATAGTTCGTCATTGTTTACACTGGAGCAGAATGGCGGCCGTCTAAGCGATTGTGGTGTTCTGTTCTTGGGTGTAATAAGGAACACAGCAGTCATTTTAATGTTCGTAAATCCGAACCGCTGAAGACGCAGTGGCTGAGTTTTGTTTATGAAGGAAATATTCACGACGAGCAACGTCAATGCGCTCATGTTTGCGCAAATCATTTCTCACCAGACTGCTTTTTTAAACGAGGCGAGGGTCAATATAAATCAGGTTTAGCTGAGAAGCTGCTACTGAAAAAGGAATCGGTACCAACTATTCGTGTTCCAGCTGGACGTCCAGAAGAAGTGAGTGTAACGTTTTATTTATTAACCTTTATATGAATCTTTGCAAATCCCTTGCACGCTTCACGATGAATGTGGCTAATGTTTACACTCAGGGTGCATTTACGGCATGTGTTCTATGTAACGTTACGTTACGACGTTCTCAATATAATTCATAATCCCACGTTTATAATGAAAAACGCGTTAGAGGTGTTGTGTTATTAAAAACTGTGTAAGTTACGCAGTTACAGTTAACGTAACAGGAATATTAACAGGAATATATCAATGCAGTTACAAAACTATAGATGTACTTAAAAGTTTTCTTAAAACATAAAACATTTTCGTACTGCACTAAACATAAACATACAGCAAATTCTTAGTTATCCTTCAACTACTGCTAGAATTATTACTGACATGACCTCATGTCAGTTTCAGTCACGAGTTGTACCTAACACTGATATAATGTCACGCATCATTGACAAGCCTACATTTACAAAAAAAAGAAAGAAAAGTTTTTCAACATAAATCTGTCAACGAACTAACCTATAACTTACATTAGTAACGTTAAACACATAGCGTTTGTATCTCACAACTCTAACGTTACCCTGCCAGTACATACAAAAATAGATCAAAGTGACATTGTTAACCAACCATTCAGAAACGTCCTGTTCGAGCCTTAATTGTCGAACTTCTTCGGGGCCGTCATCTTGTTTCGGGTCCGACTCCGTATCAAACTGATACGGTTGCACAGATGTGTCCTCAGAGAGAATCCCGCTGCCATAATAAACCCTCAACTGTTGTCAAGTTAACACTCCACGTGCGTTGTGTTACAGCGCCCACAGAACAGAGGGGCGGAGTCAGCGAAGCTCATTATCATTTAAAGGCATGCACTTAAACGGAGTGCTGAACACAGAGCTGTTTTTGAGCAGGTAAAATGAGTGTTTTCTTAAAAAACTAATGAGAATTTTTAATAAAAGTATATTACAAACTTTTCATTTAGACCCTAAAGATTCATATTAACTTGTACAAAAATGGCATTATATGACCCCTTTAAAACAATAAAGAGATTTTACCTTACTTTTTTTTGACAAACTTTAACCCTAACAAAAAAAAATAGCGGTTGTAAACCAAATATACAGTCCAATGTAAATAATAACACAAGGAAAACCGAAATACAGAACAACTTTACCGCTGTAATATCAGTAAAAGTGTAATATTCGCGCTAACATTCGCGGCCATACCACGTGACCATTACGTCACTATTGCGAAGACGGTTTTTCGTCTCAGCCAATCAACTGACGCGCCTTGTGTTTAGATGTCGCTACAGACCAGACAGTGAATGCTAAGCTAAATCTTGTTCTGGAAAATAAGGTGTTTCTTCTGCACAAAACTGCTGTTTTGAAGATGCTGGTAAGCAGTTGTTCACTAGTATAGAAACACTTTGTCAGTTAGCCCGCTTAAAGGCAGCGGCGAGCAGAAATGGATAATAGAGTGACCGTCTGCTCCTTGACAACCTGTTGAATACATGAAATGAAGTCAAATCATTTGAGTTTAAAGCGGCAACAAAAGTGCGAGTGCAGTGTTGTTTGCAGTAGAGTCCATTTAAACATGGATAATAACATTTATTTACAGTGTTCTTCATAACAATCACCAATGTTCAAAGACAACAGGGGGTTGGTAGAGGATGTTTTCTCCTTAAGGAATCAGCTGCGATTGACTGAGAAAAACCTACAGTCAGTGGGGGAACAACTGAGGTGAGGCATTTTTCTCTCGAGAGTTGTTGAAATGGATTGCGCGTTTTACATGATGATAGATCTTTCTGATATGATTAAAAATCCAGATATGATTCTGAGATTCTCTTTGCCATGTTGCCTGTGTGTTTGTGTAAACAATTTCAATTTACAAACTCAAGTACTGAACTGTAACTTGCATATATGAATATATAAAGGATATACATATTAAATGCATACAATTAAATATCCAGTAATATATATTTCATTAGTGTGCTTGCTTAGACTCATATGCTCCAACTAGTAAGAAATTAAAGAATTAATAGCATAATTATCAAACATTTTTGTATTGTAATACAAAACAAGTTTTTTTTTTGTTTTTAAAGATGGAATAATAGCATGTATTGTTTCTTAAAAGGAAAGAGACTTAGACATAAATTATCATCCATTAAAAATGATTTAAGGATAAATCATAATCAATCTCTTAACAAATTGTATAAAGTTCTTTACCTATATAATTTGTTGAGAGATTGAATGTAAACATTTTTTATGGGTGGTAAATAATTTTTACATTTATTTCAATTTGCTATGTTCCCTTGGCCCACATAATTTAAAATGTTGTTTGTTTTGATACTTATTTGTAAGTATTTACGTATTTGAATATTAATAATGTTTTTTTATTACAGCACTACTGCTAAGTATTATTGCACTTGTCATTGTATAGTTAGCATTTCACTAATTTCAGTCGATCAGGAAATGACATCGTTGGTGAGGATAATAACAGGAGTTTCGTGGACGGATTCCCAGGTCGTCTTACATTAGAAGACCTTCAGAAGCCCGATCCAGTATATTTACACCCAGAGCAGAGGGCATGTGCACGTATATCTACCTGTGACTGCAGGGTAAGACACAAGATGCAGCAAATAAATGGACTGAAGTATTGTCGCCATTCATATGCTTGTTCTTAAAATAGACCCAAAAACCTACAGATTTCAAAGGTTTTTGTCTTATTTGACATGTGTTTTTGTGTTTATCTGTAGTCAGACAGAGAGATGGAGACGGAGACGTCTGTTCTCAGGAGGAAGCTCAACACCATCAGGCAGGAGAACACTTCTCTGGTCATGGAGAACAGGCAGCTCATCGGTGACATTGAAGCTGCTCAGCTTGATTTAGCCAGCTCAAGGTCCAAGGTAATGCTCTTAACATAGCGATTGGTTATTATAGTGTTTGTGGTACTGGGTTGAGTTTAAGTGGAGTTAGAGGTACACTACGGTTCAAAAGTTTGGGGTCGGTAAGTTTAAAACAATTTTTTGTTTTGTTTTGAAAAGTCTCTTTTGCTCACCAAGGCTGCATTTATTGGATTAAAAATACTGTAAAAACAGTAATATTTTGAAATATTATTGCAATTTCAAATAACTGTTTATATTTTAATATATTGTAAAATTTAATTTATTTCTGTGATGGCAGAGCTGAATTTTCAGCGTCATTACTCAAGTCTTGTAAGTAATTGATTCTTCAGAAATCATTCTAATATACTGATTTTATGCTCAAGAAAATACTATGTTTGGAAAATAAATTCTACGGAGATCCTAAATAGACATATTTTCATATATTCATAAAAAGCATATTTTTTTCAATGCTTTTGTGTTCTCCCGCAATTATATAGTTGGGTAATTACATTGTATATAATTTGCGGGCATCAGGGAGCCGCATATCAATATCCGGGGTATTTTGAATGCACGATCATGCATACTCCGTGTATAGGGAGCAGTGACCACACATTTTACAAGATAATATATTTGACAATGATGCTTAGTCCGAATCTTCTGACATCGTCCTGTCAGTCATATCTCCTTACTCTCTTCACATGATAAATTCACATGATGACTATCGCAGCAAGCCTAACCATGTCCATTTAGGGGCTCCGTAGAATGTGTTATTCATTGTGCAATGCTTTTTCGAATTCAGATTTAGGCTTCGGGCACATCACCAATTAAATCTTCAGGTTTCTTTGATGAATATAACAGGATTTCTAATATAAGTCTTTTGTAACATTAATTTGTCCTTGCTTAATAAAAGTATTCATTTCTTACTGACCCCAAACTTTTTACAGTCGACATAATTTATTTACAGTAAATTATAGGTCTTTACTAAATCAAGCATCACTATTACTATTGCTCATACTTGGGTTAAGAGATTTGAACAAACTTTAAGTACAAATTTTTGTAGTAATCCATACAATTTATGGACTATATTTCAAAAGTCTTCTGAAGATAATTTTTTGTTGAAAACTGACCGAAACTTGAAAGTCTAGAGCAGGGGTGCCCAAACTCGGTCCTGGAGGGCCACTGTCCTGCTGAGCTTACTTTCCTCAACACACCTTCCTGGGCTACATTTCCCAGAAGCATTGTGAGCTAAGTTTATCGTAGAGAACATTGGTGTCAATAGTTCTACGATCTACTAAAGCCTGTTTTATGCTTCTGCGTCGAATCGACGGCATACCCCCGCAGACCCCTCTGCGTCGCTGCAGACCCCTCTCCGACCCCTCCACCGTAGCTCGACGTGCACCTCGATGGAGGCGATGAGGCGATGGAGACCGCAAGGGCTGTGATTGGTCAGATTATACGCGATGCAACGCGACCTGATGCAGAACCATAAAACGGCCTTGACGCCGTAGGAGTTGACGCAGAAGCATATTGAAGCCTTTAGGCTTACAATGCTTTTGGGAAATGCAGCCCAGGAAGTTTCTAGTATGCCCAGTAAGATCTTGATTAGCTGGTTCAGGTGTATTTAATTGGGCTCCCTCCAGGACGAGGATTGGAGACCCCTGATCTAGACATCCAGTCATCCACCTAAGCTAGGGCTGGGTAATTTGGCCCTCGAGATCCACTTTCCTTTAGAGCTTAGCTCCAACATTGATCAAACTCACCTTCCTGTAGCTTTTTAGTAATCTTGAAGATAATAGGCATGTTTGACTTGACGCAGTGCTGCGCAAATTGATCGGTGTGTGACATAAAAGAACCTTGAGAGCGATTAGAGAGCAGATGGCTCTGTATGCTTTCCAATCGCTCTGAACTAACTTTGATGTCATACATCGATCATTCTGTGCAGCACCACTTCAAGTTCTGGTGTGTTTGATTAGGTTTGGAGCTAAATTTTGCAGGAAAGTGGACCTTGGGGTCGGGGTCAGAGTTGCCCACCATGAGTAGTGAAGTCTGATTCATTAAAGAATAATTTTATGAGTTGGATTTTTTAATGAACCATTGAACCATTTCACAAAATGGGTCTGAAGGGTTTGTTGATGATTCACTGATTCAGTCACAATGGGTAACCTTAAAGGGATAGTTCACCCAGAAATTAACACCCGTAGACTTTCGTTCATCTTCGGAACACAAGTCAAGTCACCTTTATTTATATAGCGCTTTTTACAATGCAGATCATTTCAAAGCAGCTTTACAGAGATAACAGATAAAATAATGTTGTAATAATATTGTTAAATATAAAATGAAATGTCCCCAACTAAGCAAGCCAAAAGCCAATGTCATAAAAGGTGAAAAATGTCAAAGGTAAATAAAAAGGCAACAGTGGCAAGGAACCAAAACTCCATCAGGTGACAGAATGGAGAAAAAAACCCTGGGAGAATGGGAGGGCAATTCTCCTCTGGCCAACAAACGAACAGTGTATGATTATGATTCAGACAGCATTACAGGTCAGAAGTCAGATTGGATCAGAACATTATATTATGCAGTTCATCCAGTTGAAGATCGAAGTCATCACACCATACCTGCCAACTTTTGCGTTTAGCTTTGCGTGAGATTTTTCTGGGGGGGGGGGTAAGTAAATAAACCTTATAGTAAAACCTCTCCAACCGGGAGGGAGGGTGGGAGCATGCGCGCAACGCAGTTTGGAACACAGTCTTTCTCTCGCATGCACGCGGCATTTGACCGAACGGATTGACACTTCAGTGTGAGAACTCGCCCGTGTGAGCGTGTGAAACCACTCAAATGCGTGTGTCTCACGGCCAAAGCGTGAGAGTTGGCAGGTATGTCACACGTGTATGGGGACTATGGGGTTTGTTGAGTTTGTTCACAAAAAAATTTGTCACTCGAGTTTGTTTACAAATGAAGATATTTTTGATAAAATCTGAGAGTTTTCTGTCCCTCCATTGATAGTTACGCAACTACAACTACGCAACTGGTTCCAATGAGAACCAATCAACAAATCTTCCGTAAGAACCAATGAGGTTCATTCTCGTGTTACGCAGCACGTTTGAGCTTCAGCAAGAACCAATTAGGTTTGTTCTCGCGCGTTAAGCAGGTTCTGTTGAGCTTCTGTTCATGCTCACTGATTAATGTTTATATTATTTAGAAAATTTGCACTAAACTGCTCAATTCTATGGATTAGTTTTACAATCTCTTTATTAACTTTTTGAAGCATCAAAGTGTCAGTTGCGTAGCCTTCAATAGAGGGACAGAATTGATTTCATCAAAAACTATCCCTTTAAACTGAACTCCCGAGCAACATGCTAAACACTTTAATGTCAGCATGAAATGAAAATTTAAAATTTTGATCCATTGGTGTCATAACTCTTCCGGTTGAAACAACTGATCTCTCTCTGGTATCTCTGGTCTCTTTAAGTATTGTTCGCAGCTGATGTTTATTTTATTAACTGACGTTTGTTGTATAGATCCGTATGTTGGGATCCACTGTGGGAGCCAGGACCTCCAGTGTGTCTTTTATGAAGGAGCAGATTCTGGGTCTAGAAGCAGAACTGGACACCCAAACCAAAGCTTTAGAGTAGGTGCATCTATTCTACCACTTAGCCTATAGCTTCCTAGAAAAATCAGACACTTTTTCTGTCAGATATCTGGTGCAGCATATTCTTGTTTCTTCAGGGCTGCAGAGCAGAAATTGGAAGAAAGTGAACAGACAGTGATGCACAGTAGCAGGCTGGCGGAGAAGCTCAGAGATGAGCTGAGAGTTGTTAAAGCCGAGTTAGCTGAAAGAACACGTCTGGGGAAACGGTATGAGATTAGTTATGCTAATGAAAACTTCACAGACTAATTCATCTTGGGAGCAGTAATCTCTTTAAGCTGGAATTACCTCAAATGTACAAGAAGTCTTTTTGTGATTCTTGAAACACAAAAAAAAATCTTAATTTAAAATTCTCTGAAAATTTTCTTTCAAAGTGCGGAGCAGCAGAGAAACCAAGCGCTCCGAAACGCAGAGAAGCTCACATTCACCTTCAAAGAATACAAAGATGATGTTTCTGAAAAACTCAGGACGGTAATCTGATTCATATAAATTATCCTGTGTTCAAAGATATTACTTCCTTTTCTGTGCCATGTATGTGACATGCATGTTCTGCATTTGTTGAAGGTGTTGGAGAGCGAGGGCCAGCTGAAGGTCAGTCTGATGGAGTGTGACAGAGAGAGAGAGGAGCTGGAGAGGAAGTGTGCTGAGCTGGAGAGAGAGAAGGAGGGGCTACGTCACAACATCTGGTAAGAGAGGATTTCTTAAACTGATCTGTGTTGTTGTGGACTATGAAGATCATTCATATGACGGTTAATATAATGTCAATATAATACACACTACAGTTGAAAAGTTTGAGATCGGTAAGGTTTTTGAAATAACTTATGCTCACCAAGGATGCATTTATTTATTCAGTAAAAACATTAATATTGTGAAAATTGAGTACAATTTAAATCACCGTTTTCTATTTAAATATATTTCAAAATGTAAATTTAATTCTGTGATGGCAAAACTGAATTTTCAGCATCATTACTCCAGTCTTCAGTGTATCATGATCCTTCAGAAATCATTGTAATATGATGATTTGAAGAAACATTTCTTATTATTAATGTTGAAAACAGTTGTGCTGCTGAGACCCATGATACATTTTTTTGATAACATAAATTGGAAATCCTTTGTAACATTATAAATGTTTTCGCTGTTACTTTTGATCAATTTAATGAACGGCTTTCTGAATAAAAGTTTACATTTCTTTAAAAAACACCTACTTACCGACCCCAGCCAGTAGTGTATATTCTGTTGAGGTAATGGACTACATGGACACAACTTTTTTAGACCAATAGTAAATCAATATTTAAGGTCAAAATGTATATAAATGTACAAGGGAGAGTGTAAAAAAAGTATTTTTGTCTTGTTTTCCAGTATAAATATCTTAACATCCTGAAAACAATTTACCTGAAAAACAAAGAACATTAAGATTTCATTTTCCCAAAGAACATATGTTGAATTTGTTTATTTTTTTGTACCCAATTGACTTTATTTGCTTAAAACAAAATATTAGAAAACAGAATGTTGTTTTTCAATTAATGTGACAATCAGTAGATTTAGCAAATATGCACATATCATCTAATATGTTCATCAGCCAAAAGAGCCGATCACTTGACGAGTTATCAGCTTCTAGCCTGATTGGAAAAGGTAAATTGCTCATGTTAGTTGTAACTGGTGTTTCTGTTCTCTGATCAGTGAGCTGAAGGAGGTTCACGGCCGCTCTGAGTCTCTCTCCGCTGAGCGTTTACAGCTGCAGTCTCAGGTTCAGCAGTTCTCAGATCAGCTGAAACAGCTGCAGAGGGAGCTGGTTGAGAAGGAGGTGCAGCTGCAGGAGGTGGCGGGGCTGAAGAGAGAGAACGAGGACCTGCGGCTCCTCACGGCCTGTCAGGAGCAGAGGGTGGCTCAGGCCCACAGAGAGAGAGAACAGGACAGAGCCGAGCTGGCCAGCCTAGAGAACGTACTGGACTTATTACATCTGAGAGAGGTGCTGGAATATATATACACATGTTGTGTTTTCATGTTTTATGGGGACTTTCCATAGACATACTGATTTTTATACTGTACAAACTGTATATTCTATCCACTTACACTAAACCTACCCCTAAACCTTAGGGACTGTTAACACGACAACGTTTTCAACTAAAAACTGAAGACTTTTTATGTGTTTTGGCTGTTCTTTTACATGACAATGGCATTTTGGTGGCTTGAAAACGGGTTTCAAAGTGCAAGTTTTTGAAAACGACACCCTTATCTCCGCGTAAACTACAAAAATGTGAATCTGTGAAAACTGTGATGTCATGCGCATGTGTAGGCTATTACATGTTTAGTCTATTGGCTTTTTTTCAAACAAAAGGATACAGATATTAACAGTAAGAAATAAGGGGAGGAATACGGACATCATCACAAGTGGTTATAAGAATAAGAAATTCAACACTATAACGTTTTGTCATCATGAAAAATTAAAGGTTCCTTACAAAATGATGATGAATTTTTTCGAATCCTTTGTGTTCAAAGGTTTTGACATTTTCTTAAAGGAAGTAAAACGGGACTTTATATCAGAGGAGAACAATCTAAAATTGGGATTACAGTGAATGTTTCTGGCTTTGTGAAGATGAAATTTACCCAGAAGACAAAGTAATAATATAGTATTATAAAGATGAACATCCTTCAAATGAAAATCAGACACAAAAACATATAAATTATGTTAATTGGGTCTTTAGGCATGTGCTTTCGGCTCGAGTACACTAGTCAAATAATGTTTACATAAATTTACATGTTTATGCGCACATGCGCGGGTACGTAGTCTTTCTTTACAAAGTGACATTGCCAACTACTTGTCTAACATGCATAATATAGCATTAGTTGTTTTCCTGGATCCGTGTGAACTAGGATCGGTTTGATAACGTTGTCATCTGTACAAAGAAAAAACCGTTTCCGTTTTTTACTAGTATGATTTATAAGCTGTTTTCCTCATAGGGACCAAAAATGTCCTGACAAGATTTTCGATATTGCCATCTTTGTGGGGACATTTTGTAGGTTACGCTAGTAAGTACTGTAGGGTTTACCAGGCCACACACACAACCACAAAGACCTTTTAAATAGAATGAATTACCTTTACAATTTAGTGTCATTGTGCACATTTAAAGGGATAGCTCCCCTAAAAATTTAAATACTGTCATTTACTCACTCTTATAATGTTGTTCCAAACCTCTATGACTTTCTGTGGTACACAAAAGAAGATAATGAACAAAAAAATAGTTCATGCATTAAAAGTCATTAGGGTCTAAAACATCATTGGACCCCACTGACTTTAGTTTTATGGACAGAAACAGTTCAAAATATCTTCTTGGCTGTGTAATGTGTTGCAGAATCGGGAAGGTGCACTGTGTGTGAACCCTTGTTCGCTGTCCTACACAAGCACCACTGAATCTCTCAAACACAAACCTGGTGAGCATCTAACTCAGAAAAGGATACTGCTGCCTTCCTGAGACTTATCCTTCACTTATCCATGCTGCTTTTGTATTTTGTAGTATTTTCCTGGACAAACTGTTGCTTTAACCTCTCCCCTGTTCATGTAGGTGAGGGCTATCAGAAGCTGTTGGCGGTGCTTCAGACGGTTGAGAGAGAAAAGACCCGGCAGGCTAGTGCTGCTCAGGGGCTACAGGAGAGACTGACAAGAGCCCAGGAGGAGATCTCCTCCCTCCAGACCTCTATCACAGAGAGATCCTCTCACTACCAGCAGCTCCACAATCAACTCCTGGACAAGGCTACTCAGGCCACCTCCTTAGAGAAAGAGGTAAGCGTCACATCAATTGAATTCTGCCGTTTACCATGAAAAACTTAATTTTACTACATTGTCTTTGCTGGCTGCAGTGCACACATAAGTAAACTTTTAATAAATCACTGAAAAAAGAATCATAAACTCCTGAGTTTGGATGATTTTCGAGTCATTCGGTTGCACTTTATTTCAACAATCCACTTTATATATTTTACTAACTATAAGTAACTTTGCAGCCACATGTCAACTAACTCTCATTGGAGTATTATCAGAATGTCTGCTTAATATCTGCTAACTCTTTATTTTAATTGTTCCCCAACAGACATTCTACTATATAACTTAGCAAGTACATCTCAACTTATCCCACTAACCCAAACCTAACAGTTTACTAATACTCTAATGAGAGTTAGCTAACATGTAGTTGACAAGTTACTTATAGTTAGTGGAATGTCTAAAGTGGACCACCGAAATAAAGTGCAACCAATCATTCTATCAATATATCAGAGAAGTCACTGAACTGTAAGTCATCATAACTTTCATGTCTCGAAATTAAGCAAGAACTCTTACTATAATGTGTATGGACTACTTTTGGAAACTTAAATAAGTATGCATCACTGCATCAAATCTAGAAACTGAAACGTATAAAATAAAAGTCCTTTGAGATTGTGTCTCTTTCATATGACACGTACTTTTGCCAGAAAGAGTATTATCTTTAACTAAACCATATAATACTTTTTTTTGATTTGTTCATTGCAAACAGCTGAAATTCTGTAAATTTTGCCAATAAACCTAATTTGCAATGGGAGTTGAATAATTCCGATTGCAACTATATATAAATAATATTAAAGTATAAAACATTTTATTCGATCAAGTATTTTCGATCAATTAAATGCAGCCTTGGTGAGCATAACAAACTTCTTTCAGAAAGATTGCCGATTGTTTTAAATATGCTAGAAGTATGGTAACTTATTCTAACTGACTGACCAAAAGTGGTGTTTATTAGCTAAAAAAGAAGAGTTCGCGTATAACTGTCCTGGAGAAACAGCTGCAGGAGAAGAGTGCTGCTTATTCACAGACTGTAATGAAGACCGGCCAGCTTGAACAAGACCTTATGGTAACATATACACATACAATATCACACATAAAACAAACAGCGATTTTTAAGATATAATCTATCCTGTTCTCTGTACCTGTGTTAAATTAGGAAAAGGCCAGCAGTATTCAGCACTACCAGTCAGTCTTGAACAAGAAACAGAGGGAATATCAGCAGACTATAGAGAAAATCAAGAATGCACATTCACACAATTGCAGAGAACTGGAGGATAAAGTAGAGGTGGTAAGTGTGCTATTCTTGTGTTTATTAATTATATTGCACTTCTACGTGTGTAAATCCTGTGATTGTAATAATATGTGTGTGTGTTTTTCAGCTGCAGTTGTCTCTGGCTCAGAAACAGACTGAACTTGAGGAGCTAGAACAAAATGTGACTGAATTTCACTCAGAGAAACAGGAGTCACAGCAGAGAGTCAGTCTTCTGCAGACCATTATAGATCAGCTCACTGAGGTCAGAACTCTCCCTTCATGCAAACTCATCCTGCTGGGACTGTGGCTTTAAAAGTCTGAGACCACATTCAAAATTTAGATTTTTTTTTTCATTTACATGGATTATTATTATTTATTTATTTTTTTAACACTTTTTTTTGTCAATACTAAGTCATTTTGTGATATTGATCATGTGACTGTTTGTATAGAAAGTCAGATGTTTTTGCTTTCAGTGTAGCACAAGATGTTCTTTGGCTCATTCTCAGATCATGCTGGAGTACATGATAATCAGGTTTTACACGTCACATTAATTTGTAATGAATATATATATATATTACAGAGGCCATATGATTCTTTTAAATAATTATCGTTTCCTTTAATGTATCTGTTTGTGCATGTACGCAATCTACAATGTTACAAAACTCTCCCACAAATGGAGAACACTGATACAGACCCGCGCCTCGATCAAACGCCAGATATCACTTCCACAAACGTCTATGTCACAATGTTAAGTATTAGCATAATGCCTGCCCAAAAGCATATGCAAAGAAAGAAGTGATGGTTCAGTGAATTATAGTGTTGTTGTGATTATTTTAAGGGGCATTTTATTTCTGACACATGCTTGGGGTGTTTAGCCAATCACAACGCACTAGGTCATCTGGCCATTCAGAGCCCCCTGGGCTTTTCAGAAGGAGTGGCTTTGTAGAAACCGCAACTCAATAAGAGTATTTCAGACAGACTGGAAATAGAGGTGCTGCAATAATGAACAGTAAACTAAATTTTTACTACATTAACCTATGTTAACCTATTCTACTACACCCAATAGATAAAATAATGACCTTTTCAAATAGCATCATGTTATATACTATGATTCATATGTCCTCTTTAAAAATGTAAAAGAGACTAAATATAAGCAATTTTCTTTTCCTCAGACTTTTGGACACATTTGAATCACTTTATCAATGATGTGAGTTTGTGTAAATTTGACTCTTCTCTTACTTAACTCTTACTCTTTCTGTTCCCTGGACAGGATTTTAAAGCAAAATCTAAATGCAGTGAAGAGACACTCAGAAATGTCGAAGAGGAAGCTGCTGACTCTGCTTCAAAAGTGAGACTGACTAACTATCTTTGTGTTTTCTTGTCTGCTCAGCACTATGATGAACAGAACAGGTCGTTTGTTGTTACATTGCTTTGTCTAAGGCAGGGGTTCTCAAAGTTGTAGACTCAAAGGCCCCCATTGTCCAACATGATATTCAGAGATGCTTCTTCCTTTAGTATTTCTATTGTAATTGACAAAGCTACTTGTTTTCTAAATGTATTATTAACTGAAGTGTTGAAATATTAAATAAACTAACCATGATTCATTTTATTTTATTTTATTTTATTTATATATAGGAAATCATTTTAAGCCCTATGGCTGCCTTGGATGTTGGTTGAGAACCACCGTTGTAAAGAAATTCATACAACACGATGACAAACCCCTAGCCTGGCTGCCAGCCCGAACCCCGCCCACAACATTTTTTGGTCGGGAAGTTCGGTCTGGACTCGATCCGTTGAGGAGCTATTATGCCCGATCAAAAATTGTTCGGACCAATCAAATTGTCAGGGCGGGCTTTATACGATGATGGACAGATGAGCAACCATAGACATCATACCTATGTGAGCAACGGTAACGTAACCATCCACGTCATCAGAGCGCTTGGGTTGAATTCATGGCTGTCGCTGGAGAATTGAGTTGTGTATATTCCGCTATCGCGTGTGTTATAGAAGATATAGACAACGCATTCATTTTAGAAGAGAAACCGCGATCAAGGCATTTGTCGATGGAAAATATGTTTATGCCGTCCTTCCTACGGGATTCGGAAAAGGTTTAATCTATCAACTTTAATCTATCTCTCAACACACGTCACTTACTCCGGTGCTCTGATTGGTTGTAGGTCTATCCAATTGAGTGCAGAGGGTTTTTTTTCCTGGTTCGGTTGACACACGCCCCATAATCACAGCCCAATGGAGCAGTTTCAGACTCATATTCTTTCTAGAATATGACCTGAGTCAACAATTAAACTAACAATGAACAGTAGTATTTTTTTTAACCAAGCTTAAAAAAGATTAACAAGATTAATAAATAATGTCACTGTCACTATACTGGGACATTAGGACCCACACAGACCACAGGGTGACCTTATTGTAAAGTGTTACCCAAGTTTCTTTTGTGAAGTAATCATTCTGTCTTCAATGAAAGCAAAATGCTGCCACTGTGTGGCAGCCGACAAGTACATACTTAATGTTTAACATGCAGATGTTAAGGAGGATTTTATAGAACAAAAACAAATTAAAATGAGATTTGTTGCTTTATTGCGTGCGTCAGACTTGGTTAGGACACTGGTAATTTCTGTCTTGATCTTTCTAGGTGAGGAGCCTGCAGACAGAACTGTCCTCCTGTAAAGAGGTGCTGAGTCATTACCTCCAGCAGATGGAGGAGGTGAAGAAACATCAGGAGAAACAGCTGGAGCTGAAGAACTGTGAGGTCAGTCTTTGGAGCTGGGCACTTCCTCTTCTTGTCCTTCTGGGGAACCTTATTTGTATGGTTAATGTATGACTTAATGATGTATGTTTATCAGCTGTCGCAGCTGCAGGAAGAGCTGAGGAGGAAATGTGTGGCTTATCAGAGCTCCAGTGAGGAGAACCTGCAGCTGCAGCACTCCATGCAGAACCAGCACACCATGCTGCAGGAGAGCACGTCACGCATCGCACAGCTGGAGGAGAGCCAGAGTCAGCTGCAGAGCCAGGTACACACACTCCCATGGCCGTGGAAAACCTGGAAATATCTGGGAATTTTTTATGTATTTTTTTGATGCTTTGATGTACATCTGATTGAAACAAGAAATCTAGGTAGGACATATCCAAGAGCTTGTCGCTTTTAAAAGAATAGCGAATAGCATTTTGTTTACATCACTGCCCAGCGAAGAATTTGTCAGCTTGTCAAGTCAGTGCAATCTCGGTAGTAAAAATATATATATGTATATGTATACATTTATATATAATATTTAAATATATTTATGATCCTCTCCTGTGAAATATTTAATCAACTACATATTGCTCATGGGGAGAGTCTAATTTGTGTGCAAATTGTTCTTTTGAGTCAAATGTTTTCAGTCCTTAATGAACTAGTTCACAGTTTGGTCTGTATGATAAATTAATAAGTTGGTCTAAACAAGATTAATTTGTACACTTTTATCCTAATCACAAACGACTGTAAAAGTCATTGAAATTAATTGATTAGGTATGCAAACATACACACTTATCTTGAGAAAGTGTTGCCATAGAATTCAATTGCTTTCCAATATAGCTGTTTACTTAGAACTGACTAACCTTAATGCATCACATATCAAGCTTTGGTCCCGTTTAGATTCATTTTCTTTTGAATTTGGGTAGTAAGTAATACGTTTTATCATTAATTATTAATTTATTATTATTAAATTATTGAATGTTTTAATTTTGTAACGGTACATGTGACTATCCATTCGTCTGGGTTTGCATTTTGCGTAGGAAATAAATAGAGAGTGAGCTATTTGATATTACACACAACAAACCTTCAGATTTAGGTCACATTGATAGGCTTCACATTTAGGTCAGACATCGCATATAGCCTGACTAGCAGACACTGTTTACTGTGAAACTATACCATCACTTCTGATTGGAGTAACTGATCACACACCACATCAAACATAATATATTCACTTCTGTCTGATCATTTTTGCATATTTAGTATTCATTATCCTGATCGGTGTGATTGTGCTGTCCTTATTCATGTCTGATCAATGAATAATGGAGTCATTCATGTGTGTGAAGATATGTATAGCTGTGCCTCAGGGTTGTTCTTCTCCAGCACAAAGCAAGCTTCTTTTCCATTAGAAAACTGTTTGTACTGAACCTTCAAACGAGTAATTGAACTTTAAAGTCAAAGTTGATTCCATTTACATTTTTTAAAACACGTTTTTTGTCTTATTTATATTTTGGTCTCAATCACATCAAATGTAAAAATATAGCTCAAAGTGTAATAACTTTTTCTCATTCACAGACCAGACCATAGGTCTGTATAATGTTAAACAATATATTCTATATCTATCTATATTACATTCAAATATATATATGGATTATTAAATTAATACATTTAGCAAACTGTCATTTGGTATGGCTTCTTTCTGGTATTTAGATATTAGATAAGATATGCAAAATGGTCTTTGGTACCTTTTTATAATGTTTCTTCTTAAAGGTTTAAAATCACTTTATGGTCTCAACTTTAAATTAAAAGATTATATGGCTCTGAAAGAAAGACATTTCAGATGGATTTTGACCACAGACATAATATAACACCATAGACTTAAAGCAAGGTCCAGAACTCTATGTTGTCTAAAGAAAGTTGTCTAAAATTCTTAGAATTTTTTTCATTAAAAAATGAACATTTCTGGTTGTATATTGTCTGTGGAGTTGTGGTGTTGCTATGAAAGATGGTAACACCACAGACAAATTGGCACACATCTAGAATGTTTTTTAAAAATGGAGGCTGCCATCATGATGTTTTCAATGTCTGGGGACATTTTAGAAATATTAATAAGACTGTATTTATAATGTATATTTTTAAATCTGTAAGTTAGTAGAGTTACACCACAGACACATGAAACTGTCAGCAAAATGTATGAAAATTAATAAGAGAGAATCAACTGACCATCCACCCCTTTGAACAACCACCACCTGCAATGACCTTTACACACAGGATAGTCCAAATACAATTCCCTCTTTTCTTTAATGGACAACATTCATTACGTTAGCAGTAACACCACAGACATGAAGTTGAGGACAAACTTTGTCTTAGAAATAACAAAATGTTTATTATTTTTTTAAACAATTTAATTAAATTGTACTTGTTTAAGTCCAAATCACAATATAACAATTTTAATTTGCTTTCAAATTACATTTACATCTACTTCTTGAGGTGTGTGAACATGCAGGTTTAAAAAAAAAAAAAAAAAATATTTATATATTTATACAAATTATATTAATTATATATATATATTTAAATATTTAATATATAATATATATATATATATATATATATAACATTTTCACAGAATACAAATATGGTAACATTTTATAATTTATTGGTTTTAAAGTTTACTTTAACTGTTGGTAACACCATTTTTAATTGAGGAATTGCCCTATTATGAAACACTTCCCCACTATAATCGCTGTTCTATCTGTGCAAACCCAGGTACAGGTCATGGCTCGGTTAACTAGAATTCAGAAAGACTCATCTCATCTGTGCAGATAGTGGGATAACATCTACTGATCGCCCACAGGTGTCCCAGCTGGAACAAGATTTGGAGAAGGAGCGCTCTGCCTTGTCTCAGGCTCTGAGGAGAAGGGAGAGAGAAGTGGAGGAGGCCACCCAGGAGGTGCAGAAGAAGGACAGGCAGGCTGCCGAGCTCTCCGGCTCCATAACGTGAGACCACCTGCCAATTCTCTTCCTTCATTTACCTGACTCCCAAAGATTTGCATATTCTTTACATTTTCTGTGTGCTGGTTTGTTCACAAGCAGTCCTGATTGGTTTCCAGTGGTATTTTTACCTTTTATACATGCATTTCTTTTCTAACTTTTTTTGACGTTTGCATTAACCTTTGTCAAATTCTTAAATGTATTCAAGAAATTTTGTTAGAATGAGTCGTCAAGTCACCTTTATTTATTGAGCGCTTTTTACAATACAAATAGTTTCATAGCAGCTTTATTTTTTATTTTATTTAACCCTTATTTAACCAGGGAAATCCTTTGAGAACAAGTCTCTTTTTTACGAAGGAGCCCTGGCCAAGAAGGCTGCAATAAAAGTTCCACATAAAATACAATAAACATACAAGGCATAATACATTAACAATACAATGAATCAGCCACGCTTAAAAAATACAATGGCCTTTCAACAGTTAGAAATATTTTACAGAGATAACAGGAAAATAATGTTGTAATAGTATTGTTAAATTCAAAATTGAATGTTAAATGTCCCCAACTAAGCAAGCCAAAAGCCAATGGCGACAAAGGCGAAGAGAGGCAAAAAAGGCAACAGTGGCAAGGAACCAAAACTCCATCAGGTGACAAATGGAGAGAAAAAAAACAACTATATCAAATAAAAGACAAATGCATTTTTTGGTCTCAACATCTTGAATTTTGGTGGCATTTAAACTGTATTCTAATAGACTACCTCAAGCAGTGATGGATCATCTATTAATTGATTAATTGTTCAGCTCTATGTTTATGTCCTGTAAAAATTGATGATGCAACAATAATATCCTGATGTGCAACAAAGTCGAATCTCATTCAAATGGTAGAAGACAGAGTGATGAAATCCTGTGCAGGCATGTCATCTGAGAATACATCCAGAGACATTTTGATTAGGATATTGCTTTTTCTAGACACCACAAAAGTAGGACATGTGTCTTGTCCCGAGGGTGTCCCTTGAGATGATCTTATGACTGCTCTATGGCTTCAGAGCCTTTGTGTCTGTAGACACTCCTGCTGCAGTCCTCCTGTATATATACTGCTAACCGTGAACTATCTTCACTGAGGAAGAAAGCCCTTCACATATTGGCTGATCACATAAGACCACTAAACTAGACCACTAGGATTTGTATTGCTTGATTTTCTGTCCTTTCTAAGGTTAGTTTTGTCCTGACAGCATTTGGACAATGGTAAAAGCACTGAGGAAAAGATAGTAATGTTAAGCTGTGTTTGTTTTTCAGGCAGCTGAGTTCAGAAATGAGTAAGTGTCGAGTGGATCTGTCAGACATGGAGCTGGAGCTGTTGCGTCTGAGGAGAGACAGCAACACGAAAGCGTCCCAGCTCAATCAGATGGAGGAGACACTCAAGGAGACCAGAGGCTTGCTGGATAAGAAGAGCGAAATGGGTATGCAGATCCAGTGACCAACAACAAATAATGGGCATAAGCTTTTATGCTCGAGTTTATCTGTGCCTTAGTACAAAAGAGACCTATAACTTTTTCCAGTCCAAATGTAAACAGACCCTCAAAGGACACCTGGGGTTTTGCAGACCTCACTTTGAGAAATACTCTCCCAAAGTTTGCTGTTTGAACCCCACAAAGGGGCATCCATAATTCTATTTTAGTGTATTCTGTTCTATTCTATTCTATACGACCCTGAGGAAGATGACTGGAATTATAGTTGAATAATAGTCTTATGTTTTCTTGCCTATGTGTCCCAGTTATGGACCTTGAAGAGAAGCTCCACCGCAGTGAGACGGACAGGAGGAACTCGCTGCAGCGGGCGCAGTTGATGGAAGGACAGTTGCATGAGGTGCGTGGAGAGCTGACAGACACCCTGGACCACCTGCAGGAGCTGAGAGACGTGCTACAGCGGACACAGCTGTCGTCAGACCAGCGGCAAGCAGCCATTGATAAACTGGCTGCTGAGCTCAGGTGAGCTGCTCCACCTCTTCGCTCTGACTGCTGGGAAATCACAGCAGTCTGTCCATCACTGGATACTGAGCACCTCTGAGGTTTCTTACACCCTTACTCATGTTTGGCCGCCGAGGACAACCTATTTTGAGCACTTTCTGTTGTTGCTTGAATGTCTCTTAAATTGACAATTTATTAGTCTAATTCTATTATTTTAATTGTAAATATGAGCATTGTTATAATTTACATTTCATTATTTTTGTTTTTACGAATCAGTGTTATTTATGTATTATAATGTGATAAACATAATTTATTGGTTTCGATTTAACTAAAGTTATCAAGCTTTTCTTTAATCTTTGTAAAAAAGTGTTGTAAATCTGAATCTTTGTAAAATTATATTTTATATACTACCATTCGTTCTCAAAAAAAAATTCTGAAAAACATTTATCATTATTTCCACACAAATATTAAGCTGCTCAACTGTTTTCAACATTGATAATAATCTAGAGCAGCAAATCAGCATATTGTAACGATTTCTGAAGGATCATGTGACACTGAAGACTGGAGTAATGATGCTGAAAATTCAGCTTTGTCATTACAGGATTAAATTATTGCTTAAAATATATTGAAATGGAAAACTTATATTGAAAATATGGAAAATTTTACAATATTTCTGTTTTTACTGTATTTTGATTAAATAAATGCAGCCATGGTGAGCAGAAGAGCCTTCTATCAAAAACATAAAATCGTGCTGACCCCATACTTTTGAACGGTAGTGTACGTGACACATATGTAACACATTTTTGCTCTGGGGTTTTTCTTTTCTTTTTTTGCTGATGTCTGTAATTACCAGAGGAAGAAAACTCAAACACTTGTTCCGTTATTCAGAACGACAGTTTTAGAATGATCACTGATAAGGTTTTCATCTATTCAAGATTATAACAAACACACACATTCACAACTCGACGCCACTCCCAAAATTTTCAGTCAAGCCATAGAAGGAAAAACAGTAGTGACTGAATTTGTCATCATGAATATTAATGGTGTTGAAAGGGGCCACAGTTACCAGATCTACACCTCATCTGCTTAGACAAAATCTACAAAAATCAAGTGGTTTCTTTATTAATATAAAACTTTACACATAATAATTAAGCACAGAAAATATCCCCACAACTCGTACTATGATTCTGTGCGGTCACATTTTTTTTTTTGTCATACGTTTATGAACCGTATTGTCCTATGTTCCCCATGTTACATATTGGACTGAAAACAAAACTAAATGTGTACTCAGTCACAACGTAAATTCTGTTCACATAGACCTTATTCACAGCAGCGCCATCTTTGATTTTTAACAGGAATGAAAGCAAGGCTGTGAGGGATAGACATGCATCTCTTCAGTGGGATGTAATACTATTAAATGTGTTTGTGGATTGTTCTGCAAACAAAACAATGCAAAAATATGTTTCTGAGAAATTCCAGTAGACCAAAAAAAACCCAGACAATATGATCTATGTAACATTATAAGTGATTAGGAGCTTTATACAGCTTTTTACAGCGGATCCCATTGAAAACACAGTAAGTCTGTCTATCCCTCACAGCCTCACTTTCATACCTGTTATGGCGCATGTCTCAAAGTCTATTAGCAGTGGTTTTCGGTGTCTGTGACTGTTGGTTTGTTAACAGGGTTGCAAAATACATTTTATTATTATTATTACTTTTTACCTCATAGAACAAATTCAAATCCTTATTAACATGTTGCACATCTATACTTTTAGCAATCTGACATAACTGGCCCCAAGTTAAAAGTGAAGAGTGTTTTCTACACCAAAAGCATCTGATAAAATTACCGTTTACATACAGATTCGTCAAACAATCTCCCCATCATCGATTAGTCAAATGAACAGAAAGGCCTGTTTGTCCAGACATGATGCTCAAACAGATACTTGCATATTTATAGTTATAGCTATAAACTTTGCATATGGGATTGGAAAAAGTATTTTAACCTAGAAAGATTCTAGGTTCTTGTTCTAATCATACTTTTAATTAATTAATTTTAATGAATAAATAATAATCATTTTTTCTGTCATTGGATGTGTCTCCAGAGAGAGTCAGAGGGAGCTGGAGGAGAGGAACAATGAGGTGCTGGATCTGGACACTGCTCTGAAAGAGAGACAGGGGGAGCTACAGCAGAGAGCGCAGCTGGTACCACACACAAACATGAGCTAAATATCCCTTACAGCCACGTCTCCACTCTACTAAAGCACTGTGTTCTCTCTTGAGTTGGGACAGCTGGATGTGGCCATTAAGGAGCACAAGCTGGAGATGGAGAAGAAGGTGGAGTATTTACAGGAAGCTCTGGAGAAGAGCCAGAATGAGTTAAGGGAGAAAGACCAGCAGGTGAGTCATTGAGAGTGACCATTGATAGGTTTATTAACGGACAGAAATGAACTGATGAGGTCCTGCTGCTCTCTGGACAGATGCAGTTCCTGACGGAGAGGATGGAGATGCTGAAATCACAGCTGCAGGTTAAGGAGGACATTGAGAGGGTACGGCACATGCTTGAATTATTTTAGGAGAAGTGTTAAATCTCACAAATCTTGTCTGGGTCATTATTTTTTACCCCAAAATCAAAATCTGAACATTTCATTTAGCTTAAATGGATAGTTCACCCAAATATGAAAATGTACTCACCCTCATGTTGTTCCAACACCATAAGACTTTCGTTCATCTTCGGAACACAAATTAAGATATTTTTTATTATATCTGAGAGCTGGATCACTCCTCCATAGGCTTCTATGGGATGATAAACTTGATAAACTTATGGTTAAGCCACTGTAGTCACTTGGACTATTTTAAACATTGTCTTTACTAACTTTCTGGGCTGGCAAGTTTCGCTCCCATAAAAGCCTATGGAGGAGTGATCCAGCTCTCAGATTTAATAAAAAATATTTTAAACTAGTAACTCTGTTCCGAAGATGAACGAAAGTCTTACGGGTTATACAATGGCTAGGACATGCATATTTTGGGCTCTGAACCAGTTCAAAGGATGAAAACATAAACCGGAAACGACCCAAATTTTAACAGAATATCTAAATCAAGTTTAATCGTTCTGAACAGAATGCTTATTTGAAATTACCATTAACTGGTTAATAAGGATATTTTATCGTTCTGTTCAATATTTTAAGTTGGCAGACTGATGGCCCGTTTACACCAAGGACGATAAAGATATAGTTCTAAAAACCAATCTCAGTATTAAAGAATAGCAGAGTTCACACAACAGCAATAACGATAACAACACAGAGAAACGATATATCTTTGGAATCACTTTCAGCATGATTTTATCCAGCTGATGAACGATAAAAACATTGACAGCCAATCAGAATCCATCTTGCTGTAACAAGCTTGAGCATTTAAAGTTACAGACAAACACACGCTTAGAATACACAGAACTATATCGTCCGCTGGTGTGGAAGCTTATATAAATATCTTGGTGTGAACGGCCCTTTAGACTCTCTTTGCTCCTCAAACACATAAAACATTAACCTTTACAGGCTTTCAGGCTCGTTTATAGCTACACGAGGTTTATTGAAGTACTTGAATTAAATAATACTAACTTGGTTGTTTATTCAAGTTCTTGCATAAACCGTTTTTGGAATATTAATGATTATAGAAGGAATGTTAACAGAAACGTTAAAATACTGATTCTGCTTAGAGTGAACCGATTTATTTAATACTGTAAGTTAATGTCTCTAGTGCAATACAACTGTGCCATTTTAAGACCATTTGACCTTTAGTATCACAATATTAAGTTTCTAAGGGAGATTCAACACTCTGAATACCTGTATGTTGTGCAGCCCATCTGAGCCACACAAGTCTGTGGAGGGGAAATGTGAATAATGAAACTTTAAATAAACAGAAGTAACAAAGTTACAACATTAAACTCTTGCTATACAGAGATGAAACAATACTAACTTGGTTGTGTAACACTAACAATGTCAAACAACTCTAACAAGATCAGTTATTTCATCTTATTTTATCATGGGTGCCATGTCATTCTGACAAACAATACTTTTATCAATCCTAGAACTAACACTTTTTTTTTTCTGAAAGTAATGTATGCAAAGTCTGTTTACACTATAAGATCTAAAGAGCACTGAAAGGTTAATGAGTAAGTCTTACAAGTCTCATTTTTATTGTGTGTGTATCAGGGTGCTCTGGAGCATGGCCAGCAGCTGCGTGTGTATCGTGAGCAGCTCCAGAAGACGCTGCAGGAGTTACAGGGGGCACAGGCACGCTGTGACTCTCTCAACAGACAGATAGATCAAGTCACCCAGCAAGCACGTCATAAGGTGAAACATCTGCAACTTTAAACTCAATTCCATTCAGATGTGACCATTAGGGTTTTCCTAACAATTTCTTATATTCTACACCTTTACTTATATATTACTTATACTTATATAAGTACACCTTTACTTATATTCTATCATCTTTTTGAAGTGTGCATGTGTAATATGTAACAGGAAAGCATCCTTACTTCAGATTTAAGTGCATCCAACCAGAGAAAATGTTTCGCTGTAGGGGAGGAGACATTGTATTGTACACTCCAACTCTTGCTTGACCCAAGCAATTATAAAAATGTGTTCTCATCTTGTGCAACCGAAGGAGAAGCGGTACAATTGTAGAAACGGAGTCTGTATAAGTTTCCTACTGACATTAGAATCCTCTGGAGTTTTTAATGCTTTATTTAACCTCACAACTCGCATGATAAATAGAATATTCACAGTGTAATTTTTTTTTGTTGTGCTGATTATTTACATCTACCTTCTTTTTGAGCATATGCTTGCTCAGGGAAAATGGCTGTTATCTCACACATAAATGACTTAGTGTGTAGTTGACATAGTTGTGTATGGGGCTTGGCGACACATCAGTCTGCAAAAGTCCATTGTTTAGATGAGCCGATTAAGTAAAACTTCTCTTTTTATGACACGTCTCTCAGATTCTTGAGTTCTCTCAGAGAACTGTTTTTTAACCGGCTTGTTGTTGTTTATTGTAAGGATGGTGAAGTTCATCAACTGCGAGATGAGATGTCTGCGATGGAGAAGCGCTCTACACAGGCTGAGGTCAGACTCCAGGCCACCATTACTGCCCTGCAGCAAGAGCTTGAGCAGCAGAGAGAAGAGCATCACAAAGAGGTTCAGAGAAACAGAGTGTTTGTATTCTCATAGGACAGTTGAGCTGGTTTGCTGGACCTGACCCTCTCTCTTTGCCTCCCAGCTTTCAGATGTGCAGCAGACGCGTGGGCAGCTGCTGAAGGTGTCGGATCAGATCTCCAGCAGCTTGCGAAACTCTCAGGAGCAGCTGAGCCAGTGGCTGCAACAGGCCCGGGACCAGCTCGAGGAGGCCAGATCTGCTTCTGCTCGCCTACACGCCGAGCTTCACAGCAAAGAACAGCTCCTGCAGACTGCTAATGAGAACCTGCTTATCAAGGTACATGACTCACTGTGTGGTGTTTACAAAACCATTTTCATAGCACATCCATATTACATATCCATCCATTCTCCAAACCAATCGATGTCCGGTCTCATATCGAACATTTTACCTGTAAAAACAATTAATATCAGTAGTTACAGTGTGAGGAAATTATGTGTACAAGCAGCACTAGGGCTGCACGATTTGGAATTGCAGTTTTTAGGGATGCACCGAAATAAAATTCTAGGTCGAAACCGAAAATTCAGGATGCACTTGGCCGAAAACCGAAGCCTTAAACAAAGAATAAATTAATTTCAAATCATTTAATTAAACCTATTTAACTATCAACACTAAAATAGCTAAAACTGAGTTGTACAAAACATTTTAATTACACATAAGGCAGTTTTGAACAAGTCAACTTTTAATAACGGTACGTTTTAAACCTGTTTGTTGGTGAAATATAAACATTCAAACAAGGGGTATAAAACTGAATGTATATCTACTATGTATGTCTTTTTTTCCCACCCCTTTTTTATACCAATTTTATTTGACTGTAAAACATTTTAGAAAACCATTAAGAATGAATCGAAACAAAAAAACAGATAGGCGTCCCATTAGGTTTTGGAACAGAGTTATGTATGAACTTCAGTAACTTGTCGTTTCTCTGTTTTTTTAGGAGTCTGAGATCACGCGTCTTCATGCCAAGCTCTCCAGCTTGGAAAGGGCCTCAGAACTACACAATATCACACTTCGTCACAAACCTAGCACTCCTCCCCCCCTCTCTCCTCCTCTCAAAGACTCGATTCTTCACTGCTCCCCATCCCCCTCCCACAAAATCTGTTCAGCACGTTCCAGCCTCTCCCCCTGGCACAACACCTTCTCTGATGCCTCTCTAGAGCTTTCGGACAGTTTGAAGGCCAGTGTGCAGGCTGCACTGCACCCGCCCCCTTCCCCAGACCAAGCCTGGCAGGGTCTAAGCACCCATGAGGCCACCTCCACTACAGACATGTCCTTTAATCCACTCACGTACATGCTGGACCCAGAGGAACCAGACCTAGAGTCTCTGTCAGGTATGCTGAGGTTTGTGAACCAGACTCTGGCCCTTCAAGAGCAGCAATCCCTCTGTGACACCAGCATCCACGATACAGGCAAGTCATTGACATAACTGCATATAAGCATGTGGTTTTTTACAATTTGTATAGTTCACCCAAAAATGAAAGTACTGTCAAAATTTCTTTATTTTGCGGAATCCGAAAAGTGTATAATGTTGTTTTGGACTCCATTGACTTTCATTATATGCATAAACATTACAGTTCACATCCGCAGTGACATTTAATTCACAATAAATTCACAGACATGTGACTAATCTCCTCACTTCACACACCTACCTTTGACTAGGTGCAAGCACCAGTAATTCGATTTTTTAATTTTTTTTATTCATGACAATCTTTACTTTTCCTACAGGAACGTAATGAATGGGCCGCTACTGCATCTGTCCTTACAGGAGAACTGTCCAACAATTCATTGTCCTGAAGTCTTTACAGAATAACTGCATAAACATGCGGATTCAGTCATTTTGCCCTACTAGATTATTATTTTTGTAACCTCAGATGTGGATGAGTTTTGTTCAGCTAGAGCTTCTCCGGTATCATGATCACGCCTGTCCTAACTCTGTACTTTAAATTATTTTTCTGTGGTGATTTTGTATTTAGCCATATTTTTTTTAGTTACATAGTTTTCGATTTTATAATGCTAATTTATAATATTTCTAATGTGAATGATTGATTTATAATAAATGTTTAGATATTCCAAAAGTCTTCGCTGTCATGCTTAAACACTAATATTTTTTTAAAGATTAAACCACTATAACGTGTCAAGAGGAAGTGAGGCAGCTTTTTGAACATTTGTGTGTATATTTACATGTGTGTGTGTGCACTCATGCACCTATGTACACAGGCCCATTGTTTAACGATACCATAACCAGTAAGTGTGTAAATGTCGGGAGTGCTGGAGGTGGAGATGTATTTGTTGCTCAGATAAGGTCTGACAGGTCTTTTGTGTCTGTTGTTAACTTTAGGAAGAAGTCAAAAACTAGATGAACAATAATGCTTGCAAATAAAATGATTAAAATAAAAAACAGACATCCCCATTAGATATTGCAAATATTAAATATGCAAAAGCATGGTAAAAAAACAGTACCTAAGAGAACACTAGCAATGCAGTGAAGGCAACATTGGTTAGCTTTGAAGAGGATGTGGTCAAAGACTGCTAATTTATAGCAGTCCGCTCACGCTATTCTCTCTCATGACGAAACCCCTCATACATAAGTTCATTGCTTTAACATCATATTTAGTAATCGTATCTATAAAGAATGTTATGACATTGTTTCAATGGCTCTACGAGATGTATATAAAAGACAGGACAGATTTGGTTCCCCTGTCTGTCTGCATAAAACATTGGTATTGTTTCCTGTAGCTTTCTGTGGTGTTCAGAGCAGAAACCACGCACCCTTTCAGTTCTTTCAAAACAGGGCATCTGGTTTTCTGGCACGCGACAGGTTTGAAAGTTAAACACAACTTGAAGTTAGGATTCAGAATAGGTTAGTTGCTTGTAACAATTTACTGTTATTACCACATGTACCTAGGACACTAAAATAAAGCGTTACCAAAGTTTTACTTGAAATTTAAAATCATATTTTAATCAACTTTTATCATGTTTTAAATACGTACACCTCAGTTTGTTTAATTAAAAAAAAGCAAGCCCAGGTGAGAAAAAGTAACATAACATTATACTTTCTATGAAAAAAACCCCCTAAGTATCGGAATTAGTTACTTATTTTTTTTAATGTTGTTTCTATAACAAGTACTCTTTTTTTTTTTTTAAAGCACTCTAACTTCTTCATAAAAGTGTATGAGGATGTGAGTCAAAATTGAATTGGACGTATCTACAGTACATCAGAAAAAGGATGTAGAAAAGTTTACTTTCCAAACAAAGCTGTGCTCCACATGCTTTATTATCCTGAACACTTCCTCCTAACTGTTGTTTTTTTCCAAACAGACCTTGCATTAATGTATAACAATTACGGACTCAAAAACGCATCTCCCATGTGAGCATGGACTGTTCTTTCCGGAGACTTTGCAATAACCACTAGGCCACAGTCTGACCGTCTGATGGGTTTCCAGTTAGGGCGGCCAATACCAGTGTTCCAGTTACAATAACGGACCCATCATTACTGTCTTTGTCTTAGAAACCTCTTCTCTGCAGCCTTTTGCTCTTGTTAACGTGACCATCACAATTGAGCGTTCCTTCAATGGCAGTCATGGCAACAGTTTCCATGAGACACTAACAGTCTCTAGTGATTCCCTCTCTTTGTTTGGCTATTGACATTACCATAGCCCCTTTTTATTTGTCACCCACATGTACTTTAGTTTCGGCCAAATGTCCAGCGCATTTATTCTCATAGGCTGAGGAGTTACTGTCATTCCAGCGTGATCACACTGCGCTGCTGTTTAATCCCGTTCGGAGAGCTCTTTGTATCCCCATCTGTCTGTTGATTATTTAACTTGACAGTTCGGCTTTAACATAAGCTCTCCTTCTGCTCTGCTTGCAGACAGTTCAGAATCATGATCTGATAAATAATGGGTTACCAAGTTCTTTATAGGTCACACTTTCTATGAAGTGCATCATAAGGGTTTCCTTAATGCATTATAATACATAATGTCTTGTATCATCTCATGAATAACCGTAACAACAGTAATAATACTTACTATTAGATTTGGTAAAGCCTTGTAATTTTACAGTTTTTATGAATAAAACATGATTTGAATTGTGAATGTATTGTTCCTTTGTACTTTGATTTTACTTTAAGGGAAATGTCTTACAACCACTTCATGGTATCTTATGGCTGTTGAAAAGAACACTTTACTTTTGTTACTTAAAGCAGACAAAGACTACTTTTAAATATAATGACCACATTATAAAGCTGTTTAGAAAGAAGAATCAGGAAAAGTCCACTCTTAAGATGTATTATGATACGTGCAGATCTTAATGTAAAGATATGAGATTATGGGGTTTATAAGGCATGCATGTATTATAATGCATTAAGAATATTCTTATAATGTATTATAAATAAAGGCTTCATAGACAATTACCAAATAAATGTGTCATTTTGTGTGGTTATTAGGTCAACAGTGAAACTTTCACACTGTCTCAACACCAAATTTTGCTTATGGTTGTCATTTTTTGTGCCAGTGTTACAGATTCATGTTTTACTTAAGAAAGTTAGAAACATGAGCCTGTAAATCCGATTTCTTTGAGTTGTAATCAATGAAATGTCTTTATAATGTATAAAATACAATTACATCCCTCTGTAATGTAATTTTCAGCTCTTCTCTCACTCAAGTTTATATGTAATATACCCGATGCCATTTTAAATGGCCTCTCCTGTCTCTGGGTTAATTGCAAGCACATGTTTGTGGGGGAGTTTTAAGTCTCTACCATTTCAGTGATGTGCAACCCACAAAAGCAGCATCTGATTCTCATTTCACATTATATGATTTTAGCATGCCAATTACAAGGGCCTTAAGCGCAATCTGTATCAGAAGCTGTAAATGTGTTTGAGTTTGCTAACGGTGTTTGAGTAAGCTGTGTTTGTCCTTGCAGTTGCTCTTGTATTGTGTGGTCATTGCTTTCCTGTTTGTCATTGTGGTCAATGTTTCCTGCATTAGGCAAACATATAGCCTTCTTGTGACACCCTTGTTCTGTTTGTGCTGGGCTTGAGTTTGATGAAATGATCAGTGAAAGCCTGAGGGAGGAGAATGCTATTATCTGTAGCATGCAGAGAAAATAATGCATAGGCCTACCTAAAAAGGTTCTTGGCAAATGGGGAGGAAAGCACTGAAAGTTGTTTTAGTAAATGGCAGTGTTGAAAATACTACAATAAAGACTACAGTTACTCTCTTTGTCAGTAAATCTCCACAAAACATTTTTTTTAAATCACATGTTGAGGCAAAGATGCAAAATGTGCGTGTAGGCTTGGTCAAAAACCTAGCGAGCTTATTACCTAATATACGCATTGTTTTTTTTTAAGTCTATAATGCCCAAATATGCTCTCTAGTAAGTCATCTAACATGAGGTTTGAAGACACTTGGAAGCTCGCCAGTGTGTTCAAACACGCCCCTGTTACACAGACAGACACTCCCTCCAGTTAAATCGCGGATTCGGAAAAAGAAATTCTACACTTTGTCTACAAACCCATCGCCTTTTCTCGTGCACTGACAGCTTTCTGCGTCTGCTACAAATCTCGTAAGTTGTTTTCATTATTCTGTTTTTTCTGTTTCTGTATTCTGTCATATCTCTCTTTCTGCACAATAAAGATTAAATGAATGAGTGACCCCCCACCCCCTAAAGCAATGCAGTTGATTAAATATAAATGTTATTCATATGCTCTTATAGTGCATATCCACGTAGTAGCTACCCCGCGGAGTTTGCAAAATATGTTATCCAGATGTTGTGAACGCGGTTTAATGCACGTCACGATTCCCCCTTTATGAGACAAAGTCCAGTTTTCTGTAGGTGCTTGTTAAAGTGCACAGTGATTATTTTCTGTGGAAAGTGACATGCTTTGAATACTGTAGTAAAGTAGGCTACGGCAGAGAAGGAAGAAAAAAAATCGTTGCAGGATTTGAAAGTCATGATACATTGTAATATCTAAAATGCATATTCTGCTACACTTCAGCAAATACATTTATAATGTTCCAAAATATTAATATAAAAGTGCATAAATAATACATATATTTTTGTATTAATCAAAGAATCCAGATTTTTTTTTACAGTTTCCACAACAATATTAAGCAACTGTTTTCAACATTGATAATATTCAGAAATATTTCTTGCACATAAAATCATCATATTAGAATGATTTCTGAATGATCACATGCCACTGAAGAATGGCTTTGTCTTTAGTTTTGTCTTCACATGAATAAATCACATTTTAAAATAGAAAACTGTTGTTTTAAATTGTAATAATATTTCCCAATATTAATGTTTTTCTGTATTTTTGATCAAATATGCAGTCTTGGTGAGCATAAGAAAACGTGTTGATTTGATAATTAAAACAGGTCAAACTAATAATGAAATGAGAAGGTCTATTAAAGTTACTCAGAGACCATTTACATCTGCTGCAGGGAATATGTAAACGCATACATTTGCATGTATGTGGTTTTTGTGCTTCAATGTCATGTACTAAATGTGTACTATTTCAAATGGAGACAAAATAAACCCCATTAGCGTTAGCTGTAAATGGGCTGCGTTAGCATGAAGGGTTTTATTTCAGCATGAAAACCACTTACTATCAATCTGACTGAAGAATTCAGAATGTATCATTTACTGATTACTACTACCCCATTATATAAAAAGCATAACACCTTGTTAAATGTTTAGATTGGTTTGGCTGAGGAATGTTGACTCTTCACAGTTAGTTCACATCAGGTTGCGCCCAAGTCAAGTTTATCACCTTGATCATGTGTTTCTCTTCCTTATCAGCTGTTTGAGATACTTCAGCGACACTGACTAAGGTCCTCTTTTCAAAGATCTTATCTATACCCTGTCACACAGACTGAACTCTGATGTATGGTTTATTGCATTTGCATTTTTGCATGTTAGTAAATGGTGCAGGCAGACGTAGTCACCATACTTTGCCAGATTGCATGCTTTAATGGGAGTCTGTGATTCCAGAATCAGAGATGTAAGAAGATTCTGACCTCACATAGTTATCAGGCACTAACCAGGACTTTCTCATGGGAACAGATACTTCTTATTTCTCTAAAGCCTACTTCTCCTCTCCTTTGCGAAACTAGACTTTTTGATTTTCCCAGTAAGATGTAAAGCTCTGAAAAGAGACCCAAACCTTTTATTTTTTGCTTCCCCTCCAGTCACTATGGTGTCCCATAAGGAGTTTGAGACTGCAGGAAAGGCTCCTGGTCTGCAGGTATGGCGCATTGAGAACATGGACCTGAAGCCGTGCCTAAAAATCTCTATGGCAACTTCTATACGGGTGACGCCTACCTCCTGCTGTACACCACCACCGCACCCTCCTACTATATACACATGTGGATGGGTAAGTTACACACCTAGTGTTTGAGTTAGAAGTATCACCGGTTCCCAGTATTTTGGTTCAACAGTATTTTCTCATAGCCAAATGTTTCTGATGCATTTTACCAACGGATATACTATTTTAAAAAGATGTCTTCTCACACATGGTTAAACTCATACTTGTTAATTTGCTTAATTTAAATGAGGAAGGATGTGGCTTGTCTGTCATCTTTTTAGTTTCAGTGTCATTTTTTTTAAAGAGGGTGTCGGTTTGCTTTGTTTAGCTCTTTGGAAATGTATGTTGTAATGGATATTTACAAAGAAATGCTGTTTATCATTTCTGTCTATGACATTCATTCAGACATGGACAAAGTACACAACTTCCTTACTTGAGTGAAAGTACCTATACTACTGGTCAAGTATTACTCCGTTACAAGTAAAAGTTGTAAAGACCGATTTTTACTTAAGTAAAAGTACAGAGGTACTCGTTTTTTAAAATTACTTAAGTATCAAAAGTAAGAAGTAAGTCTCAATGCATTGTTTTATTATTGTTGTATCTAATACTTACAGTACCTTATTCCTCTGAATCTATGCTTACCTACCTACCCTCATATTAATATCAAATTTATTTCTACAACACAGTGGGATTGAATGTGAGATTGTATATGTGCACTCAATAACGTCCACAATGGTTTTGGACAACAAATGACTGTTCCCTCAAATAGTGCCCTATTTAAAGTTTTGTGGCTTTTAGTATGAATATGTTAGCCTTACTGTTATCTATAAGCTAGTGTGCTCCAAAACAATGAGAAAATTTACATTTTGAAGACCAAACCCAACATTGAAAATGAAAATAAGGTTGATGACCCAACTGATGTTGGTTTCTGACGTCAACCCGACTTTCATTTCTAACCAAAATCCGTCTGTCGGATGTTGACGTCAATTTGATGTCATCCCCTGAATGAGGTTACTACTTTCTACTCAAGGACCTTGACAGTAAAAAGTAAGATATTTGTCTTTCAAATGCAGTGAAGTTAAAGTAAAAAGATTCCAGAAAGAATAATACTCAAGATACTCAAAAAGTGTACTTAAGTACAGTACTCAAGTAAATGTACTTTCTTATTGTCCACCTCTGCATTCATTTACCATTGCTTGGCGAATTTTTGAGATAATAATCCAGTCATTCCAATAGGAATGAAACAGAGATGCGATTAGGAATTTCATATGATTTCACAGATTTCGCCACAGATTCAAATTGGTCACCTGAATTTGTGGCGTTGACCAATAGAAGGTCACTTATTTTGAAAGCGACTTCTGTTTAAGCTTCATGCATCGCTAATTTGACCTTTTTCCTTGCTAATGTGACAGTACATTTACGCCAGATGGCGGCAAGTGAATGTCTTTATGAATGAGTCATTGAATCATTCATTCAACCATTTAACTTAAAAACACTGATTAATTTAGTTCTACAAAGATACCATAAGCGCTAACTTAGATATGCATTGATAAGCTAATTTTCATTCAGTCATCCGAACACCATCTAGAATTTCAGCCAATCTCATCTGGTTACCCTAGGACTAGGAGAGGTCCACGAGCCGGAATTCGAACTCGGGTTGCCCGAAGCGCAACAGCGCTTAATATCGCGATGCTATTGGCGCCAAAGAATTCTGAGTATTCTAAATGAGTGGCTGCGTGGACGAGGTTACTCATTTGCATAAAACATGCTCAAACCATCTCCATATAAGGGCTTTATACCTTTCCTTTACAGCATTTAATCACTCTCTCAAACAAATGCCACTCTCTTCAGTCGCGCTCCCTCCAGATCCTCGAGCAATGCCAAGTGTTTCATTCTCAAAACCAGTTCAAACACAATAAACACTTTTATCCCAACTTTTTGGTGAGTTATGATTTGTTTTTGAAAATGTTCATCATCACAAAGGTTGATTATTCTTTGGCTTAGTGTACGCTTCGAGTATCACGTCGCTGTTTCTCATTTCTTAAAATGACTGTCTGTGGTTATGGTGTGAACGCAGAATAAGCTGGTCGTTTTGGTTCAAGAGGAACTATAAAAGGCGGCTGCGGTTTTGGTTGCAGTGCTCGGTGACTGACGTCTGTCTAACTCTGCATAGCATGAAACATGCTAATGACGTTGGAGGTATAATACATTGGAGGTGTAATACACATGTTGACAGGCAGATAGGACATTGTATTATTGCATTGACATTTTATGGTCCTACGCTTTCCACAGACGATATATATATATATACATATAAATAACTTTAGACCACTTATCTTAGTGATTGCAATCAGGATGTGAAGAGACTTTCTACCAGCACAACAAAAAATGTTTTTGGAACAAATCACCTACCCTGCCTTTAAGTATAATAAAGCTAATAATTGCTCAGTTTGTTCTTATAAATGAAAACCCTTTGGCAGTATGCTGACTCAGGAGCTTTCCCCATTAGACAATCCCTACTACCCCTGAGGAGAAATTTGTTAGACCAAGTACAGATGTCATATCTTAGAAGGGTAGTCACTTTGAGGTTTAATCACCTCCACAAATTACAGCGCACCTTCAATTGTTTGTCTGGCAGTTGGCGCTCAGCCCACTTAGGTTCATGTGGTCCCCTGTTCAATTCCAGAGACTGTTCAGTGAGAAACTGTTTTTGTCCCGCCCAGTGGTTTAAACTCGAAAGTTCACATTTGTTGTGCTCGAAGGCATGCTCCAAACCATAGTAGTTCTCAGACATTTTACTGGATCCAGTGTGAGAAGAAAAGGTTTATTCGAGTTCACAGAGTGGAAAAACTCATAATGTGCACCATGTGGCCTCTTTGGGGTTTTTATTTGGTTCTTATTTTACCAAAAACAGATACATTGTTAGAGCTGCTTGGTAAGTGAGCTCAGTCATAGTGTTCCTGTAAGTTTTAGGACATTTTTTCACTGACAGAAGCATCCAATAAGCCCTAGAAACATGTTTTCACTGTCTTTTGGGTCAGAGTTGAATGATAATATTTTTGATAAAGAAGTTTTATTTTTGTGGAAGTTTTTTTTTTGATAAAACTTAATTTAATGATTCAATGACTCAATAAAAGTCATAAAGAGGTCATAAAAAGTATACATTGAATACATGAGATTGTACACATAATTTTAGAAAAAGATTTTTTAAATATCATGATTTGAAATGTCATTAGTTTTTTTGGTAGCTGCACCACATGATATTTTACAACCTGAACTAACCTTGACTTGTCAAAAAGGTGCCAAATTATTCAATATTTTAAGACTTATTGACACACCAGGGTTGTAATTGTTCAAATAGTTCATTAAAAAATAAAGATTAATGAAAATAAAATTTAAATATTTAATGACCTATAAACTCCTAACCATAAACTTAAATGTAAATGAGAAATGTTGCAATGGCAGCTAATTGCAATAAAACAAAATTGAAGTTTAAGTAAAATTCAAAATATAATAAAAAAACACATGAGGATTATTGTTATTTGTTTGATCATTGGAAACCTCCAACAAGAAGAAGGGAGCATTGTACCTGGTAATAAATGCTGTGTCCACATTTGCATAATATCCATCCTATATAGTATTTGAAATTAGAATTAGTTGGTCCCAAATTGAAGTATGTTGAAATGAGTAACCCATGATAGCATTTCCTGTTTTATGATTATTTCTGCTTATTTTTATGCTGGATTTGCTAATTAGCACAGTTGTTCAGCCAGGAGAACTAATTAGTGAAATCAGCAGGCTGAGGTCATGGGTGGATAAACATATGGCAGGACTTTTACTTTCTGACCCCTGGACTTTACACCTCTGTGTGTGAATAGCATTTGAATGTATTTTTGATTATATTGATAAGCACTAACAAACAACCAACCGTCTTTCACTAAATCTCCTGTGATGATTTCCATCTCTTTCAGGGAACGAGTGTTCTCAAGATGAAAGTGGAGCTGCGGCTATCTTTTCCACACAGCTGGATGACTTTCTCGGAGGTGGTCCCGTTCAGTTCCGCGAGGTCCAAAACAACGAGTCGCTCACCTTCCTGGGCTACTTCAAGTCTGGCATCAAGTATAAGGTAAACTCAGCTTTGTATGAATGGAAATGGCCCTTTTCAGAGTTCATCATTATCTGCAGTGAGAATGCAAAAGTAGAGTTCCTGCTGGCTTTGCTTTGTTGAAGCACCAGGGTTGAATCAATTATGACTCTAAAACATCCATTACTGTTTAGTCATGCCACATTCTTTCCATTATATTCAGCAATTTGTTGAGCTCAGTAAGTTTGCTTGGCTCTTTGAGAAGCACTCTGCTGAGTGGTTTGCATTTGGTTCTTTGCTTGTGGTTTGGCTCTTATCCCAATATGGTTTTATGTATGTAATGTAATGAGTGAACTGTCTTTCTCGACTCCTCAGCAAGGTGGGGTTGCGTCCGGCTTCCATCACGTGTTGACCAATGATGTGGATGTGAAGCGTCTGCTGCACATCAAGGGCAGGAGGGCCATCAGAGCCACTGAGGTGGAGATGTCCTGGAGCAGCTTCAACAAAGGAGACTGCTTTATTGTAGACCTGGGGAAGGTATGGATATCTGAACCGGAATTTTTGTGGAAGCCATTGAATATAATTTTCCAGGATTCCAGGAAATTTAAAAAGAACAATATTTATTTGAAATTTAATTTGCACCATTATAAATGTATTCTCTGTAACTATTGATCAATTGAATGCATCCTCGCTGAATAAAAGTATTAATTCTTTCAAAAAGAAATCTTACTGACAACAAATATTTGAACGGTAGTGTTTATTTGAGTTATTTTTAAGACGCTTCAAATTTTTTGCTAGGATATTTATCAGTGGTGTGGCAGTGACTGCAATCGTTTTGAGCGTCTGAAGGCCTCCCAGTTGGCCATTGATATCCGGGACAATGAGAGGAACGGCAGGGCCAAGCTGGTCATGGTGGAGGAGGGGCTGAACCAGAGGCTCTGACTGAAGTGAGTGAAAGTTCCACACAACCATCATCTGAATTACTCCACAATATGAGTAGAAATCCACTTGAAAATCATTCTCATTTGATTTGTTTGTGTTTGCTGGTTAAGTTCAAAATGTTCAAAGCTGACTACCCAAAAAATGCCTGCTTTTAAAAAAAATGACATGCAGTGTTACATTTCCATGGATGCTGAATGAATGACCACATATTATAATATTGACACCATCAGCCAGGCCTGATGTAAAACTTGGCACTATGGCTTGGTTGTTTGTGTTCTGGCTCTGGCTTGTGTATTTTGCTAATGAGAATGCATTCTTCATGCGTTTAATGAAGAAGGAAGAGTTTTGCATGCCAAATATTCTGTCTGCTGTCAGGTCATTCAGCACAGGGTTGAATAGGCATTTGGCATCAGATAAGTGTTAAAAATAAAGCCCCACTGTGACCATATGAGCCTTAATCCTGTATTTCCTCCCGCAGGCTCTAGGGCCCAAAACCAGCATCACCCCTGCAACTCCAGACGACGAGGAAGTGGAAACCTCCAACAAGAAGAAGGGAGCATTGTACATGGTAATGAATGCTGTTTCCAAATTTGCATACTATCCATCCTATATAGTATTTGAAATTAGAATTTCCCAAATAGTAGTATGTTGAATTGAGTATCCCAACAACATCAGGATGGTTTACTATTTCCGCTATTGCCCATTGTGTGTTGGATGAGGATTGGATTAGAACTATAAACACAATTAAAAAGTGTTAAAAAACTACAAACGTGGCAGATGTGTGAGACTGACGACTAAGTAGAGAGAGGTTTAACGTGATTTAATAATCAGTATTCTTAAACAACCATGAAGACATATCATGGCCATATCCCAGGACGACAAATCCAAGATTCATCAGGCTCACGTTGTGAAAAAATGGTTGGGAGGGAGCATGAAGAATCAGAAACCTCTGAGTCTAAACCTTAAATTCATTGAAAGTCTTTGGGATGTGCTGGAGGAGACTTTACAGAGTGCTTGACTCTTGCATTGGCAATACAAGATCTTGACCAAACATTGATGCACCTCTTGATGGAAATAAATGTTGTAATGTTATTTTCATCAAGTGGTGCATCTATTTTTGGTCAAGATCTTGTGTGACTCATGTGTGAAAATGATTCTTCATGCTCCCTCTTAACCTCTCTTTCACAATTTGAGCCTGATGAATCTTGACTTTGTCATCCTGTAATATGGCCTTGATGTGTCTTTCTACATGGTTGTTTAAGAAATGAAAAGAGTCATAGAGTCCAGTCATAGACTTTTTTCACTTTTAAATGCAATATTTAAACACATGAGGAGAATCCTCCACATGAAAGGTCCACAACGGGCAGATCAACGTGCTACTGCATTTCCAGTACAGTAGGAAATGAAACGTGGAATATGTTAAATGTGACGTGATGATTGACAGGGCAGTTTAAAACAGTGACAGGATGCATGTAAATAGTGTCAAGGCTTGCCTGCTCTTCTGCCACACACTCAAAAGCATGTACTTTTTCTTCACAAAAAGATTACATACTTTTAGGGTGTAGTATAAGCAGGTGAATTGGGATGCAGGGAAAGTCTCTTATCTCTTCTCATATTTTAGCTCATTCATTGGTACTTGTATTCAGTTAATTATTAATTATTTATGTGGACTGCTTTACATTTAAACAACTGACAGCTGTGAAGCCTAAAATGCTGCCGACATCATTCACACAAGGACAAAACGTTGTTTCCCATTAGCTATATTTTTAAAGTGTTACAAACGTAATACCTTTATTTATCTCTTGTGGTTTCGTGTGGTTTGCTATTGTTATTGTAGATCTCAGATGCCTCTGGCTCCATGAAAACATCTGTCGTGGCCCAGAGCAGCCCGTTCAAGCAGGAGATGCTCTCCCTCGAAGAGTGCTACATCCTGGACAATGGAGTTGATAAGAATGTGTTTGTATGGAAAGGTGTGTCTCTCAATGTGCATGCACAACTTGAAAACAAAATCGATCATATTTTCTTTTCTAATACACATTCCTAGTCTTATTGGGCATCAGTGCACATTATTCCAAAGAAAACAAATTAATCAAAATGAAATAACTTGAACCACCTCTGAAAGAACTTTTCTTTTCATCTGATGTCATCTGACCATGCAGGCTATTAATTAATGTTATCCAACAGCCAGTTGTTGAATTCTTTTAGACATTGAATGTGCCTCGTATCATGTATTATTATAGATATGTCACACTGATATCATCTTTGTGTGTTTTCCCCTATAACGCTGGCAAGCATTGCAGATCACTAGGGGCCCTTTGTTTAAATGCGCCACATATTTTTCATAAAGATAAAAGAGTTTCATTCAGCGTATGACTCCTGTCTTCCCTTTCCCGACAGGACCTAATGCAAACACATCTGAACGCAAAGCGGCTATGAAATCAGCAGAGCAGTTCATTAAAGAGAAGAACTACTCTAATAAAACACAGGTACATAATAAGCATTTTACACACACACACACACACACACACACACACACACACACACACACACACACACACACACACACACACACACACACACACACACACACACACACACACACACACACACACACAACACACACGTTACACTTTAGGTTTAATTTGTTAACATTAGTTGCATTGACTAACATGAACTATGACATAGTTTTATGAGAAATATTTTTTACAGCATTTATTCACTTTTGATAATGTTAAACTGTAAAATATTATGATCAATAAGTTATGACAACATGTGTTTTCAACTTTGTTATACAAGATATACAAAAATAAGTGACTTAAACTTATTTTTAAGTCAGTTAAATGTAATTTTAGTTGAAATTACTTAAACATCAAAGTTTATTGTACTTAAATTTAACACAGCACATTTTTTTAAAAGTGTTTTTATGTTAGTTCACAGTGCAATAACTAATGTTAACATACACATTTTGATCATAAAAATGTATTAATAAATGTTGAAATTAAAATTTATAAACACTCTACAAGTATTAATTATGTTAACTAAAGTTGTTAACTAGTGTTAACAATTGAAACCTTATTGTAAATTATTACCAACACACTAATAATATTGACAAAAATATTCTGGTTTGTAAAAATCTGCATTTAGAAACAATGAATATGATTATACAATAATACATGTATAAATACGCAATGGTTTATATGTTTGCTGATTTCATATAACATCTTAAATAAAACATGATCAAAGATATGTTTACCACATTAGTACTGTATATATAAAGAGTTTGATTACTGATGCTGTACTTTCAATGCTTGCTGCTGTAGATCCAAGTGCTTCCTGCAGGGGGCGAGACCACCCTGTTCAAGCAGTTCTTCTCTAACTGGAAGGACAAGGACCAAACCACTGGCCCTACCAAGGCTTACACCATTGGCAAAATAGCCCATGTGCAGCAGATTCCTTTCGATGCCTCCAGCCTCCATAACAACAAGGCCATGGCAGCCCAGCACAACATGGTCGATGATGGTTCTGGAAAAGTCCAGGTCAATTTCATTTTAGTCATCAAACTCTCTCACACTGACTATCGTCACACTGTACTGTTTACTGTTCAGACTACTGTAATGTTTGGGGTCGTTAAGATTTTGTATTTTTATTTTTGGAAAAAAGATGCATTACATTGCTGAAAAGTGACAGTAAATATATTTATAAAGTTAGAAAAGATTTCCATTTAAAAAAAAAAAAGTGGATCACAGGTTCCATAGAATTATTAGTATGATTTCTGAAGGATCATGTGACGCACTGAAGAGCTTTGATCACAGGAATAAATTACATTTTAAAATATATTCAAATAGAAACTAGTTCTTTTAAATCGTATTAATATTTCACAATATTACTGTTTTACTGTGTTTTTGATAAAATGCAAATAAAGTATTGGTCAGACATAATAGAAAAAATCTTACCGACCCCAATCTTTTGAACGATGGTCTTAATAAAGTTGATAAATATGTTTAATGCCTGCTATAATTTCAGATCTATAGGCTTACCTTTGAACAAATTCTAGCAAAATAAAAAAATAAATAATAATAATAAAGTGGGCACCCCAAGATCTTTGCAAGCTGTTAAAGTAGAATATTATACAATCAAATTAACTTTTTCCTTCGCAGGCTGGTTTAAAAAAAAAAAATTAAAATAAATTATTAAAACATTAACTAAACATGTTTTTTTCTTACAGGACATTATATGTATTTTCATTTATACAATTTTAAATGCATATATTTTTTCTTATGATAATAATATATAAAAAAGATGAGATTAGACTGGAATTTTTTAATTTACATAACATCAGTGAGGATCCTATTATAATTTTTATAATGAAAAAATCCAATTTTGACTTGTATTCGGCGCTTAATGAGATTTAATATTGCTGCTTATACGTATAAAGTGGAGATCAAGTTCAAGGTAATGTTCTTTAATCACTCATGTTTGTCTGAATCAGATCTGGCGTGTGGAAGGAGGGGACCGTGTCCCGGTGGAACCCTCTACCTACGGTCAGTTCTTTGGAGGAGACTGTTACCTGATCCTCTACAGTTACAAACAGGGAAGCAGAGAGCAGCATATCATCTACACCTGGTCAGTCCATAACATCTTTAAAGTGTTTTGTGTCATAATATCTATATAGTTTGTGACATATGAACAAAGTGTCATCATATTGTGTGTGTGTCGTTGTGCTGCAGGCAGGGACTGAAGTGCACTCAGGATGAGCTGGCAGCTTCTGCCTTCCTTACTGTCCAGCTGGACGACTCCATGGGAGGAGCTCCCGTTCAGGTGGGAATAATCCATTCGTGGAAGAAAACAACATTGTGAAGAGTTTCAATACATTAAGCCCTAATAATTATTATTATCACTGATACAGTAGTGTTGGCTAACATGTTAGATCAGCATAGTTTCCATTGCAGTTCACATAAGAGATAATCATACAATCAGATTCATGCCTACTTGAGTATCTACACTCCTTCTTCTGTACTCAACAAGTGATCATTGACCAGTCCACCTTTGGTCCAACAATGGCATTTAACACTCTCAGAACTCCCCCTCTCAATTTATCTTTACGGGCATGTTGAAAATCCGATTTATTTACAGCACTTTCAAAATCATTCATATCTGACTCAGGCAAGATCAGTGATATTAGCTGGGTCACCTCAGCTAGAGACATATCATAGAGCCGCATCTTTCTGGACAACTCTCTCCTAAACTCTAAAAAAGAAACATTTCTATGCACTGATGGCAAACTCTCAGCAAGTCTTTCTATGGCTTCAGGACCTAGAGTTGTATTGACTGCTTGTAACTGCACTATGCGGGTTGCAGATGGAACAGTATCGACCCTAAGCATTTTGTCTTGCTCCACACACACCAACAACATTTACATCTTTATTCATCAATCCAGCATTGCCATTGTCCTCTCTTCTACAGAAAGACTGTAAGCCAGGATAAGTTTTTCTGAGTCACATTTGGTTGAGGCCTTGTGATGGCCCACATTTTCATGAGACAGGACACTCGAGAGTGTAATTTTTGTTCTGGCCTTTTAACTTAGCAATACACTGAGCTTGTTCTTGTGCAATGGATAAGCTAAATTCTCTGTGGCAGCAGATAAGGCTTTATGTTTTTCTTTGTGATACATGCCCCAAATACTTTTTTGAATTCTTCAATTGACCATACTTTTTCTGGATTCAAAACCAAATTTCTTTGTCAAATCCAACCTGACTGACTCGGTCACTGTGGAGTCCATGTGCTCCCCTAACAATGATTTATCTCACTGTCTGCCCATTGAAGTAGTCTAGTATTCCTTCTCAACATTTTGTAATTTGTCTTTCTCTCACAACAGAATACTTCCAACACCTCACTGAAAAAGCACAGGATAACTTGTACATTTGTTAACACAGAGCAACTCTTGTTAGCCTTCCCTGTAAGAGCAGAGGATAACCTAGTTAATACACATCATAATGTCTTCAACCTTCCTTGGTGAGCAGAGGAGAACCAATTTGCTAACACACTGTAACAGTTGTAAGCTTCCCTGACTTAACAGAGGATGAACCTTCTCCTCTAGCAAAGTGTAAGATAACTATTGTTAACAAAACCCTGCAGCTGTTTGTTAACACTTTTCTGGCGGTGCAGAGGATAACCACATGTACTGGTCTGTAGTGGTTCTTTGGATAGAGTGACACTCACCAAATCGTGGTTGAGATGAAAGATGAAAAAAATTTAGTCTGGAGCGATGTAGGGTGAGAAGCTCAATCCGGGTCACGGCACCAAGAGACTCGGTTGTATCTTCAGCAGGATTCTATATTGAGAACACGAGCTGTTGGTAGCTGCAGTCATCAAGTCTACCTAAGTTTTTCTAAATAGAGGGAATGCATTAACGTCACTTTCCCGCCGGAACACGCCCCCCTCAGTCGGACTGAGTGGCAAAAGAGCTGCTGCGTGGCTGGAGTTAATAGGGGAAACTGCGAAAAATCGAGTAAAACAAGCTATTATCAGTTTAAACTAAAAGTTGGACTCGATATAGTGTTCCTTACAACTTATCAAAGATCCAGTGATCCATGGATATTGACATGCAGCCAGGAATCGTGTTTCCTGACATTTATATGTGCCTGATTTCGACACCGGGGAAATAAATTAAGAAAATTTGCCTGTAAACGTTTTATAAATACAATATAGATAGGTCTAAATCCGAGTGATCACTTACATTAATGTTATACTGTATATCATCATATCGTCCAGCCCTAAAACTTGTATAGTTTTTTGTCAGTGTTTATTTAAAAACATCCAATTATGCAGAATATAGTCTGTTGTTCTGTAGCTTTTTGCAGTCTGTAAAAATATACAGTACTTCATATTTCTGGTCAAATCTAGTTGTACAGTCAATCACAAAGCTCTTTCCCGTTTTAGATGTGTTTTGTGTGTTTTTTCACGGCATTCACGCTGAAAACAAATGCTGCCGCTCAGTCTTTTTGCCACATTCACTCCGCCTGACGGTGACGTCATGCGCATACCCTCTATACCAGGCCATGTGTAAATGTGGCCTAAATACTGGATCCCCTTGCCATTGATGTGTAGCTGGTAGGTCCCATCGCCTAGATTAGGACAGGGAGGAGCACAGGAAATTGGACAGAACAAAACAAAAACTACAATTACAACTCCCAGCAGGCCGTTGGGTCCATTGGCAGCACATACAATACATCAATGAATGACACTTACACATTGTAAAACACAAATGCTTACGTCCTGGGACGTAACACCTTAAATTCTTAATACAATGTACTTCCCCTTAGTTTTTCATGTGATGTTGTGTAAGGATGTAGGATCAGCAGATCTTAAACAGATTCTTAAATTTGTAATCTCACAATACTCTGTGTTGTGACTTTCATCAGTTGTAGTCTCATGTACCATCATTAAAAAGATGCTAAAACGATTTTATCCATCTGAATACATTGCTCAGGTTCGAGTGACACAGGGTCAGGAACCCCCTCACCTGATGAGTCTGTTCAAAGGCAAACCTATGATCATTCATAGTGGAGGCACGTCCCGCAAGGACGGCCAGACCAAAGCAGGCAGCACACGCCTCTTCCACATCCGACAAAGCTCTTCTAAAGCCACACGTGCCGTAGAGGTCAGTCACAGTCTGGACACTGTCATACATATCGTATGATGCTTCTCATTAATCACTGCATTTATCTTCCATAGGTTGAACCATCTGCATCCAAATTAAACACCAATGACGTGTTTGTGCTGAGGTCGCCAGACTGTGTGTTTGTGTGGAAAGGAGCAGGTGCCAGCGATGAAGAAATGGTCGCTGCTAAGTATGTCGTGAGTGTGCTGGAGAAAAAATCCACTGAGGTGACCGAGGGTAAAGAGCCTGGTGAGTCCACCATGTTTTTTTGGTGTGAGGTGCATTATGTGATCTTGCCTTTAAGGGATAGTTCACCCAAAAGTCATCATTCACTTACCCTCATGTTTTTCCAAACCTGTATGAGTTTCTTTCTTCTGCTGAACACAAAAGAAGATATTTCGAAGAATGTCAGTAACCAAACAGTTGATGGACCCCATTTACTTCCAGTAGTATTTTTTTCCCATACGATGGAAGTCAACTGTTTGGTTACCCATATTCTTCAAAATTTCTTTTTTTTGTGTTCAACAACTAGAGGGTGAGTAAATGATGACAGAATTTTCATTTTTGGGTGAATTATCCCTTTAACTCCTTTCTTATGCGTCTCTCTTCAGCTGGATTCTGGTCGGCTCTGGGCGGGAAGAAGGAATACCAGACGTCTCCAACTCTAAGAAACGTGGTCAAACCACCACGTCTGTTCGGCTGCTCCAATAAGACGGGCCGGATAGTGGTAAGTGAAGAGTCACAGGACCACACAGGCTGGCTGGAGGAAAGCTACGATTTGTGAATGTGATGATGATGTCATGCATGTCATGTCTTGTGCTTACTTTTAGGTTGAGGAAGTTCCTGGAGACTTTAATCAGTCCGACTTGGCTACTGATGATGTCATGTTGCTTGACACCTGGGATCAGGTGAGTTAACACATATAGGGGATTTTGTGGGGAAATGCCTATTGGGGATTTTTGTGGGGAAGTGTGATTTCTAGACCTAAAAAAGCATAGAAAATAATAACATCTTAAAAAGTTATGAAATTTCTGTGATATATATATATTTTTTTAGTTATGTCAGCCTATAAAAAGCCTTAAAATATTTTAATCAAAAATTCCTGCGAAATTACCATAGTTGTGAGTTAAAAATATATTTTTTTAAATTAGCATTTTTAAAGAACCAAATGTTAAAGAACTGCTGCTCTTTCTAGATCTTTCTTTGGATTGGTAATGATGCCAATGAGGTCGAAAAAACGGAGTCACCAAAAATAGGTGAGTGACATGCTTACTAAATAATTTTCATAAAACATTGAGTTTTAGCTTTTCTGTCTTTGCCAGAGCGGAATCACTCACATTATCCTCCATCATAAAACATATATTTATGAATGCTGATTGTTCAATACAGTATATCCAGTCCTTTTCCACTCAAAAGTATGTTCTATTAATAGAGTGCTTCAGGAATCCTAAAACCTGAAAACTAGTGAGCATGTTGTCCTGAAGTCAATCCTTTTTGTTTTAAGTAACACTAAGTAACAATTTTCAACCTTCATAATATATTTCCAAGACCCTTGTGATGGTACATCGACTTAAAATAAGTTAAATGACACGTCTGCCATAGCCTGACGGGTCTGTATCGCTTTTACTGGCACTATGTAACTTCGGGTTTCGGTAGGAACCCGTGCACAAAAAGAACTACACAATTCGACTGCTTTACGTCAAGCGCTACAATAGTCATTATTTCGTTTTTCTTCGTTTCTGATGTCACAATACATCATCCTTTCATGAAATCATGTAACATACTCTACCTTGTCTGTGGACATCGTTCATTCTAAAGCCGGTGCGGATAAACAGCGAGTGTGCGTGCGACGGTAGGGTAGATTATTTACGACAGCGGCAATGGACAATTTCGTTTCCAACCAGTAGGCGACCGCAGAGGAAAAATCCTTAGTGTTACTTTAAAATATGATTTGTTTAAATACCTGAAATAAGGATTATGGTGAGCACAAGCTCAACAAATTCTCATGTTTTATTCTAATGCATAAAATATTGCTGTTATTATACCCCACTCATAGGCCTGGTTTCATAGACATGTTTTAGATTAGGCCTTAGTTTAATTAGGACATTTAAGTATCTTTTATAAATGTGCCTTTAAAAAACATTACTGATGATGTGCATTTTGAGATAAAACAAAGACACTGACATATTTTAAGAAATGTCAGTGCAAGTAGCTTTCAGTTAAAACGGCTCAATAATGCATTTTAGTCTGGGACTAGGCTTAAGGCTGGTCTGTGAAACCAGGGTATAATTTTGTAAGCTTTTACTTATTTTGAAAAAGGCCGTTTCTAACAAGTGATTGACTAAATGGGGCTGACGAGGTTTCAGGGACATTAAACTCATCTACTCGCTAGTCCCCTTTCACAGCCTTATTGTGTTTATAATCGGCTCTTGCAAATTATTCTATCTCAGATATTTCAATCAGTAGATTTTAAGTAAAGATTAGAGTTTAATGGTGGTGATGTTGAAGTAATGCAATGTTCTATAGTTTGTTTAAAGCCTGCCGTTAGCTTTTTACTTCTGGCTATTGTATTTAGGCTTCCAAATTCAGTATAGTTGTTTATTTGAGAAGATTACCTTAATGAACAAACTTTGTAAGATTTTCTGCAATCAAAAAAGCCAATGGAAAAATCCTATTGGCTTTTGTCAAGGGAACCAGGCTGATGCTGACTTCTGGGTTGGCAAACATAAATATATTATTGATACCTGTACATGTTTTGAGCCTAAAATGATTTTCTCTGTCTATAGCTAAGGATTATGTGGACACTGATCCTTCTGGACGTCGTGGGCTGCCCATCACAACCATAAAGCAGGGAGTCGAGCCCCCAACCTTCACAGGCTGGTTCCAGGCTTGGGACCCTAAAATGTGGGACACTGACACTCTGGAGAGAATTCGATCTTCCTTTTAAATCCAGAACCGTTCCTTCTTTTTATTTTATTTTATACAAGCACTTCCTGTTCCTGTGCCATAAATTGCAACTTTCTCAAAATGTAAAGACTGTTGAAATACCCATCTCACTTAAAGGTGCACTTGGCAATTTTTGGGGGTTTACATTGTGTTGGCCAGTATGGCCGTGGCCTTGGACTGTTACTAGCTTTTAGTTACAGATGCCATTGAAGAAATGCTCTCATCACAGTCAGCCATGATTCATTTACTGTGCGTTCACACCGGCGAGAGCGGCGCGGCGCTTCATGGACGGTGAGATCGGCGAGGAGAGTTGAAGTCAGGTCAACTTTATGGTAATAAGCAATGACGCGGTTCGGTGGCAACCGGCGGCAACCAGTCGGAATATAGAAGTGCTCCTTTGAGAGGAGTCCAGAGAACGCAGTCCTGTAAACTTTCGTTCCGACCACATTAGGCTAGTTCCCAAGCAAAATAGAGGAGGTTGATCATTTGAATTTGATAAGGCGGCGCGCAACACTATTTATAGGCAAGATTTTCGTGCTAGAACACTTCTCTTTCAGCGGAATACAAATTATAATAGCACTTAACCATGAACACAAAAGCAAACCACACAAATTGATTTTAATTTGTTTATTTCATTAGCAAACATGTCACTATAATTGTTAAGATCTTTCCATCGATCAATTTTCTGCAAAAATAACGATCGACATGCTTGTTTGCTTTGTGGCCCCTTTAAATACAGTTTTAAAAAAAACACGAGTTCGATCTACGTCAGAGCATCAGAGCGTCCACGAATCTTTCCACGGCGTCGTTGGCGCTCTCGCCGGCGGCGGTGTGAACGTACGGTTATTCAGTAAGCAAAACATTCTAGTAATAAGAAGGATACTGAGACTAAAGTATTTGGCTAGTCATGTGATCTCAACCAATCTGTCCCCATGAGGCGGCAACCCAATCCATGTAAAAATAACAGCTTATTTAGTACCACTGATCATTTTAACCATAAACAAAAGTACTGTTCATTTCTTTAAAAAGTTAAAATTACCTAGTGCACCTTTAAGACTGACAGATTTCAGCTTCAGATTTCCTTCAGTTACAGATCTAGAGTTTATTGAACCTATACAAGTAAAATGTTTTAGTATATGTTTAGCTGTGTTCAACCAGAACCAGCTGTCATAATAGAAGAAAACCTGCCAAAGCGATTAGCACTCAAAATAGTGGATTAGAGTTACCCTATTTTACCCTTGTTGTTTTGTTGAAAGTCTTTAGACTATTTATTTCAGGCTGGCACTGCAATTATGACCTCCTAACGTGTCAACATGTTATAAAAATGTGTGGCAAAATTCTTTGAATTTTTTTTTTTACACATAAGCCATTGATATATTTTCAGCTTGTTCTTTTTTGTTATGTTCAACTTTAATAAATTTTGAGAAGATGAATTTACTATACTGTAGATTTACTGCATATGACATGGACATACAAATTCAGCATTTTAATAACCACAATATACATCGATGAGCCAAAACATTATGACCACCTGCCTATGCTCTTGGTCCTCCTTGTGCTGCCAAAACAGCGCCGACCCACCGAAGCATGGACTCTACAAAACCCCTGAAGGTGAAGGTGTCCTGTGGTATCTGACACCAAGACATTAGCGGCAGATCTTTAAGTCCTGTAGGTTGCGAGGTGGAACCGCCGTGGATCAAACTCGTTGGTCCAGCAAATCCCAGAGATGCTCAATTGGATTGAGATCTGGGAATTTGGATGCCAGGGCAACACCTTGAACTCTTCGTCATGTTCCTCAAACCATTTCTAAACAATGTGTGCATGATCCTGCTGAAAGAGTCCACTTCCACCAGGGAACATTGTCATGAAGGGGTGTACCTGGTCTGCAACAATGTTTAGTTAGTTGGCACGTGTCAAATTAACGTCCACATGAATGGCCGGATTCAGGGTTTCCCAGCAGAACATTGCCCAGAACATGACACTCCCTTGTCCTCGTCCCACAGTGCATCCTGGTGCCATCTTATCCCCTGGTAAACGGCTCATACATACATGGCTGTCCACGGTATGTAAAAGAAAGAGGGACTCATCGGATGCTCATTGTAGGAGCTTTCGATGGTGGACAGGGGTCATCATAGGCTACACAGCCCCATACACAGCAGAGTATGTTGTGACATTCCTCCCATAACCATCATAAAAATGTTGTGTGACTTGTGTCAAACTAGACCTTCTGTTGGCTCAGACCAGACGGGACAGTCTTCGTTTCCCTCGTGTATCCCGTCTGGTCTGACCCTGGATGAGCCTTGGGCGCCCAACACCCTGTCGCTGGCTTGTGGTTTGTCCCTCCTCGGACACTGTTGGTAAATTCTCACCACTGCTGACCGGGAGCAACACACAAGCCTTGCAGTTGCATTGCTATAACAATTTGGCCCATTGTCAAAGTCACTCAGATTTTTATTCCTGGACATTTCTCCTGAATCCAACACATTGATAATGAGAACTGATTGTTTGCTTACAATCTACCCAGACCTAGGGCCTAGTTAGGAACAGTTGTTTTCTATTCTAAGAATATTTTATAAAATTACTGTTTTCAATTCCTTTTCAATCAAATAAATGCAGTATTGGTGAGAATAAGAGGCTTTTTTCTAATTTAAAAACCTTACCGACCCAAACTTTTAAATAGTTTATGAATAAATGATTTAACACTATATCGTTACACCATTAATTTCAATTAACAGGATCACTAGGATTAAGTCACATGAGTCATAGGCATTGGTCTAGTCTAGATCATACTATTCAATTACGCTGTTCTCTTGCCAAGAAACTGGGTAACTAGGCTAACTGTTTTCTCTAAAATGCCATGTTTGCCACAAGCTTGTCTAAAATCGCTATCATGATGCACATGCAGGTTTTGAACACATTTTTACAGCAGCTGAGTGATGTCCTAGGTATATATGGGTATGATGACTGAACTGAAGCCATCCTGTGTCATCCTCTTGAGATCTACAGCTCTCTCTGTATCCACGTTTGAAAATGTGTTCATGCTGTGGCCTGTCCCTACCTGGAGAGATAATACATCGCTTAACTCAAAATATAGCTGCTGCCTGCTGACCAAAACCCCCCAGAGCTGGCACTGGACAGGGCTAGAAAAAACAATGCAAAGCTTCTTCTTTAGTAATATTGTGGAAACGGTGATCAATCAACGTCATGTTCAAGACCTGAGAATGTTTTACAGAGGTTGTCATCTGATTTTAAACGTTTTACTTTTACGTTCTCACATGATGAGTGACAGTTGAGGATTCAGGCTCTATGAAAAACGGAAAGAGCAGCACAACACAGCCGTTTCACAAATTTGAAACGGTTAAATAACACCCAAATGTTGTAAAATACGTTTGTATCATCAATTACTCCTCGAGTTGACTATTTCCAACTGTAGCAGCAACACAAGGCTAAAATGAAGCAGGTCTGTGCTATTGTCAGGTTTTGCATGGCAGCTGGGGAGGCTCTGTTGCCTCCAGCACAATCTGAAAAATTCATAGAACAGCATAATTTTAGCCACATGGACTGCCAGTGAATGTGTTTCCTGCATAGTGTCATTTTCTGTTGCAGTTTTCAAATGAGAATGATCTTAATTCCATGAATAAAACAATAATAATACATTGTACACTGTAAAAATGATTGTGGTTTAACTAAAAAAATAGCCCAAGTAACCTGGTTGCCTTAAAATTTTGAGTTAATTGAATTCAATTTTTTGAGTTAATACAATGAAAGGAGATTGGTTTAATCATCAGAAACTCAAAATATTGTGTTATCTGAACCACATAAATGATCTAAGTTGATTTGACAAAAGAAAAAAAAATGTGATAATAGATACTGGAAATATGTGTTACTTTGTATATTTATTAAATTTTAAATTACTTTCTTTAAAATTATCTTTTCACAATTGAATCTTGTTATGGTATCTAAAGCCTATCATATATTTTTAAGAATAAAGATTGTTCTAGTAATAATAATAATAATACAATGTATTATTATTATTATTATAAACATAATTAAATGTAGAGATTATCACAAATGACAATATGACAAATGTTTTGTATTAAAATGATTATGTACTAAAAATGTTGAAAGCATAAAATCAACCACTGCTGTTTTGCAGACAGTGGCCGATGAAAAGCTTTCAGTTTTTTTATTTTTATTTTTTATTATTATTATGCTTTGAACAACAAATAAAGAACAATACAACAGACAATATAATATAAAGCCAGGGTAATAAAAGAAAGAAAATATAAAAAATAAAAAAAATAAAAATAAAATAAATAATAATAAATTAAATAAATTAAATTTACACTCAACAACAAGCAAGACCTTTACATTACTCAACAATTTTGAAGAGAGAACAATAGACGGACAGTTTTAATAGCCTTTCTATAGGAGGATCTTTGTTGACATATTTGTAGGCATGCGCGAGTGGTTGTGTGGCAACAAAACAAACAGTATAGCGGGCGACGAGCACTTTCAAGAGAGTTAGCGGAAGAAATACACAATATATAAACACTTTAACATCTGAAGACCGGAGGAGGTTTGGAGAGAAGCTCAAAATTTGTATTGGTGACAAAATCGAAGTTATTCAAAGCCATATGAGATCTGGGATGACAAAAAACGTTGGTCCGACTCGCCCGTGTCTTGGACACCATCTGCTGGGGAGACATTTATTCTTATTTAATAGAAACCCCTGGACCCTTCACTCATGAAAGATGAAAGATTAAAGGTTTTTAAAAGTCTGGAGGCCTATGATTATTTTGTTTCTCGAAAAGTTGGGCCGATCTTTTCTGCCAAACAGAAAGCAGTGATCGTGTCGAGTCACAGCGTGATTCGCATCTCCCGTGGGTGATCGCCAAAGAGAACGGCGAAATAATCACTGCTCACTGCGACTGCAAAGCCGGGTAAGTCTTTATTGATCAGTGTTCTTATTTATTTATTTATTGAAAATGTAGTGACTGTGGTAGGCTAGCTACCAATTCAATTATGTTCAGCGTGAGACTGGGACTCCTGAATCAGAACGCGAAAACATATGACTCGTATCTCCTCCAGACGGAGATAATATCTCAGAATAGCTATAACTTATACAATTCAGCCGTTATCCCGTCACTACCAGGCGACTTGTTAACTTTTAACTGTGAAATTGAATCCTTAACCTCATTGATAGAAATTGGTGACTCGCATAAAATTTGATCATCATGACTAATCGTCTTAACATTACCAAGATGTTTACTGAAAGTGTCCAAATCGGCTAGATAAAATTTAGATTTATACAAATTAGAGTAAAACTTATAGCAAAATTGGGAAATTTCTTTAAGACTTTCTGAGACAACCCCTCCAATATTTAATTGACATATAGAATTGTGTTTAGCCCTATTTTTCTCAAGCTTAAAAAAATAAGAAGACATTTGTTCTCCGTGTTCAAGCCACCTTTGTCTTGATCTAATAAAAGCACCTTCTGCTCTTAATACAAATCATCCAACTTAATTTGTAAATCAACTAAATAATTTCTTTGACTTTCGGACAGATTTTCAGGCAATATCTTGGTAATAGAAGATATTTCAATAACAATATTAACTTCTTCGAGACGTTTTAATTTAGGCAGATTACCACTAAACTTTCTGAGGTACTTCCCAATTTCATATTTTAACAATTCCCAGTTTAAACCAAAATGATTTTCTCGTTTAGCTTTGCTCCAATAAAAGTCAATAAGTCTTCCCAGCTCTGACTTAACCTCATTATGATTAAGTAACGAACTATTCATTTTCCAATAAGAGCCCTTGATAAATCTAGCTTCAGGAGAAAACATAAATTTAATAGAAACAGCCTTATGATCTGTTAATGGCGTTGTAGAAATATCAACAGAAATGCTTTGAGTTTTGTGCATCTGGCCAGGAGTCTGGCATGACGTCACGTGCACTCTTTCGTCTGAGTTCCTGATGCAGGGTGGGTCACGTGGTGCCCCCTTTGCTTTCCCATATAGTTCCCCATGAAGAGCGCAACACGGGCAGTTCACTGGGGGTTTGAGACACAGCCTGTGTCGCGCACTTAATCTCGGACAGCGCACTGGTCCACCTGGATGCAGTGACTTTCGTTTCTTTGCATTCAATCCTAGCGAAAGAGACACTTTGAAAATGGCTGGAGCAATTATTGAGAATATGAGCACCAAAAAGTTGGTGATTGTGGGAGTAATTCTCCTTTTATTCCAGGCGTTCTCCTTTATGGTCGGAGGACTGATTGGTGAGTCCTTTCTACTTTTACAAATCCGCCTAGATTTTAGTTCTGCCTTTTTGCTGCACAGTGTGTCATTCGTTCTGGTGTGTAACATTTTTTTTCTAGCAACAAATAAGTCTTACTTGCTTAATGGCAAGGAGTGAAAAGTTGCGGAATGGCTTTGTTACAGACAGTAGTATGGCGGCAAATCAATGACAATAATAAACGAGCGCACAGCTGATGCTGGCGCGCGCGGTAAATGACTTTCGCGAGCGAATAACAGATCTACACGCGAGGAAACGGGAACTCGCGAGCTCATTCAAGCCCTGCGCGCGCTCATGACATCTCCTCTGCACGCAATACAAGCCCTCCCGCGCGCGATTGATCATACCACACGCCCTCGCGCAGTAGCAGTTTTAACATTAAGTGACATGGGCATCTGACGCGCAGATGCCAATGGCACATGTCACTATGCTTATTGGCACATCCGGTGGCACATCCGGTCTCCATTGGCATGTGCCAGTGGATAGTGACATGTGTCACTGACATTATTGGCATGTGCCCGTGGATAGTGACATGATGTGTCTCTGACATTATTGGCATGTGCCAGTGGATATTGATGTGTCACTGACATTATCGCGGCACTGACACTGTCGCGGAACAGGTTGCCGTCTTGTGCACGACACCAGTAGTGACTGACAGATGAGCTGAGCTGACGTTATTGTGAAACAAACGCCTATTTTAGTGATGTTTTTTAAATAAATGTCAATTAAACGTTTTAAAGTCAGTATTTTTTTTCCCTCAAACATGTCAGTTTGTGATAGATCGCGCGACGGTTGAGGAACATCTCCGGGTGGTGTATTTGTCATTTGTTTGAGTAGCAAGTAGGCTTCAGTAAGACGGTATCAAAAATTAAATAAATAAAAAAACGAGTAATCAGAGTCTGATGTCGATATAAAAATTAGTGGATAATTTATATAATATTATAATAGCAATATTACTTAGCTATAATTTATAGGTTATAAGTAGCCTAAATTATAAAATATAAAAAAAAAGTATTTACTAATTTATAAAATATAAATAAATGATTTACTAATTATTTATATCAGACAGATAACTTTATATTTTTGCTTATACTCATCTGGCTTTTATATTTTACAAATAATTAGACTGACCGTTTGAACACCATTTAAATAGCGTTGCCTTGACAGAACTGTCTGTCGAGTTTCCTCCAACCATATTTGGAGACAAAAATCACCTTTTCACAATAAAACTTTCACAATAAAATAAGACTTGTGTCAGTGGATATACTGGCATGTGCCAATACAACTTGTGACATGTGTCAGTTGATAATTGGCATGTGCCAACACAACTTGTGACATGTGTCAGTGGATATAGTGGCATGTGCCAATACAACTTGTGACATGTGTCAGTGGATATAGTGGCATGTGCCAATGACATTGTCGCGGTACATGTCGCTGTATGTTATGACACTCCTGTCGGAGCTTTATGTATGTAACATTATGACATCTACAGAAGAAATGCACGTTCAGATTTATTGTATTTGTAAAATATAAAAGCCAGATGATAAGCAAAAACATAAAGTAATCAGAGACTGTATGATATCGATATAAATAGTAAATTTATTTATATTTTATAAATTAGTAAATATATATATATATATATATATATATATATATATTATATATATATATATATAAATTAATTAGTAAATGATTAAATTAGTAAATACTTTTTTATATTTTATTAATTAATTATTAAATAATTTACTTACATAAACTATAGCTCAGTAATATTGTTATTATTTTATATAAATAATATTATTTATTATTTATTATTTGTACTATTATATAAATTATCCACTAATTTTTATATCGACATCAGACTCTGATTACTCGTTTTTTTATTTAATTTTTGCTACCGTCGTACTGAAGCCTACTTGCTACTCAAACATATGACAAATACACCATCCGGAGATGTTCCTCAACTGTCGCGCGATCTATCACAAACTGACATGTTTGAGGAAAAAATACTGACTTTAAAACGTTTAATTGACATTTATTTAAAAAACATCACTAAAATAGGCGTTTGTTTCACAATAACGGCAACCTGTTCCGCGACAGTGTCAGTGCCGCGATAGTGTCAGTGACACATCAATATCCACTGGCACTACCAATAATGTCAGTGACACATGTCACTATCAACTGGCACATGCCAATGGATACCGGATGTGCCACCGGATGTGCCAATACGCATATGTGCCATTGGCATCTGCGCGTCAGATGCCCATGTCACTTAATGTTAATACCGCCTCTCCCCTCGCGCGCGCAATTGATCATTCCACACGCTCTCGCGCTTGATCTGCTCTCGCCTGCTCCTTTTGCTCGCTCGAACAATTTTATTTTTGACAGTTGAGGGGCGGGACCATAGACATAATATAATACATAGACACCCTATTGGCCGCTGGAGCGCACGTCAACGGCGCCGCCATATTGGGGATGGCAACTTTCCCATACCTCTCATACTGGGAATGAGAAAAATGCCTGTTTTGTGCGCTGCTTGGGGCTGTACAAGTCGCCACACAATTGAAAACCGCTTCCGAGGAATTATCTTTCACAGGCAAGACTGAACGTTTGTTTTTGGTTGTATTTGGTCATTATTTAATTAGTAATAGTAACGTTCAGAGGATAAATTAAAAAATACTACTGTTATTGTGTCACGAAATGTAGTTTTAATAGTTTTTCAGTCGACAATGTAGTTGTTTAAAGCTTAAATATGTGGTTTGTTTATAAAGATAGCGCCTATTTAAAAATTTGATCTGACGGTTTCGGAGTTGTACGACGCGATCACCGGGCGCTCAGCGCTCATTAAGCCCGCAGAGGACAGCCTTACCTCGGCCAGAGCGTCTGAAGTGTGCCGCCGGCTCGGATGTCTCTAGTCTAGTGATTAAACATGAGATATTATTCGTCTTGTGTATATCTAACGGGCGATCTTTGGTCTCATTAATCTATAAATGGTTCCCTGGTAAATCGTTTTGGCTGAGGGCAAAGGGAAGTTTCATAACTTTATATTTAGGCTTTTTTAACGTTGTATCCTGCTGTATGTTTGACTGAAGCTACTTCTGCTATTACCGATCAATAAAACTGAAATTTAACAAAAAGAGTTAAATATTAAATGTAAGTCACTATTTAACTTATTTTTATTGTGTATATTCTGTAATTGATATTTCTTATTCTATTGCTATTATTATAGTATTATTAATAAACCATATGCTATTATCAATATTTTTGTGATTGTATTATTGTATGATATTATATAATTATACTATTCATTACTATTTTATTTGCTGTATACTATTTGTTTATGTTATTGACTAAACTATTTACTATTACTTCTCACAAATGTTAGTTGTACCATAACATATGTATTAGCATGGATCCATCAGTTATCTTTGTTATTGCTCAAATCTGGTCAATCACAGAAAATGCTTTTTCCACAATAAGAAAACTTAAATTATATCTCAGTATGGGGGTCTTCATCATTCTTATCCAAGAATAAAAAGCCAGATACATGACAAGTCTGAGCTTTGACCATTCTTTATTAAAACAAATATTTTACAAGTGTAACTATTGAGATTTTAAATAACTAGAGATGGAACTTTTTGTACACCACATACAAACCACTGAAATCGGTTGATAAATATAAAAACAGTTTTTGTTTTTATCCAGAAAAAAACGCAGCTCACCCTTGATTACAGTGCAGTCTTGCCCTCCGCAAAATGGCGGACCCGTTGACGTATCGCAGCAACGTTCCAAAGCGGCCAATAGGGCGTCTATGTATTATATTATGTCTATGGGCGGGACTCCCCTTTTCCGGAAGTCAGTTGTGATTGGACGCCTGTCCAATGACTTGTAATTCACTTGGCTTGAGACATCGCTTAATTTGTTTTATTTATTGTGGTTAATTATTGTGTAATGTGATTCAATGCATTGTTAATTTAGAATATATTCTTACCAGATATTTTTTTTAACAGAAAGTATTACTAGTGATTGCATTGTGTTGTTAAGAGATAATTTACAGACTGTAATGACACATTTCCATGGTTATTAGCATTGTAAATCTACCAAATTTTGTATGAATTTTTACATAATATAAATGGTTCATTATATTTTCTATTAAATGTAAAAGGGGTTCTGGCTTCTCAAGTTAAGATACAGTACACAGCATTAATTATAGCTTTAAAAGCCTTTCCAGGATTTGCTACCGAATAAAGAGAAACAATATTAAATCCAGCTAATTATTAAACCCAGCAAAGCTATTACATCATTATATAGTGATCTTAATCATCTAACTTTTTGTAAGCTAATAACTTAAGAGAAAGTATGAGGCAAGTAGTGTACACAGCATAAATGATTAAACCCCATCTGCACATAACATATCTTATTATGTTACATAGAAAATTAAATACATTCATGCTGCCAGAACACCTTTTACATTTAATAGAAAATATAATGAACCACTCGAAATTGACATAATAGTAATACACAGGATGAAAACAAAAAGCTTACACAACAACTCTTGCTTATTGATATAAACAAGTAATTTATCTTTGATCCAAAGCCCTTGTTATATTTACAACTATTTAATGGACACTTTTTACATTCTGAGGCTCTCAGATCCACTTTAATTTTAATAATAATAATAATAATTCATTACATTTATATAGCGCTTTTCTGGACACTCAAAGCGCTTTACATAGAAGGAGGGAATCTCCTCAACCACCACCAATGTGCAGCATCCACCTGGATGATGCGACGGCAGCCATATTGCGCCAGAACTAGTGGCGCAATTACTAGTAATAATTTTAGTATTACTAAAATTACTAGTAGTACTATTACTACTAGGCAATTACTAGTAATAATTACTAGTCTTAATTTTGGTCGGATAAACGTAAATATATGGTAAATTGGGGGTCTAGGGGAACTATAGCAAATAGGACTTTTTCTCCAATTTATTTTAGATATTTTAAGCCAACATAAATCACATAGTCTTTTAAATATAAAATGTAAAAATGTATAAGAATTTTCATGATTTACAATGCTAATAACCATGGAAATGTGTCATTACAGTCTGTAAATATCTCTTAACAACACAATGCAATCACTAGTAATAGTTTGTTAAAAGAATATATTCTATATTAACAATGCATTAAATCACATTACACATTAATTAACCACAATAAATAAATAAAAATTAGTGATGTCTCAAGTCAAGTGAATTACAAGTCATTGGACAGGCGTCCAATCACAACTCACTTCCGGAAAAGGGGAGTCCCGCCCCTCAACTGTCAAAAATAAAATTGTTCGAGCGAGCAAAAGGAGCAGGCGAGAGCAGATCAAGCGCGAGAGCGTGTGGAATGATCAATTGCGCGCGCGAGGGGCGTGTGGTATGATCAATCGCGCGCGCGAGGGCTTGTATTGCGTGCAGAGGAGATGTCATGAGCGCGCGCAGGGCTTGAATGAGCTCGCGAGTTCCCGTTTCCTCGCGTGTAGATCTGTTATTCGCTCGCGAAAGTCATTTACCGCGTGCGCCAGCATCAGCTGTGCGCTCGTTTATTATTGTCATTGATTTGCCGCCATACAGTAGTGTCAAAGATGGGCGCTTATTTTCACTCGTCGACTGCTGCAGTCTTTGTGCTGCTGCTTTTAGCGTCCCGCCTGTAAGTTTGAGAGCCGATATAAGATAGACGCGACATTTAGTTTTACTTCTGCGCCCTGAAGTTGCTTGTTTTTCCCGGGTAGCCTACCTGAAAAGCTTTGAGGAACTAGCCCGAGAAAGACTCAGCTTGTTTAAACCCACTTGAGCTTGAATATTTGACCCTGAAAGAGTGTCGGTCAGTATAGTTTAAAAATAGCTTGATAATTATTAAGAGATTTTTGCTATAAAGTTGCGCGTGGTTTGTGTATCATAAACGCACATTTTATATTTGAAACAATTTAAATAGCTGTTCAGTATGTATACTTTAAAGTTAGAGCAGTTTAACTAATAAAACTAAATAGAAATCCTACAACGTCGTTTAAGAAAAATATTTACAACTAAAAAGCATGATGTTATAGACAGTTGTCTGTGTGCAAACAATAGACAAAGCTTGCTAAATTTCCTTTAACAGTGAAGTATATTGTTTACAAACGTTGTTTTAGTGAAGTGTAGTGAATTAACTTGTGTTTCTATTCTGCAGTGAAAGGGTTGATGAATAAGGACCAATGAAGGGTTAAACTAGGTGCATCTCTACACTGTAAAAAATTATTTTCATGATTTGTTATCACAACTTTTTATATTTTGTCAAATCAACTTAGATAATTAATGTAGTTCAGATAACATAATATTTTGAGTTTCTATTTATTAAACCAATCTCTTTTGTTGAATTAACTCAAAGTTTTAATTTCAATTAACTAAAAATTTTAAGGCAACCAGGTAACTTACTTTTTTAAGTTAATCCAACTTTTTTTTTTACAGTGTAGAAGTTTTCTTAGATCCTACATCTGAACAGACATGCCCTCTGCTCCCACAGGCTTTTCCAGCTCCTGCCTGCATACTTCCAATCGACCTCACTAATGTTATTCTATGCCCTTTTACAGCGATCAAATATTCCCTTCTAGGATTGCGTATTCTTTTCCATGTAGCTTGTTCAGTTTTGCACCGCTGTAACACAGTCTCATCCCCAGTGGCAAATTGGGGGCCCAAGGCGAAGGTAGTATGGGGCCCCCCATCCGATCTTTAAAAGAGAACAAAAAAAGTAAATAAAAAAATTGAAAAATAAACCATTAAATGGCACTTTCTGCAGAGTTTTGTGCAAAGAAATATAGGAAAAAAGTAGGTCTAGCAAGTCTTATATTTCTGTAATTCACACAGATCAAACACAAATATGCTGACTGAATAGATTGCTAGTTGAGAAACACTGCTTTAATTAATGTTTTTATGATGACTTTCAGGGTGGGAAATTAACTTTTTTGCCCACCAGCCACAGTGGCTGGTGGATGCCCAATTTTACCAGCCACTTATATTTTTTACCAGCCACTTTTCCCGGAATTCATATTTATAAAGTATTATTATACACAGTAAGTACAGTGCATGGCCTGTTCGACGGGGAAGGTAGGCTAACCATTCCCTCGTTTTCCCTTCGTCATTAATGCGCCACTTGTTCGAAAAGTACCTTCTCTTTTTATTTACTTCGCCCTCAACAGTTTGTACATTCATAGCTACTGCTGACTCTGCGGCGGGCCTCTTAACACCGGGTATATGTCGCCACATTTTTTACATTTTCCTTTCGTCTGTACCTCAGCTCAGCTATATGTGTCACGGTCCGCTGAAAACCAATCAAATTAGTTACTCGACAAAAGTGCATTATTGTTACTTAGCAACAGCATTCTTTGACTGTGGCTGGTATACAAGGCAAAGTCACCCGCCACTTTGAAAAAGTACCGGCCATTGGCTGGTGGCTGGTGCTAATTTCCCACCCTGATGACTTTGTGAAAGGTTAACTAAACAGCATGAGCTGTCTTCCTGCAGGCCAGTAAGTTATTTGGCAGTTATCTGTATTATGCTATTGTTTTTGATAGTGTTATACATTTCTTACAGATAATCACGATGATAATTGCGTTTGTCTTACCGAATGTGGTAGCTTTATGCAATTACAGTTTGTCTATAAGCTTTTTTTTTATTTAATGCCGACAGTAAAATGTTGCCAGATATTGCTACGAAAAGCAAAACAAAATAATAAAATTAATCCGAAAAAAGTTCAAAGCTTGTGTTTTGGAAATAAGATTAATATATCACTAACCCTAACATGCAACTTTCCACTTTAACAACTTCCTAAAGTGTCACAGAAATCAGAAAACAGGTCCAGAAGACTACTGCCACCTTTCCATTAGGTGGATCTGGCAACAAGGAGGCTGCACGCGCGCCCTCACTCACAACGCACTCTCAAGCCCGTTCACTCATATGAGGTGGTTTAAACGGCTAATTAATCATTCAGAGAGCTTGACATTTTATTTTTGAATGTAAAAAAATGACAGAGGTCCGGACCTCGGTGACCTCATAGGCTACCCTGGCTACGGCCATGGACTTGTAACATCTTTAGCATTGATTGTGTCAGCGGGCATCACAAAAAAGTTTGTTACCTTCTGCAATTTTGCTAAAAACGTTTTGCTTTCCTCCCGCTTCCTGCTTTTTCAGCACCGCTTGGGTAGCCTCGCTTCATTTTTACTCTGTCTGTCACTCTGTGTCTGTCAATCACTTCTTTTTCTCCGTCAGTTTTTTTGGCGCATTACAGCCTTGTCACTTTCGCATGCAGAAAGTCATAGATATATACACTAGATGTCACCTTGGCTACAGCATATCATTGGAACGAATGCGTCAATAGAGCCGCCATCTTAGAACAGGGGAGCCCTACTCTTTAACGCCGCCTTGACGCCGCCTTCACACTGGCAGTTGAAATCAGCTCCGATACCGCAGCGAAACAACCGGAAGTCATTCATTTCCTATGGAGATTCGCAGACCGCATGCGAATGGGTCCGTAACGGGTCCGACTGAGTGCGGTGCGAAGAAAATCGTGTCCGTTGGCCTTCCGGATGCGTTAAAAAAATTGAACTCTTGCGAAAAGCTACGGACGGTTCCTATCCGACATTTCAGCGGAAGTTAAGCGTTGCTATGGTACTGATAAACAAACCTGAATTTTAACTTTTAATACAATAAATAATGATTTTATAACGATAAGTTGTCATGTCATTTTTTTTATTTTCATGATTATTAGAACGTTATTAGGGCGGTTAATACAATTAAAATGTAGGCTATAATCACATTTATATCCAACCTGACATTAACGTCCTGAGCAACTTTCCTCCACGCAGCAGCCTTCCTATTTATGTCTCTATAACCCTCATCAGAGAGATCATACAGAATTGTACATTCTGACAGAATCAACCTTTCTAATCTCTCCGCCATTTTTGTTCTACTCGCTTCCGACGCTTTTCACGGTGTAGTACGACGGCCGCTGGGAACGTATTGCGTATTACGGAGCTGATTTCAACTGCCAGTGTGAAGGCGGCGTCACACTGGCAGTTGAAATCAGCTCCGATACGGCAGCGAAACGACCGGAAGTCATTCATTTCCTATGGAGATTCGCAGACCGCATGCGAATGGGTCCGTAACGGGTCCGAACGAGTGCGGTGCGAAGAAAATCGTGTCAAGTTGGTCATCCGGATGCGTTCAAAAAATTGAACTCTTGCGAAAAGCTACGGACGGTTCCTATCCGACAATTCCAGCGGAAGTTAAAGCCGCCTTTCCACTGCACACGACATTCGCATACGATTGTCGCATTTCGCCCCCTAGTGTCTGTCGCACGGAACTTTGAAATTGGTCGTGAAGCAACCGTTACCCTCGGCTATTCACAATGGTAAAATGAACGATTTTAATAAATGTAATGCATGCATGAATATATCCACACAAAACAAATGACCCTCAATACATCTAAAATAAAAACAGATAGATTTTCTAGACCTAATCAATATAAATATTGATTTAATAATTATAAAATATTTTTTTCTCTGCCATAATTATTAATAACCGGGATTTTACAGATATAGCGTTTAGAGAATAACAGTAAAGAGTTAAAATATTGGTAATTCTTGCCTCGCGCTCATAGTTTTGATTAGAATACATCACATCCGGTCGGCTGGTCGCATACGGTCTATTCGCAGAAGTTCAGATATTTCAACGGATCCAAAGCTCAAATCGGATCCGAATTTTCCGCATACGCATATGATCGGCATGTCAACGTCCTGAGCAATTTTCCTCCACGCAGCAGCCTTTCTATTTGTGTCTCTAACCCTCATCAGAGAGATCATACAGAATTGTACATTCTGACAGAATCAACCTTTCTAACCTCTCCGCCATTTTTGTTCTACTCGCTTCCGACGCTTTTCACGTTGTAGTACGACGGCCGCTGGATGCGTATTGCGTATTACGGAGCTGATTTCAACTGCCAGTGTGAAGGCGGCGTATTTATACTCGACGCGTCCGCAATAGCGCGAGTCTCCGCTGACTGCGCGCGCACCTCTCCAAACGGACGAGGCGTTTATACTTGACGCGCTCGCCGTTGTGCTATTCTGTGAAACGACAGGGGGGCGACTCGGAGTAATTCTCCTCTAAACAACCAGGAATCAGCAGTGAAGAAGTAGTTTGCCGTTTATTAGTAGTTTATTAATTTCTTATTCATATAAAAAGAGTAATAAATGCAGTTGGTCTATTGTACTTTCACTGCATGTAAACTAGTTAAACAACTGAAGCCTTATTGAAGAGTGTTTAAAACCTTAATTTCATCAGCAGGGCTTACTTCTGCTATTGTAGGCTTATTTTGTAAATGTAAGCAGTTAGCCTACTTTAGACAGGTGCAAACTGGGTGCTTAATGCAGATCTGTTCCTATTCACAAATTTAGAGGCTTTTATTGCCAGGCAGCCATATCACCCTGTAGCCCAAGACTGGTTGCCCACTGAAGCTAAGCAGGCTGAGCCTGGTTAGTACCTGGATGGGAGACCTTCTGAGAAAACCAGGTTGCTGCTGGAAGAGGTGTTTAGTGAGGCCAGCAGGGGGTGCTCTCCCTGTGGTCCATGTGGTCCTAACACCCCAGTATAGTGATGGGGACACTATACTGTCAAAATAGCACCGTCCTTCGGATGAGACGGTAAACCGAGGCCCTGACTCTCTGTGGTCACAAAAAATCCCAGGATGTCTTTCGAAAGAGTAGGGGTGTAACCCCGGCATCCTGGCCAAATTTGCCCCTTGGCCTCTGTCCATCATGGCCTCCTAATAATCCCTATATACTGATTGGCTTCATCACTGTCTCCTCTCCACCAGTAAGCTGGTGTGTGGTGAGCGTTCTGGCGCAATATGGCTGCCGTCGCATCATCCAAGTGGATGCTGCACATTGGTGGTGGTTGAGGAGATTCCCCCCGCTTCTATGTAAAGCGCTTTGAGTGTCCAGAAAAGCGCTATATAAATGTAATGAATTATTATTATTATTATTATTATTTATGGTCACCTATCAATGCAAATGTCTATGTGTATAGAAGGATCATAAACATGCTGGTACAGACGTACCAGTTCGGCCAGATTCGGCTCGAAATCGTTCATCTTCGGATGCGGCGCCGCGCGCGATGTTACAAAAAGTGCCGTGCACACCGGCAGGCGAAATGGGGTCTTGCGCACCCAACGCGCACGACCGCCCACACCGCAATGACGTCATTTTTGCCGCGCGCGATTCGCGCTCTTGCGGACGCGTCGAGTATAAACCAGGCTTTATGCATCAGCGTCAATGTATAAGCAAAGGTCTAATGGAAATAAAATCACCATAAATCGTCATGAATGCAATTTTCTAGTTTTTTGGTTCGTTCCGACAGTCAGACATGTATTTATCATCGAGTCCAGAGAAATTTATAAAAAAAATTTTTTTTAAAAACATTCTTCCTAGTTCATATTTCGTTTGTGAACATCCATACGCAGCACAAAAGTCCGGCATCATCCATGAATTTGAAGTACAGGCGGAGATAGCAGCGTTACCTAGATACTTCCTATGACAAGACCAAGATGGCGGCGGTTTAGACGCATGCTTAGAACCCCCAGGTGACGTCTAGTGTATATGTCTATGGCAGAAAGTGAGATAATGGAATAGTCCAATGTAGTGAGGTGGGGGGGCCCCCTCCTGTCTGCGACACTAATGATTTGATGCCTTTTTCCGCAAATATTTTTTTTAGAAATATATAATTTGCGAAAAGTAAAAATAACAAAAACAATTTAATCATAATTTAATGGGGCATTTTGGGGGCCCCTAGGTAGCTCGGGGCCCAAGGCAATTGCCGACCTTTGCCTAATGGTTAAGTCCGCCCCTGCTCATCCCAAGAAGTCATATATTGACGTCTTGGGACGTCTTTTGACCATACGTCAATATCCGCCTTTTTAGGGTACCCTTAAACGTCGGTTAGATGACGATCCTGGGACGTCATACAACTGACGCTATACCTTTAACGTCAGTTAGGTGACGGGGTAGGTTTAGGGGTAGGTTTAGGTCTGGGGTAGAGTTAGGATCCGATAACGTCATCTAACCGACGTTTAAGGGTACCCTAAAAAGGCGGATATTGACGTATGGTCAAAAGACGTCCCAAGACGTCAATATATGACTTCTTGGGATGAGACTGCGCTGCCATTGGGGAAACCCGGTTTGTCCTCATTCACACTTCATCTTCGCAACCTCAGACTTCTGGTTTTGATAGGAAGGGAATAATTTCTTGGTCTCCTGCAGAATGTGGGATGAATGGTGATAAATTAGCTTGCTTTGGCTATTCTTGCCTGCGATTGATTTAATGGAGCGGGATTCTTTGTGTTTGTTCGGTGGCTGGTGGCAGACTGGGTAATTGAGTAGAAAGGCGCACTGCTCCCCCTGTTATTGGACATCTTAAACACGGCATGAGGTCACCGGTCCGAAAGGTGACCATTATTTTATGGTGGTATTTTGAAGAGTGTTTGTTCTCAGGATTGTGGGTCAATGAATAAATGGAAGAGGTTTAGTATAGCTAATTTAGTTTGCTAGGGGTATTTCACAGGAACAGGGTTGTAGCTTCAAAACAAGAACAAAGCAATTTATAAGCTCACACATTAGCTTTTAAAATATTGGTGACATTTTAATGTTGCTTTGCTTTCACTGTTAGGAATCGAGACTGAACCTGAACAGTGTCCTCAAGCCATAGGCTGTTTCACATTATCTCACACTCAGAGCCGGATTAACGCAAAGGCAAACTAGGCACGTGCCTAGGGCCATCAGGTGCTGCGAAGCAAAAGCCTAATAGGCACGCAAAGAAGCACAGATCGTAATGCAGGTGTGTGCGTTGTCCAGGCGCGGAGCCAGATGTTTTCAAAGGGAGATTTTTTTTCCCATTTACGTCAGCTAAATGCACTATTTTTCAGGCTGTTTGAGATAATAGAATGCCTAAAAATCTATACACTATCTGGGGAAATGATGATAGTTACTGTTACGACCCTAAGGGTCATATGTGTTTGTTTGGGGTGTGTTTCTTTCTTCTCTCTCTTAGGTGTTTGCCCCCCCCCTCCATGTCTCGGCTGCATGTGTGAGTGGCACCAGGTGTGCCTGATTACCACTCAGTACCTGGAGGATAAGAAGACTGTTCTCCCACAGTTTGTGGGAAGTGTTGTTGTGAAGTGTATGCTCTGCTCTGTTCATGTCTCTTCCTCCCATTGTGACCACATTGGCAGACCAACTTTATTCAACCTGTGGGTTGAACCAAATCTTGCATCGTGTTGTGAGTCTAGAACAATGTTTGGTGTTTGTTTGTGTGCTAACCTCCTCAGTGGAGTGAGGATTGCTTAGTAGTTTAGTTAATGTTAACTCTTGTCTTTTCTTAGTTATTTCGTTGGTGTGTATTGTTTGCTTTTTCTTGTTTGTTATTGTCCCACTGTGAGAGAGTGGTTTTCTATTGGTTTTTCTTTGTCCATATGGTAATAAATATATGTTTAAACTGCACGTGACTCTGATTTCCTGTTCTCTTTTGACCTGGTTATTTTAAATTATTGTTGCTTCCCTTTCCCCTGGATTTACCATTTTGGGGAACGTAACAATTTGGGGGCTTGTCCGAGATTTAAAGGAGACTGGAGATCAGTTTTTTTTGTGCCAGTTTGTATTGTGTGGCTGCCATTGTCCAGGGTTGTGAACACATGACTAACTTCCCTAGTTTAGACTAGAGGTGCCCAGCTGAACTGTCACAGTTCTTCCTTCGGACACCTTTTGTTATTTTGCCTTTTTTATTTTCGGAGTAATCCTGGGTGGGGATTAATTCCCTGGCGGGGGTAGGCGTTTCGGGGTTTCGGCCACCGAAGTTGTTGCCTTTAAAGTCGCCTCGAGCCCGGCACGCTCCAGAAGATAGACTAGGTATAGAATTGATAGGCAGGATCTGGGGAAGTTGTGGTGTTGCACAAAGCGCTGGATGGTGAGTATTGTAAGTGTGTGTGTGTTACGCTTGCATTTGGTTTAGCTGAGTAGCTAGTGTGGCTAATAGCAGTACTAGTGGGTGGCTAGTATGGCTGTCTTTAACCGGGAGGAGTTTTTAGCGAATCCTACGTTAAATCAGCTTGACTTGTGTCGGAAAGTTGATTTATATTTTGTTGCTAATCACTTTAGTATTCCTGTCGGTAGTACTCTAGTGAAAAGAGAGCTGAAGGATGCCGTGGTGAGTGGGTTAGTGCAGAGAGGAGTTCTTAGCTTGGCTGTAGGTGAGACCTCCCCAGATGGCCAGGTAGAAGTAACAGACATGTCAGAGGATGAGGTTGTCACGCCCAAAGTAAAGCAGGATGAGGTTGAACGGCAACATTTCACTTTGCCTCGTTTTGTACCGCACTCTGTAGAGTCCACTTCCACGCCACAAGATGGTGCCCGATTAAAAGTTCGATTAGCTCGTTTACAGTTGGACAAGGAGGAGCGGGAGCGGGAGCGTGAGTTCCAGCTGCGTAGAGAATTGGAGTTGAAACGCTTGGAGGCGGAAACGGCTTTCAAGATGCGTGAGCTTGAGCTACAAGCTAATGCCACCATGCACAGATCAGTTCCCCCTGAGACTCGGTCGTCATCCAACACTACTTTTGATGTAAGTAAAAACATAGCACTAGTGCCTGCATTTAGAGAATCAGAAGTAGAAGGTTACTTTAGCGCGTTTGAGCGAATCGCAGTAGCTCTTCGTTGGCCAAAGGAAGTTTGGGCCATTTTGCTTCAGTGCAAGTTGACTGGCAAGGCTCAGGAGGCTTGTGCTGCACTTTCAATGGAAGACAGTTTGTGCTTTGATAAAATTAAAAGCGCAGTTTTGCGGGTCTATGAGCTAGTGCCTGAAGCGTATAGACAGCGGTTCAGGGGTCTCAGTAAAGCTGTTAGCCAGACATACGCAGACTTTGCTAGGGAAAAGTTAACTTTATTTGATCGCTGTGTGCGGCTTGCAAAGCTGAAGACTTTTCTTCCTTACGTGAGTTGGTATTGTTGGAAGAGTTCAAGAACTGTGTGTCTGAGAGGATCGTTGTTTACTTGAACGAACAGAAAGTGGCTACCCTACAGCAAGCGGCGATGCTAGCTGATGAGTTTGCTTTAACACATAAGGGTGTCTTCAGTAAACCGATCTCTTCCTCTGTTTCTCCACCATATCTTAGTGCTAGCAAGAAGTCTAGTGACAGACAGGTACCTCGAGTTGGTTTAACTACCTCTACTTCAAGTGCTAAAACCGATAGACTATGTTTTTTCTGTCATAAACCTGGTCACCTCATAGCAGATTGTATAACGATGAAACAAAAGCAGCAGGGTTCAGTTACCAAGCAGCCGAAGGGAGTGGGATTAATAAAAACTGTCACTTCTGAAAGTGAGCCTACCTCTTTGCAAGAGCCAGATGAATGTTTTAAACCGTTCATCCTTCCTGGTTCTGTATCACTCACAGGGCAGGTTGAAGATCAGCAGCAGGTCAACATACTACGTGACACTGGTGGTTCGCGGTCTTTTATCCTTTCTAGCGTCTTGCCTTTAGATGCCAAGTCAGCCTGTGAGGTCAGTATATGGCGCTTTTCCACTGCATGGTACGCTCGGTTCGGTACGGTTCGATTCGGCGCGGAACGGTTCGGTTCGGCTTCGCTTTTCCACTGCGTGGTACGACTCGGTACGGCACGGTTCGGTTCGCTAGCTCGGTTGCTTTTCCACTGCAGTTAGTACCCATTCAAAGTGGGTGGGACTGATCGTTACACTGTTTGTAGGTCCGGTGATAGCCGTGTGCGGCTAAGAGCTGAGCTAGCTGCTACTTCTTGGAACACTTTTTCATTCTGTTTTGCCCCATCCAGCTCTCGCTGGACCCGCTCCTAGGCAACCAACGAGAGGATTGTCTGCACCTCGACCACGATTCAGCCATTCCTTTTTAAAGTGTTGATCTCTTCTTTTTTTTCAAGTAAGTAAAACACAGGTGCTACCGTGTTGGCTGTTGTCTACTGGTTATATGACTCTGTATAGCGGTCTCGTGTCGCAAATCCAATGACGCTGGTAGTGACGATTCTGTCTGTCTGACCAATCAGTGATCTGCAGTGTTTCACGTCACATTTTAGTACCGGTACGGTACGCTTGGAACCTCAACAGATCAGGTACCATTAAAGCGCGCCGAAGCGCACCGTACCGTACCATGCAGTGGAAAAGCACCACAAGTGAGCCGTACCGAACCGAACCGTACCGTACCATGCAGTGGAAAAGCGCCAAAGCGTGCCGTACCGAACCGAACCGTACCGTACCATGCAGTGGAAAAGCGCCAATAGTTGTTCGAGGTATTGGTATGAGTTATGTCCCAGCCCAACTTCATCGTATTCACGTTCAATCTAAGCTTGTTTCTGGTTGGTTCCCTGTAGCTGTAAGATCATGTTTTCCTGTGGAGGGAGTACACTTCATCATGGGTAATGACATTGCAGGAGGTAAAGTATACCCTGATCCTGAAGTTGTGGATGTACCCATTTCTGAGAGTGAGTCAGATGAACTGGTTTCAAAACACTCAGAACTGTGCTCAGTCAGTGTGTTGACGAGCTCAAGCTCGGAAAAAAGATCAGGAGGTAACTTTGTCTGATTCCATGTTTCCTTCTGTTTTTTCTGAGGACAGGATGTTTGCGGGGGGAGAGTCGACCGAGGTTGGTGAAACAGTGCCAGAGACTGTTGCTATTCCTGAAGTACCACTGCCGCTGACATGTGAAGGACTCATTAGTGCACAGGAAAATGACCCCTCACTGACAAAGTGCTTTGCAGCAGTTGTTGCTGACCCGAGCGAGTGTAGGAAAAGTCAGTGTTTTCTTGTGGAAAACCGAGTATTAATGCGAAAGTGGTCTTCGCATATAGGTGCATTAACTGATGAGACTGGTGAAGATTTCAACACAGTGTATCAGATAGTAGTTCCGGTTGGTTGGCGAAAGCATGTACTAGGATTAGCTCATGAACATCTGTGGTCTGGTCATTTAGGCATCACAAAAACCTATGACCGTGTCCTTAAACACTTCTTCTGGCCAGGAATGAAATCTGATGTGACTCGGTTCTGTAACACATGCAGTACATGTCAGGTAGTAGGAAAACCCAATCAAGTTGTTCATCCAGCTCCACTGCGACCAATTCCTGCAGTTGGTGAGCCATTTGAACATGTTTTAGTGGACTGTGTGGGTCCATTGCCAAGAACAAAGACTGGTAACCAGTTCTTACTGACTGTTATGTGCATGTCCACTCGTTTTCCAGAGGCAATCCCTCTGAGGAAAATAACAGCCCCAGCCATTACAAAAGCCTTGACTAAATTCTTTACTACATTTGGTTTGCCCAAGATTGTTCAGACTGATCAGGGAACCAACTTTATGTCCAGAGCATTCAAACAGTCCCTGCAGTCCTTAGGAGTGTCACATTCTGTATCAAGTGCTTACCACCCAGAGTCACAGGGAGCATTAGAGCGTTGGCACCAAACCCTGAAGTCGATGCTAAAAAAGTACTGTTATGACACAGGGAAAGATTGGGACGAAGGTGTGCCATTTGTATTGTTTGCCATACGGGATGCCAAACAAGAGTCCCTGAAATTCAGTCCTTCTGAGCTTGTGTTTGGCCACAATGTCCGTGGGCCGTTGAAAGTGCTGAAGGAGCAGTTAATGGCTGGCTCCTCCTCTAAGTCTAACGTGTTCGATTTTGTTTCACAGTGTAGGGAACGTTTGCATCGCGCTACTTCCCTGGCTAAGAAAGCTCTCTCCTCTTCTCAGGTCAGCATGAAACAGCAGTACGACAGAAACGCTGTTGAGCGCAAGTTTCAGCCTGGTGACAAAGTGTTGGTATTATTGCCTGTGCTTGGTTCTTCTCTTTCTGCTCGCTTCTCGGGTCCATATGTAGTAGATGGCAGAGTCTCAGAAACCGATTATGTTGTCCATACCCCTGAGCGCAGAAGAAAAAAACGTTTGTGTCACATTAACATGTTGAAGGCTTATCATTCCAGGGAGGATGATCAAGGGGAGCAGAAACGCAGCGTGGAAGCGGCTATTCCCGACAATAGTTCTGCGTCCATTGGTTTATGGTGTGTTCATGGGAGCTGAAGGGGATGATGGGTTGATTGCGGTATCCGAGGGAAAACAGTGTGGTAGGCTATCTAATACAGAGTTTTTGGCTGAAGTGGAGGAAAAGCTTTCCTACCTTACTGACACGCAACGGAGAGACGTACTTACCTTGTTCAATTTATTTCCCATGCTTTTTAGTGATGTACCATCTCGTACGACTGTGATACAGCATGATATTGATGTTGGCTCTGCTATTCCAATCAAGCAGCATGCTTACAGGTGTCCTGTTGTAAAAAGAGAGTTGATGAAGGAGGCTACTTATCTGCTAGAAAATGGTTTAGCAAAACCTAGCAGTAGCTCATGGAGTTCACCCTGTTTGCTGACACCAAAGTCAGATGGTACCCCCCCGGTTCTGTACAGATTTCAGAAAGGTCAATGCAGTCACGGTCCCAGACTCGTTTCCATTACCTCGAATGGAAGACTGCATAGATAGCATTGGTTCTGCTGTTTTTATCACTAAACTGGATCTTCTTAAAGGATACTGGCAGGTCCCGTTGACTGCTAGAGCTTCTGATATATCAGCATTTGTGACTCCAGATCACTTTCTTCAATATACAGTGATGGCTTTTGGGATGAGAAATGCCCCAGCCACATTCCAACGACTCATGAACATAGTGTTGGGAGATGTACCCCAGTGTAATGTGTATTTGGATGACGTAGTGGTTTATTCAAATGAATGGGAAAGTCATTTGTCTAGCCTGAAAATCATGTTTGAACGGCTTGCTAACGCAGCATTGACCCTTAACCTAGCCAAATGTGATTTAGCTAGGGCTACTGTCACCTATTTAGGGAAACAGGTAGGACAGGGGCAGGTCAGACCAGTGGAGGCTAAAGTGGCTGCAATATTGACATATCCAATTCCTACAACCAGACGGGAGCTCCGGCGTTTCTTAGGCATGACTGGATACTACAGATGTTTTTGTAAGAATTTCTCAGTGGTAGTGGCTCCTCTTACTAAGCTCTGTAGTCCAGCTGTACCATTCGTGTGGACACCTGAATGTGAACATGCCTTTGCCGCTGCTAAGTCCCTGTTGTACAGTGCTCCTGTACTGGCTGCGCCTAACTTTGCTTTTCCCTTCCAGTTAGAGGTGGATGCTAGTGGTGCTGGAGCTGGAGCTGTTTTGTTACAGATTGGAGAAAATGGTGTGCATCACCCTGTTTCATACTTCTCCACCAAGTTCAAGCGCCACCAACTGAATTACTCCACCATTGAGAAGGAGACGCTGGCCATGTTACTTGCATTACAACATTTTGAGGTATATGTGTGTTCCAGCCCATCTCCTGTGTGTACACTGATCACAATCCTCTAGTTTTCCTGAATCAGATGTACAATCACAATCAGCGTCTGATGCGTTGGGCAATGATGGTCCAGGGATTCCAGCTTAACATCAAACATAAGAAGGGGTCGGAAAATGTGGTTGCCGACGCTCTCTCTCGTGGGTAAGAGGCGTTCTGAATTATTATCAGTGGAACACAAGTGATGGATCATAGTTAAAAATAACTGTGTTAGTACCATTATTATATAACATGGAGAATGATGGTGATTTGCGGTTAACAAAACCTATGGTTTTGATCTTAAGTGAGGGGTGTTACGACCCTAAGGGTCATATGTGTTTGTTTGGGGTGTGTTTCTTTCTTCTCTCTCTTAGGTGGTGGCCCCTCCCCCTCCATGTCTCGGCTGCATGTGTGAGTGGCACCAGGTGTGCCTGATTACCACTCAGTACCTGGAGGTTAAGAAGACTGTTCTCCCACAGTTTGTGGGAAGTGTTGTTGTGAAGTGTATGCTCTGCTCTGTTCATGTCTCTTCCTCCCATTGTGACCACATTGGCAGACCAACTTTATTCAACCTGTGGGTTGAACCAAATCTTGCATCGTGTTGTGAGTCTAGAACAATGTTTGGTGTTTGTTTGTGTGCTAACCTCCTCAGTGGAGTGAGGATTGCTTAGTAGTTTAGTTAATGTTAACTCTTGTCTTTTCTTAGTTATTTCGTTGGTGTGTATTGTTTGCTTTTTCTTGTTTGTTATTGTACCACTGTGAGAGAGTGGTTTTCTATTGGTTTTTCTTTGTCCATATGGTAATAAATATACGTTTAAACTGCACGTGACTCTGATTTCCTGTTCTCTTTTGACCTGGTTATTTTAAATTATTGTTGCTTCCCTTTCCCCTGGATTTACCATTTTGGGGAACGTAACAGTTACTCAGTAAAAAAAAAAAAAAATCACCCAGTAGAGCCACCTACAGTGATAGCCAGCCAGATGATGATCTATCTTCAAATAAAAAAAAAGAGCTCTTACCCACTGACTTCTTTTCGAAAAATCCCCAAAGTCCGTTTGCTTAATTTTTCTTTACTTTTTTCTTTACTCGCAGCAGTCTTGCACTCTTGCGGTTGACTGTGCTAGCTCCGCCCCTACCCGCTGCTGCTGCATAATTCAACAGAGAGGAAGAAACGGAGTAGCCCATAGGCTACCGACAGCAAAGAAATGTATTCTATAGGCTAGATTATTTTTAAGGTCTATTTTTACAGGCTGTATGCAGTATATGCAAAGCCAAAGCGCAATCAAATAAAACAACTTATGATCTCGGGCGTTTACAGGCTGTCCAGTTTCATATTTGCTCAGTGACCGTCATTACATTCGGGGCTTGACTCAAAACATTCGGGGGTCAAGCCCCGGCAAAATCGGCTGGCGACGCCCCTGGCGTTGTCATCTATTTTGGAGTGATTGCAATGTATTCTTAATATAAACTTGTACTGTAGATCAGCGTCATTTCTGGAAAAATCATTCACCGCTATTACGAGTTTAAAAGAGCGCGAGCGTCATTAACGTGCCCAGACGCGACGCTTTGAATTTGCGCGTACAATGAATAACATCGCGTCGGGAGCTGTTTTTAAGGCCACATCCACACGAAGCCAGAGCTTTCCCTATCCAATGTTTTTTTTCCCTCGTTCTAAAAAAAAATTCGTAAACACGGCGGCGCCTCAAGAAATATCTGCATACACACGAAACCACTGAAACCGACGTAGTTATGGGATGAGTCACGATATTTGATTAGTTAGCAGACGCATAAAGCTTGCCACAAAGAACCGGCAAATAGCCTAATCATTATGAATGTGTCAAAAATATCAAGGAGACATTTTAATTGTTTATTAATAAACTAGTGTTTTGTGTGACGATGCTTCGCAGTGTTGTGAAGGTGCCTATAGAGAAATGCACACTTCATACGAATTAGAGTTTTCTGTTTCTTTTCGGTTTGAATTGTTTTGTTTATAAGTAGATATTTCAAGCTTAGATATATTTCTGAGTTTCTGTTCATTTATGAGATAAGCTCCAGTTCACGTGCGATGCAATTTATATGGCGTCGGCGCCTCCATGTCTGATTATAAGCTATTGTCTGCTATATTTGCTTCTTATTTAGCTATTAAATCCAGGCAATTGGTTAATGAAACATTGATTAAAATTAAGATACAATTTATACAAAACGAAATTCACTTTAAAGAAAGGCTTTATACAAAACAAAACTTAATGAACTGGTCAAAATGATGTGTCTCGATTCTGCGCATCTTACTCGCACGCTGTTCACTTTTCATATAATCAACGTTTTTTTAATAATAATCAAATAATTCCCAGCGATCGTCGAATATTTATTTTTGCTTGAAATGCCCATCCCTACAAAATACGAAATGTCTTAATCAGACAAGCATCATAGCATAAGAACGAAATATAAAGAAATAAAATAAAAATACATTAAAGTAGGCTAGGCCTAAATAATAAATAAATAAATTAAAGAGGCTCAGTAGCTTCTGAAGCATGAACTCAAGCAAGTAGTTGCAGTTGTTGTTGCTGTTATGGCTACTGATTTAGCGTGTCTGACTAGTCGACACGTGGGTGATGACATCATCGTTTCACAAAATATACGGATTGTCCGTACACACGAAAGCGCAAGGGTGTCGTTTTCAGATTTATCCACCCTGGGACCCGGTTTCAAAAATAGCGATTTCAGTCTCCCAAAACGCCGGATCCGTCTGGACGAAACACCGATCCGATAAAAAACAGCTTTACGCCTCTCTGTGTGGACAGGGCCTAAAAAACCCTACAAAAGTAAAAGACAAGACGTTTGTATTCAAAGTTAAAAAGCCAACACACTACAACATTTTTAAATGTTTCAAATAAAGAATATCATGGATCTATCTTCTAAATTCTGCTGATGATTAGATTACCCTGTCTGGCATCAGCCTACTTACGCCAATAATATCAGTTTAGATTTTTTTTTTTGCTAATCAGTAGCGATCGTGTCTTTCTCTTCCACTTGATTTGTGTATAGCATATTTAAGCTAGCAATGCATAATATCATATTACTTAGACTATATTAATAATATGACAATATCTGCAGTCAATATTGATTAAATGGGAGGGAAAATCCTGCCCATACCGCAGCTATGAAAAAAAGGATAAAAGCATATATCACTGAAGTGGTATATAGGCTACTGGAACTGTGAATAAATTGAATAAAACAGCAAAATAACAATAACATCTTCATTAAACAAAAAAGAGATTATCTTAGATGAAGTACATACAGTAGCCTACTGGTAAAATGTCTGGACCAATTACTATTTTTAATGTTTTTGAAATAAGTTTTGTATTATGCTCTACAAGCCTGCATTTATTTGATCAAAAATACAGAAAAAAACAGGAATATTCAGCAAGGATGTGTTAAATATATAAAAATTGAAGACTTTTTTAAAACAACTTTTTAATAATAAAAAAAAATCCTGAAAAAAAAATATCACATGTTATAAAATAAATATTAAGCACCATTTCTAACATTTGATAATAAATCAGAATATTATAAAGTTTTCTGAAGGATCATGTGACACTAAATTCAGCTTTGCATCACAGAAATATATTTTAAAGTATACTAAAATAGGAAAACCATTCAATTTTAATAATATTTCACATTATATTGTTTTTCTGTATTTTTGATCAAATAAATCTTGATGGCTTGATGAGCATAAGAGACTTCTTTCAAAAACGTAAAAAATAGTAGCCTAATGTGTCCAAACTTATGTACTGTGTAAGTAAAAATATACAACATTTAAAATTAAATGTTGTATAAATTCAAAATTCATAGGAATCATATTTGTTTCAAGAGTTTTTTATTGGTGGTGGGGGGCCTCCAACATGACTATTGCCTAGGGCCTCCTAATGTCTAGAACCGGCCCTGCTCACTCTTCCTGGTCACTTCAGATGTCCTCAATGACCCAGGAGGGGATCTATTGACTCATACTTAACAAACTACCAGGACCAGCCTCCTGAATGGTGGAGGAAGCCTGTCTGTACTTTCTCATGCTAATGACTCCCTCTTAGCAAGAGTTTATCAGAGAGTCACTTTACGAGTCTTGTATTCATTGGCGAGGGCCTTTTTTTTTATTATACACTACCGTTCTAAATATAGGGGTGGTAAGTTTGGTGCTGCATTTATTTAATGATTACAGTAATATTATGAAATATTATTACAATTTAAAATAACTGTTTTCTATTTTAATATATTTTACAATAAAATGTAATTCATTCCAGACAGTCTGCAGAGTCACATGATCATTCAGAAATTATACTCATATGCTGATTTGCTGCTCAAGTAACGTTTTCTTATCCATGTTGAAACCGGTTTTGCTGCTTCATATTTTTTTGGAAACTGTGATACATTTTTTTTCAGGGTACTTTGATAGAAAGTTGACCAGCATTTATTTGAAATATATTTTTTTGTAACAATGTAAAAGTCTTTACTGTTAATTTAATTGCATCCTTGCTGGATAAAAGTATTAATTTTCACATTCACTGGTCTTTTCTCTCTGTCTGCATTGTTTTAGCTTGATATGCACTTATGTATTTCTGTATGAATTTGAAATGTATTATTATTTAATTTTACAAATCATTCACACTAAATCATTGTTTGTTTTTTGTATATTTACAAATAAAATTTACTTTATAACATTTATAACATTTTATAAAATGTATATATGTGTAATATTGCTTTTATTGAAGTGGTCATCTCAGGACAATCGAATAGCAATAATGAGAAAATATATAGATAGAATATGAATATGTGACCCTGGATCACAAAACCAGTCTTAAGTAGCACGGGTATATTTGTGGCAATAGCCAACAAAACACTGTATGGGTCAAAATTATCGATTTTTCTTTTATGCCAAAAATCATTAGGATATTAAGTAAAGATCATGATCCATGAAGATATTTAGTAAATTTCCTACCTTAAACATATCTAAATTGTATTTTTGTAAGTGGATGCAGCACAATCACCAACAGAAATGGAAACCTTTAAAGGATATTTTCTCAATATTTAGATTTTTTTGCACCCTTAGATTCTCAAATTCAAATAGTTGTATCTCGGCCAAATATTGTCCTATCCTAACAAACCATACACCAATGGAAAGCTTATTTATTCAGCTTTCAGGCGATGTATAAATCTCAATTTTAGAAAATGGACACATAAGACTGCTTTTGTGGTCCAGGGTCACATATATATAAATGCTCCATGCATTTCAGAAAGGTGGTTCTTTGTAAAATGCAGAGAGATTTTGCTTATCTTTTGCTTATGTGTAAAATATGGACACAAAATATCTCAAGTAATTATAACTTGTTAGACTGATCTTAAATTATTCATAAACTGCATAATTTGAATCTTTTTCTGCAGCTCCAAGCCCCACCACCGCCAACCACTACCTGGCCACCAAGTGTGTGGACACGGGAAGACCCACCATAAGGGCTCCAAATGGTTCATGCCATGGGGCCCCGATCAGTGCAGCAAGATCAGAGACTTCGATGAAGCCACGGCCAAGAGAATCGAGGCCAATAACATTGTGTTTGCGGTCCACATTCCTCTGCCCAACAGAGAGATGAGTCCCTGGTTCCAGTTCATGTTGGTTATCCTCCAGCTTGACATTGCATTCAACATGCAAAACCCGATTGGTAAGTAATAAAAATGTGTGTGATTGTATGTGTTTGAGCAGGTCATATTTCGCTCATCTACCCTCCAGAAACATGATATCACCATGGTTTGTAAGCTTATGAGAACATCGCTATTTTGCTGAAAGTGTAGGAGGGGACAAATGAACACCCAGAGGAATTTCCCATTCTATTCACCAAAAAGTAGATTGGATTTGTCACATGCTGTGATGTGAGAGGACTAACAATGATGGATGGTCTGTTTCTCACTGTTGTAGTTGGAGCCTGAGGGACCTCAATAAGGATTTAGTCCGTATGCAGGTAGGGGGGAAATACTCTAGGCTTTGACACTGACAATTGGAGGATAATAAAAGGAATGTAGTCCTGCCATCTGGTTTCATTGCCATTTCATGAATTAAGATACACCTACAAAATCAACTTTTGAAGATTAAGATTTTGTCTACATTAATCCAGAGATGCATATGAAATCAGCTTTCATATGAAATCGTTTCAAAAGCTCTCCATCCACACTAGCATTTTCCTAAAGTTTCTGGTCCACACTGAAATGTCAGAAAATGCTTAATTCACCTTACTGTGCATGAATAAAACATCATAAAAGCTCACTGAGATGAAACTGAGAGATCAAAGTTCAAATGCTGTTCTTCTGGCACAATCATTTTAGTAGCAAAATATATCACCACTTACTGGTGTGTTCAGGTCACCACTCCATTTAAGGAAAATACTGTTGTTGACCAATGTCATGATTCTGTCACTTCACATGTCTGCATTTGGCCTTGTGTATAAATGTCCACTGCTGTTCTTCAGTCAGCAGGCACTCATTTCTTGAAGAGATATAGAGTTATCTCAAAATAAAATTATGTCATGTACTCACCCTCATGGTGTTGCAACATTTGACCTTTTTTTTTTGGAACACAAAACGTGAATTTGAGCTATATTCTGACTAAGGATGTAAAATCTCAAATGACCAAAAAAAAAAAAAAAGCACAGTAAAAATGGTTATTACGACTCTTGCCCTTTAAGACAATGATTACGTGACTGAAATTATCATATTTCCAAGTGAATGTTAAATTCAATGAATCGATTTGATCTAGTTCACAAAATTGGCCTAAATTATTCATTTACAAATCAGAATGTTAATGAGTGCAATTCTTGAACTCTAAATATTTGAAAAACTCTTAAGTTCTCAAATATGACGGTTCTTGTCGAAGACTCGCTGATCAGCTCTTTTTAAACTGCCATAATTACCATAAATTACCATAATAATCATAGTAAGTGTGTACCATTTTCATCACAAATGGCTTGATATGTCGCAGTTTTTAATGTGCCATGTCATTAAAAAAAGATAAGTTAATACTTAAATATTTTTGGGGAATACAAATATTCTTAACTTTCTTAAGTTTGGTAATAAGAAGAAAATTGCAATTGGGAAGAATTTTATTCTTAATGTTTTGTAAATTCGGCCCTGACTCCAGTTGTAGTGGTTAACGGGTGAAGATTATCAGGCAATAAATGAAATTACTTTATTTTTTTTTATTAGCTGCTATTGTATGTTTTCAGGGAACTTGGATTAACTTGGAAAACTAGTCATATGGATATCATGTTAGTCATATACATTATTTACCTTTTGGAGATTGAGACTCCTCATTTACTTTCATAATTTGAAAAAGAGTGGCTAGGATATTCTTTAAAAAAAATCACCTCTGTGTTGCACAGAAGAAAAGTCATATGGGTTAATATTCATTATATTAATTGATTACTCTATAATGCAGCCACTGTAACTGATTAAAGTGCAGAATCATTCTGATATTTCAAACTGAAGTAAGTGTGTTGGATGTTGGTGTGTAGATGATGGAGCTTTGGTCACCATGGACGTTGGTCTGGCCTACAGAGACAGCACCTGAGTGAGTGGACTGAGATGGCCCGCTCCACAGAACATCGCAAACTGAGCTGTAATTTCACTGCAACCAAGGTAAACACACTAGTAATTTCCGACCCATACCAGATCCAAACACACCCCTTACTGGAAGTGTTAAGTCCATTCTACAAGCTACAAGGTTGCGGCTTGTCGTTGGCCGATTTTATTCTCAAATTGTCAAAATGAATCTAGCTTATACTTGACTAGTTCCCTTACAGTCTCTGTAAGCACTGTTTTTTCTACAGACATTGGAGAATGAAGGCCGTTACTATGATTGTGACCTGTTGCCCTTTATGGAGGTTGGCAGCGTGGCCCATAAGTACTATCTCCTCAACATCCGGCTACCTGTCAACGTACACAAAAAATTCAACATCGGGATTGGAGAAATCAAAGACCTCCGTCTTGTGGTGAGTTTTCAGACTGTGACTTTGATTAATACAGTCATAGATGCATGTTTAAAACTCACTGTTGTGTAGGCGGTTTTGTTTGCATGGGAGGATTTTGGCCTAGTCTCGGCTTGTTATAATTGGCACACACTTATGGACAGGGCAACGGTTATACAAATGTTAGTGAACTGAAGACATCTGGACTGCATCACCTCTTAATCTTCACTTTTGTTTGCCTTGCTCTTCTTATTTGACTCTCAGCAAACAACCATGCCCATCAATTAAGTGTCCTTAATGTGTTTCTCATGATGTCACTATATGTCCCTCTCAATGTAACTTTCCAGGGCATTCATCAGAACGGTGGCTTCACCAAGGTTTGGTTTGCCATGAAGACGTTCCTCACTCCCAGCATCCTCATTATCATGATCTGGTACTGGAAGAGAATCACCCAGATGACCAGGCCACCCGTCCTGCTGGAAAAGTAAAGCTATGTTTCTGTCACTTAAACTAGGCTTTTAGGTAAAATGTTAACATGGGACTAGAATGTTTCTGGTTTTATTAGTTTACTGGTCAATGGAGTGAAGAAATATAAGATAACTTGGATCCTCACACTGGTGTGACTATAGGAAACATTTTATCATTAACATTTTCTGGCTGGGGTGGTTGCCAGGGCATTGCTATTTGGTTGTAAGGGGTTACAAGTTTTTTTTTACAGTGTTGCTATGTGGTTGCTAGGTGCCTGCTTACTGGCCCGAGTCAAATGAGTGCTCTCTCAAGTCTGTGATATTCTGGTCTCTAAATATGGCTCAGGACCCTCCTTCAGAGTAGGTTAATTCAATTGAAAAAAATCATAAATCCTATACATATTATACGTGTGTGTATAGTATGCACGCTCTTATTCAAAGCAACTTCCATTGCATTTATGTTATGCATTTTATCAATTCATGCATTCCCTGACAATTTAACCATGACCTTTGCTCAACTGTTTGAGCTACAGGAATGCATTTAGCATTTAATATCTCAATACAAAATGCATTACTACAGTATTTTTTAGAAATGTATATTTCCTGATGAAATCTTTTTCATAATTTGTATCTTCTTTACAATAAGCACCATCTATCCATTTCTCCCTCAAGCAGGTTTCACACTGCACGCGTTAGCAGAGCGTAAGCATGCGTATTTTTTTCGGCGCCCATGTTAACAGATTAGAGCATTCACACCGCACGCAGAGGCGGCGTATCAGCGCGTAGCAGGAGCAGAGCAGGAGCAGCAGTGCCGCGATTGTTTCGCCGTCTGGTCTATTTTTGCCGCGCGGCTTACGCTGAATTAAAGTGACAATGCATTGATCATGGCCAAAATACACAGCAGTTTTACCCAAAAGCGTATTGATGATGTCTATTGTGTTTTAAACAGTCAATCAAATGACCTTCATCAATTTAAAAAGAAAAAGTCAACAAAAACAAAGATGAACCAAACGTTATATAATATAGCCTATTAATTAATAAAATAAGCTTCTTGACAAGTCTTGTCTCTTAAATGTATTTGAAAACGAAAAAAAAATCTATGCCAACTTACCCATTATAGAGTACTTTGTCTGTAAACACGCCGCGCGCGTCAAACGCTGCCAGTATGAAAGCATAACGCGCGTGTCCTGCTTCCGGTCACCTTATGCACTGCTCCTGCGCTGCTAACTCACTGCTAACGCGTGCAGTGTGAAACCGGCGTCACTCTAGTTTGGCACTAGCAGTCCCAGAAGACTGAAGGCTCTCAGGCAGTCATACTTTGTGTGACTCACACGCAGGATAATTATTCTTTCATGTTTTAAAAGCTTTGCCGAGCCAACTTCACATACTGTTCCACTTAAGTGTCAAGATGAAACTAGAATCCCTTTTTACATCTCAAAGAGAGAAGTCCAAGAATGCGTGACATGAGCTCCCTGCTGATTTTCTTATTATTGGAATGATGCCAGAATGCTGCTTCATGCCAGTGGAGCTGACGGAGGCGCTGCGTGTGTGAGTTACACATGTCTCCAGGGAACAGCTTTTTTTAGTTGACGTCATGGATGTGTGCTGTCTTGCATTCTTGCACTTCACAGCTAGCTTTTTTTTGTGTCCTTGATGTTTAAGAGGAAGCTAAATGCCTCGTTTTTTCCCCTGTAGTTCTTTTAGTTTTTGAAATCATTCTAATATGATGATTTGTTGCTCAAGAAACATTATTATTATTATAATACAATGTTGAAAACGGTTGAGCTCCTTAATATTTTTGTGGAAACTGATGTATTTATTCAAGAGTCTTTAATGAATGAACAAAATTAATTTGTAATAGAAATCTTTTGTAACAGTCTTAAAGTATTATCAATTTAATGCCTTCCTTACATAAAAAAAGAGAGAACTTATTGGCACCAAACTTTTAAATGGTGTACCTTGAAAACTGTATTTAATCCTTTTTTTTTTTTCTCTCTATGAACTTTGTACATGTTTTAGACTAAAGTTTTAAAAAATGTTTCCTTGTCTTTGTGGGTTCGCTTGTCATTTAATATCAAGTTTTACTTTTCGACAACTGAAAAGCTGCTTTGTTCACATCGGCAGCAAACCAAATGCACCTTCGTAGTTCGTACCCTCACCAGAGTGAACTCATGAGAAATTCCCAGCATTCCAACACAATATGGTCTCTTTCTGCCCTGATCAGGCAGCCTGGAATGTGATTCATGTGTTTAGAGTCACACCCCATCTCAGTCTCACCAAATGGTCTTCTAGCTTGTCCTAGCATGCCTGCTTTTGAACACTAGAGAACAAAGAGCAAGATGGAGTCAAATTTGTTTTAGATTTTTTTCTTTTTTCTTTTCTTGGTTCTACTCTTTTGAATCTTCTCAGATATAAGTTTGATATTTGCTAGTATATTGATAAGGATCCTATCTCTGTACACTTTGCTCTCTTTCAGGGTTATCTTCGCTCTGGGAATCTCCATGACCTTCATCAATATCCCAGTGGAATGGTTCTCAGCGGGTTTCGATGGACCTGGATGCTGCTCTTTGGTGACATCCGTCAGGTCATCTTCTACGCCATGCTGCTTTCCTTCTGGATCATCTTCTGTGGAGAACATCTCATGGTTTGAGCCAATTTTTCCTTTTTGTCCAAACCATAGAAGACTGAGGAAGGATTTGAGCTTCTAATTGAGTTACTTGACCTGTTTTCCATATTCAAAACGTATTACTATAATGCTTTCTTTTTGTTGGTTTCTTCTAGGACCAGACTGAGAGAAACCGTTTTTCGGTGTACTGGAAACAGGTTGGACCTATTGTTTTTGGCTCATTCTGCCTCTTCATCTTTGATATGTGTGAGAGGTGAGCCAACGTTGAACTTCCCGCATTCTTGGCATGAAGTAACTTTCTTTAGTTCCCATCTAACTCGAGTTCTTTAGTGCTGCTGGGTAAACAAATTTTTTTTCTTTACTTTTTAGAGGAGTACAGCTGAAGAATCCTTTCTACAGTATCTGGGCCTCAGATGTTGGGACAGAGCTGGCTGTATCCTTATGAAAGTGTGGGCTGTCTGTACAGATGTTTCTTATTTGAAGAGAAACTCTTCATGATGGTGGCTGATGGTTAAAACCCAGTGGTGTTCAGTCTTGTATTCTGGTCATGCATTTTCAACTGCCTTGCTACCACATCTGTTTAGGCTTAACATGTAGTAAAGGCGTCTAGACTAAATGATGATCAACAGGAAGATGTTTTAACACCATGCATACTACAACACTATCTCAGAAGTACAGAAATCAGCACAATAGTATATTAAAGTTATGACTTTAACTGAGGTTGGTGCAGATGGCCTTCATTATTGTGGCAGGAATCTGTGCTTGTCTCTACTTCCTGTTCCTGTGCTTCATGGTGTTCCAAGTGTTCAGAAACGTCAGCGGGAAAAGGTCGTCCTTACCTGCTATGACAAAGGCTCGTCGACTGCACTATGAGGTAATGTGTAACCTAGATAGATAGTGTTAGCTTTTGACTAATGACTAATGAGCTTTCTGGTTGAAGACCCAAAAGTAGTTTGTGTTCAAACAAGTTTATAAATTAGCTAAAAAGGAGGCTTATGATCATAAACTGACTGCTGATGAGAACGATAACTATTTCCTAAATTTGTGTTCACCAAGGCTGCATTTACTTGATCTAAAATACAGTAAAACTAATATTGTATTAAAACGGTTTTCGGTTCTATATTTGTCATATTTTCAGCATCATTACAGCAGTATTCAATGTCAGATGATCCTTTAGAAATCATTCTAATATGATGATTTGATTCTCAAGAGAATTTTCTTATGATCAATGATGAAAACAGCTGCTTAAAAACATATTACAGGCTCCACAAAAATATGAAGCATTCTTTGGTTGAAATTGAAAAGAACAGCCTTTTGTATCATTATAAATGTCTCTATCGCTTTCGTCAGTTTAATGTGTATAATGTATAATAAAATGTAGATTTTTTTACTTACTGACCCCAAATTTAGTAGTATGAATTCAGCTTTAATGCCAAAATGTATAATAGTTTTATAGTTTATAAGTTTCATAATACTTTTATTTTTAAAGTTCCATGTGTTTATTTTACCATTTTGCATTTTTATAGCTTGAGTTTCTTTAATAATGATTTTATTTTATTATCTTAGGGCCTCATCTTCCGCTTCAAATTCCTGATGTTGGTCACGCTGGCATGTGCTGCCATGACTGTAATCTTCTTCATCATAAGCCAGGTATAGATTAGTTGTCCACTAAATCTGTTTCTATTTCATTGTAGATTATAGGTGGATAGATTAATTCAGATGATGGTCATTGATATGCACGTGTTATATGTTAACAGGTGAATGAGGTTCACTGGCACTGGGCGCGGGTACGAGGTTCAGGTGAACAGCGCCTTCTTCACTGGGATCTACGGCATGTGGAACCTCTATGTGTTTGCCCTTATGTTCCTCTATGCACCGTCCACAAATACTACGGGGGCGAACACAGAATACACAGTGTCTACTTGATCTCTCATGGCAAAACGTTTATGTAGAAAAGTTGGATGTAGCTCTTGCATGTAGGTCGACAATAGGTTATTACAAATTACAACCTTTACCAACCACAATCAAAGAGACTCTAGCTACATGTACCTCACTAGTCACCAGACGAATGGACACTTAATCGTTAATCAAACTTAATCGTTACTTCGATCGAATCGTTAATGTAAAGCGGCCTTGAGCTAGGGAAAGGCGCTATATAAATAAAACTTCTTAATTGTAAAGTTTGATCACAATCCTTCAGTTTGCTTTGCCAATTTTACTAAAATAATAATCATTTGGAAAATATGGACAATAATATAGATATAACATCGAAACATCTGTGCGCTATACCGCCCTGAATTATATTAAAAACCCTACTGTCATTGTGAACCTGCTCGGTATTTAAAAAAATAAAATAAATCATCCAAATGTTTATCAGGAGAAATTTCTGGATATAAGATTCAGCTTACCATCTCATGTACCATTATACACTGATGGATCAAAGTCGGACAGTCATCACTCTGCTGCAGTAGTGATTGGTCCAAAACTTTTTGGCAAGTGTATCCCTAGACAAATGTCAGTTTTCACTTTCACAGCTGAAGCTTGTGCCATTTGTTATTCATTAGTTAATCTAGAAAAAAAAAAAATGAAAAGCGTCATTTAAAAAAAAAATTGCACGGATTCTAAATCCTGCCTACAAGCACTCGAGTCTTTGAAAACCGAACGTCCTATAATTATCAGCATAATAGGAAAAGTGAACTCTTTAAAGAAACAAGATTTTAATTTTGTTTTTTGTTGGAATATTTTTGGCTAGCAATGAAGAGGCAGATAAAGAAACAAGATTTTAGTTTTGTTTTTTGTTGGAATATGGGATTTGCTAGGAATGAAGAGGCAGGTAAGAGATGCACCGATTTCAATTTTCTAGGCCGATTCCGATTTCCGATTTTCTTGGGGTTGACCTGCCGATACCGATTTTAGCCGATTCCGATTTCCTTTTTTTTAAACCACTTTACAGCACACACAAATATTTATTTTCTACCTTCTCTTTAATAGAACATTTTGCATAGAACATTTTTAAACAGATAATCGCTATAAAATAGAACTAGCCTATATAAATTACTCCTGGTGTGGAAAATTCACACAGATCTAAAGTGCAGTGTTATGGAAGAACCATTTCTTTCTTTTCACATCCAATATCCAACTAAAAAAATTATATATATTTAGCAAACTAAACTTCTGTATGAAAACAGGTAATGGCAATAAAATAATATATAAATAACAAATAAAAAGAAAATAAATATACCCTTGCAGTATAAAGATATTTCTCAACACACACACACACACACACACACACACACACACACACACACACACACACACACACACACACACACACACACACACACACACACACACACACACCACACACACACACACACACACCTATTGCAATCACTTGTACATCAATGGCAAGTTACGGTATTATTTCTCAAACAGTTCTTTTCTCATTTGACACATTTCCAGGCTAAACATGACAAGTGGATCAAGTGCAGGAAAACGATTGGGAAATAATAAAAACAAGTTTAAATGGGTACATTTTCTATAAATATTTTTGAGTCTTAATTTTCTTTTCTGACATAGGCTACTTCAGTTCTTGTTAAAGGGTACCTATTATGGCATTTAAAATGTTCCTAATAATGTTCTGGGAGTCCCCAACAACAGTTTTACATGCATGCAATGACAAAAAACACTTTTGTTGTCTTATAATATGCATTTATTTTTACCTGATTTGCTCACCGACTCCCTAATGATTCGTTTGACGACTCATTTGTCCAAACCCCTCCTTTGCATGACGCTAATCGGCGGTGATTGGTCAGATGACCCAGTCAGTTATATTTTGCGTTAGCCCAAAGCGTAAACATATTGATAAAGCACTGCAGTACTACAATACGCTTCACATAATTTCACATATTTCAAAAAACAAAAAAAATGACATCGGAGACCTAGAAGCTGCTGAGCGTAACTCTCACTCTCTCTCACACACACGCACGCACACACACACACACACACACACACACACACACACACACACACACACACACACACACACACACACACACACATAAAAGCAACAATTATTAATAGTACTTACAGGTTGTGATTCGGAGGAGGAAGCTGATCCAAATAAACTTGGTATTGAACGTTCCTTCAGTATCAGGCGACTCGCGAATACACCATAATCCACACAACATTTGTGTTTGTGAAGCGATCGTCATTAAAATAACGCGAACACAGCTCAAGGTGGCGATACTTGTGTGGTATAGTTGTAAATATAAACTCTAGCAACTGAGTCTTCACATGCTCGTCCCTGGGCAGTGAAAAAAAAAGTTTGCTTTTGATTCGCACTTCAGAACAGAGTCTCGTCGACATGTTGTTGTCAGGTTTCTCTAGGCGTTTCTCAATGTCAAGGAAGGATCCTCGGAAGCCGTTATTTCGAGGATGCTACGTCATCGACATCCGTCTAAGGACTGTTCCAATGTCGAGGATCCTCAGAATTTCAACCAAGGACGGAGTCCTTCGTTCGGCAAATATCCCATACACAGGAAAGGATGCATATGTGTAGCCTTCGCGCTCTCAAATCACCCACAATCCTATGCGCAGCTTTGCTATCTTGTTCAAAAATAAAAAATGTCGGACGTTAGCGGAGTCGGAGTGATAACGGCGCAATATTCAAATGTAAGGTTTAAGGATAAATACAGTTTTTGCCATTTATTTAATGTTTGTTAAACTATTAAACATATCGACTCAACTGATTTGCAGAGGGGGATTTAAAGCTGTTATCTTTTACTGGTGATTCACCTTGTAATTTTTACTTCATATAGCATGTTTTGTTGATCACATATTTTACCATTGCATGTGTTTTAACAGCTATATGTTGCTATGGACACAGTTCTGTTCACTCAGGCAATATAACCGTTTTTAAATGAATAAACTCCTTTTTAAATTAATATTTTGTGTCGAATTATTGATTTATTTGGTCGGTAGCCATGTTATAAACGTGAAAATGTATAGTAAGGCGGTTGTTACAGCGCATACAAACCCCTTCAGGCTGATTCAAGACCCCTCCGCTTCACGTTAGAGTTCGCGGGGTTGAATTCGCCATAACAACCGTCTCACAATTTATTTATTTATTTCTATGAGGGCTGACGGAACAAAATAAGACTGCCAAGTCTGTTTACACAGCGCTGAAAGCGCTCCTTTTCACTGACGCAATGACGTGTCGTGCACTTGCTAGCCTGTTCCATTTACGTGTTCTCCGAATGCTAAAGAGGAGCCTCGCCTAGCCTCTGAAGGAAATGACTTGGAAGGACCCGTCCTGCCAAGGAAGTATCCTTGACATTGAGAAACACCTTCTGTCTGCTCGGCGCGCGCACTGAGTGGGCGTGTCGAATTCAAATAACTTGTACAAGTGACGTACGAAAGTGCATCGTTCGTCTATCGATTCATATCAGCGACTCAGAGTCGACTCTTACTTTTGAGAGACAATAACTTTGTATACGGTGAACTTTCATATTTAAAACTTTGCAGGATGTTTTTGTTCACTTAGATCTATGTTACACACTACATGAAAGGTAATTTTCAAAATTCCATGATAGGTACCCTTTAAAACACACCAGACACTTTTTGGGTGAAATCATGTTTATCTTGTCCATCAAAAGTGTGCTTTCACTTTAATTGAGCGGAGCGCAGCAAAAATAGACTCTTCGTCGAAACCCGCGCTTCTCTTCTAATCTGCTCACGCGACTCTCCAGCTCGACGTTCACGCGCTGCTCCCGCTCCCGGTGTGAATGCGCTCATTGATTAACAGGCACGCCGAAGAAAAAAACCCCGCTGCTCACGCTTGATGTGTGAAACGACCGTAATTCACGAGGTTTCCTCGTATGTCCGTTCCGTGTGCACGTGTGATGCTGATGTTGCGCGATGTTAATCATGCGGCGCGTGAGTGCATTTGACCGGCATAAAATCGGATTATGTCAGACTGACCGGCCGGTCGCTGGTCATGGCCGATCACGTGAAAATCGGCCGGTTCCGATTACCAGCCGATCGATCGGTGCATCTCTAAAAGGAAGCACTTCAGTTGGAAATGACAAAGTAATATACAGGAGAAACTCGAAATATTAGAATATCGTGCAGCAGTTAAAGCTGCCCTAGAATGTGAAATTGAATTTATGTTGGCATAGTTAAATAACAAGAGTTCAGTACATGGACATGACATACAGTGAGTTTCAAACACCATTGTTTTCTCCTCCTTATTTAAATCTCGTTTTTAAAAAACACCCCTGAAAAACAGGCGAATCTCCAAATAATACCGACTGTGATGCACAGTCGGGGATCACGCCTCCAAACAGTGCCGATCCTGACCTCCCTGGGGCCCTAAGCAAAATTCTGCTAAGGGGCCCTCTACCTGACCCGTGACGCCGTGAGATATGTAAACCATTTGCCATTGCCACAGTCACACCTGACACTTCAGTGCTCCCAATACAATCCTCCCTCCTTTAAACAAAACAGTCAAAGAATAAGACAACAATATAGAACAGAATGATATTTACTGAATAGAGTATTTTCTATAGAATATTAAGATAACAAGTGAATATTGTGATGCAGATATCAATAATCCCTGTGAGTGAATGACATCATTGATATCAAGAATTAACTTTTGTACAAGTGAACATGTAATTCCTGATATCAAAAATAGACATTGGTAGATAAAAATGTAACTAAGGGGCCCTACTAGTAAAAATAATCAAGAATTCACATTGCAAATAGTAAAAAAAAAAATGAATTATTGGTATCAAAAATGCATAAACTGTGAATGAATAAAAGCTAAAATGGCTTGCCATAGCATGTTAAAGTTTTTTTTTATTATGCATGTTGAAGCAATTCTTGATTTATGGTTATTATTTACTGAGGGATGTGCATCCATATTGACCAGTAGCCTAGGCTATGCCCAGCTAATCAACATTTTAAATTCAATATAGCCTATAAATCAAAGTCAATCAATGTCAAATTGTCAATACATTGCTTTTCATCTTGCATAATTAGTGCAGTTGTTTAGAGTTTTTACTACACATTAACTGAGACTATAATCAGTGTCTTGTTTTAAAAGTGTGTATAATGTGTACTTTGATGAGGAGTGCCATCATTCACGCCCATATATTGTACAGTATGTCTGGTCTCCACATAGATTTCTGCTTGAAAAATGCGCGTTTCATTTCGTGCACGCGCATATGAACGCATGATAACACACGCGACGCGGTTATCTTTTCCGAGCCGTTGCATTTTAAAAAACACAATAGAAATGCACATAAACTTAACTTTACTTTGCTGACATCAAACTTGTGAACACAAGTTGAGAACACAAGTTTACCTGATTGTTGTTCCCGCAATTCACTCTCTTTTTTCTCTCTCTCTTTTTGTGACCAGAAGGATAGTTTCGCTTAATTTTGTCATTGATGTTGTAAACATAAATTGACGCGCTGACACAAGGGGGAAGCGGGACCTTGAGTAATTTGCGGGGCCCTACGCAGCTTGCGTATAGGGCGGATCGGCTCTGCCTCCAAAGATTTGCATAGCCCAGCCCTCAATGACAAGCACTGCACAGCCGAGTCATCAGAGCAAGCGCGAATCAGAGAGAAAATGGCAGATCATGGAAATAAATGCTATGTTCCAGGCTGTGCAGGGGATGTGAGTACTTTTCATACATTTCCCACAGAAAAGAAATGTCAACAGGCGTGGATGATGTTTATCTATAATCGGATACCGCAACAGTTTAATTCGAAGTTGTTAGTTTGCTCTGCCCATTTCACCACGGACTTTTTTTCGAACCTGGGTCAATATCAAGCTTCTCTCAGCGTCTCGAACTGAAGAAGGGGGTAATTCCAACTATATTCCCGCAACTGGTAAGTAGTGATTTTATTAAAGATAATTTACACTGTGTTAGATCCAGCGCAAGATCCTAGTACAGTAATAGCAAACTCCAAGTAACGAGCATACATAACTAACGTCAAATAGGCTAATTCTCAGTGAATAAACTATACAGAAAGCGGTCAAAGAACAATCCACACAGCGCGAGTTTATCTCTCTTGCCAAACTCGTTATGAAATCAATGACGCTGTTACACTGCACAACGAAGCTCTTACTGTATGTCATCGTTTGCATTAGTGAAAGCATGAGAGAGAGAAACTGAGTTGTCTCGCGATCAACAGACAGACTGTCATCTGCTTTTGCTCAATGCTCATAATCACAGCCCAATGAAGCAGTTTCAGACTCACATTCTTTCTAGAATATGAGTATGACGAAGTCAGGCTATATTAGTAGGCTAAAAGCCAGACAATTTTGTCTTAAAAATCATTTGACATGTAGTGACTTTAATTTGGAGAAACAGGTGCAATGACTTTATGTGACATGTGTCACTTTGCTCACAGCTGATTGGTCCAAGTTCAGTTTAAGATCTCTTGCCTGGAACATAACCTGCCCCAGACCAGGTTAGCTGTGGAGCGTAAGTTACTATGGCGATTAACACTGCTAAAAGCCAAACCGCTTTCATGGTGCCTAAAACCCAGGGTTAGCGCAAACTAAACTGAAACATAGCTGGCTAGCCATCTAAACAGGCTTCATGGTATAGGCCCCTGGTCTGGGGCAGGTTATGTTCCAGGTAAGAGATCTTAAACTGAACTTGACCAATCAGCTATGAGCAAGTGACACATGTCTGATAGGATAAAGTCACTGCACCTGTTTCTACTCCAAATTAAGGTCACTACATGGTGAATGATTTTTGAAGACAAAGCCCTGTCATTGAGGGCTGGGCTATGCAAATCTTTGGAGGCGTGATCCCCGACTGTTGCGTCACAGTCGGTATTATGTGGAGATTCGACTGTTTTTCAGGGGTGTTTTTTAAAAACGAGATTTAAAGGGATTCTATGCAGTTTTTTTTAGCTTAACTGAACAGCTTCAGAGTTATTGAAATGGTTATATGACTTCTTTCGGGTTGAATGGTGGTCGTCTCGCCCCACCTGGTGCCTGTGAGCGGAAAAATCTCACTTGCAACTTTGGTGCGGCGGGCCGCCGGCTTCAGTGTCAGGAAGTATTGCGTGATATCAGCTCTCGCGATGTAACATATTCCTTTACGGCAATGCACACATACACGCCCCCATCCAGGAACAAGGTAGAGAGGGATGGAGTTTGTCACACTATCGTCATGGCTGAGCAGGCATATAAGATGCAGAAAGCATTGTCGGAGGAACAGAGAAAGAGGAAACGGCAGACTGGCCGAGCGAGGAGTCAGACACGAGCATAGGCGTAATTTGCGGGTGTGACATGTCCCCATTGGCACAGATGTACCAATACAAACAAATAAAACATATCCAGGTAACTCTAGTAGAGCATTCATTTCGTTCGTTTGTTAAATAAGAGGCGATCTGAAATGTGTTGTTTTTGAAATCAAGTGACCAAAGTACTTGTTCGCTGCGATCAGTGGCGCGGAATGGTGTTCTGTTGTGACGCGCACAGTCTTCACACGGACGCGCGCCTCAATCCATTGCTGAGACTGAGAGACTCTCTATATTTGTTACGGTGAAATCACAAAACCTAATGCACAAAAAAAAACATGTCCCTGCTTGAAATACAACCACTAATAAACAATCGGTTTTGATGAGGAAAATAAACTATACTACTATGAATTAGAACCCAGAACCTCTGACACACTTGGCAAAAGTTCTGCCTCTGGGCCATTAAAGTACATGGGGATAATTGTCGGATCTATGTGTTTAATCACGTGAAAATTCTCACCACTACCAACATATATTAGACCCCATTTAAACACAATGTACTATTGTATACTATGTAACACGCCATGTCACGCTCTGCGTGAGTGGTATTTACGACAGTAACGTTAAATACAAGTACTCCACAGCGACTCTAGGGGTCGCAGTTTGACAGAAACGTGAATCCTGCCTTATGTCCCTTTAAATAAGAAGGAGAAAACAATGGTGTTTGAAACTCCCTGTATGTCATGTCCATGTACTGAACTCTTGTTATTTAACTATGCCAACATAAATTCAATTTCACATTATTGGGCACCTTTAAATGTTCAATTCTCTCTATACCTTTATCAATAAACTAACTTCACAACTTTTACTTGCACTGATAAAGCAAGACTTTTTAGTAATCCTCTTTCATAGAAGCTATTTTCTTCTTGCTGTGTAAATTTTTTTAAATTCTTAATATTTTTCAATCTTGTAATATTCTTGCAAAAGAGAGAAGTGAATCCCACTGCTTCTGTCGCGAGAAATAAATCGCAGTTTCCCTCTTTCTCAGCATGTGATTGGCTGTTCGCTACTGATGTCACACCTAAAACTCCTAAACTCAGGATCAAAGTCTGAGTTGACAGAAAGTTGATGATCAGCGTCATGGTACCAACAAAGCCTGGTTGGATTGGTTTGGTTTTGTCAACTCAAAACTAATCCTGTAACCCTGAGTTTGTTCAACTACCATCATGGTACAGGCCCCAGGTTAGCTGTGGAGTGTGAGTTACTATGGCGATGAACACTGCTAAAAGCCAAACCACTTTCATGGTGCCTAAAACCCAGGGTTGGCCCAAACTAAACTGAAACATAGCTGGCTAGCCACCTAAACCGGCTTCATGGTATAGGCCCCAGGTTATATATATATATGAGATGTTGAACTGGTCACTCAAGACTCTCATTCACATTTATTGAAAGGGGAAGAGAAACTGGTTTGTGAATTTGTGTAAGAATTTCTTGTGTAAAATATATTTTAATGGAATGTACATTTTTAAATGATATTTATAAATTTTATAATTTTTTTTTAAAGATTTTATAAATGTGATATTTATTCAGAAAATATATTTTTAAAAAGGTTTCTCCTGGAATAATTTAGATTTTTTTAATTGACTGATTTTAAATTGAAAGGTTCTATGTTTATATATATTACCAATAAAAACAACAGTAACGGTAACAATGTATGATTTTGTATATTAAGACAAAATTGTTAAATTATTTTAATCCTTTATGACCTGCCATAGAACAATTCCACCAGAGTATATCTTTGTATTTTTACATGCTGTTCTGTCATATTTTTTTTTACATATTTTATTCAATACAAAAAATGGATAAATGTCAACCTCAAACTTGTCAATGAGAAAAACGTGCATAAAACAATTTAAAACTATACAGAATTTATTTGAACTGTTTACATAAATTAGTTTTTAAGATACACTCATTCAAAAAAAGGCATGTACTTTCGTTTAGACATAACGCTGTGTGTGTGTGTGTGTGTGTGTGTGTGTGTGTGTGTGTGTGTGTGTGTGTGTGTGTGTGTGTGTGTGTGTGTGTGTGTGTGTGTGTGTGTGTGTGTGTGTGTGTGTGTGTGTGTGTGTGTGTGTGGTGTGAATGTCCTTGTATTTGTGATTGTCTAAAGGAGAAAGAAATGATAAAATAAAGCAATGGTAAAAAGACAATGACGATATAATGAACATATAGCAAATGGGAGTCAAACACATGGTCAAATGACGCAGCGTGTGACGTCACAACATGCAAAACACCCGGGGGTCATATTGCCCAGAACGTGATACGTCAATGAGTCATTGGAAGACGTAACTATCAATCGCAGATCTACAGAACATGTGTGCAAAGACGTGCAATGCATTTTTGTGTTTTTGTTTTTTGTAAACGCATATTACGCAGTTTGTGCAGACTGATTAGAGGGTGAAAAGAAGGCTTGTTCTGAACATGTTACATCTCTGGTTTTGTATGCAAAAAGAATGATTGAGCTAGCCATTTGGTTTCAGTTTCTATAGGCTTTTAAACCAAGTGGTACTCGATGCAGAGCCAAATAGGAGGAGCTAGAGCTCCAGCTCCTCCCCTCGCTGGAGCTCCATGCAAGTACAGCTCGCTGTACTGTGTGTGACGTCAGAAGCCACGCCCACCCACGTGTGAAGGGGCATCTCGCCCGGGGGCGGGGTTACGTTGTAACACTCGGCCTAATCGGTTGAGTTACATGAGATAAAATTGGGGTCAGATTAAACTGTGTGAGTTTTTTAAGAAGTGTTTTAAAAGATGAGACGACAACAGAAATAAAGTGAATAAATTAAGTGTATTTACAAACTCCACAAGGAACTTAAAACAACACTATAAAACAAGAAAACTTAGGCTGTTAAAAGCATAGAGTCCATTGGTTCCATACCCTAAAACAGTCCTTAAGAGTCCGTGCGTGCTGTAAGTCCCAATGTGTGAGTGTCCACCGGTGTATATACAATCCAACTGTAGTGATAATCCAATGAAAAGTGATGAAGTTTGCTGGAATGGTAAGTCCTTAAAAGAAACTCCTCAATCCCGCTTTGGTCGTCTTGACAGAGACCTTGATTGTTTGCCATGCTGCTTCTTTTATACTGGCTATTTCCTGTTTCCTGTCATGTGATCAGTCACATGACAGGCAGACCCAGTATGAATTAAAGACATACACACAAATAGATAAGAGGAATAAAATGGACTAAAATGACTAAGACAACATGTAAACCTATAAAACCTCTAATATACATAAAATACATAATATATAGAGTGGTTAAAACATGTGTCATGTGTACAGTGTCACATAGTCCCCCCCCCCAGCCTACGGCCGCCGGGGTAGGTACTAGTCCCTGAAGGTACTGTCAGCCATTGTCCATGTAGTGGGTATCCTCTTGAATGTGTGGCTTAAAATGTCTTGGTAATAAATGAGATAAAACTAGGCCCTCCCACGTAGGCACTAGTCTGCCGGAGGAATCTATGGGAACACCAGAGAGAGGTGGAATCCAATACCAGCCTGGGTGTCCCTGGGTCGGTGACGCCATTCCTCCCAGGGTCCTGAAGTACCCAGCTTTCCTGGCACGCCCCTCACCCCGGCATTTCCTCCTATCCGGCTTAAGGGTCTCTTTCAGTGATGATGAACGGTGATGATGGTGAGGTGGTTTCTTGTCATGGTTGAAGAGAGCACACTCCTTGGTCTCCACACCACATGACTTGCAGTCCTTGACGAACCTCCAGGTGTCACTGCGGATTGCGGGCCACCAGGCAACTTCCAGGATCAGCAGGAGGGTCTTCAGTCGCCCATGATGTCTCTCTACTGTCCTCTGATGGAAGTGTTGTAACGTTTGCTGGATCAGGACCTCGGGTACGACGAGCTGGATCTTCATGTTGTCGTCCCCCTTCTGGATCCGCCGATACAGTAAGCCCTGGTGTTCCTGCAGTTCGACCCGGTTGGTTGGTTGAGTGGTGGGAGAGATGGTAAGTCCCTGGAGCATGTTGTCCTCACCCTGATGTAGGGTTTCCGGCCCATAAGCTCTTTATCAATTTTAAGTTTGGGGATAGATATTCAATAACTATTAATCTATGATCAACAAATTATTGAATACAGTTTGAACCGGGTCCTTACGTTAATAAATTCCCCACAAAGGGGTGTACAGCGTACCCGTCTGTTCAGGGTAAGTATATAACAATTAAACACAACGAATTATGGTTAATTATTAATATACATCCTACACAGAGGAATGGCTGATCTTCAACAATACCAAAGCATTTGACCCCTCCTCGCTCATTCACACGTCCGCCGTGTATTTAGGCTAAAAGGGTACAAATGACTTATGGTCTATTTTAGCTTAAATTAACTGACAATGTTTTGTGCACTTAAACGATTATCAGATTGTAGCTAGGATCTTTTATATTAAAGAGGCTTTGTTATACGAGCAACAACCACAGAGTCAATAAAGTATAAAATGAGGTTTAATGAATGAACTAGACTACATGTAACAGGATATAGATTAAACAAAATGAAATAAAACAATAAGAAAAGAAAACACAAGGAAAATACAATTGCTAGCACAGTTTAGAGTAAACCCTTTAGAGACAGCCACAGGAGATATACTTTACAACGTCTAAAATTTGGTTTGAACAAGTTTTGCATTCAGACCTGTAAGTTCTTGGTGTGCGGGCGGCGTCCAGAGAGATGGAGGGGGGTTCCTTTGACTCCAAGCGTGGTTGATTCGCGGGAGATTCAAACGTTCTGTATGCGTGAAGAGAGTCTTTTCACCGGAGTGCTGACAAGACTTACGAAACGCACGTGGAGGTCTCAGTCGGGAGACGAGAACACTAAGAACAGACTGGCTATGCGCAAAATGAAACGAAGTTAAAGTAAAAAACAGGAACATTAAAATAAAATACGAAGATTACAAAGAGTACACAGGAACAGGATACACACGGACAGAGAGAGCGATTGTCTCTGTGTTGGAGAATTTAAAGATGAGCTGGGCACGCCTGGGTAAGGCGCGCCGGCCAATGATAGCATCCCATATCGAGGAGCGCGTACGCCCCCTGATTGGGGTGGAGATCAGCGGTAATATGAATTTATGACCAAGTAGAAAATTAAGCTTACTTTGGTAATAGCATATGCATGTAGTTATACATTTCACGATATGGATATACAGCTTAATAGATGGATCAGATTTGTAGGATTACAACGATATCAAACATTTCACATCACAGACGTACTATTACAGAGTTACATCTGGAGGCACACATTCAGGCACTCATAAGGATCGTACATTCCTGAAAACATTCGTAATACAAGTTTGCACACTCACAGTTCTTTTACATGTATTTAAAACAGCAAATATATTTTAGTAACGATTTACAGATAGGAAATCAGAGTTCATATGTATGTGCGTGTGTGCGGGGACGTGGGTGTGAACGCGTGTTGCGCTCGGCGGGAAACAGACAAAGGAGCATCTGTTTTTGCGCTTCTCCCCCCTGATTTCCGCTGGGAGGGAGAAGATGGCCTGGGTGTTGTCTCAAGAGAAAGAAACCGCTGTTTGGGGAACACTTAAGACAATTTGTCAGCTTTGATGACACCTTTAGGGTGTACTCTCTAGACTTGAAGACGCCAGTTCGGGAGATAGAGGTTCCGAGGGCTGACCACATGGCCTTTTAGGAATGTCTGTTAAAGTTAGGTCCCTTTGTTCTGGATTTAAATTGGTTGCGAGTTCGTGACTCAATAAAAGAGAATTAATGAAAGCTCCCGAGTCCCTACAGTTTCCCCCCTTTCGGGAGATGATGTCCCTGGGGAGAGATCGTCTGCCGACAATCATTGCATGGGAGGATGGAAGGTGAATCATGAATTCGGATAACAGGTGATTATCAGGGCTGAGGGCTTAGCTCAATGAGGTTACCGGCGGCTTCTTGCGTGTTATCCTCCTTTCGGGGGTTTCGTCGGAAGCCTCCGGACACGGCTTTGGAGAGCCTGACGGTAGATGCTCGTGTCTCGTTGAGTCTCCTGTACAGGATGAAAGCCAAGCCCAATGTTAGGATGTGACTGACTACCATAGAGAGGCAGAGCGCAGTGTCTGCTGCGGTCCAGGCTCGGGCAACAGGTGAAGCAGTCAAAGTGGGCTGTCGAGACAAAGCTTGTAGGGCGGAGTCAAGAGGAGCAATGTCAATTAGCTGTGACCCCCCTGTCTCAATTTCCAGTTCCAGCTCTGGACTCAGGGTGAAATTGTGGTCTTTGAAGAAGGAGGGAATTTCCAATTCTGTTTCGTACTCGTGGCTCGGAAGATGATACAATGCCAGATCGTCTACGTGGAGGATGGCACCTTTAGGTACTTGAATCCACATGCTCTGGTTGAGTAGGCTGACACGGGTAGCGGTGTCATGTTGGTCATAGGTGAGAGTGGCAGTGAGTACCGGAGTGTTGACAAGCCACCGGTCACCGATGATCTCTGCTCGGGTTTCTTCCACTTGTATGCGAGGCTTAGCTTCGGCAGGGCAGCGGTTGTCGCTGGACATGGTTTGCAGTCCGCAAATTCCATCAGTGTTGTCTCTAAGGAATGGTTTGCTAGGGCACAGATAATGAATGTCTTTCGTCAAGGTGCACATGTGCAGGTTTGGAGCCAGGTACAGCTGAGGATCGCTGTCGTGGTAGGCTACCACTTCTGGAGTGCGGATCTTGATGTGCGTGTTACCTTTCCAAAACCCGACGTTGACAATGTCTTTGAGTCTGTAGATTCGGCTTGACTCGATGATGGGTAAGTTCAGGAGGAATCCCATTTCTCTCTGCTCTGGGTCGACATAGAGTGGGATGGCGCTGCCCAGAGAGTAGGCCAGGTGTACTTGGAGCGGATCAGCTGGCGTGGTGATGGCGGAAGCCAGCACGTTCTGGACAAGGCTCAGAGGTATGAGGTAGGGTGGGATCCTACCCATGGCTAGGCTGTCAATGGAGGAGCTCACCTCCCGCAACATGTCCGTCATCAGGGCGGTGACCAGCTGAGTTTGGGCAAAGTCATTTTGAAAAACAGTGAACAGCTGTTTCATGGAATTCACAGTCTGGTTCAGCATGACGCTGTGGGTGTTGAGAATGACCACAGTTCCCTTTAAGGTCCTTCCGATGGTCTGCAGAGAAGCACTCTGCACGGTGAGCTGCTCTTTTAACTGGGGAATCTCTGTCTGGATTTCAGCCACATGTCGTCTCACGGTGGCTAGGTTAACAGCGTTGACGCTTGACATACCAATGTTGAACAGAGTTCCCACTGCAGCTGCGGCTCCCAGGAGGGCTCCAAGGAACCGTTTGGGGCGGCGGTTGTGTCCGCCTAATTCCGCTTGGGTGACGGTCATCTTTTCAAGTTGGTTTAGCATGTGTCTGACGTCGGCCTCGGCGTGGGCGATGGCATCCTCTGTCCACCGGGCTCCGGCCCAGCTGTACTGGGCTACTGCGCTGGGGTAATGTGCTCTGTACACGTTGCGGGGGTCGAGTCGAACGTACACCTTCTGGGTGTGGGTCCGACAGTTGGTGATCAGGAGGCCCGGTTGTTCTCTCAGCACGATGCCTGTCGACGGGCCGGGTGTGATGACGTCAGGTGGCGGTTGTCCTCTGGTCGACTGAAGGCAGAAGATTGCAAACCATAGCAGCATCCTATTAGAGGTGAAAGGGAAGATGTGGAGAGAGAGGGAGAGAGAGAGAGAAGCAGTGTGTCAGCGAGAGTTGTCCTTGGCGTTGGCAGGACAGTCGTTTCGCTCCTAGGATGGTAAGCAGGTTAGTTTGTATTGGCCCCTCCCCGCCTTTCTCTGCCAGCAGCAGAATGTCTCTTAATCTGGTTGCGGTGAACCCATTTGAGCACTGGGTCTTTCTGTCCCCGGCTCAATTGGATTCGGTACGCCACTGGGGACAGTTTGTCAACAATTTCATGAGGTCCTGTCCAGTGGGGCAGGAATTTCTTTGACAGCCGCTGGGAGGCTGTGCGTGGTGGCTGTGCGAAGCTGTAATACCAGACTCTGTCACCCACGGCCAGTTCCTGGTGTGACGCTTTCCGGTCATAGTAGGCTTTCTGGCCCTCTGCGCTCTTTTGAAGCTGTTGTTGGGCGAAAGCAAAGGTTGATTTCAAATGCTGGTGCAGCTCATCGAGGTACTGATGAGTGGTGCAGGCTGTGATGAGACTGGAGTCCCCTGGCTGATACAACAGGTGCAGTGGCAGTGTCATCTGTCGTCCAGTCATTAGTTCAAAGGGAGACACCTGAGTTGAGTCCTGGGGAGTGGCTCTGAGGGCCATTAACACCAGCGGGAGTTTCACATCCCAGTCCTTCTGGTTGGCAGCCACATACTTTCTCAGCATACTGACCACAGTCCTGTTAGAACGTTCAACTTGGCCAGATGAGATCGGTGAAAAACTGATATGTAGTTGAACGTGGACCCCCAGGAGTTTCCAGATCTGCTGCATAATCTCAGCTGTAAAGTGGGTACCTCTGTCTGAGTTGACACTCATTGGCAGTCCGAATCTGGAGAAGATGTGATTCATCAGAAGGTATGCCGTGGTCTGGGCGGTGTCATTGGCTGCTGGAAGACATTCTACCCATTTTGTGAACTGGCACACGACTGTGAGGAAGTACTTGTTGCCCCTTGTTGACCTTGGCAGAGGTCCTACCCAGTCGATTTGGAGGTCTGACCAGGGGAATGTGACTCTTCTGCGTTGCAGTGGAGCTCTGTGATTCGGATTTGCAGGTTGGAACTGACAGCAAATTAGACAGTCTTTGACATATTCCGCCACGTGTTCTTGCATGCGGGGCCAATACGCTACTTGCTTCAGTGTCTTATAGGTGGCACGGGTACCGTGGTGTCCAGCACATGGCGCATCATGAGCATACATCAGCGCATCATGAGCATACATCAGCATCACCTAGCCTTGGCGCTGTGTTGTCCTCAGGTGCATACCACAGAATGTTGTGAATGACACGGAGCATGTGCTTGATGTCATGCAGCCGTCTGAGGCACGGGTCGTCAGTGAGATCAGACGGTGTGAGTGGGTGGTTGGAGGGGTCAGAGAGGTGTGTTTAGAAAAGTCTTTATGGACGTGTCAGAGGCTTGCATGTCTGCTATGTCGTTGTTTGACATCTGCGGAGTCAGAGTGAGAGGCTGGGAAGCAGGCAGTGCGGCAGGAAAGGTTCGTTTGCTGCGGGTTAGCACTGCCACATCAAAGGCTGGTGGTTGGGCTGGAGGTGACCATATGTTACCGTGCAGTGCGCCAGTCTTGGCAAGGGCATCGGTTTGGTCATTTAGGTCCTTGTCGAGGCCCGGTTGCTTGGAGTGGCCTTTCACCTTCTTCCAGTAGACAATCATGTCATGTTGTCTAGTCAGGTCGTCACATGCCTGAAACAAGTGTTGGTGTTTGACAGGCTTGCTGTTTGACGTCTTAAAGCCATTTTGTTTCCACCCTGGAAGGTGGCATGTGAAACTTAGTCTGGCATAGTTCGAGTCTGTGCAGATAAGGAATTCTTTGATGTTATGTGTCGCTGCGATTTGCATAGTTATGAGAATCGCTGCCACCTCAGCATATTGTGATGACTGAGGCCCCAGCTTAAAGTGTTGTGGTGGGCATGGCAGATCATTTACCCATAACACACCCGCACCAGCTTGGCGGATGCCCTCTTGGTTGTAGGAACATCCATCGACGTAAGCTGTTGGCATACCTTGGCACGTGTTGTCATCGAAGTATCTGTGACATGTCTGCTGTTGTGGTTCTTCCACATTAGCCGTTACAGGTGGTGCGTTATCAGTGCAGTTCTGGCAGGCAGCCAGGCCGTTGCCTAGCGCAGATTTGTGGTTCTGGGCATACCGTGCTTCGACATTGCGCCCTTGGAGGGCCATTAACCACGTGGCGATGCGGGAATTGGTGACCACGCCATCGCGGATGCGTTGGCTGTTGAGGAACATGACAGGCTGATGACAAGTCTCTATGATAACTTTCTGAGCTCCAATGTAGTTGGAGAACCGTTGTATGGCCCATACAGTGCAAAGCAGCGCTTTTTCACAGTCTGAGAATTTAGTCTCTGGTGGAAGGAGTGTCTTGCTGGCATACGCTACAACTCTTTTGTCTTGATCGTGTCGTTGGTCCAGACCAGCGCTGAGACAGTGGTTGGAGAATCCCGCTTCCAAGTAGAATTCTTTTTGTGGGTCAGGGTAGGCCAGACATGGAGCTGTGCACAGATGACGTTTCAGCTCATTCATGGCATTGTCCTGGACGGGTGTCCAGACAAAAGGGCAGTCTTTTTTCAGCAGGGCAGTTAGTGGCTTTGCAATGTCCGAGTAGCTTTCTATGAACTGCCGTGAGTAGTTACACACCCCCAGAAAGCTTCGCAGTTCTGAAAGGTTGGTGGGTGGTTTGATGTTTTGAACAGCTTGTATGCGGCTGGACTGTGGTTCGATGCCTTGCGACCCGATCAGCAGTCCCACGTAGTTGACCTTGGTTCGACACCATTGACCTTTGTGGAGGGCGATCTTGGCGCCTGCAGCTGTTAACTGGTTCAAAACATAGTCTATTTCTGCCAGGTGCTCGGTAACTGTTGTGCTCTTCATCAGCACGTCGTCCACATAGATGAGATTTCCTCTCATTCTCGCATCAGGGCATGCTTTGTTCAGGAAGATGTTAAACTCAGCGGGTGAGTTGGCATAGCCGAAAGGGCACCTGGTGAAAGTGAATTGTCTGTTACCGAACGTGAAAGCTAGCTTGTGCTGGTCTTCTGGATGTACCGGCAGGGTCCAGAAACCTGAAGCTACGTCGAGCGTAGAGAAGATTGTGGCTCCTCTGATTCTGGGTAACTCCTGCTGCAATTGGGTCGTCGGCCATCGTGACAGTGGTACCTGTCGATTCAACTTGCGGTAGTCGATCGTGGGGCGCCACCGGCCATTCGGTTTAATTACCGGCCAGATAGGAGCAGAATAGGTGCTATTGCATGGGCGAATTACACCTTTTTGAAGCATAGAGTCAATAATTTCTTGCACCGGTTCATGTGATGCAATGGGGATCTTGTACTGTCTGACAAAGGTGGGAGGAGCGTCAGGGTGCGTTGGAATGCGCACGGTGTGCAGGTGAGTGAGACCACAGTCTAGAGAGTCTTTGGCAAATGACGCTTTGAATTTGTAAAGGACTTGTCTGAGTCTTTGTCGATCTGCATCCTCTTTGATTGCGTCGGCGTCTTTTAGAATTTGCTGAACTTGAGACTCAAATCCTGGATATGGCTCCTCTGTGGGTGAACCGCTCGTGGTGTTTGCAGGCGTGGGTGCAGCAGGTGTTTCAATCTGGCAGATAGGCTGTTTGGAAACTGTGTACACGGCAAGGTGTTGGTCCTCCGTCAGTTCCGTTCTGCAGACTTGATCTTTGTCCATCGGCATGACTGAGGCGATGGAGATGATTTTGAAGGGTGCTGTGTGCAGTGTGTCGCCTGTGCATCCTTCTGGTATCATTGAAGCTGGAATAGGCCCAATGACAGGTAAAGTCAGTTCAAAATCAGGAAAATCATAGCTCACGAGCCATCCTAGCCGATAGGATTTTGGAATTGCAATGTCCACTGCTATGCAGTTGTTGAAAAGGATGTAGACTGCACGAGATGACAATTCAGTGAGGGGTGTGGCTTCAAGTGTGAGTCCAAGTTCAACGCATTCGGGTGAAGGTTGAAAGAAACCCAGTGTGTTGTTTAGGGTTTGGCCACGTCGTATGTTGAGCCGAACAGCGACCCCTTTGGTGTACGCAGGTACTACAGTTGCCTGTTCGCTGATTAGAGTGCAAACCTCTGGGATGGTTTGGCCTGACAGAAGATTGTCAGTGCGTGTAGTAACAACAGCTGTTTGTAAAGTCAGTGGGGCCCAAAGTACCTCATTAATAAAATCCACATGCGCCTGGAGGCGAATCAGAATGTCTGCTCCAATGTAAACATCGTGGGGCAGGTCCGGAAGGATCAAGAAGTAATGAGTCAGGCACCGATGATTCCAGTTCAAGTTCAAAGCACAGATACCTTTTGCAGTCACCAGGTTTAATGGGCATGAGTTCAAAGGGAAACGTGTGCGTTTGCTTGCAGAAGGAAGGTCTGGTGTGACTTTAATTAGCTCGTTGAAAAGTGACAGGCTGATAGCACAGTTGTCGGCCCATAGGGCGAGTACAATATCAGTAGTGGTTACACCATTCAGCTGCAGGTCGGTGGTGACCTTGGGGCAGAAGGACTCAGAGTCTTTGGGGAGTTGAAAAGTGCAGAGTAACGAACTTGAATCTCGCTCAGGTGCAGAGCCTGTGTTCCCATGGCTGGCGGTGACAGTTCCCGTGACCTGACAGTCTGGCTCAGTTGACCTGGGTGGCTGACAGGGGAGAGGTTCTCGCACTTGAGCCCAAATCTTCAGTTGTCTGAAGTCCAGCAGGGGCTCGAAGCGATCTAGTAGATCTTTGCCGATGAGAAGGGGAAACGTGTTCATCTGTGAAATGTACACGGGGTGTATCAAGCTCATGTGACCAAGGGTTAAGTGAAGGGGAGCTATTTGTTCAAGCCGGATGTCAGTTTGGCTGTAAGATCGCACATTCAGCTCACAATTCTGAGATTTCAGAGTTCTGTTCTGTCTGTTAGCTTCAAAACTGAGTCTTTCAAAGAGTTCAGCTGATATCAAAGTGAGGTCCGATCCGGTGTCGACCAGAGCTTCGAGCCTCACCACATTTTCCAATGTGATAGAGAGATAAAGTTTGCGTGCTAGTCCTTTTTCGACCAGGTTCCCTAGGAGTTTTAATGTGGGGGCTTGTGTGGCGATCGATAAACAGTTAGGGTCAGTGTCTTGGGATTCGTTGGGGAGACACACGACCAGAACAGCACTTTCTGGTATCTCTGGGGTTTTCTCACTGGTATGCTGTGTTGGATTGTCCGCTTCTGGATGTGCGGTTGTTGACAGCAGTGAGTGGGTGTCACTGTCACTTGGTGTTATGACAGTTGGTTCTGTGGTCTGTGTCAGGAGAACAGTGTTCGTGGTGCTTGGTTCGGTAGGAGGGCTGTCAGGAAGGGTTTTAATCCTTACCCTTAGTCACGCAGAGTCTGGCTTGTCCTCTTTGTCAGTTTTCTTTTGAAGAAGCCCTTTTAGGATCTTCAGGATCTCTGCGGTCTCTGACGTGGACTCACTGTTTTCTTTTGCAGCAGGCTTGGATTTGGGCTTGGATCTGTTAGAGGCCTGCCGAGAGGGAGTTCGCTGCGGGCTGTCTGGACTGGACGTTCTTGTCGCTGGAGTCCGGCTCTGTCTGGGCCGTCGGCTGGTTTCCCAGGTGGCCCCCCCTTTTTGGGTGTGGGGGTGCCGTGGGCTGCTGTATGATCTTTCAGGGCGCTCGCCCTGATGCTTAGGACGAGCACCCTCGTAGCTGCGTCGCCCTCTGCTGGCCTGAAACGGTCTTGGCTCGTTATTAGAAAGTCTGTTAGGGTGGTGTCGTGTGGTGCCCTCTAGTGACAGCTCTGGATGCTGATCAGTGATAGGGCAGATAGAGGGAGTTTTTACAGTCTTTTCAGAAACAATTTTCTGCTTGATAAACGCCTTGTGGGCGAGGTCCCTCAGTTGCTGGGTAGACATTGTGCGAGGACAGGCCAGGACCCCTAAGTGATGGCTCACAGTGGGATGCAGGTTGCGGAGAAACAAAGTTCTGAAGTTAAAGTCCTCCTCCATCCCGGGATCATTCCGTGCCCCGAAGTATGCTTGTCGGAGGCGAGTGTAAAAGGCCTGCGGCGTTTCCAGTCTTGCCTGCTTGAGGCTCATCGCGGTGATGAGTCCTTGATCGGTGTCTGGATCAGAGAATTCCCTGATGAACGCCTGTCGCAGCTGTTGGTAATCCGCTTTGACGGTATCTGGTTGGCGATCCAGAAAACTGCGTACATCCCGACTCGAAGTAATCCGAAGCAGGTATAATCTGTCCCACGGGGTAACATGGGGAACAGTGTATAAGTGGAAGTCAATGTCTTTCAAGTAGGCGTGCACATCGTGGCCTCCAGCAGGATTTGGCGTGAAAGTAGGAATGTTCCTAGCAAGCTTGTCAAGTTCTTTAAAGGCCATGCCGTGGTAAGTGGCAAGGGTTGGCTGTGACGCACCTCCTTTTCCTGAGGGCGAGGGGTCTTGCAGGCTGTCCATTGATGTCTGGGACGGTGGATGTCCGTCTCCTTTCACCGTTCTGTGTTCTTGGCTGAAGTGTGCAGACTGACCGGTCGGGGAAAACTTTGTAGTGTGTGTCTCCCTTTCCCGGTCACTCTGAAGTTTATAGGAGTGTTTTAACTCACGGTGGACAGCCTCAAGTTCATCTTTATAAAGTTCTTTTTGCTGTATAAGTTCATCAATTTCAGCTCTGGCCGCCTTTAAGTGTTTCTCACAGGCTTTGGCTTTGGCGTCTCTTTCTTTTAGTTCATTGTTTGCTCTCTCAAGGAGAGCTTCACCTTGTTGCAGTTTTTCGGTGAGTGTCTCTCTGGCTTTTCTCTCTTTCAGTTCCTTTTGGTCGGTGTCTAGACGAAGGTTTTCCAGAGCAGTTTGAAGTTCTTCTACTTCCTTCCGTGACTCTGGGTCCGTTTCTCCTCCTCGTCCTGCTCCTCGTTCTCGAGTAGTAGCTGGTCTAGCCGACTTTGGGTCTTTGCTTGGTCGCGCCGGGCCTCCTCCGCTTGGAGACGTAGAGTTGCCGTCTCCTGTTCCAGGTCGATGGCGTGTCTCTCGTGAAGGCGGGCTTGTGCGACGAGTGTGTGGGCCAGGTTTCCCACGATTCGGGCCCATTCTTTGTGGCTGTAGCTTTGTGTTGGGTCGTGCCTCATCAGCAGGTCCAGGTCGGTGTCCAGCTGCGCCTGGTTCCGGGGCTCGGAGTCGCCGGTATCCTCGGGCAGGACGGTGGCTGTCATGGCCTTCAGCCATGTCTCAAGGCTGTCCCAGTGGGCTGCGGGGCTGGGAGACCGGGACATGCTGGCTTACTGCAGGCGAGAGGAGCACAACACACACAAACACAAACAGACCAAATGCAAATTTGTTCTACAATTTATGCGCTTATACCCTTAATACGGCGATGCCGTTTACGGTACTTTGACTAACTGATGCAGACAGTTAGGTAGGGACAAATTGTTTAGGTCAGCGCAGGGCCTAAATCAAGATTTTGACAGGACCGGAGCCTAGTAGGTCACGGTTGGTGCTAACGGCTCGGCTGTCAGTCTGTTATTTAGCTCTCCTGGGGTGTCTCTGTAGGCTCTGTCTTTGGTGACCTGGAAGGCACAGTTCACACAGAACAGAGAGAAGTAACAGAAGAATAGCGAGAAAAACTTAAAGTGAGATTTAGACAATAGGAATTAATGGATCTGTTAAGACAGAGTAAACGATAGTACAGAAATGGTTACGGGGACTAAGAGGGCTTGAGCCGACTATGTGTGGTTTTCTGAGAAAAAGGGGTGGACACTCTTAAATGTCACGGGAGAATATCTAATATTCTTGTGGTTTATACTAAGTGGATGTCTTTGCTTTACCTTAATTTAGCTTGTCTGGGGTGACCTGAAATCACACTAGCGGGAGCCAGCGTCGAGGACAATCTTTCCGTCGCTCCAAGCACTTAACCGAGATGTCCACGGCCTCTCCTGTGCGTCAACCACCGTGCGCCCTCCCAAACAACATAGACTTTAACACAACTGGCACGCCCGGGAGGTCACCTGCTTACGACACTGCAAAGGGGACTTTTCCCCAGAACCCTCTTTCGAGTGGCCCCCTTTTAGGCCCCGGTTTGTGTACTAGGTCCGAAATTGCCTTGTGTCTTATCGCGTGGTGAGCCTCCCCTTTTTGGGAGCGCCAAATTGCTGATGTCTTATTGCGTGCCGCACCAATGGAGAGACAGGGAGGTCCGCGACTCACCCACAGCAAGCGTTGGTTACGCCGGTCAGACGACCCCGCCCACTGGACACCAACCAGATATGACGGTCAGATCACACCAGCGCAAGAGAAATCTACCTGTAGATAACAAATGTGATAGAGAAAGGTGACTCTAGAATTACTTCAAAGCTTACTTTGTCTAAAACAAAATTGAGTATCTGTATGTGTAGAAAATACAAAACCTTGTTACCTAATGGGAGAGAGAGAAACAGAGAGGGAATTGTGACACTGTTAGTTGTCAGAATAACCTACGGAGAAGGGTCAGTGAGTAAGGCAGGATAAACACAGGAGTAAGTAGGCTGTAGTGGCGGTTTTGGGCCACAAGAGGGGGTACTTTCCAGTGGTTAGCCGGCTAGGGAAACAACTTAATCGAAATTGTAAGTCAACTGGTTTGAATTCAATTCAAATAAGCATAGACGGTGATGTTGAATAACACCTAAGATAGTGTGGGTACCGTCGTGATAGAAATATCACTTTAAGAGACGGCAGGGTTGAGTGCGAGAAAGAGAGAGAGAAAAAAAAAAATTAATAAAAAAAAAAATTATATATATTTTTTTTTTTTTTTGGAAGAGAAAAATTATTTTTTTTTTTAAAAAAAAAATTAAATAAAAAAAAAAAAAAAAAAAAAAAATTAATAAAAAAAAAAATTATTAATTAATTTTTTTGGAAAGACGATTAATAAGAGTTATCAATTTATTAAAACAAATTATCAAACTCATTAATTTATCGAGAAGGAAAAAGGTAAAGAATTTAATAAGATTTATTGATTTATCTGAGGGACAATCAATAACCTTATCCGGACAGAAAACGAAATCAAGTAGAATTATTCGTAACCTAATTCATAAAGTGAAGTGAGAATTTAATTCAGTTTTACCTTCAAAGTTTTTCTTTAGACCAATCTGAATGAGACTCCGAAAATTAACGGATGGATTACTTCTAATGCTAATCACGACTGCCGTAAGGTAATCAGTGACAGCCTTAGAACAACCCAACTGAAAATAGGCTGGAATCTCAAACAGAAATCGAGAATTACAAAGAGCTGACTCAGCGTTGAAGGCCACAAGGGGCGTTCCCCGTGAGTCACTTCCTGTGAAGAACTACAACTGACTTAGAAAGGAAAAATTCAGGAGAGAGTGACCTTATCTGGAGCGTCCACACGGTGGCGCTGTTACGCTCACGTCGAAGAAGAGGGTGTGGCGGTGATTTGAGACTGAGGCGCAAGGCTGCGCTCTAGTGTTCAGCAACAGAATCACAACCACACGCTTCAATTGTACCTTTTTAGGGCACGCGCAGAATCCTATATACTGCAAATAATTTAGATTCAGGCGGATTTACAGTGCTATGTTCCACGGGTTTAGTAAAGCAGATTTAATTCACTGCACTTACATAACAATACCAACAGGAATTGACGTCTGTGGTTTTAACTCTCAATACATTTATCATTTAGCACTTTAATGATTTAAAATGTTTTGGTTTAACGTTTGGTTAGCTCAGCCAAAGTTGAAACCAGGAGTTTTCGTTAATCTAACGATTATATATATCAGGCCTTTCAGGTTGAAACAGGAGCATCGCTGTATTCAATTCCTCTATCGCACTGCTCAAAAGATTCTCGTTTTGAAAACAGGCTGATCAAAGAAAATATCTTAACATGTAAACGTCTTTACAGAGGTAATATCTCTTTTGTTGCGAACTACAGTTTACATTCAATACTTTAACCGTGAATATCAGTATTACGAACTGTAATTCATTTTAGCAATTACAACGATTACACGCTTAGGTGAATTTAGCAGTTTGTAATGTGCTCAGCTGAAACTTGGCTTTCAGCTTGCAACATGCGCGGCGCGCGGCGCGCTCGCGTTTCTTACTCAAAACACAGCAAAAAACACAATATTGCCACTGCATTAATTGCTCACACAACAAAGCTTAAAATATTGCCTATCAATTCTCCACCAATATTCTGTAGGGTTTCCGGCCCATAAGCTCTTTATCAATTTTAAGTTTGGGGATAGATATTCAATAACTATTAATCTATGATCAACAAATTATTGAATACAGTTTGAACCGGGTCCTTACGTTAATAAATTCCCCACAAAGGGGTGTACAGCGTACCCGTCTGTTCAGGGTAAGTATATAACAATTAAACACAACGAATTATGGTTAATTATTAATATACATCCTACACAGAGGAATGGCTGATCTTCAACAATACCAAAGCATTTGACCCCTCCTCGCTCATTCACACGTCCGCCGTGTATTTAGGCTAAAAGGGTACAAATGACTTATGGTCTATTTTAGCTTAAATTAACTGACAATGTTTTGTGCACTTAAACGATTATCAGATTGTAGCTAGGATCTTTTATATTAAAGAGGCTTTGTTATACGAGCAACAACCACAGAGTCAATAAAGTATAAAATGAGGTTTAATGAATGAACTAGACTACATGTAACAGGATATAGATTAAACAAAATGAAATAAAACAATAAGAAAAGAAAACACAAGGAAAATACAATTGCTAGCACAGTTTAGAGTAAACCCTTTAGAGACAGCCACAGGAGATATACTTTACAACGTCTAAAATTTGGTTTGAACAAGTTTTGCATTCAGACCTGTAAGTTCTTGGTGTGCGGGCGGCGTCCAGAGAGATGGAGGGGGGTTCCTTTGACTCCAAGCGTGGTTGATTCGCGGGAGATTCAAACGTTCTGTATGCGTGAAGAGAGTCTTTTCACCGGAGTGCTGACAAGACTTACGAAACGCACGTGGAGGTCTCAGTCGGGAGACGAGAACACTAAGAACAGACTGGCTATGCGCAAAATGAAACGAAGTTAAAGTAAAAAACAGGAACATTAAAATAAAATACGAAGATTACAAAGAGTACACAGGAACAGGATACACACGGACAGAGAGAGCGATTGTCTCTGTGTTGGAGAATTTAAAGATGAGCTGGGCACGCCTGGGTAAGGCGCGCCGGCCAATGATAGCATCCCATATCGAGGAGCGCGTACGCCCCCTGATTGGGGTGGAGATCAGCGGTAATATGAATTTATGACCAAGTAGAAAATTAAGCTTACTTTGGTAATAGCATATGCATGTAGTTATACATTTCACGATATGGATATACAGCTTAATAGATGGATCAGATTTGTAGGATTACAACGATATCAAACATTTCACATCACAGACGTACTATTACAGAGTTACATCTGGAGGCACACATTCAGGCACTCATAAGGATCGTACATTCCTGAAAACATTCGTAATACAAGTTTGCACACTCACAGTTCTTTTACATGTATTTAAAACAGCAAATATATTTTAGTAACGATTTACAGATAGGAAATCAGAGTTCATATGTATGTGCGTGTGTGCGGGGACGTGGGTGTGAACGCGTGTTGCGCTCGGCGGGAAACAGACAAAGGAGCATCTGTTTTTGCGCTTCTCCCCCCTGATTTCCGCTGGGAGGGAGAAGATGGCCTGGGTGTTGTCTCAAGAGAAAGAAACCGCTGTTTGGGGAACACTTAAGACAATTTGTCAGCTTTGATGACACCTTTAGGGTGTACTCTCTAGACTTGAAGACGCCAGTTCGGGAGATAGAGGTTCCGAGGGCTGACCACATGGCCTTTTAGGAATGTCTGTTAAAGTTAGGTCCCTTTGTTCTGGATTTAAATTGGTTGCGAGTTCGTGACTCAATAAAAGAGAATTAATGAAAGCTCCCGAGTCCCTACACTGAGCACTGGTGAGCTCCTCTCTGGAGAAGGGAAGGCTGGTGAAGATAGTGTCCCACTCTGGCCCTGTTGGAGTGAGGGCGCAGAATTTTCCAACAACCGCTCTGTTGTAGGTTTGTGAAGTGTTTGAGGTGGTGGGAATGCTGTTTGGGGGAAAACCAAGGCTCGATGTGGATAGCACTGGGCTGTTGGTCGCAGTGGGAGGAGAGATGGCAGTTCCTGGAGCCTTTATTTGTTCCAACTGTTTTGCCCATTTCTTGTCTCTCCTCTTGAAACACTCGAAGACCTCTCTCTCCAGTGTTCCCACGGCATCCTTTATAGATTCCTCCATTTTGCCTAATTTTAATTCCACAGCCTCTCTAAAATACACTTCACGATTAAGATTACTTTCAACAGAGTCTTTAAAATCCTTCTCCAATTTTAAAACAATGTTTTTAAGAGCAATCACCTCAGCACGAAGCTGTACACACTCACAATGATGTAAAAAATGTTCATTAAAACCAGCTGATGTATTAAAAGCAGCAGCATTATCTTGATTAGTCGTCATCTTTAAACACTCTTCTCAACACAGCGTTAAAAATCTTTAAACGTTCCCCGTACGGGCCACCATATGTAACACTCGGCCTAATCGGTTGAGTTACATGAGATAAAATTGGGGTCAGATTAAACTGTGTGAGTTTTTTAAGAAGTGTTTTAAAAGATGAGACGACAACAGAAATAAAGTGAATAAATTAAGTGTATTTACAAACTCCACAAGGAACTTAAAACAACACTATAAAACAAGAAAACTTAGGCTGTTAAAAGCATAGAGTCCATTGGTTCCATACCCTAAAACAGTCCTTAAGAGTCCGTGCGTGCTGTAAGTCCCAATGTGTGAGTGTCCACCGGTGTATATACAATCCAACTGTAGTGATAATCCAATGAAAAGTGATGAAGTTTGCTGGAATGGTAAGTCCTTAAAAGAAACTCCTCAATCCCGCTTTGGTCGTCTTGACAGAGACCTTGATTGTTTGCCATGCTGCTTCTTTTATACTGGCTATTTCCTGTTTCCTGTCATGTGATCAGTCACATGACAGGCAGACCCAGTATGAATTAAAGACATACACACAAATAGATAAGAGGAATAAAATGGACTAAAATGACTAAGACAACATGTAAACCTATAAAACCTCTAATATACATAAAATACATAATATATAGAGTGGTTAAAACATGTGTCATGTGTGACAGTGTCACAACGTCCTGCGTCACATCTCTCATTCGGGTTCTCGTCAACCAGGGTCAGCGCGCACAATAGCGCACACAGGCAGGCACAGAACTAGCTAGCGAACCTAGGTCTAAACCTAACTCTAACCCTAACCTAACCCTAATTCTACCCCTACCCGCCCCCCGGGCGAGATGCCCCAAAATTTATGAATCTCATTTCCACTCCAATTTCCACTCTATTTGTTGTACGCATGCGCAAAATGGCGCTGCTTCCTGTCGGAAATATGTTTACGGTTGTTATCATAGTTATTGGTTTATAATAAAGATGAGGTTATTTGTGTAGAGGTGTGACGCTACAGATTATTGGTGCAGTTAAATTGTGACGCTTTGGCAGGCTTGGAATGGTCTAAATCACAATCACTCCCTTAACAGCTGTATTGTTACCTCTGCATTGGTCACTGATTTTGTAAGTTAATGACATGGTAGTACAAGTAAACAATGTACCTTAAAACAATATTTTTGTATTTTTCTTGTATTTCTGTTACACAAATGGTAATCAATAATCATGGTTTTGATGTAATAAACGCATCTATACTTAAGCTAAAACGAGTTTTTGTCACTTTCTTAATTATATGGGATCCAAACTGCACTTATAGTTAACCCTTCTAAATAAAATTAAAAAAAAAATGTAATTTTTGGCTGCTGTATCATGTACCGTTTGAACTGACGCGCTACAGCGACCTGTCACATTTCAAAGAGCCAAAACGTTATTAATTGTGTGAATCTCGTAAAAATATTGACAGAATCGGACAGCTGTGGATTTGTTCCATATCAAAAGTAACCTGTCTGTGTCTTGTCTGTCGGTGTAAGTGTCTTCTTTGTCCGCGATTTTTCACTGCGTGAGGAAATGGATGTGTGGCGTAAGAGTGTGTGAAAAGGGTCAATTGCGTGAGTCTCACGGTCAATGCGTGAGAGTTGGCAGCCCTGCTACAAAGCCTATAATAAAAGATATAATGAATTTCAAACCTTTTTTTTTTTTTTTCAAAGTTCAACAGTCTGTCATTAGTCTTTAGTCTGCTACTAAAAAACAGCGTGTTGTTATTCCGGTACACGGTACACCAGTCATGTCAACGTAACGAATGAATGACATTTTGCTTATCAATGTATCTAAATTCGCGCCTTTCTAGAACTTCAAAAAAGAAACAGAAAATGAGGCGCCGACTCCACGGACAGTTTTTAATATTTTATCAGACAATAACTAGGCTACTCAAGATTTTGCTTTAGTATAATTTTCGGGACAATTAGGGTCGGATTCGGGATTCGGGACAACAGCTCAGATTTCGGGACTGTCCCGAATTTTTCGGGACGTCTGGTCACCCTACACATTACGGTGTCCCCGAGGCCCGCCACTCTAGCGTTCGGGCAAGGGTCCCCCTGGGACCTCCTCCCCCGAATTTGAGCTCTCTGGGTCTTTGCGTTCCAGAGATACGAGCGATTTTCTTCTGAGATCGTGACGTCACCGGCGTCCGCAATTTTGCAGCGCGCCCGATGGTTTTCTGCTAATATCTCTGCGAAAACACCACCAAAAACTATGGAACTTATTTGGTTCTTTTCAGCTCGACTAGATGGTCCCAACGAGCTTCAATGCTCGCCGAATCCGTCTAGTATTCGCCCAGATATTTGCGTAATAGACCGTATTGTCTATGAGTTTGAGCACGAGCGCTCTTGTAAAAATTGGTTGCATCTTAAACATCACCGCCAGAGGCCGCTAAATGTTACATAGAGCACCTTTAAAGTAGCCTGGTAATACCAGACTCTGCTACTTCACTTTGCTTCGTAGACAGAGTCTGGCATAGCATAATAGAGAAGTGTTTTCTCTCCCGCTAGGGGGCGATTTCTGAAGTTTAAAATCATTGGTTACCCGTAAGCCAATCAGATAAGTTTATTTATGACGTATGTTATGCGCTGACACAGCCGCATCGATCCACAGACATCATGCATCGAACTCAAATCTATGATCGAACTTCCACTGTAAACACTTGATGATGCGAGCGAAATACCGGAGTGAACATGGCTGTGAACGACTTTTTTGATCGGTGAGTGATGTAATAGAATGACTGCTGCACTTGACAGGGCGCAAACAAGCAGAGAGAGAGAGAGAGAGAGAGAGAGAGATTACCCCGGCCGCGCGCGCGCACTATCACTAGCCTGGGCTATTATTTGAAGTTTTACGGTATTTAAGAAGACCTGGAAAAGAAAGGAGACACTGACCTGTCAAAAGGCTCCCCAGTTTCTCGCTGACGATCGGCAATAGTTGATAAATTAAACTTTTCCCAAAGGGAGTAGGGCCACAACATCACCTCCATTCAAAATGTTTAATACACACTCTTCTTGTTCAGGCTTCAGTTTGCTAATGCCGGGAATATTCTCCACAACAGAGCGAATTGCATCCGTGTCTCGTCCGCGGTCGTTTTCGATTTCTCTGACCTAATCTTAAACTCGGCGCTTGGCGAGTACGTCACGGCTTTCAGCCCGCCTTCTGTTCGCTGATTGGCCCGGCTGTTTTCAGGCCGGTGGAAAACAGAAAGATAGGCTGCTATCTCAGACTGACTACAGGAGTGAAATGAAATTAGCGGAAGTAGGAAGTCTGACGTAGTCAGGCTACCTTTAAAGGGGTCATGAACTGGCTTTTTAAATCTTATTATATTGTTGTCTGAGGTAAACATATGAAGTTCGCTTGGTTTTTGCATTCAAAAACATCAAAATGAATAAATAATAGGCTATTTTGTACCCTAGTTTTGAGCCTAGCTGAAAAACGCTCGGTTTTTATGGGCATCTCGCATTGAAGACTTGGAAGTAAACGCCCACTGCTATGAGTGAATAACATTTTTGCATATTATAATGAGTTTCAACTCACCCGGCGTCCATGCACTTGGGGGAAATTGTTTTGAAAACGTCCAATGTTGTAAAATGGCAACCGGAATGATTCGCCCATACATGTTCGACCCAGAGTCTGTGTGTTTCTTTCACCATTCCTGTCAGATCCAATATATAGACAGCACAGCACCGTTCTTTACTCTTCGGTCTGCATCGGTCTGCAAACCCAGTCTTGTTTACAAAACAATACTCAGTGAAATGAAGCGAACGGCGACGGACTTTGGACTTGAGCTCCGCGACTGAAGCTCCACGAACGGCGACGGACTTTGGACTTGAGCTCCGCGACTGAAGCTCCACGAACGGCGACGGACTTTGGACTTGAGCTCCGCGACTGAAGCTCCGCGAACTTCTCCAACTGGGGGGCGGCGAGGTAGGCCTATGTTATTTAGCTATGCGTGCGCGAAACGGTTGGCGGGGCTAAACCGGCCGTGTTGAAATAGGCGTTGATCTTCTTCTGCGGGGGTGGTGTTTTATCCTCTTTGACGTCATAGTTCCCCACTTTGAAAAACAAGTCGTTTGCTGAGGCTGGTGTCAATAAAAGCATTTATTGGACTAACAAGGTCGTTTTCAGTTCTGAAACTTACAGGATATTCTTATAATATGATGACCTCTCAGATGTCAAAAGCTCAAGGAAAATTTGATTTCTCAGTTCATCACCCCTTTAACCTCATTGGTTCTTGCTGATGCTCAAATGTTCTGCGTAACATGAGAATTAACCTCATTGGTTCTTGCTGATGCTCAAATGTTCTGCGCAACATGAGAATGAACCTCATTGGTTCTTTCGGAAGCTCAAACGTGCTTTGTAGCACGATAATTAATCTGATTGATTTTCGCATGTCAATAAAACATGCTTGAGCTTCCGTTTACCACAACTGGGGCCTGTACCATGAAGGTAGCTGAACAAACTCAGAGTTACAGGATTAGTTTTGAGTTGACAAAACCAAACCGATGCAATCAGGCTTTATTGGTACCATGAAGCAGCTCATCAACTTTCTCTGTCAACTCAGGCTTTGATCTTAAGCTATTACTATTACTCCACGAGCGCGTGCACATACCAAAGTGACGTTGGCACCGAACAACCAATCGCGTTCGATATGGATAGAGCGAGAGCGATACTTTCTTTCCGCGGAGGAGCAAGTATGGAAGTAAAATAATGACAAATGTTTTTGAAACAAAAAGCCTGTTGAATTGTACGACTTGAAATAAATATGCATTGCATTAACACATCTTGTATTTTAATGCATTGTATTTTTAGGGCTTGTATTTTTATGGGCTGAAATTTAGCGTGGTTGAATATTTAGGCTGTGAATAATTCAATTCAAAACATTTCAAACACATTTTCATTAGTAAAATTTCAATAATCCATTTCACCTTTCATATTTCACTTCCAAAATATTCAAACTGATTAAAAATACAACCTATAATATTCAACAGGCGGTTTTCGGTCCATTTTATTTCGCTTTCAAATTCGCTTCCTCAAAATTCAGTGGTTTAAATTCGACAGTAAATTCAACGTTGACATCCAGGAAAAGCAGGAGATCACCGAGCATAATCTCCATCTGCTGTTAGTCGATCTCGCCAGCAGGGGGTGCAAACGCGTGTTTTTAATGAAGATAGAGTTAGCAAGCCATTCATTTATGAAAACTGTACAACAATTGAGCATGCATTACGTTTTTTGTGATGATTATCTGGGTCAGTATATATGCGGAAAAGATGATTAAGGCACAAAAGCTGTTTTTATGTTTCATTCATTAAATTCATTGTTACTTTCCCTGTGCAGCCTTACATGTTATCAGCTTTTTCTACCATGAACGGGATTATTATCGGTTTCCCTCAATACCTCATCATACTCAAAGATTCCCTTTCTGTCGGGACAAAACTGGCAATTCCTGTAATGGAATAATACAGTGATATAAAAGACAAAACTTGCACCTTTATTGAGGAAGTATGCCAACATACATGTACTGCATTAGATTATACTGGGAAGGTTCATAGCACTTTCATATTGTTGTTCTATATTGTTAGTTTAACTGTAAATCGCTTTGGATGAAAGCGTCTGCTAAATGACTAAACGTAAAATTGTCTTGACATTCGCACATTTAGGGACCGTCTCTAAAGTAACATTGGTAGTCCTATTAGGCCTAAACGTTTCTAACTTCAATAGCAAACTTCAATTTATTTGAATAAATTGCACATTATGCCTGACACCTAGCCTGGGTTTCCCCATACTGCCTTACCGCAGCGCGATTCAATTCACGCTGAAAGGCAGTCTGGATACCATGGCCAGATTTTTCGCCTCATTTAGGGAACCAATCACAGAACGGGATCACAGAACGGGGAGGGAACAGCAAGACGATGACGACATATGTTGGCTATGAGCATTTGATAGACATTCTTAGCACCCAATAAACAGCGCCGGGCATTCGTAAACCACGCCTCAAATACGAGAAAATGTACATGTGGTTCCCAGACCCAAGTCTCAACGAGAATTGGGTCTGGCGTTAGCCAGGCTACCTGACACCTACATGAACACTTTACAGTTAGTTTTATGACTGTAAGTCGTTCTCTTCAAATGCTAGTGAAGTTAGAAACGTGTATACCAATGTCGTATGTAACTTTAGAGACGGTCCCTAAATGTGCGAATGTCAAGCCAACTTTATGCCAGTATCACTGGGAAACGCTGAGCATTAAACTTTGCGCGTTAAGTTCATATTCTGAGTCCTTCTGCTTGCCTGCGTGTTTGGTCTTTTATATCACTGTATTAGTTCATTAAGCTAGGTTAAGCGTTTTATATGTCCAGCATGGGAATCCTGACGTATTGAGGGAAACCCTAGTAATGCATGCAGCACAATCGCCGCAACTAAACAACCAATAGAAATATATGTCAAACTCAAATGTAATAACTTGGACCTGTACATCCGCGTCGGGGGAATAACATTATAATCTCGTTCACGGTAGAGAAAGATGCTACCTACACAGGAAAAGTAATCGTGAAGACACTGAATTTCACATAAAACAGACGTTATAATAATCACAGATACACTTACATTGTTGTAAATTAGTTTTTATGAATGAATTGGCTTGCTCTAACTGCTCTATCTTCGTCAACAACACGCGTTTGCACCCCCTGCTGGTGAGGTCGACTTACAGCAGATGGAGATTATGCTCGGTAATCTACTGCTTTTCCTGCAGTTCCTAGCTGGATGTCAACGTTGAATTTACTGTCGAATTTGAACCACTGAATTTGAGGAAGCGAATTTGAAAGCGAAATAAAATGGACCGAAAACCGCCTGTTGAATATTATAGGTTGTATTTTTAATCAGTTTGAATATTTTGGAAGTGAAATATGAAATGTGAATATAGATTATTGAAAATGTACTAATGAAAATGTGTTTGAAATGTTTTGAATTGAAATATTCACAGCCTAAATATTCAACCATGCTAAATTTCAGCCCATAAAAATACAAGCCCTAAAAATACAATGCAGTAAAATACAAGCAGGGTTAATGCAATGCATATTTTTTTTTCAATAAGTACATTTCAACAGGCTTTTTGTTTCAAAAACATTTGTCATTATTTTACTTCCATAAGCAAGAGATAATCATTCAGAATTACGATGAATTTAAATATGTATTACAAGCTCGAAACAATACGGTCTCTGCTGCCAAAGCAAGAGAAGACTGTTGGAGAAAGATTGCTGATTGCGTTAATGTGTAAGCTAAATAAATACGTTCTTTATTCATGTGAAATGATGTATAGGCTATGAATGTATGTGTGTGTAAAATATAGCCTATATTTTTATAATATAGCTATAAAAAAATTGCACGTATATATACCTGTAAGGATTAATATTCATTGATTTTAGATGCAACTCCAAACGTTTTTGGCAGCTGATAAAGACAAAATAAAAAATATAATTAAAAGTAGCCTAGTAAGTATTTATTTACACACAACCTTTTATTATTTTTTTATTTGTTTGAGGCAAACCGAAAAAAGAGTGAAATTCAGAAAACCAGTGGAGGGCCACTCCTCCAGAATACACTGAGTTGGCTCTGATGAAAAAAGGGACGGCCGATTATGGATGGGATTACAGGTGCTGTACAATCTGACCCTGGGGCTGGCTCCTCTAAGCAAGTAACACTGTGTGTGTTACACTAGTAACACTGTAACACTGTCAGTGTGCGATACATTAATATTTTAAGTTTTAAATATGGCTGACTGTATGTTCTGCAGTAGAGGGAAATGCAGTGTCCCTGTTGAAGCCAGCACACACACACACACACACACACAGTCTCCCACACAGAGGTCAGTATGCAGCAGACAGAACACCAGAAACATATGGGCCTACTTTTATTTATCAGGGAGGAGGAAATGATGAAGAGACACTCTGTCTGTGTTCTGGGACAGTTGCTGAGGTGAATGCACTGGGCTTTTTATTAAGGCAAACATTTGAATGTGTGGTATAAAACAGGGACTGGCCCAAGTTACACATCTCTTTTATTGTAGGATTTTTCACAACCTGTCCCAGAAACTAAAGCCTCTACCTCAACAGGCTTCAAAAGAAATGTGAACGAAGGATTTAAAACCCTTGACATACATTACAGGTGTTTGTCAAGGACCTTTTTGTGAGTTGAATAGCCTCCCAAAAACTTGTAATGATCATGTTTGTGGTGGAATTATGTTTCAGGTGGAAACAGACTCAGTCAGGGCCCTTTACAAAAGGAGCCTATAGAGCTAGACTGCACACTAAAGGAGCCTATAGAGCTAGACTGCACACTAAATGAGCCTATAGCTAGACTGCACACTAAATGAGCCTATAGAGCTAGACTGCACACTAAAGGAGCCTATAGAGCTAGACTGCACACTAAAGGAGCCTATAGAGCTAGACTGCACACTAAAGGAGCCTATAGAGCTAGACTGCACACTAAATGAGCCTATAGAGCTAGACTGCACACTAAAGGAGCCTGACTGTGAGCTGAGGAGGCTCCACATTTAAAAAATAAATGCAACAGCTAGATTAAACTGATCTCAGTGAACTTATTAAACCAAGTAACACTTTAGCATGAATATTTATTAATGCAACTTTCTATTGCTTTCTTTCTCTCTCCCCCATCCCACAAAACCAATAAAACAGTTTGAGACCTATCTGCAGTTCCAATGTGCTTTTATTAAGTGTAATATTGTATGGTGATTGCAACTACATTTGCACCAGCTGGGTGGTCAAGTGTGTTCGGGTCAGTTTCATCGGGGAGAAGCTTTCTGTGGTGGTTCTGGCTCCTTTCTATGGTGGCTATATTGTGCAGAATGGCACATGCAGACACTATCTGTGATGCACTCTCTTAAGCGCTGAAGACAGTTGAAACGTGCCTTTAGGATGCCAAAGATAATCTCTAACTTTTACTATGGTTTTACTGACACATGAGGGTCATGATAGGGGGTTATTGTGTAGGTTTTGCTGTCCCAATTCAAATTAACAGTGTTTTGTACTGTACCAAATTATAGCTTTTCCTCAAAGCGCTGACACAACATACTCACGGAAAGTAGATTGTTATCTGTTAATTTTACTATTAATTTAAAGATTCATCTCACAGAAAATAATAATTTCACATGTTCACATAATCTCTACCTGAACATTAAGGCTGTGAAAGGACTTTCTATTAATATAATCTGCCTCATGTTCTCCTAGAGAAGTGGAGATTGCAACATGTGTGCAGTATATTGCTTCAATGACTCTATAGGGAATCCTATCATAAGATTAACCGAATAAAACATATTAAAATAATGCTTAACAAGTACTGTATTGTATAGTACATTTGTGAAATTTGCTTTTTGGAAGAAAAAAAAATGTGATGTCACCCTATCAATATTACCGACAATTTTATAAAAAGCCTCTCTTATGGACATGGTCAATAAATGAACACTATTAAACTATTAATGTACTCCTGCAGAGCGAGGACCACCTTGCGAATGGTTCGACAAACCGTGTTTTCTCCCAGATTCTGTGCATCACCGCAAGTATGTTTGCGTGTTGCGATTGCGTGCAAGTATGCAAGCACTTGCAAAAAAACGCAACGCAATCCCATTTATGGTACAGTAAGTGCATGAATTCGACGTGTTAAATTATTTATGAGCGGCTCAATAAGTTCGCAAAGATAAGATATTCCTTCCGCAGAAAATCTGTATCTTTGATACCTAACTATCAGGAAAGGCAAGGGGATTTTGTCCGGTTAAAAACTCTTTCTCTTCGATGTGCTCGTCTTACAGTTTGCGCTGAGATGTCCACAGGATTTGAAAGAAAATGTAAAGCAATTGCAACCAACACTGGGAATTAGTTACGTCACCTATATGTTTCTTTGCTCACAGCTGATTGGTCAAACTTCAGTCTAAGATCTCGAATCCAGAACTTAACCTGCCCCGGAGCGCGATATTTTTTTTCACAGGATGGTAGGGGAAGACTCATTAATATTCATTAGGGAACTCATTCCTGATTGGTCTTAACCCCAGTGACGGGTAGGTTTAGGGGCGGGGTTAGGGGTAGGTCATCAGACCCCCAGTGACGGGTAGGTTTAGGGGCGGGGTTAGGGGGTAGGTCATCAGACCAATCAGGGATGAGTTCCCTAATGAATATTAATGAGTCTTCCCCTACCATCCTGTGAAAAAAAATATCGCCCCCGGAGCAGGTTAGCCGTGCAGCGTAAGATACCATGGCAACGAACACCGATTAAAGCCGAGCTACTTTCACAACTTTTTTCAGGGTACTTTGATAGAAAGTTAAAAAGACCATTCATTTGAAATATATTTTTTTGTAACAATGTAAAAGTCTTTACTGTTACTTTAATTGCATCATTGCTGGATAAAATTATTAATTTTCACATTCACTGGTCTTTTCTCTCTGTCTGCATTGTTTTAGCTTGATATGCACTTATGGATTTCTGTATGAAATTGAAATGTATTATTATTTAATTTTACAAATCATTTACACTAAATCATTGTTTTTTTGGGTATATTTTTACAAAAAAAATTACTTTATCACATTTATAACATTTTATAAAATGTATATATGTGTAATATTGCTTTTATTGAAGTGGTCATCTCAGGACAATCGAATAGCAATAATGAGAAAATATATAGATAGAATATGAATATATATAAATGCTCCATGCAGTTCAGAAAGGTGGTTCTTTGTAAAATGCAGAGAGATTTTGTTTATCTTTTGCTTATGTGTAAAATATGGACACAAAATATTTCAAGTTATTATAACTTGTTAGACTGATCTTAAATTATTCATAAACTGCATAATTTAAATCTTTTTCTGCAGCTCCAAGCCCCACCACCGCCGACCACTACCTGGCCACCAAGTGTGTGGACACCGTGAAGACCCACCATAAGGGCTCCAAATGGTTCATGCCATGGGGCCCCGATCAGTGCAGCAAGATCAGAGACTTCGATGAAGCCACGACCAAGAGAATCGAGGCCAATAACATAGTAAGTAAGTAAAGTAAAAAAAAAAGTAGATTTGATTTCTCACATGCTGTGATGTGAGAGGACTAACAATGATGGATGGTCTGTTTCTCACTGTTGTAGTTGGAGCCTGAGGGACCTCAATAAGGATTTAGTCAGTATGCAGGTAGGGGGGAAATGCTCTAGGCTTTGACACCGACAATTGGAGGATAATAAAAGGAATGTAGTCCTGCCATCTGGTTTCATTGCCATTTCATGAGTTAAGATACACCTACAAAATCAACTTTTGAAGATTAAGATTTTGTCTACATTAATCCAGAGATGCATATGAAATCAGCTTTCATATGAAATCGTTTCAAAAGCTCTCCATCCACACTAGCATTTTCCTAAAGTTTCTGGTCCACACTGAAATGTCAGAAAATGCCTAATTCACCTTACTGTGCATGAATAAAACATCATAAAAGCTCACTGAGATGAAACTGAGAGATCAAAGTTCTCATGCTGTTCTTCTGGCACAATCATTTTAGTAGCAAAATATATCACCACTTACTGGTGTTTCAGGTCACCACTCCATTTAAGGAAAATACTGTGTTTGACCAATGTCATGATTCTGTCACTTCACATGTCTGCATTTGGCCTTGTGTATAAATGTCCACTGCTGTTCTTCAGTCAGCAGGCACTCATTTCATTTTTTTCAGATGTGAAGGTCTTGAAGAGATAAGAGTTTTCAAATAAAATTATGTAATGTACTCACCCTAATGGTGTTTGACCTTTTTTTTTTTTGGAACAAAAAACATGAATTTGAGCTATATTCTGACTAAGGATGTAAAATCTCAAATGACCAAAAAAAAAAATGGTTATTACGACTCTTGCCCTTTAAGACAATGATTATGTGACTGAAATGATCATATTTCCAAGTGAATGTTAAATTCAATGAATCGATTTGATCTAGTTTTTGAAAATTGGCCTAAATTATTCATTTACAAATCAGAGGGCGGATTCACAGAAATAGGCCCTATTTTTAATAAAGAAGTTAAAGAGTGCAATTCTTTAACTCTAAATATTTTAAAAATAAGTTCTCAAATATGACGGCTGATAAGCTCTTTTTAAACTGCCATAATTACCATAAATTACCATAATAATCATAGTAAGTGTGTACCATTTTCGTCACAAATGGGTTGATAGTTCAGCTCTCAGCCGCAGTTTTTAATGTGCCATGTCATTAAAAAAAAGATAAATTAATTCTTAAATATTTTTGGGGAATACAAATATTCTTAAGTTTCTTAAGTTTGGTAATAAGAAGAAAATTGCAATTGGGAAGAATTTTATTCTTAATGTTTTGTAAATTCGGCCCTGATCCAGTTGTAGTGGTTAACGGGTGAAGATTATCAGGCAATAAATGAAATTACTTTATTTATTTATTTTTTATTAGCTGCTATTGTATGTTTTCAGGGAACTTGGATTAACTTGGAAAACGAGTCATATGGATATTGTGTTAGTCATATACATTATTTACTTTTTGGAGATTGAGACTCCTCATTTACTTTCATAATTTGAAAAAGAGTGGCTAGGATATTCTTTAAAAAATCACCTCTGTGTTGCACAGAAGAAAAGTCATATGGGTTAATATTCATCATATTAATTGATTACTCTATAATGCAGCCACTGTAACTGATTAAAGTGCAGAATCATTCTGATATTTCAAACTGAAGTAAGTGTGTTGGATGTTGGTGTGTAGATGATGGAGCTTTGGTCACCATGGACGTTGGTCTGGCCTACAGAGACAGCGACCTGAGTGAGTGGACTGAGATGGCCCGCTCCACAGAACATCGCAAACTGAGCTGTAATTTCAATGCAACCAAGGTAAACACACTAGTAATTTCCGACCCATACCAGATCCAAACACACCCCTTACTGGAAGTGTTAAGTCCATTCTACAAGCTACAAGGTTGCGGCTTGTCGTTGGCCGATTTTATTCTCAAATTGTCAAAATGAATCTAGCTTATACTTGACTAGTTCCCTTCAGTCTCTGTAAGCACTGTTTTTTCTTCAGACTTCGCAGAATGAAGGCCGTTACTATGATTGTGACCTGTTGCCCTTTATGGAGGTCGGCAGCGTGGCCCATAAGTACTATCTACTCAACATCCGGCTACCTGTCAACAAACGCAAAAAAGTCAACATCGGGATTGGAGAAATCAAATTTTTAAAACTCACTGTTGTGTAGGCGGTTTTGTTTGCATGGGAGGATTTTGGCCTCCCAACACTCTACAAGTATTATTCATGTTAACTAATGTTGTTAACTAGTGTAAACCATTGAAACCTTATTGTAAATTATTACCAACACACTAATAATATTGACAAAAATATTCTGGTTTGTAAAAATCTGCATTTAGAAACAATGAATATGATTATACAAGAATACATGTATAAAAACGCAATGGTTTATATGTTTGCTGATTTCATATAACATCTTACATAAAACATGATCGAAGATATGTTTACTAGGCTACATTAGTACTGTATATATAAAGAGTTTGATTACTGATGCTTTACTTTCAATGCTTGCTGCTGTAGATCCAAGTGCTTCCTCCAGGGGGCGAGACCACCCTGTTCAAGCAGTTCTGGAAGGACTTTTTTTTTTTTTTTTTTTTTTTTTTATTCAATGCCACAAGAAAAGAGGTATCACATATTCACAATATTACATTAACTGCTAGAGAGGGAAAAAAAAAAAAAAAAAAAAAAAAATATATATTTTTACATAAAATCCAGTGTTTTCAAAACATTACATGTTTTCATTGCTTTTTTGTTTTTACTTTGTTCCAAAAGCTGTACATATAATTTAAAGTCATTTATAAAATGTGGAAAATTTGGTTTACCTTGAGCCCACTTCTTTTTATGTATATGGTATTTTCCCAATAAAACAAATAACTGCACAATATGCTGCTCTTCACACTCCAAATTGTCCCTCTGAGTATAAAAAAGCACATCAAAAACACAAATTTCCATCATACACTTCAGTTTTCTATTAATAAAGGTTTCTAAATCTTTCCAAAATAATCTTGAGTAAATACAGTGAAAAAACAGATGCAAAATTGTTTCTTTCTCTAGTGCACAAAATTCACAAGTATATGAAATATTAAGATTAAATCTTTCCAAAACATGCTTAGCAGGATAAATTCTGTGAAGTATTTTGTAAGACACTTCCTTAATTTTGTTATTGACACAAAACTTATTTGGTAATTTCCATGCTTTAACCCAAGAGATATCACCAAATGAAGAAGACCAAAAGAATCTTGCTGCAGGAAAAGACACCGAACCAAGAGCTTTCCTTATAATCATATTGCTACATTTTTGTTGTAAAACATCAACATTATCAATGAAAATTTTACCACAAATATTATCCATGGTAATTTCCACTGAATCAGCGTTTTTTAAGAGTAAAATCACACTCTTTGGAATCGCGTCAAGAACAATAGCAAACTCTCTTGGTTTAACTGGTAATTTAAATTTTTGTAGAAATTCAGTATATGATAACAAATATCCATTGGAATTAACCAATTGTCTTACTAATATAATCCCTTCATTAAACCAAGTGTGATAGAATAGTGATTTGTTTTTAAAAAGAATGTCTTTGTTATTCCATATGAAATAGTTGTGTGGTGAAAAATTGTGTTTATATACCAATTTCCATGCTAGCAGGGCTTGTCTGTGAAAACTGGCCAATTTTACAGGAATTTTGTCAGCAGAAAAATTACATTTCAACAAAAAATCTATGCCACCAAGAGTATTAAATATATAATTTGGAAATACGTTCCAAAGACTTTCTCTATTCTTCAAAAACTCTATCAACCATTTAATTTTGAAAGTGTCATTAAGTGTATTATAATCTAAAACCTCAAGTCCCCCTTGTTCTTTGGTGTTACATATTATCTCTTTTTTTAAATAATGTGGTTTTTTCCTCCATATGAAGTCATAAAGTATCTTATCTAATTCCTTAATCACCTTAGGAGGCACATCTAATGATAAAGCTGTATATACTGATCTAGATATACCTTCCGCCTTTGACAATAATACCCTCCCAGTTCTGGAAGGACAAGGACCAAACCACTGGCCCCAGTGGCGTCATGCCCATTCAAAATGAAGGGGCACGTGCCTCCTCAGATTTTTCCTCCGTGATAATTTTTTTGTCACAACTTCATTCCTATTTTGCTCCATAATTACCAGAGCCTATATAACGACTCAAGTGTATTCTTCTGGATGTGTAATAAATAGGTCAGCAAGACTCAGCATCAGCCCGCCCCTTTTTCCTAATATGGTGTCTGTGCGTTGCAAGCAACAAATCTAGAGCGTTGCAAGCAACCTACTCGTTGAGCTGGCAATGTTTTACAGATGGTTTTGAAGTGGTAAGTGGGCAAAGCAACAAATCGGTATTGAATTAGTTATCGGATGATATTAAAAGGTAGTGGGACTATTTGTGGTTGACCTGGAAATTTTAACTTGATCAAAAAGTTATGGATTTGATATTAGCTGCGAATTCAGAGCAGTTACTAGCTTTTCTGTTAGCTCATAAATTACTCTTTACAAGTTCCTTATTTAAAATATAATAATGAGCAGTGTAACTACAGTATTTCAATGATTTTACTAAAGTAATGTTACATATTACATTTGATTTGATTACTTTTTTACATTTCTGTCAAATATTAACCATTTTCAAATAAACGGGGATGGGGTAGTTAACCTTATCACTGAAATCTGTCAAACTTCTTTCAAAGTCCTTCATCACATATTAATATTAAAATAACTTAATTTCAGAGCACCACAAAGTCAGACAGACCTCAGCACCTTTATGTACCTTTAATGTAAGATCGTTCTTAGGTCACATAACAATTTAAAATCATAACATAAAAACTACAATTCGCCTTATTCACCTACGTCACCAGCTTAAACCAAAACGAGGCTGTGGGGTACGGAAGTAACGGTGGCCCTCTGTAGGCTACAGTCATAACGTTATCTTAACGCCCGTAACAGGCCTCTATGGAACAACGTCCCACTAACCCATCATTTTACCAACAAACGGAAGTTTTATCAGAAAACTAATCAAAAAGAAATCACTGGAAACGACTGAAAAGCGACCGTTTGCTGGCATTTTTGTTGTTTACTTGAATATCACACACACACACACACACCCAAGCATCGATGTTTTACCACAGCCAGGTTTACAATGAAAAAAGTGACATTGATCATGAATTAATGTATGTCAAAATTGCACATTAGTCACAGAAATAAATTACCGTTAGGTTTCACAAAAGAAAGAGGACACACTTCTTCAGTCGCGTCTGTTTCTGTTTATTTGGTAGTTAACGTTACAAGACATGCACCACATTTAGAAAGAATGATAATTTCTACAAATATATGCCACCAAAAATAAAACCTGATGAGCTTTAGCACTCTCTCGACTCCCAGTAACTTAGGCTAACGTTACAGATATTTTCAGTCAGAGAAACAGAAGCTTCCGAAAAAAAAAGTTGCTTTATTTTATGATGTTCCCTTATCGAGTCGGTCTCTCGACATTACGTATGGGGAAATCCATTTTCCTCGAATTATGAAGTCTGATTGAATAACTCTTTTGCTTGCAAATAGCCAATGGCGATCCCGCCCTCACCTGATTGGCTGACACTCCTCAATATAGGTGACGGCGAGCGCCAAAAACCTCAGAATCTTTTTTCTTCACTCGAGTCTGTTTCACCGTTGATGTACGCATTCAGAGCGGAATATAGCAAGGAGTTTTTTCCCCTCTCGCGTTCCGGTGGATTATAGAATGTCTCTTTGCCGCATGTGTGGTGGACCTATCGATTTCCCGGACGCACACGAAAACTGTGTGCTGTGCCTGGGCCGGGCCCACGCGGAGGCGGCACTCGAGGGATCGGGATGTCGTGCCTGTGAGGAGCTTCCCATCAAGATCCTTCGTGCAAGGCTGGCCGTTACACGTAACGACGGCCTTGTGTCTCCTGCCTCTCCCCAGTCTGCCGCCGTCGAGCCGCGGACCGGGAGACGGCAGAGAACTCCATCCGTGGATTCTGTCGAGGCGCTGACGTCGGCCCAAGGCCCACGCCATCCTCACGTGGCAGAGCCCGTGAGTTACTCTGAGGCCTGTTACCGCCCTCCTAAGGAAGCGCGGGAAATGGTCTCGTTCGGATACGATGATGACGACGTCATGTCTACCAGTGCCTCCGACCCAGGAGCGTGGTCCGAGTCTCCGTCTGAAGGCGCCCCCGCCTCTCTGGATGCGGAGCTTATGGCCATTCTCACAGAGGCTGTGGCGGATATGGAGCTGGAGTGGACAGCGCCCAAGGAGAGGCCGTCTAAGAGATGGATGGATGGCTCCTTCCTCGGCGCGAGCCGTCAGGCTGAAGCCCCGCAGAGACCCGCCCCCTTTTTCTCGGAGGTCCACGAGGAACTTACCAGATCATGGCGCTCCCCTTACTCAGCCCGAGCCCATGCACAAGGTACCCAGCTGCTGACTACAGTGGAAGGGGTGGAGAAATTGGGGTACACGCGATTGCCTCCTGTCGAGGATGCCATCGCGGCTCATCTAGCGTCTTCTCCTGGCTGGAAGACCGCCCAACTGCCTTCTAGGCCATGTCGCGCTACTGCTCACATCGCTGAGAAGGCCTATACTTCAGCTGGACATGCAGCATCTGCCCTCCACACGATGGCAATTCTGCAAGTTTTCCAGACGCGACTCCTAGGGCCCCTGGATGAGGGAATCCCGGACCCTGAGTTGCTCAGGAAACTGCGCACGGCGGCAGATCTCACTCTGGCGGCGTCAAAAAAGGCCGCAATATCGGCAGTCTCGTGGCCCTACATCGCCATCTGTGGCTGACGCTGTCGGGGATGCGCGACACGGATAAAAAGCAGTTCCTGGACGCGCCGGTAAGCCCTACGGGCCTTTTCGGCGTTGCGGTGGAGTCGCTATCTGATAAGTACGCCGAGACCGTCAAGCAGTCTAGGATGATGCCCCATCTACTGCCGAAACGGTCTCAAGCCCCCCCTGCAGCGAGATCCAGATCTTCATCTGCGCAGCGCCCGGCGGGACCTGCCAGACGCGCGTCACCGAGCCGGAGCCTCCCAGAGGTAGCAGTTCAGGAAGCCCCGCTTTGGTGCGAAGCCGGCCTCTAGCAGCCAAGGGCGCCCGGCGGGCAAAAAAGAGCAGCGGTCCTGATGTGCGTGTCGGGGAGGAGAGAGCGCGGGACGTGTTCGTCAGACCCGCTGCGAAGAGGGCGTGTTCCCGCCCAGAGTTCGACGTGAATGTGTTGATTTTGAAACCGCTGTGTTCTGTTTCAATAAACAAAGTGCATTACATGTCTCAGCAAAAGAGCTTTCTTCCTCCCTATACTATTACCCGCGTCATAAGCGAAACCTCTCCCCCGGGAGACGCTTCGCAAAGCGGAAGCTCGGGGAAACCCGAGAAGGTGGCTATTTTTGTCCCCGTGCAAAAGACCGCGGACGAGTCACCTGTCCTTCATGTAGCGGTCAATGCCTCCCCGGTGGCTGGCGCTCTGCCCCCGCCGTAGCATTCATTAAAACCCCCCTTATCGAGTCACCTGAGCGCGTGGTCGACGCTGCCGACGGCATCACATTGGGTATTAAACACGATAAGACGCGGCTATACGCTCCAATTCGCTCGCAGACCACACCGCTTCGGCGGCGTGATTATGACAGAGGTGTCAGAACAGAGCGCTCCGTTACTCCGGGCAGAAATTTCCTCGCTCCTGGCCAAACAAGCAGTAGAGACAGTGCCCGAGGAGCGAAAAAATTCCGGTTTCTACAGCTGTTATTTTCTAGTACCAAAGAAGGACGGAGGTATGCGCCCCATTTTGGATCTGAGATTACTGAACAAAGCGCTCGCAAAACGCGCGTTCAAAATGATAACAGTGAAGCAGATCCTCGCGCACATTCAGCCCGACGATTACTTCATTGCAGTGGATCTAAAGGATGCATACTTCCACATTCAGATAGCCCCACATCACAGGCGCTTCCTTCGGTTTGCATTCGAGGGTGTGGCGTACCAGTTCAAAGTGTTGCCGTTCGGGCTGGCCCTGGCCCCCCGTGTATTTACAATGTGCATGAATGCAGCGCTTGCTCCCCTGAAGCTCAGTGGAATGCGCATTCTGAACTATCTCGACGACTGGTTAGTCATCGCGCGGTCGGAGAGTGCCCTCGAGGAACACAAACACAGACTCCTCGCCCACCTGACAGGTTTGGGACTGTCTGTGAACATGCAGAAGAGCGCGCTTCGACCGTGCCAGTCTATCACATTCCTTGGTATGGTGCTGGACTCACGCGCTATGATCGCAAAGCTGTCAGAGTCGAGAATCCAGTCGATTCAGAGTTCATTAGCCCTATTCGTTCAAGGCAGAGCCATCCCCTTAAAAACGTTTCAGAGGCTACTCGGTCTGATGGCAGCTGCAGCCTCCGTCTGCAGACTGGGCTTGTTGCACATGAGACCGCTTCAGCACTGGTTACATAGACGAGTGCAGTCGCGGGCGTGGAGAGCGGGAACGGAACGCCTTATAATAACGCGTTCATGTCTGGAGACTCTAGCGCCTTGGTTCGACACGACCATGTTCGAGCAGGGGGCTGCTTTGGGCAGAGTGGTCAGATGCGTAGTGGTCACTACGGATGCGTCACTGTCAGGCCGGGGAGCCCTCTGCGATGGCAGACCGGCATTCGGTACGTGGACAGGAGACCAGACGCGCTGGCATATAAACTGCTTGGAGATGGAAGCGGTTCATCTAGCGCTGCAGGTTTTCCTCCCGTTTGTGAAAGACCGTCATGTTCTCGTCAGGACGGACAACACGGCGGTGGTGGCGTACATAAATCGCCAGGGAGGTTTACGTTCGCGATCCCTGCAGGGGCTAGCGAGGCGGCTGTTATTATGGACAGACAGAGTACTACTGTCGATTCGAGCAGTGCATGTGCCGGGCAGTTTGAATTGCGGCGCGGACATGGTGTACAGGGATGGCATTGTGCACGGGGAGTGGAGGCTTCATCCGCAGACGGTAAACATGATCTGGAATCTGTTTGGCAAAGCGGAGATCGACCTCTTTGCTTCGCAGGAGAACGCCCACTGTCCGCTGTACTTTGCATTAACGACAGCCCCTCTAGAGGGAGACGCACTGTCGAGCCGCTGGCCGAAGGGTCGGAAGTATGCTTTTCCTCCGATCAAGCTAATGCCGCTGGTGCTGCAAAAGATCAGGGAGGAGAAATGTGCGTTGGTTCTGGTAGCGCCCAAATGGCCCAACCAGCCGTGGTTCCCGGAGCTAGTGAACATGGCGCGTTTTCCCCCGTGGCGGATACCGCCGAGAAGAGACCTCCTATCTCAGGCGAAGGGCACCATATGGCACCCCAACCCGGAGCTGTGGGACCTGCATGTGTGGCAGATCAGCACGGAGTATCACAACGGGTGCTGCAGACAATAGCAGAGGCTAGAGCCCCTTCGACGAGGCGCTTATACGCTCTGAAGTGGAAAGTGTTTGCTAACTGGTGTGTTGACAAAAAGGAGGACCCCAAGAATTGCGATATTTCCATTATTTTGACCTTCCTACAGGAACGTCTGGATGTTGGCAGTTCGCCATCTACACTGAAAGTTTACGTGGCCGCTATTGCTGCTTTTCGTGATGTGCTGGATGGACATTCAGTGGGGAAACACCCTTTGATAACGAGTTTCCTCCGGGGAGCGAGGCGGCTTTTCCCCCCCCCGCCTTCGTCAGATGCCGGTCTGGGATCTGTCGTTAGTACTTAGTGCGCTGTCCGACCCACCTTTTGAACCAGCTGAGTCTAGCGACATTAAAGTACTCTCATTCAAGACGGCGTTTCTGCTTGCGCTAGCTTGCGGAAAACGGGTGGGGGACTTGCATGCCCTGTCAGTAAACAGTGCATGCATGCAGTTTGGACCGGACGATTGCATGGTCAGACTTTTACCCAAGCGCGGATATTCGCCTAAAGTGCTCTCAACGCCGTTCAGAGCCCAGGTGGTCACAATTCCAGCATTTTGCCCTGATGAGGACAGTGTTTCAGTGTCTCAGAGGCACGCTTTGTGCCCCGTGCGTGCCCTGCGTGCTTATGTGAACAGAACTAGCCTTTTTCGAACTTCAGAGCAGCTTTTCGTCTGCTACGCGGGTGCCAAGAAGGGCGGCGCGCTGTCGAAACAGAGGCTATCTCACTGGATAGTGGAAGCTGTGCGACTGGCTTATGCTTCTCGGGGAGTCGTTTGCCCTATAGGAGTGCACGCCCACTCCACTAGGAGTTTGGCGTCATATTGGGCATGGGCGAAAGGCATGTCTATTCAGCACATCAGTTTCGCGGCAGGCTGGTCATCTCGTAACACGTTTGCGAGATTCTATAACTTGAATATTCCCTCGTTCGCACCACATGTTCTGTCAGTGCAGGGAGAATGAGCTGAGCTATCATTGGACTAGGTACGCCCCGGCTGGCGCGCGCTCTAGCTGCGGTTCGACCAAGTCGTGCAGACAGTGCCAGTTATTAACAATAGCGATCATGTTCACTATATTGTGTTCTTTATTATGCCCGCATTCATAAGCCGGCAGTGTATTCCTAAGCACCAATCACATTGCTGCAATTCCCCATTCACTTCAGTTCAGCGTTGCTTAACTATGTGGAGGGGCTACGTTGATGCGGATGCCGACTTGGCTCTGTGCCAATATGTGTTTCAACCAGGTCCGGTGTCTGATCCTCAGCTGTATGAGGTAGGGATTAGTGCTTGTGCTTACTTGAGCTCGTTGCGAGCTGGGCAGGCTTTCCCACGCGGCGGGGGTTTTATTGTTCCCCATACGTAATGTCGAGAGACCGACTCGATAAGGGAACGTCTCTGGTTACTCACGTAACCGTAGTTCCCTGAGAGGAGGGAACGAGACATTACGTAACCTGCCGTGTGGGAAGGGCGTACAGTCTCCTTACTCTCGTTCAGCTAAGATTCTGAGGTTTTTGGCGCTCGCCGTCACCTATATTGAGGAGTGTCAGCCAATCAGGTGAGGGCGGGATCGCCATTGGCTATTTGCAAGCAAAAGAGTTATTCAATCAGACTTCATAATTCGAGGAAAATGGATTTCCCCATACGTAATGTCTCGTTCCCTCCTCTCAGGGAACTACGGTTACGTGAGTAACCAGAGACGATACTCCGCTATAAAGAGGCGAGACGTAGGCTACTGACAGATAAAATAAAAACATGATTGTGATAGCCTTTATTATTGGTCTGATTTCTTCAATCGTTCACCATGTTTTTTTTACTATGTGTACTCTTCAAGCGTTTACTATGTTTTACCATGGTAATGGTTAGCGTGCATAGTCTTTTGCATCGCGTATAGCTGCTATAACGTTATAATTATTTCTAAAGTTACCTTATACGGTGATCAGAATCCACATCGGACCACAAACGGCATTCAAACATGAAAGTGAGTTAATTATTTCGCCTGTTCGTAAATCTCTAGCCCGAGCTTGCTTGGTAACGTTAAGCAAGCTGTAGCTCTTTAGACTAGCCTGATCAGCTAATGTCCTGCCGTGACTAGCCGTGTCTTTTCAGCCAAACAGCCCGGGGAATCTCGCAGTCGTTATTTGTCCATTTTTCAACATACTCCACTGTTATTCACGGAAGAGATGAGAGGTTTGTTGTCCACACAGGTAGATATCTATGACACAGACGCCCGCCGCCGCGCTCTGTCACTGCACTTCCGGTAGAGTGTACCCCCCAGCCTCGTTTTGGTTTTCAAGATGGAGGCGCGGTGAATAAGGCGAATGGTACCCTACTGTTTTTAAAATCATGTAGGCCTAAGTGTACAGTAGTGTGTGTGTAAACATGCTTTAATGAAGTAGACTTCAAAAGCTTTTGAATTTGAGCTTACAGTTCTTTCATCAACCTGTCTTTTACATAAACTTACAAAATAGATACTATAACTTAGCCCTCAGATATAGAGGAGGGTTGCTGCTAGCTCCGTTAAAGTCCCTGTAAAGTCAAAATTAAGTATATGTGTTCTGAGTTTGTCACACCACAAAAAAAATGTGTTATTAGTCACCCAGCCAAATTTGAATGATTTTTTATTTTTATTTATTTTTTTATTTGAATTTGAATGAAAAGCCGGCAAGTACATAAAATAAGCTATGAAAATCTTGATAAAATGAGCAGTAGTCTCTGTTCTCAAACGCTGGGGGCGTGGCGTGTACTACTCATCAAGTAGGGGCGTGTCCAGGAGCTCAGGGGCTCCAGTGCGTCATCAAGTAGGGGCGTGTCCAGGAGCTCAGTGGCTCCAGTGCGTCATCAAGTAGGGGCGTGTCCAGGAGCTCAGTGGCTCCAGTGCGTCATCAAGTAGGGGCGTGTCCAGGAGCTCAGGGGCTCCAGTGCGTCATCAAGTAGGGGCGTGTCCACGAGCCCAGTGGCTCCAGTGCGTCATCAAGTAGGGGCGTGTCCAGGAGCTCAGGGGCTCCAGTGCGTCATCAAGTAGGGGCGTGTCCAGGAGCTCAGGGGCTCCAGTGCGTCATCAAGTAGGGGCGTGTCCAGGAGCCCAGGGGCTCCAGTGCGTCATCAAGTAGGGGCGTGTCCACGAGCTCAGGGGCTCCAGTGCGTCATCAAGTAGGGGCGTGTCCACGAGCTCAGGGGCTCCAGTGCGTCATCGAGCCCTGTTTTAGCCCCGCCCAGAAAATCCGGAAAATAGCAATGGTGAAATACTGTTTAACGGTCTAACTCCACAATTCAGTACTTCACAGTTCACAGTCTTTGTAATATGTTTTAACTATACATTTCTAACATTTATAATGTGTTTAGAGTTTTTTTTTTAAATTGCCTTTATAGGGTCTTTAAGGTATTTTTGTCCCTCCCAAACTGCATTGAAATGATATGTTTAGCAGCCAGAATTAAAAATGTTCAGGGGGAACATCCTAACGAACTCCAGCACACCCTCCTATCCATATCACCCGTCAGAAAACAATTGCAACGTCTCAGATTGTGTCCCAGATGACGCCCCTGACTGGCCCTACCAAGGCTTACACCATTGGCAAAATAGCCCATGTGAAGCAGATTCCTTTCGATGGCTCCAGCCTCCATAACAACAAGGCCATGGCAGCCCAGCACAACATGGTCGATGATGGTTCTGGAAAAGTCCAGATCAATTTTATTTTGGTCATCAAACTCTCTCACACTGACTATCGTCACACTGTACGGTTTACTGTTCAGACTACTGTAACGTTTGGGGTCGTTAAGATTTTGTATTTTTATTTTTGGACAAAGGATGCATTACATTGCTGAAAAGTGACAGTAAATATATTTATAAAGTTAGAAAAGATTTCCATCTAAACAAAATAAGTGGATCACAGGTTCCATAGAATTATTTGTATGATTTCTGAAGGATCATGTGACGCACTGAAGAGCTTTGATCATAGGAATAAATTACATTTTAAAATATATTAAAATAGAAAACAGTTCTTTTAAATTGTATTAATATTTCACAATATTACTGTTTTACTGTGTTTTTTGATAAAATGCAAATAAAGTCTTGGTCAGGCATAATAGAAAAAATCTTACCAATTTTTTGAACGAATTGTCTTAATAAAGTTGCTAAGTATGTTTAAGGCCTGCTATAATTTTAGATCTATAGGCTAACCTTTGAACAAATTCTAGTAATAATAATAAAGTGGCCACCCCAAGATATTTGCAAGCTGTTAAAGTAGAATATTATACAATCAAATTTACTTTTTCCTACTGAAAGAATACAAATTTGTCAAATGTTTAATTTAGGTTTCCACTCCAGTGGTATTAAAAAAATGGTATATAAGATGGATTTTAGATGATTATTAGGTCTCCAGCAAGAGTCTCCTTTCCTGATAGTCCTGTTTTCTCACCTTTCAGCCTAGATGTTGAATCGTTAGGTTGATTGGATTAGCTGTCGGGGAGATTTTCACCTTTTGTCTTTAATGGCTCTGGGATGGCTCTTTGGAACCAGAGTTCCTGGCCACTATCAGCATTTGAATAGTTATGCTGATTCAATTGGATTGGTAATGCCCTGAGAGTAGGGTGTGTTCCTACTTCATTTGCATGCTTTGTTTCAGAGTGACTCTCCACCCCTATGTAATCCCTCCCTCTTATGATGTATACATATTACAATGTTTGACTCAAGAAGTTAGACGAGATTGATATACAGCGACCTAATAAAGAACATCTGCTTTAAAAGATACCTCTCCGTCTCCTGGTCTGCTCTTCTGACTTTTCTACACTTTAAAGGGTTAGTTCGCCCATTTAAGACATGAAGTTGTATGCAATCCTTACCAGCACTATAGTGCATACACACTGACCCACTCTGTAGTCACCTCCCTGGTCAAGAGTTCTGGCCGCTGGTTAGTTTCTGGGGCCACAAAACTGTGCGTTTTTACGTGAAAAAGTTATTTGCGTTTCAAAGCTTGATTAATTTACCACACAAAAAACACGGCAGACAAAATTCATACCTCAGTTTTAATCTGCGCTATTTTCTTTCCATTTCTATCAATCCGCGCTGCTGTCAACGTCAACTGTGCGCACGTTCCGATCAGCTGTTGATATAGCGCGACTCGCTGACAACATGTCTGACTGCGAAACTTCTGATGATGAAACTAATTTTAGCACAATGTCCGGCGGAACAGATGAGGATGAAAGTAATTTTAGCACAACGCCAAAGGGATACCTTTACACTCTGAAAAACGCTGGGTTGTTTTTTAACCCAGAATGCTGGGTTGAGTCTGTTGGGTAGTTTTGTTGGGTTATTTTTATCACATTTTAAACACCTTTGGGTAGTTTTAATATTCCAGTTGTTGGGTTAAAACTGCTGGGTCGCAACGCTGGGTTGTTTCACGAGTTTCGCGCCTTGGAGATGTTTAAATTCACTCCCAACCGAACCTGTCATTTTGAGAGGACAAAGGGGCAAAGCAGCTGGGTGCAACTGTATTAAGGTAAGTTTAATGTTTATTTTTTTTTATTAATAATTATTTTAAATATACAGTTTGTGATTATGTACCACACGGAATCCTATATATATATAGATGAATATCTGTGAAAACAGAGGAAAGAGTCGTTTCTGTCACTGACAATCGAATTGAACAAAGAGAGTCGAGTCACTCAAAACAAAACAATTGAGTAATATTACTCACTGCTCTTATGTAAAACGCCTGCAAACAACGGCATGTAAAAGACATAAGAAGTAAGTAAAATGTCGTGGGAAGAACCAACCGTCCGGTTAAAATAAACCGGTTCACCTATTTTGAAACAAAAATGATTCCCAGAATTTAATCGACTTATCAGAACCGCGAAAACGTACTCGGTTACTAATGTAACCTCGGTTCTCTCTAGAGAGGGAACGAGTACTGCGTAATATCTTACGCTATGGGGAAAACCTCTTTTCAACGAGATATTGAAGCCAAAAATTATCCTTAATTTTTTATTAAATGTAAAACGCTTTGCGGCAGCAAGCAGACATAGGCGAGACAGCTCGCGCCTATTGGCTGCCCTGCGGCAAAAGCAGCAGCCTATTGAGAGAGGCTCTGCATGACGTCATGACCAATGGGGGGACTTCGCACCCATATCGTCACGTCCTGCCAGAAAGGGCGTGGTCTCGCCCTATAAATAAGCTCGATAGGCTGTCACACGGTGGTTTTCATCGCCGAAGCGAACCAGAGCGTATTCCAAGCACGGCAAGATACGCAGTACTCGTTCCCTCTCTAGAGAGAACCGAGGTTACGTTAGTAACCGAGTACGTTCTCTTACGAGAGTATCTCTCGTACTGCGTAATATCTTACGCTATGGGGAACACAATGCAACACGCCGTGCTGATAGGGATCCAACACCAGAGTCCCAGGGGCCGAAGCCCGGGGCGCATATAGTGCATAATCACCATAAACTCACAGAGAGTGAAGGAAGAGAGGCTAGAAGCTTCATTCCTTCTAAAATAGCATCCGAAAGGAGCTAATCATATGACAATTAGACCATACCGTCAGGGTGAAGATTCAGCCTGAAATGGGTGGCCATATGTGTGTCAACACTTTAAGGAGCTGCTGTACCGGTCAGTGAGCGATACGCAGGTCAAACTCAGTATCCGGGCTGCACAGCGGGGCAGATAGCACTGAATTCTATACCTCCAAAAACTTAGCTTGTAAGGTGGGAACCTCCAGGTTATAATATTTTATAAATGTAGACGGCGAGGCCCATCCCGCGGCCGTACAGATATCTTGCAGGGTAACCCCGGTAGACCATGCCCACGAGGAGGCCATGCCTCTTGTGGAGTGCGCTCTGACACCCAAAGGGCACTGTAGGCCCTTAGAAGTGTAAGCCAGCGCTATGGCACCGACTATCCATCTGGATAGGCTCTGTTTCGAAGCGGCAAGTCCCTTAGCATGGCCGCCAAACAAAACGAAAAGCTGCTCAGTCTGTCTGAAACCAGACGAGCGGGACACATAAGCTCTTAGTGCCCTGACAGGGCAAAGGAGACTCGCGTCCTTCTCCTCATTGAGAACCGGAAGGGCAGACAGGGAAATCACCTGGGCCCTGAACAGTGTGTTGAGGGATTTTGGCACGTAGCCGTGCTTCGGTTTGAGTATGACCTTTGATTCATTAGGCCCAAACTCCATGCATGACGCGCTTACTGAAAGCGCTTGTAAGTCCCCTACGCGCTTCACTGAAGCTGAGAGCCATGAGAAACGCTGTCTTGAAAGACAAGTGTTTCATGTCCAACAACTGGATTGGCTGGAATGGGGCACCTTTCATGGCCTCCTAGACCGTGGAAAGGTCCCATGTCAGGACTGAAGGGGGCCTGGGAGGGTTTAACCTCCGAGCTCCCCTAAGGAAACGCACGACTAAGTCGTTCTTTCCCAGCGACTGGCCAGACACCGGTTTTGCAAACGTTGCTATGGCCGCCACGTATACTTTGAGCGTGGATGGAGTCCTGCCCTTATCCAGTAGCTCCTGAAGGAAGGAAAGCACTTCCGTAACCCCGCAGTCTACGGGTGAAAAGCCCTGGGCTTGAACCCAAGCAGAGAACACAGACCATTTCGAGGAGTAGAGTCGTCTGGTAGACGGGGCTCTAGCCTGCACGATCGTGTTTAACACTCCTTCTGGGAGGTCAGCGGGTACCCGTTGATGGCCCATGCGTGCAGGGACCACAGATCCGGGCGATGATGCCAAATCGAGCCCTCCGCCTGAGAGAGGAGGTCTAGGCCATGGGGCAGCGCTGGTCAGCTGCATCAGGACAGGGAACCAAGACTGGTTTGTCCAGAGCGGAGCTATGAGTAGCACCGGGCATCCATCTCTCCTGATTCGCTCCAGCACCTGAGGCAGGAGTGAGACGGGGAAAAGCATATAGGGGACAGCGGGGCCAGACATGGGCCAGCGTGTCCTGGCTTTTCGAGAAGAATCTCGGGCAGTGAGCATTTTCTTGGGACGCGAATAGGTCCACCTGCACTTTGCCAAACGTTTCCCACAGCAGCTGGATCGTCTGGGGGTGCAGCGACCATTCTCCTGCTGGGACGTTGTTTCTGGACAGTCTGTCTGGTCCTCAGCGAGAGCAGGTTGTGCGGAGCCCAGACCAGGAGGCGTTCCGTCAGCCTGTAAAGGTTTCGGGACCTGACGCCGCCCTGGCGATTTATGTACACCACCACTGACATGTTGTCCGACCGGACCAAGACGTGGTGGCCTTTTATCTGGGGACAGAAGCGCCGTAGCGCTTTGTCAACTGCTATCAATTCCAAACAGTTTATGTGAAGGAGCTTCTCCCGTTCTGACCACAGGCCAGCTAGCGGTCTGCCCTCGAGCAGCGATGTGGAGGCGTCCGTAGACACCACCCTCACACTCGAGGCGGTCCCCAGACTCACACCTGACTGATACCAGTCGGTTACTTTCCAAGGTTTCAGAGCTGAAACGCACTGTAGGTCGACCCTGAGGCGAAACAGACCCGCGGTCCACGCCCTGGGGGGAACTCGTGCTTTTAGCCATAGCTGCAGTGGGCCCAGCTGGAGTACGGAGGCTGCTGAGGCCATTAGGCCCAGCATTTTCTGAAACCTTCTGAGCGGGACTATAGAGCCGTGGCGGAAGGATTTCGCGACGTGCTGAATATTTAATCCGCGCTACGGTGACAGGCGTGCCGTCATGGACAGCGAGTCCAACACTGTTCCCAGAAAGGAAATTTCCTAACTGGGAGACAGTGAGCTTTTCGCCTAATTGACTGTAAGGCCCAGCTCCTCTAGGTGCTCGAGTAATGCGGCCCTGTGTTCTATGAGCTCTGTTCGTGAACGAGCTAGAATCAGCCAATCGTCCAAGTAGTTCAAAACTTGCATGCCCCAAAGTCTCAGGGGGGCGAGAGCTGCGTCCATGCACTTCGTGAACGTACGGGTGCTAGGGACAGGCCGAACGGCAGGACTGTGTATTGATATGCCTGGCCCTCGAAGGCGAATCTCAAGAATCGCCTGTGATGGGACGCTATTTGTATTTGGAAATAGGCATCTTTCAGATCTATTGACATAAACCAGTCTCCTTGGCGCACTTGCGCGAGGATTTTCCTGGTCGTAAGCATTCTGAACTGGCGCTTCACAAGCGCATTGTTCAGCAGTCGCAGAACTAGAATGGGTCTGAGCCCTACATCTTTTTTCGGTACCAGAAAATATCTGCTGTATAAGCCCCCTTCGGTCTGAGCCTGAGATAAAGGTTCTATAGTCCCTTTTCTCAGTAGTTTCGCTATCTCGGCTCGAAGTAGATGAGATACTTCGCCTTTCACCCTAGTTTCGATGCACGCCGTATTACGGCGAGGGCGTTGAGCGAACTGTAGCGAATAGCCTCTCGTTATAGTGTTCAACACCCATTCTGATACCCCGGGAAGCCTTGACCACGCATCTGCTAGGAGTAGAATGAAATCTGGGCTCTGGCCGCGGGAGAACGGCGGCTCGAGAGGCCCTGTGTGCTGGGAACACAGCGCCCTGTTTACAGCGTTCGAGGCGGGGGGCGTGCTAATCACAGCGGGCAGCCTGGCCGCGCTCAGCTGCTCTATGGCGGGTCGCGCTGAGAGAGCGAGCGGGGCGAATCCCGTGGGATTCTGCGTTTCTGTGAGAGAATGTGGGCGCGGGACTGCGGGCACATTTACTGCACTGAAAACACTGTCGGTTAGGGCCGACTGAATGTGTGTTGGTTTCGTTTTTACAGAAACCGAGGGATACGCAGCATGTAGTGTAAGCGGGCATTGTGACATGGGCGCGTTCACTACATTGTTTGCCGGAGTCGGTTTTATTTGTGCGAGCCCTGTGTCTGGGTGTGGGAATGGGCACTGGGATGTGGGCATTCTTACAACACTCATAACACCATCGGCCGAGGCCAGAACACCAGAAAATGCACTCTTTATTGGATTTATCTGGGTAGCCATAAAAACAGCTTTTTGTGCGCAGGCAAGCGGGCTGAGACACCGGCTGGCTCACTGCGAAATACACTGGGACAGTCACAACCCATGGAACTGAACGAGCGAGAAGTTTTGGTGGGAATCCGGCCGCAGCGGGATCTGAACACCGTCGCTTTCCTAGAGTGGCTAGGAAGACTTTGAGGCCTCGGACTTGATCTCAATTCTCAGCTGCGGCCCGCGCTGAGGGGGGGCGGCGTCCGGCGAAGTGAGACCGCGGTCTCTGATCTCGGGCCTGGCGGCGCTGTGCAGCGGCGGCGGCGGGTGGTGCAGGCTGCGGCTGAGAGCTGCGAACAGGCGGCTGCTTAGGGCGATCTGTAGCGGAGCTCGAACGCTTCGGCAGGAAGTGCTTCATAGCCTGAGAAGTCTTCTGCACCTCAACAAACCTGTCCGCGAAGTCCTTGACGGCAGATCCGAAGACGCCCGCTGGGGAAATGGTCGCGTCGAGGAATACAGAGCGCTCGGCTTCCGTCATCTCTGACAGCGTCAACCACAGGTGTCTCTTGGCGACGGCGAGAGAGGCCATATTCCGCCCCATGGCCTGTGCAGCGGCTTTAGCAGCGGGTAGAGCGAGGTCTGTAGCACTCCTCAGGTCCGCTACGCAGATAGCTCCGGGTCCTTCCTCGTCCAATTTAAGAAGAAGGTCGGCCTGGAAGATCTGCAGAACAGCCATCGTGTGCAGTGCTGAAACTGCTTGCCCGGCGGCGGTGTAAGTGCGTCCGTGCAGCGATGACGTTACCCGGCAGGCTTTGGATGGGAGCGTCGTCTGAACACGCCGTCCAGCGGAGGGCGGGCAGAGATGCGACGCTACAGCCGCCTCCACAGGAGGAATGGCGAGGTACCCTCTATCTCCCGCACCCTCGACAGAGGAGAATGACAGAATGACCTCCTACGACAGAGGAGGTAGAGGTACGAATCCTGTCGGAGAAGGGGGCATTCCACGACTTTGCAACTTCCTCGTGGAGTTCCGGGAGGAAGGGCGCGGGCCTAGATTTCGACGGAGCTTCGTCTTTCCCGAGAAAGCGTCCGTCTAATCTGTTGCGCGGTGGTAACGCGGGCGCCTCCCAATCGAGGCCGATGCTATCCACGACCTGGGTGAGCAGCCGCATCAGCTCAGCCTCAATGCTGGCTCTCTTCCCAGAGGGTTGGCGGGAAACGTTAGCGGAGGGGAGGTCCACGGAGCTCGCCCAATCCTCGCTATCCGATGCCAAGAGAGAACAAGCCTCGGTGTTTTCGTCCAACTCGAGGGTGGATGTGGCGGCAGACAGCGGGCGTTGTCCGTCCGGGAGTGACTCGAGCGAAGCCGGCGAAGCTGGCGGGCGAACCGGCGAGCTTTGGCGGGCTGGAGATAGCTCGGGAGCGCGCTGGGCGTGGCGCTTCTTGCGGCGCGGCATCACGGAGGGCTGGGATCCGGGCTCGGAGAACGATGCCAGGCGAGTCCTCAGAGTCACCATAGGCAGTAGTTCACAATGATGGCATCCGCCGTCAGCGAGCGCGATGGCCGCGTGATCCTCACCTAGGCAGGACACGCAAATGAGATGGCGGTCCTCGCCGCTGAGTGGGGCTCGGCACGAGCCACAGGATGGCATTTTAAAAAGACGCAGCTCTTTTAGAGATAGTGGAGAAATTTGAGTTGCGTCAAGTAAGCAAACACACACTCTCAGGCAGAGTAAAAGGATATATGTACGCCGGAAAGCGCAGCAGGTACGGCGGCGGGGCCAGCTACTCCATACTCGAGGGCACGTCCCGCTGAAGGCTCACATCGACGGCGCGGCTTCTCCACTCTGGATCCAGCGCATCGTGCAGCTTCGCTGAAGAGATGAAAATCACCGTGTGACAGCCTATCGAGCTTATGGGCGAGACCACGCCCTTTCTGGCGGGACGTGACAATATGGGCGCGAAGTGCCCCCATTGGTCATGACGTCACGCAGAGCCTCTCTCGATAGGCTGCTGCTTTTGCCGCAGGGAAGCCAATAGGCGCGAGCTGTCTCGCCTATGTCTGCTTGCTGCTGCAAACGTTTTACATTTAATAAAAAATTAAGGATAATTTTTGGCTTCAATATCTCGTGGAAAAGAGGTTTTCCCCATAGCGTAAGATATTACGCAGTACGAGAGATACTCTCGTAAGAGAACTTTCATAGCGCGTGCGTGCATGCCCAGTGCCGTGTGTTGAACCAGTGAAGTGATTTGCATGTGTTACAATTACAAAAAGTATTTTTTTACGTATAATAACGTTACATTTGTTATTGGTAAGTGATGTAATTCAAAATGTCGTTTTTTTCGTGTCAGAAAGGCATTATGGATACATTTGTAAGGGAAAACTCTTCGAGTGGCAGCTTACCCAGTCTTATCGACAAGTTTAACGGTAAGTTCATGTTTATTATACACTTTTGCAGCTTTTACATGACTGCCTGTGATAAACAACTCGCGTAACTAATGCATATAAATGTGATCCACTATAGTTAAACATAGGTAGGCTAGTTCACAAGACTGCCAACTTCTGAGTTTAGCAATTTAACGTTATAAGCTTGTGATTCGATTCCGATCTTGATTCAATGTCGATTCATTTTGGACAAATATCAGATGTAGTGGCTAACGTTACATGTTAATTTTTTTTGCTAAAACTAATGCTAAAAACATAAAGCATATGTCAGCTGGCCTATGTTATGGTTAATCTCCATTTGTATTACACAGAAGAAAGAAATACATCTGGGGTGGAATGAGGGCGAGTAAATGATGAGAGATTTAAATTTGTGGGTGGAGAATTACTTAAAGGGGCCCTATTATGCTTTATAATTTTTCAACTTAAGTTAGTGTGTTATGTTGGTGTTTGTGTATAAAAAAGATCTGCAAGGTTAGGCTAGTTGTTTTAGATCTTCAAAATTATACAACATAAAAGGCAAATTATTGCATATTTATGTTTATGTCTGTAGCTTGTTGCAATAACTTTAGTATATATGTTTTGTAGCTGGTCCTGTTTCTGAGATGTTATGTCTCTTTTCTGCAGAGAATAGAGGTGATGTTGCTCTTTTGGTCCTTCTTCTTGCCACGGTGTACAGAACTGGTCAGAAAGTCTTTCATCCATCTATTGATGAAGCTAGAACGGCTTTCATTGATCTTCAACCAGTAAGTAGTATAAAACTGCATAACTGCTATTCAAATTGCATTGTAACCTGACTGGAACTGCCTGTGCATTAAGCAAGGGATATTGTACATCCAGCCAGTTGAAATTGCAGAACAGGGTTATCAACACAAAGTGGAGGGATCTTGTATCACCATGAAGGAGTTTATTTTTTATTAAAACTGCCTGGATTTAACTTTATTACCTCAAAACAATTCCTATTAAGCAGCTTCAATCCTAGACAAAAAAAACAAGATCAAACAAACAAGACATTTAAGTAATAATGTAAGCATACCACTTATTATATGGGTTTTTGCCAAATAAAAATATTGATTGTTGAAATCATGATGATGTCAGGATTCCAGCAGATCCACACTCTCCTCCCACTCATTCACTCACTCCTCCCACTCACTCATTTACTCATTCACTATCACCTGAGTTCTAATCACCATCACCTGCACCTCATCATCCCACCACCTTTAAATACCACACTCAGTCTCACACTCATTGTCTGGTCTCGTCGTTACATTGACACTCAGACTCTCCCATGCTCTACCAAAGACTTACCTGCTACTTACCTGCTACTCACCTGACCCTATTGGATTATCTTCTTCATCGTCTGCCGTCTTCAGTTCCCAGCCGTCCAACTGCAACCCATTCCAGTGACTGTCCACCATCATCTGAAAGAGAGACTCTTGTTATTCCTGTGGCTAAGTTCTTCCAATTATCATCTGTTAGAATACTCACCATAACTCCGTCTGCTTCTGCTGTTCTGAAAATAAACACTATTTCACTTACCAACTATCTGACTCCTGTATCATCCGTGACAGAAAACTCTCAGAGTGTCTCAACGTCTGACGGCCTGTGAAACGCTCGCGACCGCTGTACATCCTCCGCCCACGGCTCCATCTGTCACTCCTCCAGCACCAGAACCCATGCAAGTTGAATCCACGCATCTCTCTCCCACGGAACGTCAGCGACGCATACAGTACCATCTCTGTTTATACTGTGGAGGTAACGGGCATCTCATCGACACCTGTCCCATTCGGCCTCAACGCCCAGCGGTGAGTACTATTTAAATTCCACCCAAGATTGCTACCCTGAACCGAACAACAGTCCATTTACTAACCCCTCATGTATGTGTCTCAGCACAAGCTCTCCTCGACTCTGGCTCGGCGGGGAACTTCATATCAACGCAACTCCTCCAGAAACTGAATTTCCGTAAACTCAGAAGTCATCAGGACCTTCGAGTACAGACTATCCAGGGTAAGCCGCTGGGCCGAGGTCGAATTCGTCACGTTACCCCCACACTGACGCTTCGCCTAGGATGTCTACATTCGGAGGAGATTTCCTTTATGGTGCTGGAGGAGTCAACTGCTGAGCTCATCCTGGGACGCCCTTGGATGATCCAACACCAACCTACCATCGACTGGAATTCTGGGGAAGTCCTTCACTGGGGAGAACAGTGTTTCCATTCCTGCCTAGCACCGATTAAGAAAGTCAGTAAAGAATCCTCCATGGTATACTCACCTCCTGAAGGAAGATCCGAGATTTCCGTTTGTTCCACTAGTATCGAGAGCCCCGAAGTACAACACCAGGTAGAAATTCCAGTGGAGTACAGGGCGTTCCGGGATGTCTTCAGCAAGCAGTTGGCAACCAAACTTCCACCTCATCGGCCATGGGACTGTGCTATCGACCTGCTACCTGGAGCTACTCTATCTAAAGGCCGTGTATACCCTTTGTCCATCCCGGAGCAGAAGGCCATGGAGGAGTATGTGGAGGAAGCCCTCAAACAAGAGTTCATTCGTCCATCTACATCCCCTGCCGCTGCCAGCTTCTTCTTCGTGGGTAAAAAGGACGGAGGCCTGCGGCCGTGCATTGACTATCGCCATCTCAACTCTCAAACTGTAAAGTTATCAGCTATCCCCTTCCTCTGGTCCCAGCAGCTTTGGAACAGTTGCGTGGAGCCCGCATCTTCTCGAAACTTGATCTCCGCAGTGCATATAATCTGATCCGTATTCGTCGGGGTGATGAGTGGAAGACGGCGTTCATCACCCCCTCTGGACACTATGAATACCGGGTAATGCCTTTCGGGCTGTCCAACGCCCCAGCAGTCTTTCAGGGGTACATGAATGAGGTCTTCCGAGAATACCTAAACAAGTTTGTGGTGGTCTACATAGACGACATACTCATTTATTCCTCATCTCTCTCTGAACACCATCGCCACGTCACTTCAGTCCTGGAGAAGCTGCGAGCTCACAAGCTCTATCTCAAACTTGAAAAGTGTGAGTTTCATACCACTTCTGTTCAGTTCCTGGGTTACTTCATCGACCAACATGGAGTTCGGATGGACCAGAGGAAGGTGGAAACTATCCAGAACTGGCCTCAACCCTCTACGGTAAAAGACCTCCAACGTTTCCTAGGATTTGCCAATTTCTACCGGAGGTTTATCAACAACTACAGTCACATCAGTTCTCCATTGACTTCTTCTCTCAGAGGCCGGCCCAAGTCTCTGTCCTTATCGCCCGAAGCCATCTCAGCCTTCAAACACCTAAAGGAAGCCTTCCAGACCGCCCCAGTTCTAGTTCATCCGAACCCAGAGATCCCTTTCGTTGTGGAGGTGGATGCTTCCTCCACCGGAGTTGGGGCGGTCCTGTCACAGCGGCAGGGTGATCCTCCCAGACTCCATCCATGTGCCTTTTTCTCTAAGAAGCTGTCCCCGGCGGAGCGGAACTACGACATTGGGAATCGAGAACTGCTCGCCATCAAGTTGGCATTAGAGGAGTGGAGGCACTGGCTGGAGGGAGCAAACCATCGGTTCGAGGTCATTACTGACCACCGCAATCTGGAGTACCTCAGAGAGGCTAAGAGGCTTAATCCCCGCCAAGCCCGATGGGCACTCTTCTTCACACGTTTTGACTTCCTCGTGTCCTACCGACCCGGTTCTAAGAACTGTAAGGCAGACGCTCTATCCCGTCTACATCATCCGTCAAGTGAGGACCCTCTCCCAGAACCTATCCTCCCTCCAGCCGTGTTTGTAAATCCAATCGTCTGGGACATCGACCAGCAGATATCCCAGGAGAACCGCCTTCATCCCGCTCCGCCGGGAGGTCCAGAAGGGTGTGCTTTCGTTCCACGTCACCTTCGTACGGCCCTTCTGGACTCTGCTCATACCACTCCGGGCTCTGGACATCCAGGTAGCAGGCGTACCCTCTCGCTCCTCAATAACCGGTACTGGTGGCCGACCATCTCTCAGGATGTTACCCGGTATGTCAAGGGATGCTCAGTCTGTGCCGTTACCAACACTCCCAGAAGACTCCCAGAAGGCAAGCTGGTTCCTCTTCCGCTTCCACGTCGCCCATGGTCTCACATCGGAGTAGACTTCATGACGGACCTTCCCAGATCTAACAACCATACCTGTGTCTTCGTGGTCGTGGACCGATTCTCAAAAGCCTGTAAACTGATCCCCTTACCTGGACTCCCTACCGCCTTTGAAGCCGCCGAAGCCCTCTTTACTCACGTATTCCGAAACTTCGGCATCCCAGAGGACATAGTGTCGGATCGGGGTCCTCAGTTTGTGTCAAGAGTTTGGCGAGCTTTCTTCAAGCTTCTCGGAGTAACTGTAAACCTGTCATCTGGATACCATCCTCAGACTAACGGCCAGACTGAGCGAAAGATTCAGGAGATTGGACGTTACCTGCGGACTTATTGCCACCTTCCGTGGGCCGAGTACGCACAAAACTCTCTTCAACAGTCCACCACCGGTCTCACCCCCTTCCAATGTATCCTCGGCTATCAACCTCCTCTCTTCCCTTGGTCTGGTGAGCCCTCGGACGTACCTGCAGTAAACTACTGGTTCCAGCAGAGCGAGGGGGTATGGGACTCGGCTCACGTGCATCTACAGCAGGCAGTGCGGAGACACAAGGACCAAGCAGATCCTCATCGTGTCGAACCATCTCAGTATGTGCCAGGACAGAAGGTGTGGCTTTCGACCCGGGACATGCGCCTCCGCCTGCCTTGCCGTAAGCTGAGTCCTCGATACATCGGTCCATTTACCGTGCAGAGGCAGCTGAACGAGGTCACCTACAGGCTCAATCTCCCTCGACAGTACCGGATTTCACCATCATTCCATGTGTCTCTGTTGAAACCATTCATTGAACCTGTCTCCTCTCCTCCCACAGAACCTGACCCGGCCATCGAACCTCCTCCTCCTATCCCGGTAGAGGACGAGTCCATCTACAGAGTCCGCACCATCTTGGATTCGCGGCGACGAGGTCCTCGGCTGGAGTATCTAGTGGACTGGGAGGACTACGGTCCTGAGGAACGGTCGTGGGTTCTTCGGGACGACATCCTGGACCCAACTCTCCTTCAACAGTTCCACACCAATCATCCCGATCGCCCAGCTCCCAGGCCCCGTGGCAGACCTCATCGTCGAACTCATCCCTCTTCGCAGTCGTCAAGAGCCGCCTCGGAGGAGGGGGGTACTGTCAGGATTCCAGCAGATCCACACTCTCCTCCCACTCATTCACTCACTCCTCCCACTCACTCATTTACTCGTTCACTATCACCTGAGTTCTAATCACCATCACCTGCACCTCATCATCCCACCACCTTTAATTACCACACTCAGTCTCACACTCATTGTCTGGTCTCGTCGTTACATTGACACTCAGACTCTCCCATGCTCTACCAAAGACTTACCTGCTACTTACCTGCTACTCACCTGACCCTATTGGATTATCTTCTTCATCGTCTGCCGTCTTCAGTTCCCAGCCGTCCAACTGCAACCCATTCCAGTGACTGTCCACCATCATCTGAAAGAGAGACTCTTGTTATTCCTGTGGCTAAGTTCTTCCAATTATCATCTGTTAGAATACTCACCATAACTCCGTCTGCTTCTGCTGTTCTGAAAATAAACACTATTTCACTTACCAACTATCTGACTCCTGTATCATCCGTGACAGATGAACTCCATTTCATGATGAACTTTAAACAGTTTTTGACCTGAATTAAACTTCAACTGACTTCAACTGAATAATGACACTGTTGCCATTAAAACATTGTGCATTGTATTTACTTTCTAGAGTCCACGAAAACCCATCCCTTTGTCATGGCCGTGGGAAACGCCCAACAGATATCGCAATCCTTCATCATCAATGGACAAGCACATTTTATTTACTTTAAAATTTAATTGTCTGTCAATTTCACTGCGTATTTAAACCATGTAGTTAATAGTTAAACTATAAATGCCATTGTTCAGAACTAATCTTCTTTCTTTAATTGTATTTGACTATTTAATACTTGATGTATTTTTAAATGATTTTGCATTCGCCGACTTTAAAATATAATTGTCAATGTCACTGTATTTAAACCGTTAAACATGTAATAGTTTAAGAAATCTTATTTATTTATTTATTAAACTGACAATATTTAACTTTGCAGCACTAAATGATTTTTTGCATTTAAATGTAATGTGCAGTTTGTTGTCATTAACACATTTGTGAATTTCAGTTGACAAGCATTAAAAATTATTCTTTTAACAGTCTATGTTCTTCATTATTTCTTAATTCATAGTTTTACAGTAAAGCACAAATGAAATTATAAGAATAACCCAGCAAAAATAACCCAGAATAGCAAATCCATTAATGGTAAAAAAATAAATAAAAATGACTACATCTTGGGTTTTCTCAAAAATCCAGCCTGCTGGGTTAAATGTCACTGGGTTAATTTAACCCAGCATGTGTTCTGTCCAATATTTACCCAGTGTTGGGTTGCAAATTGGGTTGTTTTTAACCCAGCCATTTTTAGAGTGTATGAACCAGAGTACCCTATACCGATGCCGAAATGTTACTGATTGCAACACAAAATTCAAAATGTTCAATCAGATAGTTTTCTCAGCAAATTGTACCTATATCCTATACTGTTCCCTTTCAAGGCTACGGAACTTCGACATTACGGATGTCGTATATGGGAACTCTCTCTCATCCTTCACTTCCGCTGAAATCTTATTGGCTAACGCCAGCAACGCTGGCCAATTGACGCAAATATGCAAATACTGAAACCCCGTTGCAGTATAATGCAAGTGCAGCGTCAATTCCTCCTCAGAATCTCTCTCTTCACGCTCAAATCGTGTGCTAGAAAGCTGATACTACCCTACTTGGATTTTTGCTATCGTTGAAGGTGCACCGGAGATACCTGAACGGTCTCCAGCATCCGATGGCGACCGTCTGCAACCTATGCTCGGGCCCCATAGTGCCCCCCGACCTGCACCTGTTCTGCATCGCGTGCATGGGGCTGGCCCACGCGGAGTCGGCCCTCAGGGATGAAGGGTCCTGCGACTTCTGTGCGGACATGCCCCTCCGAGCCCTCAAGGCCAGGCGAGACGAAGCTCGCGCTGCTGCGGGGATTGGGCCTGCTGCCGCCACCGAGCCGCTGGCAGGCCCCCCCAACCACGGAGTCGAGGTTCGACCCCCGGTGAGTTTTCCGGACCCTTCGTTTCATCCTCCCCGCGACGTTGCTGACTTCGTGTCCTTCGGGGTGAGTGAGGAGGACGACTCTATGTCCTTGTCGGCCTCCGAGAACGACTACGGTGCGGAGCAGGCCGCCCCTCTGGCACCCACGGAAGAGACCCCCGCGGATCTGCAGGAAGAGCTCTTCCGTATCCTCTCGAAGGCCGTCGAGGAACTGGATTTATCCTGGAAGGCTCCCGACGAGCCCTCAAAGAGCAAGTTGGACGCGTGGTTCCTCCAATCGAGCCGCCGTCAGGCCGCTTCGAAAAGGGGAACCCCGTTCTTTCCTGATGTGCACGAGCACGTGGTGAAGTCGTGGGTGGCCCCGCAATCAGCGCGCACCCTCACTTAGACCCAGGCCATGTTCCCCCCCGTGGACGAGGCGGGGGACCACGGCTACCTCCGCATCCCTCCTGTCGAGGAGACCGTCGCTGCACATCTTTGCCCGTCAGCTCCCGCCCTGGGCTCGGACCGCAGCCTGCCGTCCCGAGCTTGCAGGTTTACGGCTCACCAGGCTAACAAGGCCTACGGCGCCGCGGGGGAGGCGGTTTCTGCACTACACGCTATGGCCGTTCTTCAAGTGCTGCAGGCCAAGCGACTGAAATCTCTGGATGGCGCCGCCTCTGTCGACGCTGACGCCATCCGAGACCTCCGTTCGGCAACGGACCTCGCGCTCCTGGCCACGAAGCGCTCGGCCCAGGCGATTGGCCGTTCGATGGGGTATTTGGTGGTCCTCCACAGACACCTGTGGCTCACCCTATTGGACGTGCAGGAGGCGGACAGGAAGACGCTGCTAAACGTACCGATCTCCCCTGATGGCCTGTTCGGAGATGCCGTAGAGAAGGTCACCGAGCGGTACTCCGAGACTCAGAAGAAGGCGATGAGCCATGTGATCCCTCGGCGAGCGCCGCCGCCGCCCCCGCCGCAGCGCCCTCGCTCTCGCTCGTCTTCCGCCTCGGGGCGCCAGTCCCAGGCTGCGGCCAGACATCAGCCAGCCTCCCGCCCGGGACCGGATGCCCGTAAAGGCCGACACGGGCAGTGGCAGGGAGCGGGAAGCAAGAGGCCGGCTCAGAGGAGCCCGCGCAGAAAACCCGCCGCGTCCCCAGCGAGGCCCAAGCAGTCGTCCTGACCGCTTAGGCAAGAGGATAGGAGAGCGCACGGATGGCCCCGCTTCCAAGCGGCGCGCTCTAAAGCACGCGGTCCCTCTGCGTTCGGCGAGCGACGCGTGCAGTCATGTTGTGAATGTTGTGTGTTGTTCAATAAAGCAAATTACTTCTTCACAAACAGAGCTTTTTTCTCCTCTTGCACTTCACACTGTGTTACCCGCCCTGTCTTCGAGCAGCGCAGAGTCACGGTCATTAACTATAAAGGCGCCTCGCGGGAAGCGCGAGGTGTCTATCCCCAGCCCTCACATAGCGGCGATGACCGCAGGTCTAGACCGGCCCACACTCAGTCATTTCCTGACGCCGTGGGAAGCTATTCCGGGCATCTCGCCGTGGGTGCTGAATGTAATTCGACACGGGTACACACTTCAGTTCAAACGCAGACCACCCCGCTTCCGCGGCGTAATCCAGTCGTTAACTTTACTCCAAAATGCTCATGTACTGAGGCAGGAAGTGTGCAGTTTACTCGACAAGGGAGCGATAGAGCCGGTTCCCCCGAGCGAGCGGGGAAACGGATTCTACAGCCGCTACTTTGTAGTGCCGAAGAAGGGAGGGGGTCTCCGCCCCATACTGGACCTGAGACCCGTCAACAGAGCGCTTCACAAGCGCGCTTTCAGGATGACTACACTGAAACAGATCCTGGCGCAAATTCGCCCCGGGGATTGGTTCGCTTCAGTGGATCTAGAGGACGCTTATTTTCACGTCCAGATAGCGAAGCGCCACAGGCGATTCCTGAGGTTTGCGTTCGAGAATGCGGCGTACCAATACACGGTACTCCCGTTCGGGCTAGCCCTCGCCCCCCCGCACTTTTTCGAAATGTGTAGACGCGGCACTTTCACCCCTCAGGTCGAGCGGGATGCGCGTCTTGAACTATCTGGACGACTGGCTGATTCTCGCGCAGTCGAGGGAGACATTGGTCGGCCATGTGGAAGCCCTACTTCGCCATTTGAAAACGCTTGGTTTGAGGGTAAACGTCCAAAAAAGTGTGCTCACACCGAGCCAAACTACCACATTCCTGGGAGTATGCTTGGACTCAGTGAGTATGAAAGCGCGTCTCTCCCCCGAACGAGCGGAGGCTCTGACTTCTTCGCTAGGTCTCTTCAGACCTGGCAGACTCGTCCCTCTGAAAGAGTTTCAGAGGCTATTGGGGCGGATGGCAGCCGCTTCGTCAGTGTGTCATCTGGGACTGCTACATATGAGACCGCTTCAGCACTGGCTGAAAGCGCGCGTCAACCCGAGCGCGTGGCACTCCGGCCGCAAGCGCATTATGGTCAACCGTGTGTGCGCCCGTGCCCTGGCCCCGTGGAAGAACCCGGATCTCTACAGTTCAGGTGTCCCTATGGGTATAGTGACGCGACGCGTGGAGGTCCTGACGGACGCTTCGTCCACCGGGTGGGGAGCGGTCTGCCTGGGCAACCCCGCCTCCGGTCGGTGGTCGGAGAGGCAGATGGAGTGGCACATAAATCGCTTGGAACTGGAAGCGGTCTCTCTAGCCCTAAAAGTTTTCCGGTCTCGACTGGAACAGCAGCATGTGTTGATTCGAACCGACAACACTTCTGTGGTCTCTTACATCAATCGCCAAGGCGGTTTGCATTCCAGGGACCTATTCAAGCAGGCGGAATCTCTCCTGCTGTGGGCGGATCGGTTCTTTCTCTCGGTGAGAGCGACACACATCCCCGGTGTTCTAAATCGGGGGGCGGATATGCTCTCGAGGAACGGGATTCCTCAAGGGGAATGGAGGCTTCACCCCAGGACGGTTCAACTGATATGGGATCGTTTCGGCAGGGCGGAGATCGACCTCTTCGCGACGAGCGAGAACGCGCATTGTCGGATGTTTTTCTCGCTGTCCCGTTCCCCCCGGGAGATGGACGCGCTAACTGCGCGATGGCCGAAAGCCCGTCTCTATGCCTTTCCTCCGGTGAAAATTTTGCCCATGGTGTTGTGCAAAGTCAGGGAGGAAAAGGCGGCGGTGACTCTAGTGGCCCCGTACTGGCCGAATCAGCCCTGGTTCGCGGACTTGGTGGAGTTACTAACGGAGCAACCGTGGGAAATTCCGCTCAGGAAGGACCTACTGTCTCAGGCGAGCGGATCGATTTGGCATCCCAGCCCCGGGCTGTGGAGGCTCCATGTGTGGCCGCTGCAGGGACGCTGAGCGGGATCGATGTGCTTCATTCGCGGGTTCAAAATACCATCGCGGAAGCGCGAGCCCCGTCTACCCGGCGCCTGTACACTCTGAAGTGGGGTGTTTTCTCTAAATGGTGTCAGGATATCGGTTTAGACCCAGCGAACTGCTCGGTGTCGGATATTCTACGCTTCCTTCAGTACAGAATGGACGAAGGGAGCCTGCCATCCACCCTGAAGGTATACGTAGCTGCTATTGCTGCGTTTCACCCGCCTGTTGATGGACAGTCTATCGGTAGACATGCGTTGGTGACTCGGTTCCTTAAAGGAGCTAGGAGATTATGCCCTGCACGGCCGCCGTCCGTGCCGCCTTGGGATTTGACTTTGGTCTTGGAAGCTTTGTCACCCTTTGAACCCTTAGTGTCGATTGCAGTTAAGGAGCTTTCGATTAAAACGGCGCTGCTTCTCGCTCTCGCTTCGGCGAAGCGGGTTGGGGATTTACAGGCTTTCTCTGTCAGCGAAGATTTTATTCGCTTTGGACCCGGAAACTGTAACGTGACTCTCAGACCGAGGCCGGGTTATGTCCCTAAATCGCTCATTACCCCGTTCAGGGCGCAGATTGTTTCTTTGCCTGCCCTGTCTGTTGAGCCATCGACCTCTCTAGGTTCGGATGCTCAAAGTGCTATCTGCCCAGTCAGAGCGCTCCGGGAGTACATCTCTCGCTCGGCTGCTTTCCGAAGCTCGGACCAGCTATTTGTGTGCTTTGGTGGATGCAATAAGGGACGGGGAGTCTCTAAACAGAGGCTTGCTCACTGGATTGTGGACGCTATTGTTTTGGCTTATGACTGTATGGGACAGGAATGCCCCCTCAATGTTAAGGCCCATTCGACCAGGGCGATCGCCTCTTCGTGGGCCTGGACTAAGGGTATGTCTATTCAGGATTTATGTCTTGCGGCTGGCTGGTCTTCTCAGAATACGTTCGCCAGGTTTTACAAGTTGGATTTACCCTCTGTGGCGTCTCAAGTGCTTTCGGTGAGTTGAATTCTTGCACAGCATTTAGAGCTCTCTGCGCTTTGCTCATGAGTTGTTCTGTGTGCTTATGTGTATTAAGACTGTTGTCACCGCTATGCGTTGGCCTTATTTTACTGTTGTTGTTGCCCTGTTGGTCTACAGTGCAGAGTTCCCCCCGGTTATACTGCTCGGGATATGCAAATTCTGGCAGTGTTTTGTGAGTTTGTGATTCGTCCCCTTGGACCTATCAGAGGTTAGAGGCTCGCTATTGGCCAGTCTCGTCCTATCACAATGCTGGCATTCTGGGGGGGCGGTGTCGGGGTTTTGTATTGGGTTCTGTTCTGTGGTTTGCTTGCTTCCACGGCGGGATTCTATACAGTTCCCATATACGACATCCGTAATGTCGAAGTTCCGTAGCCTTGAAAGGGAACGTCTCCGGTTACTCTCGTAACCTCGGTTCCCTGAAAGGCAAGGAACGAGACATTACGCTCGCCGCCGTGTTCGCTATTGATTTGGCGTTCTGTTCGATTCTGAGGAGGAATTGACGCTGCACTTGCATTATACTGCAACGGGGTTTCAGTATTTGCATATTTGCGTCAATTGGCCAGCGTTGCTGGCGTTAGCCAATAAGATTTCAGCGGAAGTGAAGGATGAGAGAGAGTTCCCATATACGACATCCGTAATGTCTCGTTCCTTGCCTTTCAGGGAACCGAGGTTACGAGAGTAACCGGAGACGTTTTTATATTAGACATCTTTTCACATGTTTTCCACTGGAGTCTAAACATCAGCTTGTTTACCGTACAGTTTACATGGGATCATAAAATTAGTAAATAGAGCTTACCCCGTGGTACTGGTACAGCAAAACTCTTTAAAATCTTTTTTTTTTTCTTTTTCCTCCTTGGTTGGGGATGTAATCGTCTTCGCTGAAGTGAGCACTGCACACACGATAATCCTTGATTCTGGATATTTTAGCTCCCGCAGAGTAGCCGATGGCAACCAGCCAAAGCTGTCTCTTAGCTATATCCGAAACAGAAAAACGATGGAATCTGAACGGTGATCCCGGCACATTCTTGTGGTCACAGCCTGGGAATTTACAAGTTTGCATAATTGTTCATTTTCTACTTTTTACGTCGTTAATCGCTTGTGTAAACACTATGGAACAGCTGATCGGAACGTGCGCACTGTTGACGTTGACAGCAGCGCGGATTGATAGAAATGGAAAGAAAATAGTGCAGATTAAAACTGAGGTATACATTTTGTCTGGCGTGTTTTTTGTGTGGTAAATTAATCAAGCTTTGAAACGCAAATAATTTGTTCACGTAAAAACGCACAGTTTTTAGGCCCCGGAAAAACCGGGAGTAGGCCTACTTTCTTGAAAAACTTCCAGCGGCCAGAACTCTGACCAGGGAGGTGATTACAGAGTGGGTCAGTGTGTATGCAATATAGTGCTGGTAAGGATTGCATACAACTTCATGTCTTAAATGGGCGAACTAACCCTTTAAGAAGAAAAAGTTCACAACACTACGCAGGCAGATTTTTTTTTTTTTTTTATAAATTATTAAAACATTAACTAACCATGTTTTTTTCTTACAAGATATTATATGTATTTTCATTTATACAATTTTAAATGCATATATTTTTTCTTATGATAATAAGATATAAAAAAGATGAGATTAGACTGGGATTTTTTTCCCTCATAATTTTTTTTCACATAACTTACATCAGTGAGGATCCTAATTTCATTTTTATAATGCAATTCAAACCATATTATACAAGTTTCTTGCCAGCCGCAAAAATCCAATTTTGACTTGTATTCGGCGCTTAATGAGATTTAATATTGCTGCTTATACGTATAAAGTGGAGATCAAGTTCAAGGTAATGTTCTTTAATCACTCATGTTTGTCTGAATCAGATCTGGCGTGTGGAAGGAGGGGGACCGTGTCCCGGTGGAACCCTCTACCTACGGTCAGTTCTTTGGAGGAGACTGTTACCTGATCCTCTACAGTTACAAACAGGGAAGCAGAGAGCAGCATATCATCTACACCTGGTCAGTCCATAACATCTTTAAAGTGTTTTGTGTCATAATATCTATATAGTTTGTGACATATGAACAAAGTGTCATCATATTGTGTGTGTGTCGTTGTGCTGCAGGCAGGGACTGAAGTGCACTCAGGATGAGCTGGCAGCTTCTGCCTTCCTTACTGTCCAGCTGGACGACTCCATGGGAGGAGCTCCCGTTCAGGTGGGAATAATCCATTCGTGGAAGAAAACAACATTGTGAAGAGTTTCAATACATTAAGCCCTAATAATTATTATTATCACTGATACAGTAGTGTTGGCTAACATGTTAGATCATTATAGTTTCCATTGCAGTTCACATAAGAGATAATCATACAATCAGATTCATGCCTACTTGAGTATCTATACTCCTTCTTCTGTACTCAACAAGTGATCATTGACCAGTCCACCTTTGGTCCAACAATGGCATTTAACACTCTCAGAACTCCCCCTCTCAATTTATCTTTACGGGCATGTTGAAAATCCGATTTATTTACAGCACTTTCAAAATCATTCATATCTGACTCAGGCAAGATCAGTGATATTAGCTGGGTCACCTCAGCTAGAGACATATCATAGAGCCGCATCTTTCTGGACAACTCTCTCCTAAACTCTAACAAAAGGAAAAAGAAAAAAAGAAACATTTCTATGCACTGATGGCAAACTCTCAGCAAGTCTTTCTATGGCTTCAGGACCTAGAGTTGTATTGACTGCTTGTAACTGCACTATGCGGGTTGCAGATGGAACAGTATCGACCCTAAGCATTTTGTCTTGCTCCACACACACCAACAACATTTACATCTTTATTCATCAATCCAGCATTGCCATTGTCCTCTCTTCTACAGAAAGACTGTAAGCCAGGATAAGTTTTCTGAGTCACATTTGGTTGAGGCCTTGTGATGGCCCACATTTTCATGAGACAGGACACTCGAGAGTGTAATTTTTGTTCTGGCCTTTTAACTTAGCAATACACTGAGCTTGTTCTTGTGCAATGGATAAGCTAAATTCTCTGTGGCAGCAGATAAGGCTTTATGTTTTTCTTTGTGATACATGCCCCAAATACTTTTTTGAATTCTTCAATTGACCATACTTTTTCTGAATTCAAAACCAAATTTCTTTGTCAAATCCAACCTGACTGACTCGGTCACTGTGGAGTCCATGTGCTCCCCTAACAATGATTTATCTCACTGTCTGCCCATTGAAGTAGTCTAGTACTCCTTCTCAACATTTTGAAATGTTTTTCTCTCACAACCGAATACTTCCAACACCTCACTGAAAAAGCACAGGATAACTTGTAAATTTGTTAACACAGAGCAACTCTAGCCTTCCCTGTAAGAGCAGAGGATAACCTAGTTAATACACATCATAATGTCTTCAACCTTCCCTGGTGAGCAGAGGAGAACCAATTTGCTAACACACTGTAACAGTTGTAAGCTTCCCTGACTTAACAGAGGATGAACCTTCTCCTCTAGCAAAGTAGAGGATAACTATTGTTAACAAAACCCTGCAGCTGTTTGTTAACACTTCTATGGCAGCGCAGAGGATAACCACATGTGGTCTGTAGTGGTTCTTTGGATAGAGTGACCCTCACCAAATCGTGGTTGAGATGAAAAAAAATCAGTCTGGAGCGATGTAGGTTTAGAAGCTCTATCCGGGTCACGGCACCAGGAGACTTGTATCTTCAGCAGGATTCTTTATTGAGAACACAAGCTGTTGGTAGCTGCAGTCATTAAGTCTAACTAAGGCAATGATGCATTGATCCAAAGCAGGCAGCACACGCCTCTTCCACATCCGACAAAGCTCTTCTAAAGCCACACATGCCGTAGAGGTCAGTCACAGTCTGGACACTGTCATACATATAGTGAATTTTGCCGCTCTCGCCGGAGGCGGTGTGAACGTACGGTTATTCAGTAAGCAAAACATTCTAGTAATAAGAAGGATACTGAGACTAAAGTATTTGGCTAGTCATGTGATCTTAACAAATCTGTCCTCATGAGGCGGCAACCCAATCCATGTAAAAATAACAGCTTATTTAGTGCCACTGATAATTTTAACCATAAACAAAAGTACTGTTCATTTCTTTAAAAAGGTAAAATTACCTAGTGCAGCTTTAAGACTGACAGATTTCAGAGTTCCAGATCTAGAGTTTTATTGAACCTATACTAGTAAAATGTTTTAGTATATGTTTAGCTGTGTTCAACCAGAACCAGCTGTCATAATAGAAGAAAACCTGCCAAAGCGATTAGCACTCATAATAGTGGATTAGAGTTACCTTATTTTACCCTTGTTGTTTTGTTGAAAGTCTTTAGACTATTTATTTCAGGCTGGCACTGCAATTATGACCTCCTAACGTGTCAACATGTTATAAAAACGTGTGGCAAAATTCTTTGATTTTTTTTTTACACACAAGCCATTGATATTAGCCTGGCTGCCAGCCCAAACCCCGCCCACAATATTTTTTGGTCGGGAAGTTCGGTCTGGACTCGATCCGTTGAGGAGCTATTATGCCAGATCAAAAATTGTTCGGACCAATCAAATTGCCAGGGCGGGCTTTATACGATGATGGACAGATGAGCAACCATAGACATCATACCTATGTGAGCAACGCAACGGTAACGTAACCATCCACGTCATCAGAGCGCTTGTTTTGAATTCATGGCTGCCGCGGGAGAATTGAGTTGTGTTTATTCCGCTATCGCGTGTGTAATAGAAGATATAGACAGCGCATTCATTTTAGAAGAGGAGCAGAGAACCGCGATCAAGGCATTTGTCAATGGAAAATATGTTTTTGCCGTCTTTCCTACGGGATTCGGAAAAAGTTTAATCTATCAACTTTAATCTATCTCTCAACGTCACTTACTCCGTTGCTCTTATTGGTTATAGGTCTATCCAATTGAGTGCAGATGCATTTTATTTCCTGGTTCGGTTGATACACGCCCCATAATCACAGCCCAATGAAGTAGTTTCAGACTCACATTCTTTCTAGAATATGAGTATGACGAAGTCAGGCTACATTGATATATTTTCAGCTTGTTCTTTTTTGTTATGTTCAACTTTAATAAATTTTGAGAAGATGAATTTACTATACTGTAGATTTACTGCATATGACATGGACATACAAATTCAGCATTTTAATAACCACAATATACATCGATGAGCCAAAACATTATGACCACCTGCCTATGCTCTTGGTCCTCCTTGTGCTGCCAAAACAGCGCCGACCCACCGAAGCATGGACTCTACAAAACCCCTGAAGGTGAAGGTGTCCTGTGGTATCTGACACCAAGACATTAGCGGCAGATCTTTAAGTCCTGTAGGTTGCGAGGTGGAACCGCCGTGGATCAAACTCGTTGGTCCAGCAAATCCCAGAGATGCTCAATTGGATTGAGATCTGTGGAATTTGGATGCCAGGGCAACACCTTGAACTCTTCGTCATGTTCCTCAAACCATTTCTAAACAATGTGTGCATGATCCTGCTGAAAGAGTCCACTTCCACCAGGGAACATTGTCATGAAGGGGTGTACCTGGTCTGCAACAATGTTTAGTTAGTTGGCACGTGTCAAATTAACGTCCACATGAATGGCCGGATTCAGGGTTTCCCAGCAGAACATTGCCCAGAACATGACACTCCCTTGTCCTCGTCCCACAGTGCATCCTGGTGCCATCTTATCCCCTGGTAAACGGCTCATACATACATGGCTGTCCACGGTATGTAAAAGAAAGAGGGACTCATCGGATGCTCATTGTAGGAGCTTTCGATGGTGGACAGGGGTCATCATAGGCTACACAGCCCCATACACAGCAGAGTATGTTGTGACATTCCTCCCATAACCATCATAAAAATGTTGTGTGACTTGTGTCAAACTAGACCTTCTGTTGGCTCAGACCAGACGGGACAGTCTTCGTTTCCCTCGTGTATCCCGTGAGCCTTGGGCGCCCAACACCCTGTCGCTGGCTTGTGGTTTGTCCCTCCTCGGACACTGTTGGTAAATTCTCACCACTGCTGACCGGGAGCAACACACAAGCCTTGCAGTTGCATTGCTATAACAATTTGGCCCAAATTTGGTCAAAGTCACTCAGATTTTTATTCCTGCACATTTCTCCTGAATCCAACACATTGATAATGAGAACTGATTGTTTGCTTACAATCTACCCAGACCTAGGGCCTAGTTAGGAACAGTTGTTCCCTTTATCGAAAAAGGGAACTTCGAGATGCGTCGAACGACACGGTGGGAACGCCTCTTGCGTGATTGCGTCTGAAGCATCTATGCCAACTAGTCCAATGGAATGAGAGAATGAGCATCACGGGCGGGTGACGTCATGAACCAGGAAAGGATAAGAGCACTTCCGCTGCTCGCCGGCATTTAGCTTCTGTTGCCTCAGCAAGCGATCTGTGTCAAACTGTCTCTGTCTATTTATTGTTGTCTGTTACAATATTGTCGGAAACGTTATGGCGAAACAAATGTACAAACAGTGTGTTCCTCCCTGCCCGCGTTTATTTAAACGGGTGGGGACACACACAGCTTTGTGGCATTTTGTTTGAGAGTAAGAGCATGCTGAGTGCTAACATTGTGAAAGTGAAACTACCAGATTAGCATGCTCTGCTCTCGCCTGTCACTCTGTATGATAGTGGCAGGCTCGCGATTCTCACGGGATGACAGGACCCGCGTTTGCCGAGGCGGCGCGGAGAATGCATTCCTGGGGATCGCAAAAGGATCTTTTGGAGGGGTGGGAGAACGGTCCGAGGGCCTTTTCTTCTTCCTTGCCCGGAAGATCCAGCTCTATCTCCCCGGTGTTGGAAGCACGCTCTGCGGTTTCTTCCGCTCGGGGAGAGAGAGCCCGTTTTTTCCTTCATTTCTTCCTCCGAGGAGGTTTGTGTTGAGAATATTGAAAGTGAAAGCAAGCACACACACTGTTGAATTAGATTCGCCATCTATTTTTCCAGTATATGATGAACTGGTGGAGGTTTTGTCCCGTGCTGTTAGTAAATTAAATATTTAATGGCCAGCTGAGAAAAAGGAACGCTCGTCCTAAGAAACTTGACGAGCGTTTTCTTATTTCTATCACATTATCTCCACCACGAGGCTTCCATTTTTTCCCTGATTTACACACTGAATATTTAAATTATGGAATAAACCGTATTTATCACTACTTTCAGCCCTCGTGTTAAATGTTTATTCAAGATTAGAGGGTTGAAAGATTACGGTTATGATATGATGCCCCAGGCTGAACAGAAATAAAAATAGGAAAATGCTATTTTTTCACCTGGTCCAGTATCATCATTTAAGTCTCTGCTTTGCTCATAAGCCTATACTAAAGAATCTCGCGTTTGCCGAGGCAGCGTGTAGGTTTAATGTTGTAATCAGAATCTAGCTCGGATCTCGCGTTTGCCGAGGCACCGCTTAGATTTCGAGTGTATTTTGCAAAAATAAGATTCTGTGGCTGGGATCTCGCGTTTGCCGAGGCAGCGCGTAGGTTTAAGCAGAACTACTTTGGTTTTATGGGTAAAGCTTATACGGCAGCAGGTCAGCTGGAGAATGTTTATAGAAATCTATATTATAATGCTCCAGGCTTATCAGGCCGATCTGCTGGGGTTCTGGATATAGCGAAATTTGAGCCTTCGGGTCTCTTCGGCGACGCATTCCATGCGGTCGTTGTTAGGTGATAAAAGTTATATATATATAAAAAAATATATATAATAAGGTTTCTCCCTCGCTGTGTCCAGCCCCCCTGGGGCTGCTGGGCGTGAGCAGCCCCAGCCGTCGAGTTCATCATATTATGTGCACAGAAAGAGAGTGCTGCGTCTCGTGTTCCTCCATGTAGATACTGGAGACAGACGCAACCCTCTCAACCGAAGTCGCCTAAGCCTAAGCCGGATCTGAGGACCGTTCTTCAGGCGAAGAAAGCTTCGGTTCAAAAAAAAAAAAAAGGTCCTGATGCTTAGGCATCAGGCCTGTGAGGACAGCCCCGACCGAAGTAGAGTGGTGTACACCTCATTTCACGGTGCCCGTTCCATTTCGGGGTCCTCACGAGACCCTCCTGCCAACCCTGCCACCTCCGGTGCTTCAGGGCGCAGCGGTCTCCAGCGAGTCGCTGATGCTATGCTGCGGTACAGCATTGGTTTCGCGCCCTCTGAGGGGGGCTTTTGAGTAGTCAGGTCAGGTAGTTCCTGCCATTATGTTTCAGGCTCCAGATTTGGCTCCCTCAGTAACACCAGAGACCAGCCTCGAGGGGCTGGTTCCCTTAGTAAATTTTCTGGCAGCGTGGATGCTTCTGCCGAATATTTCTCATTGGGTCCTGCAGTTTGTAGAGAAGGGATACAGAATCCAGTTTGGCTCTCGTCCTCCTCATTACAGCGGGGTGCTGCCCACAGTGGTGCATCCCGAGCAGGCTCTGGTAATGGGACAAGAAGTAAAGGCCCTGTTAGCAAAGAAGCTATAGAACAGGTGTACTCACCCGTCAGAGAGTCGGGTTTTTACAGCCATTATTTCATTGTTCCAAAAAAGGATGGAGGGTTGCGTCCCTTTTAGATCTTCGCCTGTTTATTCGGTCAGTTCAGAAACTAAAGTTCAAGTTAGCTGACCCTCAAACAGATCGTGACCCAAATCAGATCCGAGGACTGGTTCGTCACGATAGATCTAAAGGATGCATACTTCCATATCTCCATCCTCCCTCAGCACAGGAAGTTCCTGAGGTTTTCTTTCAGGGGCAAAGAATACCAATATCGGGTTCTTCCTTTCGGCCTAGCTTTGTCACCCCGCACGTTCACGAAATGCATGGATGCAGCTTTAGCCCCTCTCAGGCTTCAGGGCATACGCATTCTGAATTATATCGACTGGCTGATTCTAGCGGAATCAGAGCAGTTGGCGGTTCGGCACTGAGGTGTCGTTCTCGCTCATATAGAGATGTTGGGGTTGAGGCTCAATGCCAAGAAGAGTGTACTTTCTCCAGTACAGAGAACCACTTTCCTTGGTGCGGTATGGGATTTATTATCCTAACAGCCACAGAAGAGCTGAGGCTAGGCCAGTCACGCACTGTAAAACAGTTCGAGAGACTGTTGGGTCTACTGGCAGCAGCGTCCAACGGAATTCCTTTTGGCATGCTGTACATGAGACCTTTACAGTGCTGGCTCAGGACCAGAAGGTTCTCCCCGAGGGGAAACCCACTTTGCATATCAAGGCACGCGGCGATGCTTTCGTGCCTTAGTTATATGTAAATTCTGGTTCTTAACCCAGGGTCCGGTGTTGGGAGCTCTTTGCCATCGAGTAGTGATCTCGACAGATGCTTCTCTCACCGGCTGGGGAGCGGTAATGGAAGGCCGCTCGGTTCAGGGTCTGTGGAAAAGCCATCATCTTTCTTGGCACATAAATTGCCTGGAGATGATGGCCGTCTTCAATGCGTTGAGACATTTCCTTCCGGACCTAAGAGGCCATCATGTGCTCGTTCGAACAGACAACACACCAGTGGTCTCTTATCTGAACCGCCAGGGGGGTCTGCGCTCGCGTCCGCTTTGCAAACTGGCGCACCAGATCCTCCTGTGGTCTCTGGGGAAGGTACTCTCTCTGAGGGCAGTGTATATTCCTGGGGACCAGAATATAGGAGCAGACATCCTGTCGAGGCAGGAGCTGAGGCCAGGGGATTGGAGACTCCACCCCGAGGCGGTGGAGAAAATCTGGGAGGCATATGGTCAGGTAGAGGTGGATCTGTTCGCGTCTCAGAACACGACGCACTGTCCTCTCTGGTATTCTCTGACGCACCCAGCCCCCCTGGGGCTGGACGCCATGGTGCAGACGTGGCCGAGGCTACGTCTGTACGCCTTTCCCCCTGTTGCTCTGCTCCCAGGAGTTCTGGAGAGGGTCCGTCGGTATGGAATAAGCCTACTGCTAGTAGCACCACGCTGGCCAAGTCGGATCTGGTTTGCGGACCTGATCCTTCTTCTAGACGGGCCTCCATTGGAGATCCCTTTGAGGAGGGACCTTCTGTCTCAGGCCGGGGGCACAATATTTCACCCTCGGCCAGACATTTGGAATCTTTGGGTTTGGCCTCTGAGGGGGCCCAACTTATAGATAGTGGTCTTTCAGCTGAGGCTGTTGAGACCATCCTAAGCTCCAGAGCTCCAGCTACGAGGAAACTGTATGCGCTTAAATGGAGAGTTTTCTCCTTATGGTGTCACCGACATCAGTGGGATCCGGTTAATTGTTCTGTCAACACAGTAATCGAGTTCCTGCAGGAGCGCTTTGTGTCAGGTCTATGTCCTTCCACACTAAAAGTTTACGTGGCAGCCATTGCGGCTTACCATACCATGGTGGGAGGTATATCTTTGGGTCGAGACCCCCTGATTACACGTTTCCTTCGTGGCACTTTGAGGCTGAGGCCTGCAATTCGCACTAAGGTGCCAGCTTGGGATTTGACTGTAGTTCTAGTAGGCCTGTCTAGGGCTCCATTCGAGCCCTTAGATTCGGTCTCAGAAAAGTTCCTTACTTTCAAGACTTCTTTCTGCTAGCTATTTCGTCCCTAAAGAGAGTTGGTGACCTTCAGGCTCTTTCGGTCTCCCCCACCTGCCTTGAATTTGCACCAGGGATGGTCAAGGCGTTCCTATATCCAAAACAGGGATACGTCCCTAAGGTTCCAACCTTGACTCCGAGGCCTATTGTGCTGCAGGCTTTCTGTCCTCCTTTTGCAACTGCGGACCAGGAAAGACTGCACCTCTTGTGTCCAGTGCGAGCATTGGACACGTATGTACGTCGGACATCCTCAATCAGGAAGTCCGACCAATTACTGATTTGCTTTGGATCACCTAAGAAAGGTCTTCCTGCTTCCAAACAGACAGTCAGTAAGTGGATAGTCGAGGCTATTTCACTGGCATACGAGTACTCGGGCCAGCCTTGTCCTTTGGTGGTCCGAGCTCACTCGACCAGGAGTATGGCGGCTTCTAAAGCCATATTGCAGGGGGTATCTCTTCAAGATGTTTGTGATGCGGCGGGCTGGTCCTCTCCGCTCACATTCGTGAGATTTTACAGTTTGGACCTGGATGCTGCCCCAGGTTCTCAGGTGCTGAGTGCTTAGATCAACAGACTGACACTCAGGTACTTGTAATTATGGCGGGTTGGGTATTCTCGTTCCCACCGTGTCGTTCGACGCATCTCGAAGTTCCCTTTTTCGATAAAGGGAACGTCTCAGGTTACTATTGTAACCATAGTTCCCTGAGAAACAGGGAACGAGACGATGCGTCCCCCTGCCATACTTCCTGCGTCCCTGCGATCGGCTTGCTTCGGCAACTGTCGAAGCTAAATGCCGGCGAGCAGCGGAAGTGCTCTTATCCTTTCCTGGTTCATGACGTCACCCGCCCGTGACGCTCATTCTCTCATTCCATTGGACTAGTTGGCATAGATGCTTCAGACGCAATCACGCAAGAGGCGTTCCCACCGTGTCGTTCGACGCATCGTCTCGTTCCCTGTTTCTCAGGGAACTATGGTTACAATAGTAACCTGAGACGTTTTCTATTCTAAGAATATTTTATAAAATTACTGTTTTCAATCAAATAAATGCAGTATTGGTGAGAATAAGAGGTTTTTTTCTAATTTAAAAACCTTACCGACCCCAAACTTTTAAATAGTTTATGTATAATTGATTTAACACTATATTATTACAACATTAATTTTGAATTTGTATCATAATGACAGACGTATGTGTTTATCTGTTATTCTCCCAGTTAGACTTTAAACAGGATCACTAGGATTAAGTCACATGAGTCATAGGCGTTGGTCTAGTCTAGATCATACTATTCAGTGACACTGTTCTCTTGCCAAGAAACTGGGTAACTAGGCTACCTGTTTTCTCTAAAATGCCATGTTTGCCACAAGCTTGTCTGAAATCGCTATCATGATGCACATGCAGGTTTTGAACACATTTTTACAGCAGCTGAGTGATGTCCTAGGTATAGTATGGGTATGATGACTGTCCTGAAGCCATCCTGTGTCATCCTCTTGAGATCTACAGCTCTCTCTGTATCCACGTTTGAAAATGTGTTCATGCTGTGGCCTGTCCCTACCTGGAGAGATAATACATCGCTTAACTCAAAATATAGCTGCTGCCTGCTGACCAAAACCCCCAGAGCTGGCACTGGACAGGGCTAGAAAACAATGCAAAGCTTCTTCTTTAGTAATATTGTGGAATAGGGTGATCAATCAACCGTCATGTTCAAGACCTGAGAACGTTTTACAGAGGTTGTCATCTGATTTTAAACGTTTTACCTTTACGTTCTCACATGCTGACAGCTGAGGATTCAGGCTCTATGAAAAACGGAAAGAGCAACACAACTGAAAACGAGTCTGAATTTGAAACGGTTAAATAACACCCATATACATGGGTAATGTTGTAAAATACGTTTGTATCATCAATTACTCCCTCAGAGTTGAATATTTCCAACTGTAGCAGCAACACAAGGCTAAAATGAAGCAGGTCTGTGCTATTGTCAGGTTTTGCATGGCAGCTGGGGAGGCTCTGTTGCCTCCAGCACAATCTGAAAAATTCATAGAACAGCATAATTTTAGCCACATGGACTGCCAGTGAATGTGTTTCCTGCATAGTGTCATTTTCTGTTGCAGTTTTCAAATGAGAATGATCTTAATTCATATGAATAATAACAATAATAATAAATTGTACACTGTAAAAATGAGTGTGGTTTAACTTAAAAAATAGCCCAAGTAACCTGGTTGCCTTCGAGTTAATTGAATTCAATTTTTTGAGTTAATACAATGAAGGAGATTGTTTTAATCATCAGAAACTCAAAATATTGTGTTATCTGAACCACATAAATGATCTAAGTTGATTTGACAAAAGAAAAAAATAGTGATAATAGATACTGAAAATATGTGTTACTTTGTATTATTATTATGCTTAAATGATCACAAATTGAATCTTGTTATGGTATCTAAAGCCTATCAGATATTTTTAAGAATAAAGATTGTTCTAGTAATAATACATTATTATTATTATAAACATAATTAAATGTAGAGATTATCACAAATGACAATATGACAAATGTTTTGTATTAAAATGAATATGTACTAAAAATGTTGAAAGCATAAAATCAACCACTGCTGTTTTGCAGACAGTGGCCGATGAAAAGCTTTGAGTTTTTTTTATTATTTTTTTTTATTATTTTTTTAATTATATTTAAATTCCTTTTACAAAGACGATACAAAGCACTGCATTAATACATTAACAACAACAAAACAAAAGAGACAAAAAATAAAAATAATAATCATTAAGAAAAAACACAAATAAAACAAACAAAAAAAGAGGTTCATCAACAAGTAAGAAAAAAACGTACATAGTTCTTAAGAAACGTATTGTTCTTGCTGTTATCAATGAGTTTAAGAGATTTAACTATAATGGAAATCTCAGCTTTGAGTTTTGTGCATCTGGCCAGGAGTCTGGCATGACGTCACGTGCACTCTTTTCGTCTGAGTTCCTTATGCAGGGTGGGTCACGTGGTGCCCCCTTTGCTTTCCCATATAGTTCCCTATGAAGAGCGCAACACGGGCAGTTCACTGGGGGTTTGAGACACAGCCCGTGTCGCGCACTTAATCTCGGACAGCGCACTGGTCCACCTGGATGCAGTGACTTTCGTTTCTTTGCATTCAATCCTAGCGAAAGAGACACTTTGAAAATGGCTGGAGCAATTATTGAGAATATGAGCACCAAAAAGTTGGTGATTGTGGGAGTAATTCTTCTTTTATTCCAGGCGTTCTCCTTTATGGTCGGAGGACTGATTGGTGAGTCCTTTCTACTTTTACAAATCCGCCTAGATTTTAGTTCTGCCTTTTTGCTGCACAGTGTGTAGTCATTCGTTATGGTGTGCAACATTGTTTTTCTAGCAACAAATAAGTCTTACTTGCTTAATGGCAAGGAGTGAAAAGTTGCGGAATGGCTTTGTTACAGTAGTGTCAAAGATGGGCGCTTATTTTCACTCGTCGACTGCTGCAGTCTTTGTGTTGCTGCTTTTAGAGTCCCGCCTGTAAGTTTGAGAGCCGATACGATAGACCCGACATTTAGTTTTACTTCTGGGCCCTTAAGTTGCTTGTTTTTCCCGGGTAGCCTACCTGAAAAGCCTTGAGTAACCAGCCCGAGAAAGACTCGGCTTGTTTAAACCCACTTGAGCTTTAATATTTGACCGTGAAAGAGTGTATTTGTCGGTCAGTATAGTTTCAAAATAGCTTGATAATTATTAAGAGATTTTTGCTATATACTTGCGCGTGGTTTGTGTATCATAAACACACATTAGCCTATATATTTGAAACAATTTAAATAGCTGTTCTGTAGGCTATGTATAACTTAAAGTTAGAGCATTAGACTAATAAAACTCAGAAGAAATCCTAGTACAACGTTTAAGAAACATATTTACAACAAAACAAAAGCATGAAGACAGTTTTCTGTGTGCAAACAATAGACAAAGCTAGCTAAATTTCATTTAACAGTGAAGTATATTGTATATTACAAACGTTGTTTAGTGAAGTGTGGTGAATTAACTGATGTTTCTATTCTGCAGTAAAAGGGTTGATGAAAAAGGGCCAATAAAGGGTTAAACTAGGTGCATCTCTAGAAGTTTTCTTTGATCCTACATCTGAACAGACATGCCCTCTGCTCCCACAGGCTCTTCCAGTTCCTGCCTGCATATTTCCAATCACCTCACCAATGTTATTCTATGCCCTTTTACAGCGATCAAATATTCCCTTCTATCTTAAGGATTGAGTATTCTTTTCCATGTAGCTTGTTCTGTTTTGCACCATTGGGGAAACCCGGTTTGTCCTCATCCACACTTCATCTTGCAACCTAGGACTTCCTTCTGGTTTTGATAGGAAGGGGATAATTTCTTGGTCTCCTGCAGAATGTGGGATGAATGGTGATAAATTAGCTTGCTTTGGCTATTCTTGCCTGCGATTGATTTAATGAAGCGGGATTCTTTTGTGTTTGTTCGGTGGCTGGTGGCAGACTGGGTAATTGAGTAGAAAGGCGCACTGCTCCCCCTGTTATTGGACATCTTAAACACGGCATGAGGTCACCGGTCCGAAAGGCGACCATTATTTTATGGTGGTATTTTGAATAGTGTTTGTTCTCAGGATTGTGGGTCAATGAATAATTGAACTGAAAGAGGTTTAGTATAGCTAATTTAGTTTGCTCAGGATATTTCACAGGAACAGGGTTGTAGCTTGTACCCCTCAAAACAGGAACAAAGCAATTGATAAGCCCACACATTAGCTTTTAAAATATTGGTGACATTTTAATGTTGCTTTGCCTTCACTGTTAGGAATCGAGACTGAACCTGAACAGTGTCCTCAAGCTATAGGCTGTTTCACATTATCTCGCACTTCCCGGTCACTTCAGATGTCCTCAATGACCCAGGAAGGGATCTATTGACTCATGCTTAACAAACTACCAGGACCAGCCTCCTGAATGGTGGAGGAAGCCTGTCTGTACTTTCTCATGCTAATGACTCCCTCTTAGCAAGAGTTTATCAGAGAGTCACTTTACGAGTCTTGTATTCATTGTCGAGGGCCTTTTTTTTTTTTTAAATTATACACTACCATTCAAAATATGGGGGTGATAAGTTTAGGGCTGGATTTATTTAATCAGAACAGTAATATTATGAAACATTATTACAATTTAATAGATCTGTTTTCTATTTTAATATATTTTACAATAAAATGTAATTTATTCCAGACAGTCTGCAGAGTCACATGATCATTCAGAAATTATTCTCATATGCTGATTTGCTGCTCGAGTAACGTTTTCTTATCCATGTTGAAACCGGTTTTGCTGCTTCATATTTTTGTGGAAACTGTGATACATTTTTTTTCAGGGTACTTTGAAAGTTAAAAAGACCAGCATTTATTTGAAATATTTTTTTTTGTAACAATGAAAAAGTCTTTATTTACTTTAATTGCATCCTTGCTGGATGCAATTAAAAGTTAATTTTCAAATTCACTGGTCTTTTCTCTCTGTCTGCATTGTTTTAGCTTGATATGCACTTATGGATTTCTGTATGAATTTGAAATTTATTATTATTTAATTTTACAAATCATTGTTTGTTTTTTGTATATTTTTACAAATAAAATGTACTTTTATCACATTTATAACATTTTATAAAATGTATATTATTGCTTTTATTGAAGTGGTCATCTCAGGACAATCGAATAGCAATAATGAGAAAATATATAGATAGAATATGAATATATATAAATGCTCCATGCAGTTCAGAAAGGTGGTTCTTTGTAAAACGCAGAGAGATTTTGTTTCTCTTGCTTTTGTGTATAATATGGACACAAAATATCTCCAGTTATTATAACTTGTTAGACTGCTCTTAAATTATTCATAAACTGCATAATTTAAATCTTTTTCTGCAGCTCCAAGCCCCACCACCGCCGACCACTACCTGGCCACCAAGTGTGTGGACACCGTGAAGACCCACCATAAGGGCTCCAAATGGTTCATGCCATGGGGCCCCGACCAGTGCAGCAAGATCAAAGACTTTGATGAAGCCACGGCCAAGAGAATCGAGGCCAATAACATTGTGTTTGCGGTCCACATTCCTCTGCCCAACAGAGAGATGAGTCCCTGGTTCCAGTTCATGTTGTTTATCCTCCAGCTTGACATTGCATACAAAATGCAAAACCCGATTGGTAAGTAATAAAAATGTGTGTGATTGTATGTGTTTGAGCAGGTCATATTTCGCTCATCTACCCTCCAGAAACATGATATCACCATATGGTTTGTAAGCTTATGAGAACATCGCTATTTTGCTGAAAGTGTAGGAGGGGACAAATGAACACCCAGAGGAATTTCCCATTCTATTCACCAAAAAGTAGATTGGATTTCTCACATGCTGTGAGAGGACTAACAATGATGGATGGTCTGTTTCTCACTGTTGTAGTTGGAGCCTGAGGGACCTCAATAAGGATTTAGTCAGTATGCAGGTAGGGGGGAAATGCTCTAGGCTTTGACACCGACAATTGGAGGATAATAAAAGGAATGTAGTCCTGCCATCTGGTTTCATTGCCATTTCATGAATTAAGATACACCTACAAAATCAACTTTTGAAGATTAAGATTTTGTCTACATTAATCCATAGATGCATATGAAATCAGCATTTTCGTTTCAAAAGCTCTCCATCCACACTAGCGTTTTCCTAAAGTTTCTGGTCCACACTGAAATGTCAGAAAATGCTTAATTCACCTTACTGTGCATGAATAAAACATCATTCATGCACAGTCATGCACATCAAGCTTACTGAGGTGAAACTGAGAGATCAAAGTTCTCACGTTGTTCTTCTGGTGCAATCATTTTAGATCACCACTTACTGGTGCATTCAGGTCACCACTCCATTTAAGGAAAATACTGTTGTTGACAATTGTCAACCATAACTAGCACTTTTTTTTCTCATATTATTTTCATAAACCTTATGGTTTACTTACAATTATTTAATTATTGTCAGAGTAGACCATTCCAATTTATTTATCCATGGCACATGCATTTTTATTTTTTATGTGTAGTCCAATGACTTGTTTGCATTGTTTTATTTCATTGTAAGGCAGTAGTTTTCTTTTGGTAGAGAAATTTGGCCATCAGAGTGTAAAATTCTGGTTCGCTAAGAATCATGTTTAGGTCCTTTGGACATGGCTTTTAATGGTGAGACTTTTTTCAAAGAATTTGGATTTAGATTTATTGGCCAATATATCGATTATCGGCTTTAAAATATAAGGAGTTATCGGAATTGGCCAACATTTTCATATTGGTGCATCCCGAGTCAACATGTTTTTCCACTGGACAGCAATTGCGAGTACAGTTTCTGTCATCTTTGCAGGAATGTAATATGAAGAAAGAAACTTTATCTTTAGCAACAATGTAAAAAATGAATAGCACACAGCAATATGTACACCACTATAAAGAGAGATCTATTGGTACAATAATCACATGACTGAACATGCGTCATCATTTTCATTGTTACCTTCATTTTTTTTTTTTTTACAGTCCAGACTACAACAGGAAAACGGCTTTTTAATATGTATCCACTTGGGAGAGTGTCTTCAAAAAGCAGGACAAAAACATGTATCAGTGGAAGGCCAAAACATGATTTTTCAAATGTACCTGGATTAGTGTAGACTAAATAATGTATATTAATATCTGAGCTTATTAGCTGGTTTCATTCATCACAATTTCTTATTTAAATCGGTTGGTTCTTGATAGTTTCTCTTGATTTGTCAAGTTACTGTGTCTTTGTTTGAACCTGACTGGTTCCTGCCGTGAAGACTTGCATAGTACTGTTACCATTTAAAATCATCTGGTTGTTGGAGGGTGTGGATCTGGAACGGCTCCAAGTCTGCCCTTTCAAAGATGGGATTAAGCGGATAACACTGGCCACTAATGAAGAGCCATTGTTGAGCTAGAGCAGTCTGGGAAAGCGAGCGGAACATCGGCTCCTTCTAGCAGCAGGAGAACCTTTGGCTATTCATGTCTTGAGAAATGTAGGAGGAGTCTTTTCGGTTTCTTAACACGTTAACTGCTAGTGTGGAAGGAAGCCACTATGCTCCTGCTGTTATATACTCCACCCTGAAGCACGTGCTTGTGCATAAACCAGCAAAAAATAACTTTCTTTTTGCTTGTTTGGCACAATGTTTTCACTATAAATGTCTATCATTGCATTATTCTTTATGCATTTTTTGCACTTGAAGAAACTATTTTTAAACCCCATCTGGAACGTGCTCTCCTAGAAGATCCTCCTCTGCCAGATGTTATTTGTTTACCATGAGTCTTGTGTGATCTTCTGCCAGAGCTGTTTCTCTCTGTGTGTGTCCTGTTCTCTGAGCAAGACCTCACAGACTGTCAACGGGTGTCCTCTAATAAGGTCCTAGCAGGGATTAATTTGGCACTCCGCATTCACCCATCACAGGCGTACTGTGCAATGTTTGGAAAGTCAATTCATTCTGAAAAAGTCACATTGTACAGAGAAAGAAAAAGAGAGAGGCATGTTGTTGCTGCTTCTAAATTACTGATGGCAAAGACACCCAAAAAACACATTTTGTGTTACCAAACCTCTGGAGATAAGTTTGGCCAACCACTGTGGTGACTGCACTGCTGCGTCATGACATTCAATCAATTAAAATAGTTTTTTATATCACTTTTATAGCATATCATATTACACATAGTTTCAAAGCAGCTTTACAGAAAAATGCAGTTATGTATTAATTTAGGCAGAAACGATCTCATTAAAGCAATTGTGATCGTAATGATTACAATATATAGAAAATTTTGCAGTTGTGTATGTTGATTCAGAGTTGCCGTCATCTGAAGTCCTTTCAGGGGTCGGTGTCATCTCTTTACACGTCATCAAACAAAATCAAAGCAACTGCAATTTGATGATTTATACAAAAGAATTGTCAGAATCTAGATATGAGGCTAGGAAATCCTCATGCTGACAGAAACTTGTAAACATTTCTTTAAATAATTATAGTAATATACATTTATATATTTTGATGAGTTAAGATATAAATTGGATCACCAGGGGTGTTTCTATAGTTTGATCATAACTGGAGCACAGGTCAAATTTTTTGCGCCGCACCAAAACATTTAATTCTGGTGACTTTAGGAATCGTATTTATTCATTTTCTGTAATCATATTACTTCAAAAAGCTTTCACTGATGATCAAGCAGCAAACAATGCCAAATTAGTATAGATAAGCAAGCATTTTTTTAGGAGTTAAGAAGCTAACAATCAAGTAAATGTGCCAAGTAAATTGGGTCTGTAAAACGAGATGTCCTCATTCATTAGATAAATACAAATTCAAATGGGGTACTACTCATCACATCAATAAGCATTAGCCATGTAGTTACCTCTCCTCAACTACAACTTCGTATTATGATCGTCTGACTGGCTGCGAGACGAGTATTCCACAGGGAAAAGTGAAGGATATTTTCGCTTCTTGTACAATCAGCCTTCAAGTTTTAAGTAATTCAAATTATGTAAAGGACTATGCTCAATGAATAGGAAAGCCTATCTTCAGACATATCTACTCTTCAGGAAAATTCTACAGGAGCACAGCAAAAAACTTTATTCAAAAAGATCTAGCAACGCCTCTGTCACTAGCCCCCTCTGCTTCATTTTCCATGGAGTGTCGTTGGTTCTCGCTTTCTCATCTCCCTGGCCCATGCAGCAATAGTTTGGCCGGTCTCCAGCAATAACACAGCTGTTGAAATGGCTTAGTCGCCAGGGTGATGCGCGCTGCGCCCGGGCGGAATGTTTGTGTGCGCTAAGCTGACATTCAAAGCTCTTTGGCACTGCCGCTCGTAGGTGGGGGCCACCGCAGACACGCTGGAGGAGAGAGGACCGGGCTAATAATGTCTGCCGCTCTCTGCCTTTCTTTACCTCCTGCCCCTCCCCCATAAAGCTCAGTCCTCCACGTCCAGGAATTCTCTTTAGTGCTCTCCAGCTTGTTTCATAACACAACAAGGATCTCTTTAGAGAGGTGAAGTGGAACACACAGGGCTGTGCAAAGCGATCTAAACCACGGGCCCCTTTGCCAGCTACCTCCTGCTTTCCCAAAGCTCAGGAGAATCATACCACATGACTCTCTAATACTTTGACAAACTCCAAGTTTTGAACATTTACGAAAATACCAGTCTGTGAGGTTATGATTGACTTGAATAGGGTGTCCGTAGATTAAATGACTCCCAGGTTACCTTGAGCTACTTTTAGCTACACAACAATGGCAGGGCTTCTTGATGAGACTGGTATGAGCTGTGATAATTCTGTCACTTCACATGTCTGCATTTGGCCTTGTGTATAAATGTCCACTGCTGTTCTTCAGTCAGCAGGCACTCATTTAATTTTTTTCAGATGTGAAGGTCTTGAAGAGATAAGAGTTTTCAAATAAAATTATGTAATGTACTCACCCTAATGGTGTTGCAACACTTGACCTTTTTTTTTTTTGGAACACAAATTTGAGCTATATTCTGACTAAGGATGTAAAATCTCAAATGACCAAAAAAAAAAAGCACATTAAAAATGGTTATTACGACTCTTGCCCTTTAAGACAATGATTATGTGACTGAAATGATCATATTTCCAAGTGAATGTTAAATTCAATGAATCGATTTGATCTAGTTCACAAAATTGGCCTAAATTATTCATTTACAAATCAGAAGTTAATGAGTGCAATTCTTGAACTCTAAATATTTGAAAAACTCTAAGTTCTCATATATGGTGATTCTTGTCGAAGACTCGCTGATCAGCTCTTTTTAAACTGCCATAATAATTACCATAAATTATCATAATAATCATATTAAGTGTGTACCATTTTCATCACAAATGGCTTGATAGTTCAGCTCTCAGTCGCAGTTTTTAATGTGCCATGTCATTAAAAAAAGATAAATTAATTCTTAAATATTTTTGGGGAATACAAATATTCTCAACTTTCTTAAGTTTGGTAATAAGAAGAAAATTGCAATTAGGAAGAATTTTATTCTTAATGTTTTGTAAATTCGGCCCTGATCCAGTTGTAGTGGTTAACGGGGGAAGATTATCAAGATTATAATATTTTTATTAGCTGCTATTGTATGTTTTAAGGGAACTTGGATTAACTTGGAAAACGAGTCATATGGATATCGTGTTAGTCATATACATACTTTTTGGAGATTGAGACTCCTCATTTACTTTCATAATTTGAAAAAGAGTGGCTAGGATATTCATTAAAAAAATCACCTCTGTGTTGCACACAAGAAAAGAAGTCATATAGGTTATTAATATTCATCATATTAATTGATTACTCTATAATGCAGCCACTGTAACTGATTAAAGTGCAGAATCGTTCTGATATTTCAAACTGAAGTAAGTGTGTTGGATGTTGGTGTGTAGATGATGGAGCTTTGGTCACCATGGACGTTGGTCTGGCCTACAGAGACAGCACCCTGAGTGAGTGGACTGAGATGGCCCGCTCCATAGAACATCGCAAACTGAGCTGTAATTTCAATGCAACCAAGGTAAACACACTAGTAATTTCCGACCCATACCAGATCCAAACACACCCCTTACTGGAAGTGTTAAGTCCATTCTACAAGATACAAGGTTGCGGCTTGTCGTTGGCTGATTTTATTGTCAAAATGAATCTAGCTTATACTTGACTAGTTCCCTTCAGTCTCTGTAAGCACTGTTTTTTCTACAGACTTTGGAGAATGAAGGCCGTTACTATGATTGTGACCTGTTGCCCTTTATGGAGGTTGGCAGCGTGGCCCATAAGTACTATCTCCTCAACATCCGGCTACCTGTCAACGTACACAAAAAAGTCAACAGCGGGATTGGAGAAATCAAAGACCTCCGTCTTGTGGTGAGTTTTCAGACTGTGACTTTGATTAATACATCATAGATGCATGTTTAAAACTCACTGTTGTGTAGGCGGTTTTGTTTGCATGGGAGGATTTTGGCCTAGTCTCGGCTTGTTATAATTGGCACACTCTTATGGACAGGGCAATGGTTATACAAATGTTAGTGAACTGAAGACATCTGGACTGCATCACCTCTTAATCTTCACTTTTGTTTGCCTTGCTCTTCTTATTTGACTCTCAGCAAACAACCATGCCCATCAATTAAGTGTCCTTAATGTGTTTCTCATGATGTCACTATACTGTCCCTCTCAATGTAACTTTCCAGGGCATTCATCAGAACGGTGGCTTCACCAAGGTTTGGTTTGCCATGAAGACGTTCCTCACTCCCAGCATCCTCATTATCATGATCTGGTACTGGAAGAGAATCACCCAGATGACCAGGCCACCCGTCCTGCTGGAAAAGTAAAGCTATGTTTCTGTCACTTAAACTTGGCTTTTAGGTAAAATGTTAACATGGGACTAGAATGTTTCTGGTTTTATTAGTTTACTGGTCAATGGAGTGAAGAAATATAAGATAACTTGGATCCTCACACTGGTGTGACTATAGGAAACATTTTATCATTAACATTTTCTGGCTGGTATGGTTGCCAGGGCATTGCTATTTGGTTGAAAGAGGTTACGAGTTGTTTTTACAGTGTTGCTATGTGCTTGCTTACTGGCCCGGGTCAAATGAGTGCTCTCTCAAGTCTGTGATATTCTTGTCTCTAAATATGGTTCAGGACCCTCCTTTAGAGTAGGTTAATTCAGATGAAAAAAAATCATAAATCCTATAAATTTTATACGTGTGTGTATAGTATGCAACTTCCATTGCATTTATGTTATGCATTTTATCAATTCATGCATTCCCTGACAATTGAACCATGACCTTGGCTCAACTGTTTGAGCTACAGGAATGCATTTAATATCTCAATACAAAATGCATTCCTCTGAACAGCATTTTATATGATACTATTTTAGAAATTGATTTTTCCTGATGAAATCATTTTCATCATTTTCATCATTTTTATATTCTTTACAAACTAAACACCACATGCACCATCTATCCATTTCTCCCTCACTCTGGTTTGGCACTAGCAGTCCCAGAAGACTGAAGGCTCTCAGGCAGTCATAATTTGTGTGACTCACACGCAGGATAATTATTCTTTCATGTTTTAAAAGCTTTGCCGAGCCAACTTCACATACTGTTCCACTTAAGTGTCAAGATGGAACTAGAATCCCTTTTTACATCTCAAAGAGAGAAGTCCAAGAATGCGTGACATGAGCTCCCTGCTGATTTTCTTATTATTGGAATGATGCCAGAATGCTGCTTCATGCCAGTGGAGCTGACGGAGGCGCTGCGTGTGTGAGTTACACATGTCTCCAGGGAACAGCTTTTTTTAGTTGACGTCATGGATGTGTGCTGTCTTGCATTCTTGCACTTCACAGCTAGCTTTTTTTTGAGTCCTTGATGTTTAAGAGGAAGCTAAATGCCTCGTTTTTTCCCCTGTAGTTCTTTTAGTTTTTGAAATCATTCTTATATGATGATTTGTTGCTCAAGAAACATTTATTATTATTATAATACAATGTTGAAAACGGTTGAGCTCCTTAATATTTTTGTGGAAACTCTGATGTATTTATTCAAGATTCTTTAATGAATGAACAACATTTATTTGTAATATAAATCTTTTGTAACAGTCTTAAAGTATTATCAATTGAATGCCTTCTTTCTTATATAAAAAAAAGAAAGAACTTGACACCAAACTTTTGAATGGTGTACCTTGTAAACTGTATTTAATCTTTTTTTTTCTATGAACTTTGTACATGTTTTAGACTAAGTTTTAAAAAATGTTTCCTTGTCTTTGTGGGTTTGCTTGTCATTTAATATCAAGTTTTACTTTTCGACAACTGAAAAGCTGCTTTGTTCACATCGGCAGCAAACCAAATGCACCTTCGTAGTTCGTACCCTCACCAGAGTGAACTCATGAGAAATTCCCAGCATTCCAACACAATATGGTCTCTTTCTGCCCTGATCAGGCAGCCTGGAATGTGATTCATGTGTTTAAAGTCACACCCCATCTCAGTGTCACCAAATGGTCTTCTAGCTTGTCCTAGCATGCCTGCTTTTGAACACTAGAGAACAAAGAGCAAGATGGAGTCAAATTTGTTTTAGTTTTTTTTCTTTTTCTTTCTTTTTTTTCTTGGTTCTACTCTTTTGATATCTTCTCGGATATAAGTTTGTAATAAAGTGATATTTGCTAGTATATTGATAAGGATCCTATCTCTGTACACTTTGCTCTCTTTCAGGGTTATCTTCGCTCTGGGAATCTCCATGACCTTCATCAATATCCCAGTGGAATGGTTCTCAGTGGGTTTCGACTGGACCTGGATGCTGCTCTTTGGTGACATCCGTCAGGGCATCTTCTACGCCATGCTGCTTTCCTTCTGGATCATCTTCTGTGGAGAACATCTCATGGTTGGAGCCAATTTTTCCTTTTTGTCCAAACAATAGAAGACTGAGGAAGGATTTGAGCTTCTAATTGAGTTACTTGACCTGTTTTCCATATTCAAAACGTATTACTATAATGCTTTCTTTTTTTCTTTTTTTTCTAGGACCAGACTGAGAGAAACCGTTTTTCGGTGTACTGGAAACAGGTTGGACCTATTGTTTTTGGCTCATTCTGCCTCTTCATCTTTGATATGTGTGAGAGGTGAGCCAACGTTGAACTTCCCGCATTCTTGGCATGAAGTAACTTTCTTTAGTTCCCATCTAACTCGAGTTCTTTAGTGCTGCTGGGTAAACAATTTTTTTTTCTTTACTTTTTAGAGGAGTACAGCTGAAGAATCCTTTCTACAGTATCTGGGCCTCAGATGTTGGGACAGAGCTGGCTGTATCCTTCTTAAAGTGTGGGCTGTCTGTACAGATGTTTCTTAATAGCAGAGAAACTCTTAATGATGGTGGCTGATGGTCAAAACCCAGTGGTGTTCAGTCTTGTATTCTGGTCATGCATTTTCAACTGCTTTGCATACCACATCTGTTCAGGCTTAACATGTAGTAAAGGCGTCTAGACTAAATGATGATCCACAGGAAGATGTCTTAACACCATGCATACTACAACACTATCTCAGAAGTACAGAAATCAGCACAATAGTATATTAAAGTAACACCAAGTGTTTTTTCCTCTTCGGTCACCCTACCGGTTGGAAACGAAATTGTCCATTGCCGCTGTCGTAAATAATTTAGCCTACCGTCGCACGCACGCTCGCTGTTTACCCAGCACCAGCTTCAGAATGAATGATGTCCACAGACAAGGTAGAGTATGTTACATGATTTCATGAAAGGATGATGTATTGCGACATCAGAAACGAAGAAAAACGAAATAATGACTATTGTAGCGCTTGACGTAAAGCAGTCGAATTTTGTGGTTCTTTTTGTGCACGGGTTCCTACCTGAAACCCGAAGTTACATAGTGCCAGTAAAAGCGATACAGACCCCGTCAGGCTATGGCAGACGTGTCATTTAACTTATTTTAAGTCGATGTACCATCACAAGGGTCTTAGAAATATATCATGAAGGTTGAAAAACTACTTAGTGTTACTTTAAAGTTATGACTTTAACTGAGGTTGGTGCAGATGGCCTTCATTATTGTGGCAGGAATCTGTGCTTGTCTCTACTTCCTGTTCCTGTGCTTCATGGTGTTCCAAGTGTTCAGAAACGTCAGCGGGAAAAGGTCGTCCTTACCTGCTATGACAAAGGCTCGTCGACTGCACTATGAGGTAATGTGTAACCTAGATAGATAGTGTTAGCTTTTGACTAATGACTAATGAGCTTTCTGGTTGAAGACCCAAAAGTAGTTTGTGTTCAAACAAGTTTATAAATTAGCTAAAAAGGAGGCTTATGATCATAAACTGACTGCTGATGAGAACGATAACTATGTCCAAAAATTTGTGTTCACCAAGGCTGCATTTACTTGATCTAAAATACAGTAAAACTAATATTGTATTATAACGGTTTTCTGTTCTATATTTTTCAAATTTTCAGCATCATTACAGCAGTATTCAATGTCAGATGATCCTTTAGAAATCATTCGAATATGATGATTTGATTCTCAAGAGAATTTTCTTATAATCAATGATGAAAACAGCTGCTTAAAAACATATTACAGGCTCCACAAAAATATGAAGCATTCTTTGGTTAAAATTGAAAAGAACAGCCTTTATTTGAAATGGAAACCTTTTGTCTCTATCACTTTTCGTCAGTTTAATGCGTCTATATAATGTAGAATAAAATGTAGAATTTTTTACTCACTGACCCCAAATTGAGTAGTATGAATTCAGCTTTAATGTCAATTATGTATAATAGTATTATAGTTTATAAGTTTCATAATACTTTTATTTTTAAAGTTCCATGCATTTATTTTTACCATTTTGCATTTTTATAGCTTGAGGTTCTTTAATGATGATTTTATTTTATTATCTTAGGGCCTCATCTTCCGCTTCAAATTCCTGATGTTGGTCACGCTGGCATGTGCTGCCATGACTGTAATCTTCTTCATCATAAGCCAGGTATAGATTAGTTGTCCACTAAATCTGTTTCTATTTCATTGTAGATTATAGGTGGATAGATTAATTCAGATGATGGTCATTGATATGCACGTGTTATATGTTAACAGGTGAATGAGGGTCACTGGCACTGGGGCGGGTACGAGGTTCAGGTGAACAGCGCCTTCTTCACTGGGATCTACGGCATGTGGAACCTCTATGTGTTTGCCCTTATGTTCCTCTATGCACCGTCTCACAAACGCTACGGGGGCGAGCAGTCAAGCGGTAGGACTCCTGAAGAGCAAAATAATTTGTATGACACCTGCATTCGCAGAACCTGATTTCACCAAGTGCAACATGTTCCTGGAACAACATCATCTTTGTTTTGGCTTGCAACCAGGGTTAGGTGCCTCTACATTAGTGTTATTCAACTATCATTTCCCTCTGATTTTAGAAATAACTTATGGGTAGGGTTAGTTTTAGGGTCAAAAATTTCAGACTGGAATGTTGTTCCAGGTTAAAGGAAAAATACATCAACGCGTCAAACTCTGCAAAATCAGGACGTGCCCTGTATTCTGACAACTTGAATACACAGTGTCTACTTTATCTCTCATGGCAAAACGTTTATGTAGAAAAGCTGCATATCGACAATAGGTTATTACAAATTACAACCTTTACCAACCACAATCAAAGAGACTCTAGCTACATGTACCTCACTAGTCACCAGACGAATGGACACTTAATCGTTAATCAAACTTAAAGGATTAGTTCACTTTTAAAAAAACTTTTGCTGATAATTTACTCACCCCCATGTCATCCAAGATGTCCATGCTTTCTTTCGTCAGTCGAAAAGAAATTAATGTTTTTGATGAAAACATTCCAGGATTTTTCTCCATATAATGGACTTCAATGGGACCCAAACGGTTCAAGGTCCAAATGACAGTTTCAGTGCAGCTTCAAAGGGCTTTAAACGATACCAGACGATGAATAAGTGTCTTATCTAGCGAAACCATCCGTCATTTCAAAAATAAATAAAAAAGTTTAAGTTTTATTAGCACAAATGCTCGCCTTGCTCTGTTCTGTGATGCACGTTTGTGACTCTCCTGTTCGAACTCGTTCATCAAAATGAAAAAAAAAAATTTCGAGTCATTTCATTCATTCAACGAACAAAATGAACTAAATGACTCGAAAAAGATTCAGACAAGATCCCCTTAGCTACCGGTCAAGTTCCGTGTTGATTTTTAAAAAAATTGTTTTTAAAGGGGTCATCGGATGCCCGTCTTCCACAAGTTGGTATGATTCTTCATGTAAAGTTTATAAGATACTTTGGTTAAAATTCCTCAATGGTTGTGTAAAACAACACCCTTTTACCTCCTAAAAAACAGCTTTGTTCAGTGACCTGTTTCAGTGCATGTCTCTTTAAAGGATAATGAGCAACTGCTCACCCCACCCCTCTCTTCCATGTGGGGTGTCGAATGGCTGAGGGCAGAAATAAGCTAAAACGGATGCTTTTATGACATAATAGTGCTCAGAAAATTCAAACGGCCTGATTATTGAGTGTTTAGACTTTATGACAATTAAAAAAAGGAGTGAATGGATTTTTTTTCATTGCATGGTGGCTGTGTCCACACACTGCAAAGACACATTTATATGCAAACACCATATAAAATTACATTTTGCATCCTTCATGGATGTGCTCCCCAGTATATTTGTAATCTCTTTACTCCACCTACTACTACTACTAGATCTCTTCGGTCATCAAATCAATTTCTCCTCAAAGTCCCTCACATCTTAAAACTAAAGGTGACTGGGCATTTTCTGTGGCTTTTCCTAGGCTCAGGAATTTTGTCACAATGATCACTGCTGGCTTAGACAAATATATTGAGACATCCTTTTTTTAATTAAACGTTACATATTCCTGCTTAAGGACACTGAGACGATAAGAATGTTTAAAGGGTTAGTTCACCTAAAAATGAAAATGCTGTCATCATTTACTCATCCTCCTGTCGTTTCAAACCCTGAATATCCTTAGATCAAACCTCATTGGATCTTGCTGATACACAAATGTTCTGCGGCGTAACACGAGAATGAACCTCATTGGTTCTTTCAGACCCTCAAACGTGCTGCGTAACACGAGAATGAACCTCATTGGATCTTTCAGACCCTCAAATGTGTTGCGTAACACGAGAATGAACCTCATTGGTTCTTTCAGAAGTTCAAACGTGTTGCGTAACACGAGAATGAACCTCATTGGTTCTTTCAGAAGTTCAAACGTGTTGCGTAACATGAGAATGAACCTCATTGGTTCTTGCTGATGCTCAAATGTTCTGCGTAACATGAGAATGAACCTTATTGTTTTTTTCGGAAGTTCAAACGTGCTTTGTAGCACGAGAATGAACCTTATTGGTTTTCGCATGTCAATAAAACATGCTTGAGCTTCCGTTTACCACAACTGATGTGTGAGTGTGCCATGATTTGATGTTCCCATTCTTAAATATAGAAGCTGTATTTGCTTGACTGAAATGGCTGCCAGTGAGGTGTTTCAAAGATGGTCACAGAGTCAAATGACTTGCCATAAAGGTGCTTTGATATGGACCTATTGCTGACAGTTAAAGCTAAATCTTTATTCATATTTTGGGAGATATCGAAGGCGGTTTCCTTGTGCGAGTAGTGAATCACTTTCAAATATCAACAATAACTTAAACCAGATTTGTGGTTTTGCTCAGAATGTTGCAAAAATGTTACCCATATACAACCCTGAATATGTTAACATTTGGTTTTCAGACAATCTAAGACTACACTTTGAGGAGCACCACCCAAAACCACTCAGTTTTGCCCCATGAAGCCTGAGAAAGATGTGTGTAATACAGCACAATAAAAAATAATTTTTTGGGGGGAGTATATAAATGGATGGGTTGTCTAAATCAATTTTATTTAAAACGTTGTTTCTTGATCAATCAGATGGTGCTGTTTCATGTCTGCAGCACAAAGAAATCAGTACCTAGAGTACCGAGAAGGCATTCACTTGGCACAATGTTTTACAGTCTCCTGGTGTTTGGTTTGTTTTAACACAAGCTCATCTTGATGCCAGGAAAAGGTGGGGCTTGCTTTTTTTCCTTTGGGGAAATGGGCCTCTTTGGCGGCAGTGGGTGTCTCTAATCAAGGCCAGGCTTCCTACTTGGGCTGGTGTAATGAAAACCATCAATATGTTTCAATATAGTTTCATGCTTGAAACTTTCTTCATGTTTTTTTGCTCCCAAAGGGCATATGTTTAGCCTGGATGCCAGCCCGAACCCCGCCCACAACATTTTTTGGTCGGGAAGTTCGGTCTGGACTCGATCCATTGAGGAGTAATTATGATCAGCCAAAAAATGGTCGGACCAATCAAATTGCCAGGGCGGGCTTTATACGATGATGGACAGATAATCCATCCAATAACGTAATCATCACGTCCTCAAACGTATTTTTTCTTTAAAAAATGCTTTTCGTGTTTGCATGCAAGTAGGCCTACTCCGCGAATCCTTAAGTTATTTTTGCAACACCGGCAAAGATCGTTAACACTCACTATTTTTTTCATACTTTTTCCAGAGTTCTGTTTGATAACTATACGTTGCTCAACATACGTCACTTACTGCGTTCCTCTGATTGGTTGTCGGTCTATCCAATTGAGTGCAGAGTTGTTGTTTTTCCTGGTTCGGTTAAGACACGCCTCATAATCAAAGCCCTATGGAGCAGTATCAGACTCATGTTCTGACCAGAATATGAGTATGACGAAGTCAGGCAAGCATATGTTGTTATTTGATTAGTAATTCAGTGTGCGTGTGTGCGTGTCCACTGAAGTGTTGTTTTTTTCCTATGGCAATGCAAGGTCCACATTCTTTTAAAACGCCAGCTTGGTGTCTTTTTCACACTGGGCGCTGAGCATTTCGTGTTTTTTACCGGTCGTGATAGTTCAATATTCAACTTTAGATAATAGCTGTGCTCATCACTATCTCTTTTTACCCAGCCATCCAATCACAGTGGAGGGGGGGCGGGACAAATACCACACTGACCGACCATCACATTCTGCATGTGCTTGTTATCGTTATACATCTCTTCATCCAAAACTAGTGCCAGAGGAAGTACGTTACATTGTGTCGACATTTATATTCAGAAACGCACTATTTGCAAAATCGGATACTAGTAACAGTTCCGCTGAGCCTCAATTTAAAAAACTGCTGAAGCACACTCAAGCAAAGCGTTTTCAGAAGAGCGCTGGCTTTTTCAGCTGGTTAAAAATGCTTTGGTGGACACATGGCCTAAGGGAATGGGTTAGAAATGGTGACAAGGTGCTTTCTTCCTTTTAGGCATTTACACGACAACGATGTTCTGAAAACGTAAAAAAATTTCTTTGCATTTTTGCAACACTATTGTCAAAATGATCCCCGTTCACACGGATCCACGAAAACGACTCAAAACGCTTTATTCTTCTGTCAGGCCAGTAGATGGCGATGTCACTGTAAAGAACACTAAACTTTTTTTTTTTTTTAAACCACTAAGCACCTATAGACTGAATGTGTAATGCGCATGACGTCACCGTTTTCACAAATGTGCGATTTCGTAGTTTACACGGAGATAACGGTATCGTTTTTAAACGTTCGCATTTTCAGGCCTCCCAAACACTGGTTGAAAAAGGTGTAATGTGTTTGGTCATTCATTTACACGACAACAAAGACGTGAAACTTTTAGTGTAAACGGCCCCTCAGTCTGGATTTTCTGGCTACTCAAACCGGATTTCACTGTGTTTTGCATCACTCTTAACGCAACAAACTTAACGTCTAACCTGGTGATGGAAACACGTCACCCTTCGCTGCACAGCGAAGCCGGCCGTGACTTCACTTTATATACCGGTCTCCTCCATCGCAGAGGTTTTCTTGTGTGACGAAACTGTGACTCGACAGGCCGCTTATTTGGATGATGCTTCTCCATTTTTCCTGCATTTGTTTTGAAAGCCTTGTCACACAAGTGGGAAAGCCTTACCAAAGCAGCCCATGCGGATTTTATCTGTAATGTTTTCTCTTCTCTTTGAGCTCAATGTTTTGGAGGCATTAGGTCTGTATAGACTGGTTTTTAGTGTTGTTGGTGTTCTGAAGACTGGCCTTTGAAGGTCTTGTCTTGGTCTCGACAGAATTTGTACTCCGTTTTGTCTCGGTCTAAGACTAAGAGGACTCTGGATTTTATTTTAAGACCACAGCTGCGAGGATATCACTAATTGCCAGTGCATTGTCTGATTTACTTGTTAACAATTAATTATTGTGATTGGATGTAAAACGTCCTCCAAATGAAATCAATAACATTTCTGTTTTGACTTCTGTTTTGAGTCAGAAATGAATTGGGAATTGTCAAATTTCACCAAAATAAATACAATTGCCCAAGATATGATTGCAAAAATGTACTTGTATAAGATCTTGTTTTTTACTACAGCATTTTTTTGTTTATGCTGGATCATTCACATAGAGAAAATATCATCGCCTTGAAATTTTAAATGTTTCCTGCCATTCCTACCCTGTCGTTAGTGTAAGTGTTGATCAGTCTCTGATACATTTTCCTCTCTTCTCTTCTTCCATATAGCTGATCAACGTGGAAACAGTGGAGAGGACATTCAGCTGACCACCACCATCACACATGTGGACGGCCCTACAGAGCTCTACAAAATGACCGGGAAAGAAGCTCAAGAGTAGCTGTCACCTTTACCCAGTCCGACAAGAGCCAGCAGAGTCTCAAATGTTCAAACAATACTCTTCTGGGTGTCCTGTGTGGTTTTCCTCATTTCTCACACAGCCTCACAAATATTAAGCCCCTTTTTCACAGTTTGTCTTTCCGTTCCACTGAGGTTCCGTCTAAGAACTGCTGCTTGTGCCGAGCTGTAGAAAAATGGGAGTTGCACACCATCTTGTGGTGCTGGGAGAAATTATCACGCGTATCTCGCACTGTGGATAGGCAAAGATACTGGTGTTTGCAAGGAACAATATAAAGTACTCCTAAAAACCAGGAGGAAAGAGAAACAAGGACATTGTTTCCTATTGATATATTTTAAGTTTATCGTTTTCCGTTTTCATTTTGTGATTTACAAAACAAGGAAGAATAACTGTTAGCATACTGTATAGTTGTGTATGTTTTTGTCGGTTGAACCTTCCTTAAACACTCCCCACCAAATGTAAACTCACCCATGGAACACATAACGTGAGTAACTGAGTTTAAACCAAGGTCTCAAAACAAGATGTGGATATCAAGTGACGTATATCGGTCCTTATGCTCTGAATGGCAAACACTATGTTCTGTTACAATGTAGATATATATTTTTTATAAAGTGCTTCTTTTCATCTTTTCATTAGTAGTTGTATTGTCACTGTTGTAAAAAAAAAAAAAAGTACCTGAGGTTTTTTTCCGATTTGTATCAAGTGGAAATTTAGGCGAGGGGTTGCCATGCTTTTTATGCTAATTTAAATAAAGAACATTGTAGATTTGTTTGGTTAATGGTACTTATTAAATCACTGGTGAACAGGACTAGGATGTTTTGCAGTACAAAAATAAATCTCAAAATTATACTTTTACTTTATTAGGAGACTAAATACAAATGTATCAAACATCTAACTTAAACTTTTACGCAGCATCCTGTACCTAAATTTGTTTATATACAGTCGTGATGGAGACACAAATTGAGCTTCAAGTCAAAACAAGTTTTTATATATTCCATTTCATAAAAAGTTAAAGGAGTAGTTCACTTTTAAAAAAACTTTTGCTGTTAATTTACTCACCCCCATGTCATCCAAGATGTCCATGTCTTTCTTTCTTCAGTCGAAAAGAAATTAAGGTTTTTGATGAAACATTCCAGGATTTTCTCCATATAATGGACTTCATTGGGAACCAAACGGTTCAACGTCCAAAAGACAGTTTCAGTGCAGCTTCAAAGGGCTTTAAATGATACCAGACGATGAATAAGGGTCTTATCTAGCGAAACCATTGCTCATTTAAAAAATAAATAAAAAAGTTTGTTTTATAAGCACAAATGCTCGCCTTGCTCTGTTCTGTGATGAGCGTTCGTGACTCTCCTGTTTGAACTCATTCATCAAAATTAACAAATCTTTTTTCCAGTCATGACTCGAAGGGTCCTAGATAAGACCCTTATTCATCGTCTGATGTCGTTTAAAGCCCTTTGAAGCTGCACTGAAACTCTCATTTGGACCTTGAACTGTTTGGCTCCCAATGAAGTCCATTATATGGAGGAAATCCTGGAATGTTTCATCAAAAACCTTAATTTCTTTTCGACTGAAGAAAGAAAGACATGGGCATCTTAGATGACAAGGGGGTGAGTAAATTATCAGCAAAAGTTTTGTTAAAAGTGAACTACTCCTTTAAGTCAAACTTTATTTTATAGAGCACAAGTTTACATAGCTGTAGTTGATCCAACATGCTTTATTGGATCAGAAAGAAGAAAGAAGATAAAAATACATTAAGAACAATAACTAAAATAAAAATCAAGTTGTATATACACATGCACACACATATATACATATAAAACAGACTATTCAAGCTTACATATATAGCGTGATAGATAATACAAATGAGTCTTTCTTTAGAGGCTCTGATGTTCAGAGGGAGACTGTTCTGGAGTTTAGCGGAGACTACAGAGAAAGCTCGAAGCGAGGGACAAATAAAAGATCTTAAAGGTACAATATGAAAGAATTTTGTATCAAAATATCCAAAAACCACTTGCATAGTGTTATAAATTTCTTTCAATTATGTACATGTACTTTATTAGACAGGTGAGCAAATGTACATAAAACAAATCAATGTTATTATAAAGCGCAACAACATGATGAAATGTTAGAGTATGTTATTTGTGCCTTTCACCCTATTATGACTTCATGAACCACTGATAAGATTTTGGAAACATTATTTTAAGGTAAACAATGTTACAGAGTGTTGCTTTAACAGTCTGGCTGCTGCATTTTTAACCAACTGTTAGTGAGACAGGATTGAGGTAGGCCAACTAAAACTATTGTTAAAATATTTTTCTAATGCACTTTTACAAAAGCTACTTCAATTGCTTAATTTAATTGGGCAACTAACTTAAATAACATGAAGTATTAAAATTACTAATACAACTGAAATAAAAGATACATTTACATAAAAAAAACACACTAATAAAAAAAGACTAAAGTTCATAAAATTGCTAAAAATTCTAATTAAAACTGAAAACACAAAAATAAAAGCTAACTCAAAACTAAAGATTCTGAGAAATAGTTGTTTTAGAATTTAGGATTAAATGGCAAACCCTGCCAACACTATTTCATTGCTTAGTATGCTGTGGTCCTCCGCTCATCTCAGCAACACAGCATCCTTTCAGTTTATTTCAGCCTCAACAATCCCCTGCTGTGTTCTTTGACCAGGTGCAATCTAGTCCTCCACTGGTGTAATAATAGAGATGTTCTAACATATATCTAACATACACATAGGGCAATAGATGGGGTTTTTTCTGCTTCAGAGTGGGCAAAGCCAATTAATTCTACAGGAAGATAAGATAGTTTGTCATTAATTAATACAAAACTAAAAAAAGCACTAAAATTTATTTGTACTATACCTAATCTGTTCTATATTATGACAGGATTTCACCTGTTTTAATGCAACCAGCTTCACCTATTTTCTCACCAAATCCAATAAACAGTTAGATATAAAATGTCAAATATTTAGAACATCTGGATGCATTATATGCAGTGGCTGTTCCTTCTGTATGGTGTTTCTAGCTAGCTCCTAATAAGATTTGAAAGAAATCTTGAAAGATTTCAAAATTGAATGTCTTTATTTGTGTAACAGAGTTTTCATAATGGTTGAGACAGAAAATAATATGATTATGGTGAACAAGAAAATGCTGAAAAATAAAGAGTGACTGTTGACAAAATGAAAACCATGTAAAAGAGATATATTTAAGCACATTTACAACGAGAGGACAAGTGGTGGGTGATAATGTAGTAATTTTTTCACAACTAATAGCAGAAACAGTGCAACACGTAGGCCTACATCTCATGCATTTGACTGTGTTGTAGCCTAATGTAAAAAGACAAATTCCGGACAGTTCCCAAGTAGGCTTAGCCTGGTTCAACCAGACTCTCGTACATTTCATTTGTACAGAGAGTCTGGGCTCGCTCCATTGAGAAACGTTTACTTCCTTGTAGGCGGGTTCTCTGTTCAAGTTCAAAACTATTGGATCTGCCCAGAGTCACTCAGGATCTGTCATAGCCAATCGCTAACGTGTGGTCCTGACGTATGTCATGCGCCGAAACCGGTCGGAAACAAGTCCGAATGATCAGAGGATTATGTTTACAATAGGATGTCTGTCAACGAGAGCTGCAGGTTTTGTTCATCTAGGAACAATTATTAATTCGAAATGTATATTTGACACTAAGGACAGTGATGTATTCATTCAACGGTCGAAGCTGGGTCTAATCATTAAAAATACACCGCTGCGGTCGCTTCGGATCTGCCGAAAAAGCTGTACAGTGAATGATCTGTCTCTATCTGCAGATGTGTAATAAACAACCATTTTTCATATTATGTCTTATTGTTTCTTAATTACCTTAATTAATTATGGTCTTCAAAGTATGTGTTTGTACATTTTTATTAAAAACAAATACAACAGATTTTTATGATTTACAACATGTAAAACTGACACACCAACCATGGTCCTGCACGAGTACACAAAGTCTCAAAGTGTCCTATTTAGCTCAAATTCTGAACAGTAAATTTAGTGATTCTTGTGATACTGACATGACTCCTGAGTGCATCTTCAACAACAGTTTAGCAGCCAGGACTCGGGGCTTCCGAACACCAGGCTAAATCGTCCGTCCAAAATGTCACGGTCATCGTGAACGCCGAGCTGCCCAGCACGAACTCCTAACTTTTCACGAGGCTGACTCCAGCTCCTTTTTCGCCAGCTCCTTATTCGTCGAACTATTCGTTCCACCTTAAAAATGTTGGGCGGTTGTTAACCCCTCCCTCTCGGTGCTTTTTGCCGTATTTCTTAAAGGACAAGTTGTATGGGAATTACAAGCCTGTGGATCGGGCAGCATTTTTCATTTAACAGTGATTTTCATGTAACAGTGAAAATAAATAGCATATTCGTGAAAAGATTATCTTGTCTGCCTCTATAAATGGTGTAAGCTATGTAGTAAATTATTATTTTGTAATTACTAAATGTTTTTTTTTAAAGTATGGAGAAACGTGACATAATATTTCCAATTGAGATTTAATGTAATTTCTATTCTTTATTAGAAAATATCCATTACTCCAGTCTAACATATATATATAATGTATGTCATATATATATATATATATATATATATATATATATATATATTTATATAGCTATATATACACACACATATATATATATATATATATATATATATATATATATATAATATATATATATGGGTGGTTCTTCAACTACAGGCACTTTTGGCCTTGTGAACTTGAGGGGAAAAAAAGTGTTCAAATAAAAATTTTCACAATCTAACAGTTAAATATAACTAGTCTAGTTTAATGATCCATAAGAGAACACACTTACATTATAAGACAAATTGGTGTTTTTTGACATATTTTCCGATCCGCACTGAACAAATGTCATTTCCATCACATGTAAATATTTGATTATTATTTACAAATATTTTGATATACATAATTTCTGAACAGTGTAAGACCACTTTCACACATAGTTTTACCAGTTTATACCTATATTGCAATTACCATAGATTTGTGGATTAAGTAAATTAATTGTCATGAGGCCCAAACACAAAGCTTACATCCACCACAACCTGAAATATAATATTGGATTGGTTAGATACATTTCAGAAAAACAACTACTTGTGTTATTACATTAAGTGGACCATTAGCCCATAAACTATGCAGAAGTTTTTAATGAGTGATTGAATTTTGTAAATATTTTCAAAAACATGCAAGGTGGTGGAAATGACTGGGTGGTGTGGAAATGACAATGAATGGACGTCCATGTAGAAAAACAGAAGCCATTTATTTGAAACCTTCTGAAGCAGACAATTCCATTTAACAAATCTTTAGTCTCATTAGACATTAGACTAACAAATATTTAGTCTCATTAGACATTAGACATTAGTCTCTTTGGTTCCATAACCAGATGAACATTTACAGTCTTACTGTAAACAACTTTAACCACAAATAGTCACATGAAAAATGTAAGTTACACATAACTTGTGATTGTAAAATTGTAACATTGTAACTGGTTAGATGAACAGTTTTGAATTTTTGAATTCTTAAAAAAAAAACTAAACTTTAGTCATGCCAATGCATTGTAACATGAACTATAAAGCATCTTGAGCATGCACACACTGTGTATTGTAAAATTCTAATCAGTCTCTTAGATGAACACTGTTCTGAAGAGAACATTTAAAAGACACCTCAAACTATATCATAACATGAACTGTAAAGCATCTTGATCACAAGGGCTGTGTGTGCATGAGTGATTGAGAGAGAGAGAGAGAGAGAGAGAGAGAGAGAGAGGAGAGAGAGAGAGAGAGAGAGGAGAGAGAGAGAGAGAGAGAGAGAGAGAGAGAGGAGAGAGAGAGAGAGAGAGAGAGAGAGGCATGGAGCATGGAGGTTTGTCCAGAGGGCAATTATGGTGACCAGACGATATGTGTGTGAGAGATAATGTGCATGAAAGTGAGGTAGTGTGTGTGTGTGAGAGAGAGACAGATGAGAGTGAGTGAGTGTGTGTGTGTGTGTGTGTGTGTGTGTGTGAGAGAGAGAGAGAGAGAGAGAGAGAGAGAGAGAGAGAGAGAGAGAGAGAGAGAGAGAGAGGAGAGAGAGAGAGAGAGAGAGAGAGAGAGAGAGGAGAGAGAGAGAGAGAGAGAGAGAGAGGAGAGAGAGAGAGAGAGAGAGAGAGGCAATGTGATTCAAGGCCAAATCTTGCAGATTTCTTTCCAAACTTCCGCCTTAATCTCCTTGTGCCGTTTTGTCACTGGTACGGGCTCAGGGATGAGGCCTATTATATCCATGGGTTGGTACCAGATGACATCATCTCTCAGTGGCCAATAAAAGCGATTGATCCCAATACCGGTCATTGTTTTCACTTGAGCACCACTGTATAACTCAACATCCTGAATAATACCTGGGTACACATCTCCATCATACACCACTGCACACCACTGACCGATAAAACCCTCATGCAAGTCCAAAATTGGTTGCAGACCTCCATCTTGGGATGTGACAGGAAGTGTACTGGTTGTGGGGGTAGCTTCATCCCATGGCTGAAACCTGACCGTTTGTGGTGTGAAACAGTTGCAATCGTTGGGTGCAGAGCAAAAACAACTAAGAATCCTCCATGACATCTGGCTTGGAGAATGAGAGGTGATCTGCAATAAGATTAAAAAAGTCTGTCAGAGCATTCAATTAGTCATTACTTGTGTTAAGAAACAACAGCAAGACCATAAAATGTATAAAGAAACAACAGCGAGACCATACCTGATGAATTTTCATCGTGCCACGAATTGTCTGTAATTCAGATGGAACGTGAACATCCATTGCCTCAACGGCATCTGGCTCAATATAGAACAGCTCTGTGGCAGACTTTTGCTGCTTAAGCTCCTCAAGCAGTACTCGTGCATCTGGAATGTCCTTCCCTCTTGCAATAAGATCATCTGCTCTTCTCTTCACCGCCGCTCCAATCCCATCAGCTGGGCCTTTGCCGTGGCCGGCCTCTAAGAAATTCCAGGTCACCCTTTTCCAACCCATTTGGTAAGGAACATTGGTGAGGAGGAAGAAGTTTTTTTTTGAGCGGTATTGCGTCGTCGGTCCGTCACTGACCACATGAAGTGTGGTGGCAGTGGGATGTTGTTCTCTCAAGTAAGTTAGCACTTGGGTTAGATGTGCCCATATTGCTGAGGGATCGTGGCGAAAAGAAGAGCTGATGGAGCATAATGACTTTACATCCTTCCAGGTGTAGGCCACACCAGTATGGAGTGAGACCTGGTGATGCGAATCTCCAAAATGTACCGCCTGGACTTCACTGTTGTACTTGCACTGGAAGTTCTCTGCAAAATCAATATGCAGAATGACCTCGTCCTCTCTCAAGTTTTCCTTTAGGCCACGGAGGGCTGCATACTGATGCCTGATGTTATACACATGCTTTCCAAGTTTTTGTTTTAGATCTGTTGAAAAGTCTTCTAGTAAAGTATGCAGTGTGCCCTCTATTTTCTCCTTAACAGTGAGATGAACTGTGATTTTCTCTTTAGTTCCATCTTTCTTTTTCTTCTCTCTCTCCTCAGCTTTTGCCTTCCATGTGTACCAAAATGTCTGTGCCCCAGGGTCAAAGGCCAAGATCTGCAATTCTTTGTCCACACAGTTGGGACATTCTCTGTACATACACTCCTTGGTGTATGGTGAACAGCACAGAGAGACAACCAAATCTTCAATTTTACTGCTGTTGATCACTTTGTGCTGCAGCAGTTTGTCTGCCATTAACTGCATATTGGCATGCGTCTTGCATATGCATGTGTCTCTGTCCTTAATTGTGGGCTTTATAATCCAAAAAGGACGTTTCTTGCAGAACTCACTGTAAGAAATCTGTATGTCAGGATACTCCTTCTTAAATTTCTCATGAAGTATTTCCATGGGTTCATTAAGGAATCTCTTCTGTTTTTTCATTTTTTTCTGTGTCACAGTCTCCTTTTTACCAGTTGTTGCTCTGCTGTTTTCGTCTCTTTCCAAGAATTGCTCGATTTTCTCTTCTGTGTCTGTGCTGATGCTGTTTTTTTTGCTTCTTCCTTGTGTATTTAAGTGCTGCTGACCTCTTTTCATTATTTCTCATTCTCTTGGCTGAGAAGCCAAATTCTGTTCTAGCCATTTTCAGTACTCGATACTTCTTGAGGATCTTTCCTGCCATTATCTTCGAAATAAGCTGTTTTTCTCTCTCGGAGGACAGATTTTCATATCGATCTCTCAGCTCAGCAAGAAGAGCATTATGGAAAACCAAAGTTCTTCTTAGAGTGTGTGGTGGTGTTGTCATCTGCTTTTTTGACTTGGCATTTGGGGAGTCAGCCTGCTTCACTTTCTTCATTAATCGGTCATACCGTTTGCGGTACCTCTCGACCTTCTGCAGAGCCTTCCCAAGCTTAGCATTGCTTTTATACAATGCTGCATAAACTTTTGAACGGTTTCTTAGAACCTTTTTCCTTCCCCTTTGTTTTTGACTTAAACGTGGGGGGGGTGGGGGGGGTGGGGGTGGAGGGTGGTGTGGCAGGTGGATCATCATCATGTTCTGGCTGCACAAAATCTGGAGAGTTTGGTGGTGTAGTGGTAGAAAGGTAGGCCTGTACCTTATGAGTTTTGTTCATCTTCTCCCGATAATTCCTTTGATTTGTTCTCCATTGTCTCCTTCTTTTGCGTTGTTCTCGCTTTGACAAATCTGCAATTGGCTTTACAATCCCTCTTTCTTTTTTCCTCATGTATCTCTCCCTGTCTCTCTTCAGTCGCTCTTCATATTTGACAGGGTCCTCTTTTAGTCTGTCCCTATAGGACTGAGACCTTTCAGCAGTTGACTTCCACGGCATCTTAAAAATAGATGAAAAGGCATTTCAACAAATATATATTTGAATAAATACATTAGCATTGTAAATTTCAATAAATAAAATATACATATGTAGCCACACAATCTATGAATTGCAGCTTGTAAGCATAAATGTCATTTCCACCTCACCTTTGTCATTTCCACCCAAGAAGGTAATGTGTTGGAAATGACGGTGGTGGAAATGACAATCCTGCAGTATTTTGTAAAAAAATCCAAGCTAGTATTACAGATTAGCTAAGAATTGATAGCTAGCATTGCATGCATGCAAAATACATCTATTTATGTTAAAAAATCTATTTATTTACAAACTCAGTTGATGTTACGCCATGTTTGGAAATGACATACAATAAAAATATTTTCATTTCAAGCAATATTTACCTTGAGTTTTCTTCTTCAAGTTGGGGAAGAAATTCAAAATCTCCTCCATGTCAGACATGTGCTGTGATGTCATTGTTCATCTCCATAGAAACTACCCAAACAATCTTTCAAAAAAACTTTTTAAAGGGACATTACAGCGTTGTGGTGGAAATGACGGCAATACTGTGGGACAACTACATTTTGTTTATAAAATCACATTAATAGTTGTCTGACCTTAAATACCACAATTATGTTTTGATTATTTTACTGATACTTTATTCAGTCATATTTAAAAAAAATAGATTAATCCTTTTTTTACACCTCTTTTTCATTATTGAAGATCAGAAGTCTGGGTGTGGGACAAGCACAAAACAGCAATATTTGCATCTATAATGATGTTTAAAAAGGTGAAAAATCATCGTAGACTACCGGTAAAAAGTTCCTAACGTACTTTCATTGTAAAGTTAACTATGAAAGTGTGAATTTTTCAAAATTAAATGTTTTTTTATAAAATATGATCAGAGGACATGAAAGTGCCCATAGTCTAAGAATTGCCCATTATATATATATATATATATATATATATATACATATACATATGTATATATGTATATGTATATGTATATGTATATATGTATTATGTATATATGTATATGTATATATGTATATGTGTATATGTGTATATGTATATGTGTATATGTGTATATGTATATGTGTATATGTATATGTATATGTATGTATGTATATATATATATATATATATATATATATATATATTAGGGGTGGAGCCCGCAAATTAGTTCAAATCTCCCGTGAATCTAGAGCGCGCATGCGAGACAGAACTGCTTCAAACCGTGTAGCGCGCATGGCAGTGAGGGAGAGACCTTGCGTGTGTGCGTCATGAAAGCTACAGATGAAAAGACGCACACACGCATATATATATATATATATATACGTATATATATATATATATATATATATATATATATATATATATATATATATATATACGTGTGTGTGTGTATACTGGACAAAGCATACTGGATGTGTCCTTACTTTATTATTTCACAAGTTCTCAAAAAAAAAAAAAACAGGACCGTAGAGGCATAGATTAATTCATTCTTAAATTAAATCTTGCATTACAACATTTTCTAATGTGTTATTATTGAAATATGGTACCCAGAACATGCCCACCATTGCAACTTTATGGGCCGACAAAGCATACTAGAGGTCTCATTACTTTAGTATTTCACAAGTTCTCAAAAAAACAGAAACGTGGAGGCATAGATTAATTCATTCTTAAATTAAATCTTCCATTACAACATTTTCTGATGTGTTGTTATTGAAATATGGTACCCAGAACATGTCCCGCCATGCAACTTTATGGGCCGACAAAGCATACTAGAGGTGTCATTACTTTAGTATTTCATAAGTTCTCAAAAAAACAGGAACGTAGAGGCATAGATTTATTCATTCTTAAATTAAATCTTGCATTACAACATTTTCTGATGTGTTATTGTTGAAATATGGTCCCCTGAACATGCCCCACCATTGCAACTTTATGTGCAGACAAAGCATACAGGAGGTGTCATAACTTTATTTTTTCAAAAGTTCTCAAAAAAAGGGGAACGTAGAGGTATAGATAAATCCCTTATTAATCGAAATCCAGCATTACAACATTTTCTGATGTGTTATTGTTGAAATATGGTCCCCTGAACATGCCCACCCATTGCAACTTTATGTGCAGACAAAGCATACAGGAGGTGTCATAACTTTATTTTTTCAAAAGTTCTCAAAAAAAGGGGAACGTAGAGGTATAGATAAATCCCTTATTAAACGAAACCCTGCATTACAACATTTTCTGATGTGTTGTTATTGAAATATGGTACCCAGAACATGCCCCACCATTGCAACTTTATGTGCAGACAAAGCATACTGGAGGTGTCATAACTTTATTTTTTCAAAGGTTCTCAAAAAAAGGGGAACGTAGAGGTATAGATAAATCCATTATTAATCGAAATCCAGCATTACAACATTTTCTGATGTGTTATTGTTGAAATATGGTCCCCTGAACATGCCTCTCCATGCAACTTTATGTGCCGACAAAGCATACAGGAGGTGTCATAACTTTATTTTTTCAAAAGTTCTCAAAAAAAGGGGAACGTAGAGGTATAGATAAATCCATTATTAATCGAAATCCAGCACTACAACATTTTCTGATGTGTTATTGTTGAAATATGGTCCCCTGAATATGTCTCTCCATGCAACTTTATGTGCCGACAAAGCATACTGGAGGTGTCATAACTTTATTTTTTCAAAAGTTCTCAAAAAAAGGGGAACGTAGAGGTATAGATAAATCCATTATTAATCGAAATCCAGCATTACAACATTTTCTGATGTGTTATTGTTGAAATATGGTCCCCTGAACATGCCCCACCATTGCAACTTTATGTGCAGACAAAGCATACTGGAGGTGTTATAACTTTATTTTTTCAAAAGTTCTCAAAAAAAGGGGAACGTAGAGGTATAGATAAATCCATTATTAATCGAAATCCAGCATTACAACATTTTCTGATGTGTTGTTATTGAAATATGGTACCCAGAACATGCCCACCATTGCAACTTTATTTGCCGACAAATCATACTAGAGGTGTCATTACTTTAGTATTTCACAAGTTCTCAAAAAAACAGGAACGTGGAGGCATAGATTAATTCACTCTTAAATTAAATCTTCCATTACAACATTTTCTGATGTGTTGTTATTGAAATATGGTACCCAGAACATGTCCCGCCATGCAACTTTATGGGCCGACAAAGCATACTAGAGGTGTCATTACTTTAGTATTTCATAAGTTCTCAAAAAAAACAAGAACGTAGAGGCATAGATTTATTCATTCTTAAATTAAATCTTGCATTACAACATTTTCTGATGTGTTATTGTTGAAATATGGTCCCCTGAACATGCCCCACCATTGCAACTTTATGTGCAGACAAAGCATACAGGAGGTGTCATAACTTTATTTTTTCAAAAGTTCTCAAAAAAAGGGGAACGTAGAGGTATAGATAAATCCATTATTAATCGAAATCCAGCATTACAACATTTTCTGATGTGTTGTTATTGAAATATGGTACCCAGAACATGCCCCACCATTGCAACTTTATGTGCAGACAAAGCATACTGGAGGTGTCATAACTTTATTTTTTCAAAAGTTCTCAAACAAAAGGGGAACGTAGTAGGGATGCACCGAAATGAAAATTCTTGGCCGAAGCCGAAGCCGAATAATAATGAAACGCTTGGCCGAAGGCCGAATACCGAATACCGAATGCGGTATTTCACATTTTTTCCATTTATTTTGCCAATTTTTTCACCATTGCATTTAATTAAATAGTAAAAATATGCTTTTTTACTATTTTGTCTTGAGAAAAACATCAAATTGCAAAAATACAATTTGTTTAACACTGAATTTTTTTTTTTAACATTCCAGCAGATATTATTTAAACAAAGCACAATATAAAAGGGATATAAAAAAATAAATAAATTAGTAAAATAAAAACTATATTTTTATTTGGCCATCTTTGAAGCCCCCCCTTCTTGAATAGCCTATGTTAGGCCTATAACTGACTGCTGAAAGAATATAACTAAAAAAGTGCATTGAAAAGTGCAAAAAAATGTGGATGAACCCACAACAAATGAATAACTGTCCTAGACATAAGCCTACTTTTGCGGTTTACATAAACTTTATCGTGGGCGTTGACAGGTTTGCATGGATTGCTGGATCACTTGGGTTTCAATATAGCGCGCGCTCTCCGTGGCGATTAGCAGATAAGGAGTTGCCATGAGAACGACTCTTTTCATCTCTCTCTTTTCATACATAAACAGAGAATATTTGTTTTCGTTTTGAATTAGATCGTTTAAAAGTAGACAATTAAATGATTATAAAGATATGCCTTTGCCTGTGTGACTAGTATTGTATTGGCTGAGTTTTTTAGAGACGTGCTCCAGAAAAAAAAGTTAACGGAGACAGAGGCAGAAAGCACACCCTGTTTATTTTCTTTATTTTACAAAAGCACAGTTTTGTTTCGATTGTAAGTGGACACAAGTATTCATTTAACAGTTTATTTTTTCATATTTCTTAAGTCTGCATTTATGTGACCATAAATGACGGAGTATTTAAGTCTATTTTGCTGCTATGTGAAAAAAATCCAGCAAAACGCAGCGGCGCATTTGTCAACTAGAGGGTTAAAAGACGCTTTAGTGCTGCAAGTAACAACGTCTGCCACAGACGCATCAGATGAGCTTCTCTTTTGTCTTCTCCTCAAAGGGGGCATGTTGGCTGCATTTATAAAGCGCGTGCCTCTCACTCTACGCTGGTTACTATTTGATCGCGTCATCATAAACGTCATTGTTCGGTCAAATTTATTCGGCCTTTTTACTTGTTCGGCCGAACACCGAAAGTGCTTTTTTTGCTATTTTCGGCCGAATAATTTCGGTTGCCGAACATTCGGTGCATCCCTAGAACGTAGAGGTATAGATAAATCCATTATTAATCGAAATCCAGCATTACAACATTTTCTGATGTGTTATTGTTGAAATATGGTCCCCTGAACATGCCTCTCCATGCAACTTTATGTGCCGACAAAGCATACAGGAGGTGTCATAACTTTATTTTTTCAAAAGTTCTCAAAAAAAGGGGAACGTAGAGGTATAGATAAATCCATTATTAATCGAAATCCAGCACTACAACATTTTCTGATGTGTTATTGTTGAAATATGGTCCCCTGAATATGTCTCTCCATGCAACTTTATGTGCCGACAAAGCATACTGGAGGTGTCATAACTTTAGTATTTCACAAGTTCTCAAAAAAACAGGAACGTAGAGGCATAGATTTATTCATTTTTTAATTAAATCTTGCATTACAACATTTTCTGATGTGTTATTGTTGAAATATGGTCCCCTGAATATGTCTCTCCATGCAACTTTATGTGCCGACAAAGCATACTGGAGGTGTCATAACTTTAGTATTTCACAAGTTCTCAAAAAAACAGGAACGTAGAGGCATAGATTTATTCATTCTTTAATTAAATCTTGCATTACAACATTTTCTGATGTGTTGTTATTGAAATATGGTACCCAGAACATGCCCCACCATTGCAACTTTATGTGCAGACAAAGCATACTGGAGGTGTTATAACTTTATTTTTTCAAAAGTTCTCAAAAAAAGGGGAACGTAGAGGTATAGATAAATCCATTATTAATCGAAATCCAGCATTACAACATTTTCTGATGTGTTGTTATTGAAATATGGTACCCAGAACATGCCCCACCATTGCAACTTTATGTGCAGACAAAGCATACTGGAGGTGTTATAACTTTATTTTTTCAAAAGTTCTCAAAAAAAGGGGAACGTAGAGGTATAGATAAATCCATTATTAATCGAAATCCAGCATTACAACATTTTCTGATGTGTTGTTATTGAAATATGGTACCCAGAACATGCCCACCATTGTAACTTTATGTGCCGACGAAGCATACTGGAGGTGTCATAACTTTATTTTTTCAAAAGTTCTCAAAAAAAGGGGAACGTAGAGGTATAGATAAATCCATTATTAAATGAAACCCTGCATTACAACATTTTCTGATGTGTTGTTATTGAAATATGGTACCCAGAACATGCCCCACCATTGCAACTTTATGTGCAGACAAAGCATACTGGAGGTGTTATAACTTTATTTTTTCAAAAGTTCTCAAAAAAACGGGAACGTACAGGCATAGATTAATTCATTCTTAAACGAAATCTTGCATTACAAACCTTTCTGATGTGTTATTGTTGAAATATGGTCCCCTGAAAATACCTCTCCATGCAACTTTGTGTGCCGACAAAGCATATAGAGAAATTATGATTAGGCTACATCGTTTTATTTTATTTTGAATAGTTCTGTTTAAAATAAAAGATTTATGTAAATTAATAGATATTTCAATTTTGTTTAGGTCTGTGAGGCGAGTAGGCTACCTTATACGCTGAGTTAGACCCGTGCACTCTGCTTTAAACAACTATTGTTGACTGAAACTATATAAAAAAAAAAACTTCATGACACAATAACAGTAGTATTTTTAAATTTCGCGATATTTCTCCTCTGCTATATTGACGCAATTTGAGATTTTAAATATTAGCTATAGAATATATACAATTTACATATAGCCTGCAATACAGCCTACAATTTAATCTTACCCAGCACATAGCTGCGGGATTTTAATGAAGATAAAAGCAACTTTATCAGAACCATGGCATTCATTTTTCGTGAGGTTCCGAGACTTTCCATTGCAACAAAGAATTCCCCATTGTGGCTCAATACAGTAATTCTGAATGTGAGTGTAAAACAATATTTGTTTTATTTGTTAGTTATGTTCAACATATTTGTTTTATTTGTAATAAATGATTATGGTAGTGCAGTATTGTCTAAATTATTCTTTATTGCCTTAGAACTGGTTAGGTATATCGCTGGTTTGTGGTGAAAAATATTATTAAAAAGTGTCGTCTTTCTGGCTCCTTCAGACACAGAAACAGCTGATTAATGCTGAGTCATATGTGCATACTCTTTAGTGAAAGTTTATCTAGACCTGTACAGGCTCATTTTTGAGAATATATGAAATCAATTATTCAGTCGGCCCATACAGTTGCATGGAGAGGCATATTCTGGGTACCATATTTCAATAACAACACATCAGAAAATGTTGTAATGCAAGATTTCATTTAAGAATTAATTAATCTATGTCTCTATGTTCCCGTTTTTTTTGAGAACTTGTGAAATAATAAAGTAATGACACCTCTAGTATGCTTCATCTGCACATAAAATTGCAATGGTGGGCATGTTCTGGGTACCATATTTCAATAACAACACATCAGAAAATGTTGTAATGCAAGATTTAATTAAAGAATGAATAAATCTATGCCTTTACGTTCCTGTTTTTTTGAGAACTTGTGAAATACTAAAGTAATGACACCTCTAGTATGCTTTGTCGGCCCATAAAGTTACATGGAGAGGCATGTTCAGGGGACCATATTTCAACAATAACACATCAGAAAATGTTGTAATGCTGGATTTCGATTAATAATGGATTTATCTATACCTCTACGTTCCCCTTTTTTTGAGAACTTTTGAAAAAATAAAGTTATGACACCTCCAGTATGCTTTGTCGGCACATAAAGTTGCATGGAGAGGCATATTCAGGGGATCATATTTCATCAATAACACATCAGAAAATGTTGTAATGCTGGATTTCGATTAATAGTGGATTTATCAATACCTCTACGTTCCCCTTATTTTGAGAACTTTTGAAAAAATAAAGTTATAACACCTCCAGTATGCTTTGTCTGCACATAAAGTTGCAATGGTGGGGCATGTTCTGGGTACCATATTTCAATAACAACACATCAGAAAATGTTGTAATGCAGGGTTTCGTTTAATAATGGATTTATCTATACCTCTACGTTCCCCTTTTTTTGAGAACTTTTGAAAAAATAAAGTTATGACACCTCCAGTATGCTTTGTCTGCACATAAAGTTGCAATGGTGGGGCATGTTCAGGGGACCATATTTCAACAATAACACATCAGAAAATGTTGTAATGCTGGATTTCGATTAATAATGGATTTATCTATACCTCTACGTTCCCGTTTGTTTGAGAACTTTTGAAAAAATAAAGTTATGACACCTCCAGTATGCTTTGTCGGCACATAAAGTTGCATGGAGAGGCATGTTCTGGGTACCATATTTCAACAATAACACATCAGAAAATGTTGTAATGCTGGATTTCGATTAATAGTGGATTTATCTATACCTCTACGTTCCCTTATTTTGAGAACTTTTGAAAAAATAAAGTTATAACACCTCCAGTATGCTTTGTCTGCACATAAAGTTGCAATGGTGGGGCATGTTCTGGGTACCATATTTCAATAACAACACATCAGAAAATGTTGTAATGCAGGGTTTCGTTTAATAATGGATTTATCTATACCTCTACGTTCCCCTTTTTTTGAGAACTTTTGAAAAAATAAAGTTATGACACCTCCATATGCTTTGTCGCACATAAAGTTGCAATGGTGGGGCATGTTCAGGGGACCATATTTCAACAATAACACATCAGAAAATGTTGTAATGCTGGATTTCGATTAATAATGGATTTATCTATACCTCTACGTTCCCCTTTTTTTGAGAACTTTTGAAAAAATAAAGTTATGACACCTCCAGTATGCTTTGTCTGCACATAAAGTTGCATGGAGAGGCATATTCAGGGGATCATATTTCATCAATAACACATCAGAAAATGTTGTAATGCTGGATTTCGATTAATAATGGATTTATCTATACCTCTACGTTCCCGTTTTTTTGAGAACTTTTGAAAAAATAAAGTTATGACACCTCCAGTATGCTTTGTCGGCACATAAAGTTGCATGGAGAGGCATGTTCAGGGGACCATATTTCAACAATAACACATCAGAAAATGTTGTAATGCTGGATTTCGATTAATAATGGATTTATCTATACCTCTACGTTCCCCTTTTTTTGAGAACTTTTGAAAAAATAAAGTTATGACACCTCCAGTATGCTTTGTCGGCACATAAAGTTGCATGGAGAGGCATGTTCTGGGTACCATATTTCAACAATAACACATCAGAAAATGTTGTAATGCTGGATTTCGATTAATAGTGGATTTATCTATACCTCTACGTTCCCCTTATTTTGAGAACTTTTGAAAAAATAAAGTTATAACACCTCCAGTATGCTTTGTCTGCACATAAAGTTGCAATGGTGGGGCATGTTCTGGGTACCATATTTCAATAACAACACATCAGAAAATGTTGTAATGCAGGGTTTCGTTTAATAATGGATTTATCTATACCTCTACGTTCCCCTTTTTTTGAGAACTTTTGAAAAAAATAAAGTTATGACACCTCCAGTATGCTTTGTCGGCACATAAAGTTGCATGGAGAGGCATGTTCAGGGGACCATATTTCAACAATAACACATCAGAAAATGTTGTAATGCTGGATTTCGATTAATAATGGATTTATCTATACCTCTACGTTCCCCTTTTTTTGAGAACTTTTGAAAAAATAAAGTTATGACACCTCCAGTATGCTTTGTCGCACATAAAGTTGCAATGGTGGGGCATGTTCAGGGGACCATATTTCAACAATAACACATCAGAAAATGTTGTAATGCTGGATTTCGATTAATAATGGATTTATCTATACCCCTACGTTCCCTTTTTTTGAGAACTTTTGAAAAAATAAAGTTATGACACCTCCAGTATGCTTTGTAGGCACATAAAGTTGCAATGGTGGGCATGTTCTGGGTACCATATTTCAATAATAACACATCAGAAAATGTTGTAATGCAATATTTCGTTTAAGAATGAATTAATCTATGCCTCTACGTTCCTGTTTTTTTTTTTGAGAACTTGTGAAATAATAAAGTAATGACACCTCCAGTATGCTTTGTCCAGTATACACACACACACGTATATATATATATATATATATATATATATATATATATATATATATATATATATATATATATATATATATATATACATATATACATATACATATGTATATGTATACATGAAGAGTTCAGATGCAAAAGCCTCTAAATGCCATCTGAAATTTTCTTCTAAAATGATCATTTTTATCAAGCTTGTATATTTAAATTCAGTAATTTCACTTAAATGACAATTAATGGGTAATTTTTCTTGCCATTTAAGTGAGATTATTGAACTTAAATATACGAGCTTGATAAAAATGATCATTTTAGAATAAAATTTCAGATGGCATTTAGAGGCTTTTGCATCTGAACTCTTCATATATATATATATATATATATATATATATATATATATATATATATATATTATATATGTGTGTGTGTGTATATATATATATATATATATATATATATATATATATATATACATATATACATATATACATATGACATACATTATATATATATGTTAGACTGGAGTAATGGATATTTTCTAATAAAGAATAGAAATTACATTAAATCTCAGTTGGAAATATTATGTCACGTTTCTCCATACTTTTAAAAAAACATTTAGTAATTACAAAATAATAATTTACCACATAGCTTACACCATTTATAGAGGCAGACAAGATCATCTTTTCAGGAATATGCTATTTATTTTCACTGTTACATGAAAATCACTGTTAAATGAAAAATGCTGCCCGATCCACAGGCTTGTAATTCCCATACAACTGTTCCTTTAAGAAATACGGCAACAACTGTTCCTTTAAGAAATACGGCAAAAAGCACCGAGAGGGAGGGGTTAACAACCGCCCAACATTTTTAAGGTGGAACGAACAGTTCGACGAATAAGGAGCTGGCGAAAAAGGAGCTGGAGTCAGCCTCGTTAACTTTTCTGCCTCCTTCACTTGGTCCTCCATTAGTGCAACAAGAGGGGAGACGACAACAACTATCGGCTTTGCATCCCTATCGTTCGCCTTAGCTACCTCATTCACCACTAGCGGAGTGAGCTGGAAAATCAAACTTTTCCCGAATCCCGTGGGGAGGAGGGCCACAACATCATGGCCAGCAGCAAAACTTAGCAAACATTGTTCTTGCTCCGGCTTTAAATTCTGCATATTCGGCAGTTTTCCAACAACAGACCAAATAGCTTTTCTCACGTCTCCGCTGCCATTACTGAACTCAAACTGACGCGCGCGATACATCAACGTCATCGTTCTCAGCCACTCCCTCTATTCGCTGATTGGTCCTACAAAAAATTGATTTCTGGAAACCAAAGTCTACGGCACGATCCCAGACGGAGTACTGAAGGAAAATGAAATTGAGCGGAAGTGCGTAGGAGGGCGGAGCCAGGCTAAAGTAGGCTAACATGGCCAAAACATTTCTGCTATGTTGTCAAGGCAAGGATTGATTGTTCCCAGGGTCACAGAAAGAGGGCGCCTGGATTTGGGATAATTCGGGAGAAAAAGAGGCGGAAAACAATCTGCGGCATCTCTCTCTCTCTCTCTCTCTCTCTCTCTCTCTCTCTCTCTCTCTCCTCTCTCTCTCTCTCTCTCTCTCTCTCCCTCTCTCCACAGCTTGACGGCTTCGAAAGGTCGACGGTGATGACGTCATGCCGTGCGGCGACTGTGATTGGTCAGCGTAGGTGGAAGTGCTACAAATGGTGTCATTCACAAAGTAACAAGAATACATGTACAATTGTGATAAAGAATGCACTTAACTTTGAAATAGTATTAAGATCCTTTTCCCTGGCATTTGTTTTTCTCACACGGACCTTTTGAAGTTTACGTGAAACCTATCGGGGGTCGTATTTTCCGTTTCTTCACTGATTTATCAGGACTGACGCTTGGGAGATTTGTTTTAAAGGTAAGAGTAAAACTGTCGACGGCGGATAAGTGTGTAACGGATTTAATTTACTTGTGTTTCATGTAACGAGATGTGGCAACGCTCTTGCTTATTTTTGTGGGCTATATATTTGTGTGTCGAAAAGAGAAAGTTGTCGACTGGTAATCCTTAAAGTTGGAGTTTATATCAAGATGTAGAGCAGATAACAAACACACGATTCAACAGTAGGCTACGTTATTAGTCACTGTGATAGACAGTTAGGCACCTATTTATTTACGGATTAATAAATCAAACTCATTAACTACAAAGTTAAAGTTGAATGAATGCCTAGTATCCACCCTTTGGTATGCGAGGGACATTCCTCTATTTGATTCACTGTTATAGTAGGCCATAATTATTATGGTATGGTTGTTTTAAGATGACAATAGGCCTACACTAAAATACACCAGAAATAATTTTCTTTCCCAACTTCTATGAAACTGCTTAAGATCAAAGTATACTAAGATAATAGAAATGTGTTTTCTTTACAGTCAGAGCAAGGTTTTCAAACTGGGGTCTGGGCAAGAGAGTGCTAGGGGGTCTGTGCGAAAGTTTGGATAAAAACAATTTAAACATCAAATATTTAGTGCATTTGGTTCAAAATGTATTAAAATGTTTTAATATTAAATAAATTATTAAATAAACAGTGTTTATATCATAAATTAAAAATTTAAATAACTTTAATAATACAAAAAATATTAAAATAAATAAACAAAATAATACATTTATTAGTACAGTAGTGAGTAGAAAACAAATTAAGTAACAGAAACTAAATATTTTACATGTTTCGAATATATTTTATAAATTGGGTCTTTATTCATGAAAATATATAGCTGTCTATTAAATTTTAGGATTGGGGACCCAATATATGAGAATATTTTTGGGTCAATGGCGTTTAAAAAAAAAATTGTAACTCCTGCCATAGGTTATATGCTGCTAATTAAATCCAGGCTAAGAAACTTGTAGTCTAGTATGTTTAAACCCCTAGTTTTGCTTGCATGTTGCATGACTACACTGTTAATGACCCAGAATCCATTTGAGCCCTTCATTTCTCTCTTTCATCAAACACTTATCAAGGACCGTCCTACTAAGTCCTTGAGCAATGAAACAGTCTGATGTTACCTGCTCAGTAGACATGTTGTCTTCATAGGGAGGAGAGTGCCTTGAATCTAGTCTGATCTCGTTTGAAAGCGGACTCATGGCCCGGAGGATGTCACTGAACTCCCATACATGCAACTAAAGCAGATTCAGGTTTCTGTTTAACAGAATACTTTGCTCAAAAACAGATTTTTCGTACTCCCCACCATGTTGTTTGTGCCTATCAAGGTCCAAAATGGGCAAAGAAGAAAAACTATAAAAGCACAGACTCAAGTGCTATGTTCAATTCTTCTAGAGCCATATGATGTGTTTGTGATGAATACATTTTTCACTGTAGCTTTCCAGTCAGCAACATGTCAATGACGTCAAATCATCAAACGTCAGTGGTTCTCATGTTTCTGGTGACCAAATTTTATTGATGTCAAATCTCATGTTCATAAAAATATTCTTAGCATTCTTTAATTCTTGGGTTCTCTCAGTATTTCCAAATTTAAAAAGAACATTGAAAACTGGTGTTGTAAAACTCCTTTTCACTTTTCCCCAAATTAACCTATGGAGAAGCAGCCTTCTGGATCTCTAAATTCATGTCCTGATTTGATATAAGCTTGATGGATGTTGTGGTCGCCATGAATAGCCTAGTTTTTGTATGGAAAAGGCTAAGAGCTGCGTTAATATTCTGTAAAGTCGTGTTGAAACTATAGTAGCGACAGCTCTTTTCCTCCATGCTGTGAGTGAAACGGACTATTGGAAAATAAAAAATGTAGGAATGTATGTTACTTGGTTTTGTTGATTTGCTGGAGGCAGATCTGAATGTGATTATGCAGTCAAGGAGAAGTCCGACATACTTTACCAGAGAGAAGTTTTTCAGCAGAAAGTTAAGTTATGACATTTTGATTAAACAATAGAACTAGCAAAACAAACAAACACATTAAACATAGGCCTATGGATGAATCATTTCACAGTAATTCCAATAACAGGCATTCAGAAAATAGGGTTAATTTTCATTTCTTACCGACTTTAATAATGGATCAACACAAGGAGTGAGTAAATGGCAGATTTTACATTTTTGGGTAAACAATCTCTTGTGAATAAAAATAAAATAAAATACAGCACACAATCCCTCTGAGATAGGCTAGTGGTGGCTGTAGCGTTGGAGTGATTAACCACAGTACTGTTTCTGTACGAATCTGTCCTCTATGTTTATGTTCTGTCTTTTAGTCAGAGGATGTTACTGGAAACCGAGCACTGCCAGAACGTTTTGTGTGACATGTTGTACCTTTGGTATCATTAACATGAATCATCCGTATTGGGTTGATTCTGGCAATACAATTACATTGCATGTGCAAGTTTTTTTTTGTTGAGAAATTCAAATCAATCAAGAACTATGGTTTATTACTTATATAGACTTATAAGACTTTCAAAACCTGCAAACTCTGGTGTTTTCCCATTACAAGGAAACGTAATGCCCTGCTCACGACATTGTAACTTTTATCCAATGTTCGTAATTGTTGCAATAGTCCTTTCTCAATTTGATTGAGAAACTTGAGTGTTGCACCATTCTGGTTTCCCCAGAAGCCACACTGAGATAAATTGTATTTATCTGTCACCACCACTCTCACCTTATTGCTAGATACACTGTTTACTGGAATAATGAAAGATCTGAATATATCATGTCCAAAAGTCTTTCCAAAGATGTTCTTGAACTAGATGTGGACATAGTTTGTAGTCTTCTGTAATGGCACGTGGCAGTGTTGTTGTTAACTAAATAATTTTTGTGAATAAAACGCAATAAAATGTTAGGTGACAAAAAGTTTGAAAATTATAAATGTTGAAATTATAAAAGTTTTAAGTTGAAGTACTAAAAAGTGCGAATAAAAATGACAAAAGCAAATTACTACAATTGAGCTGAAAATAATAGTATATAAATTATACTAAAATTACACTGGCGCATGATCTCAATAGACTGGCTACATAATGCTATGATCAGACTATGTTTATTTCCGTGCACTTAGAATGGGTTTGGGTCGTGGCCTTCCCGGGTGATGTGGGTTTGTCAACTTGTGTCATAAACCCGATTTCTCACTCCTGCAATTTCACAGAGAAACGTCTTTGCCAAGATCAGGCTCATGCAGTCACTTTCATCCTCTGATACCATTAGCAACAAATGTAAAGCACATGACTTCAGAACTGCACAGTAAATCAAAAGACTTTACTTTGGAAGATTAAAGTTATGCAATAGCATTACAAGATCATGTGTCATTTTAGTCAATAGTTTCCTAGTTCTCATGTCAAAGTGAAAATGTTATTTATTATTATTAATATTTTTTGTTTATTATGTTAGTAATTTGTTAATTATTATGAACATGCATTTTTTCCTAAATGGAATATTGGAACATATATGTACTGTTAAATCGAAAGGTTTCAGATTATGTGTCTGCTATAGCCAAGCTCAAACTCTACATACTAGGATGCCATCTGCTGGTAATGTATATCTGGCAGGGATTTATATATTCAAATTTTGGCCTGTAGCCACAAAGATACTTGTTTTGGCAGCTACAGCCCTGCACTACCATTTGTCTCCAAAAGGTGGCGTTAGCGGATCACACTTGATTCTGCACTCTTGATTTTGTGGATGAAATCCATTGAGGCCATAGTTTAAAATAAATGCCTTTTGACACAGTTCTCCATTGTAGAGTTTGGTAGGGGTCAGACCCATGGCGAGACATAGCGTATAAACACCCATTAACACTGACAGATGGTCAGAAAGATACGTCCCCTTTTAACTTGACCAAGAACAGTTGGTCAAAGTTGACTTTTCCTTGCTGTCTGACACCAACATTAAGAGTGATAAATACAGAGTAACTGAGTTTTCATATTTGTTCATTAACTACAACTGTTAGAAACTAGTCTAAATTAACCTTAATTGTTTTTTTCTTCCGCTAATCAATACAAAAGCACCGGATTTTACCATAAATGGAGACCTTATAACAGATGTGTCAGAGATATCAACACAAGATTCTGTTACTCTATAACCTGGTCTTATCTTTTTTGAGGTGCTCCTTTATTTGGTAGTCTTTATATAGTAGCATAAAAATGTTGTCACTACATTTATGACATTTGAGGAATTTAACAGCAACCGTTTTAAATGCATAATAGATTTCCCAATTGTTTGTGGGAGTACTAAAAAGGTGCTATAGGCACGTCTTTTCCGGATGGGAGTAATAAAAAACCTAATGATTCTGGTTACATCCTCTTTAACCAAATTCTCGTTCTTGTTTCCTCTGAGAATTAAACCTGCCGCTACCTACTCTTATTTGAGCATGATTTTCACGGGAAGGTGGCGAGCGCATTTTCTCCTCCCGAGATTAGAGATGGGCTAGACTCGAGAAAGTGTCTCCCACGAGGCAACTGATGAATGGAAGCCATTGATCCAGCAAGGTGTTTCATGCTGTAAACTGAGAAAGTGGCCATTGCTGTGAGCAGCCTCAGGTGGTTGTGATGAGGAAACAAAGCTCTGTGAGAATCCAAGAGGAAGTTCACTGTCAGGGGAACAAAGCAGGGATTATGAGAAGTTTGGGAAGCTTCCTCAAAGACGTGAGGTTGGCCTTGTGAAGGGAGTTTTGTGAGGGGTTCTGTGTGGGAGAAGCTCACACTAGGGGTGGCCGTAGGGCCCCAAAGGGTTTTGTCCCACTGTTCTTCTTTGAGGAGAAGGGAGTGTGTGCAGGTGGCACGCAGCTATACAAGTGTGCTCTATGTTCGGGAAACCATCTCACTTACTCTTCCTGCTTTGTGAGCCCCAACTGGACTTGATGTTAGAACTAAAGCTTGATAGTTTGATAACCAGGAACAAGAGTGATACGGAAAACAAACCCATTACTGACAAGAATGTCTGTTTTTTTTGCCCAGGGTTCTCATGTTTAACAAATATGTCTTAAAAGCATTACTTCTAATGGTCTCAAAAAACAACAACAGCACAACCAGTATTGTCTGATTCCAGAGCAAATTACTCTGATGAGTCCTTATGATGAATCCTTCTGGACTGAATCCATCAGAGCGATTACTGAATCAACATCTAACTGACTTACTGAACTGAATGTTTTTATTTTCAGTGTTTATATCAAAATGAAATGAGTTTTGTGCTAGTAACTATCTTTACTGACTGAACTTGTTAAGATACACATTCACAGATCTTTTTTGTAATAAATGTAGGGCAATTCTGTAGGGAAACACTGGGACACAGCAAAGACATTTTGTATGTTTTATATGCTGTCAGGATTCTCTCTAGCCTAGTGTGAGGGAATCTTTCATATTGTGTGAGTTTTGGGGAACTCCTTTAACATTGTGGTTTGTCCTCTAATTTCTCTGTTGGTTTTCCCAAGAAGTGAAGCAAAGTTTTCTTTTCATGCCCCTTGCTGGAAATTTTTGGTACTACATTGGTTTTCACTTTAGAAACACTTTCTTTTTCTCTTCTCTGAAGTCTGTTTCCGTGTGTTTTCTTCTCCCCCAGTCACATGCTCCATGTGCATTTGTCCTTGACTATAACTCTGGTTACCTGGAACCAAAGTATGTTTCGGCCACATTCTTTTTTCCTTAATCATATAAGGCATAAAATGATTGTGACCTCTTGAGTCATGCCTGAAACCAGATCAGAAGGTTACATGTGCAAATAATATCAGCGTCAAGTTATTTGATAAATTTGAGAGAAACAAGGCCCAGATCCCCGACATGACCTTTTCCAAGTACTGGTCTGGTTTTGCCGGTCAGGTCAGGTGCACCTTTGTGTCAGCATGTTCTGAGCTTCTGCCTGGTCTAAAATATTTAAACGCCACACAATTCTGATTCTGAGAGACATGAGCCGCTGTCTTCTATTCCTCTGGTCTAGAGGGCTTCCAGAACGAACCCCTAACCCTAAGTTAAATATATTAAAACATGTTGTTGAGAAGAGATGTCGACATGAAAATCCCATAAATTTAAGGTAGTTTGGTAATTTAGGGATAAGAATGGACTTGATGGTACAACTTTTTGACTTTCGATTTTCAGAAAATGTAAACATTTAGTTTTAGTAAACAATTGTGTTGATGAGATCCTGTCACGCAGTTGTTTTTCCCCCATATTAAAATTGGCTTGATGCCCACCTGACAATCTCCGTAGGCTTTATTCCATTAGTGAAATCCTTTGATGCTGTGAAGCCATGTGAGCAATATATCATATAAGTGTCATCATGTGCTTATAAGTTCATGGAAATGATCTTTGATCCCATGATGACACATCCATTCATGTGACACGCAGAAACTCTGGAGGCGTTCATGTGTGGAATTCTTTCCTTTTTTGTAAAGGAAGGCTGGCTCGACAGGGTTACATTTTAACCATAGCATGCATTGTCTTCTGTCAGAATATTATTTTACTTTCTATCAGAATATTATTTTACTTTCTAAGTATTATCACTTTGCTGTACAAAACATATACCTTGCATGTCAGATTTTTTAGGTCCAAATTAATTTTCTTATTTCAAGTCTTAGCTTGTTTCGTGCTTTCCGATCTTGTACACTGCATTGATGTTCCTCTTCTTTCCCCATGTTCTCCTCATGGAAATATTTGACATTTCACACACAACCCTCTCCTGTAAGCTGCATGTTCAGACGTCTGTGGAGTCACAAGAGAGCACTGTTGTGACTGGGGCGTTACTCATTTATTGTGCTTGATGGGATTGGGACAAACTCTTGACCTCAAGTATTACATTTTGGCTAGTAACCTGCAATTATTTACCTTTCTAAGCCTAGGGACTATAAAATGTGCAAAAATCCCATGCTTACACATTGAAGGAGAGATGAAAGCAGGAGATTAAAACATTTAATTCAACAGTAATTTAAACCTTTTAGTAATTACATTTTTAAAAAATCTTCTTTAGAGGAAGTTGAATTTTTTTGTGCATTCATTTGCGGTTTAGTCCGATTTCATCATTTGAGATTGCTTATCTTACATCTTTAGATCTTTAGAGTGCGTACCATGTTTTTCCCGATGATCCATTGAAATCCGCACGAGCCGTTGCAAACTAATTACTCTTGAACCGGTTATTCAAGGTTATTCATTATGAGGTTTGTATCATAATTGTTCAGTCACCTAAAATTAACATCAGAGTTTGTTGTAATAAAAGTGTTTCCATTTAAATATATTTCACTAAAAATATTATGTTTTAGCATAGTGAAGCCTAATTGTAATATTGAATCAATTGTAAGGGAAACTTGTATGGAGTAAACTGTCTCTTTGTAGAACCTGTTGGAACCATAATGATGAACACAAAGTTATATATTTTTTTAATCAAGCATGAATGTTCTTATAAAACAAGTGACATGTACAACACTGCCCGACCAAAAAAAAAGAAAAAAAGTCACTGTTTGGATTTAAATAGGCAAATGCTTAAAGGGTACCTATTATGGCATTTAAAATGTTCCTAATATTGTTCTGGGAGTCCCCAACAACAGTTTTACAAGCATGCAATGACAAAAAACACCTTTGTTGTCTTATAATATGCATTTATTTTTACCTGATTTGCTCACCGACTCCCATATGAATCGTTTAGCGAGTCATTTTTCCAAACCCCGCCTTTGCGTGACGCTAATCTGTGGTGATATGTTAGACACCCAGCCGACGGGGTGTCATTGGTTGTTGCGCTAGATCTTACCCAGATACAACAGTGCTATTTTCTGATTGGCTAACAACACCAGACGAACAACACCAGAGGAGGCCAGGGTTGCCAGGTCTGCACAACAAAACCAGCCCAATTGCTCATCAAACTAACCCAATCACGGCCAAAAATATTCAAATAGCGTTCCCGGGTGTTTCCTCAATAACAATCATGTTCCAGTGGATAAAACAATCGCGTCAACCAGCGTGCACTACACAAACAACCCGCGGAAACAGTGCAGGCATACGGACCTGGCAACACTGGAGGAGACGCGCTTGAATCCTGCCGGTTCCACAGTGAGTGAGTTTTGGGCACTGCGGCATATTAAATATATTACAAATAGTTTTTTCAGCGTGAGAAATACAATGTGTGGCCGGAGAGCGTGACAAAAGACCGAAATGAGTGACTGTCACGCTCAATGCGTGATGCGTGACCAGAGCCGGCGGCAGAAACAAATCAATGGACGGGCATTTAATATTCTTGGGGGGGCCTAATTATGACGGGCCGGGGGGGGGGGGGGGTGTGCTTACCATAGACTGTAAAAAAAAACAACAAAAAAAAAGGTGCTTACATGCGCTTCATGAGACACACTAGCACACGCACGCAATGTCTCGCGCTCATACCTCTCTGCCGTGCGCGCTGTTTGAGCATAGATTTTGAAAACCCGGGAGAGTTTATAAATTTCCCGGGACAGGTTGTTAAAAAGAAGAACAATCCCGGAAAAACAGTGACGGGTGGCAAAACCAGCTACAACAGTTTCACAGCGATTTCAATATCCTAACTAACGTTACAATAGCCTATTGCCCAATCATATTTCGGCTACTGAAGATATCATGTTACAGTTATAGCCTTGGTCTGCATTGTTCCGTGAACACAGCATGCTGTATAAGCCAACTTCCTATAATAACAGCCTAATAGTCACAAATCTCAAGTTAAGTATTAAATCAACCATGCATAATCAACTACGACACACTCACACACATATATCAGTGTCAAATGCATAATTTACACCACGGCAGGTGCAACTTACGAAGAGTAATAAAAACAACTGGCCTACTACTCACGTTCTTAATACAGCTGATGTCGACGTTTTTGGGAGTGGATTCTCCTCATGAGTTTCTCTTTCCATTCGTTTCTGAAAAGGCAAAACAGAGCGCGTCGCGTCGCTATAACTTTACCGAGATGCTGCGGTCAGAGGCTCAGAACGGCTCAGCGGGAAACCCCTTTTTTGTAAACAATCAGTCAAACTTCCGGGTGTTTTTTTTAAATAAGATTATGAGTCAAACATTACACTTAAATACACATCAATAAATATTTAAATACTGTACGTAAATTATTATTATTTTTAAAATAATTTATTAAATGCAAATTGGATGGAGGGGGGGCACAGGAGCTCTGTAGGCGGGCCCGGCCCCCTAAGGCCCGCCCATAGCGCCGGCCTTGTGCGTGACACTCGAGAGCCCTGTGACAACTCCATTAACAACGACAAACACTTCACATATTTCAATACAATTGACATTGAAGACCTAAGTTAGCTGCTAGAAGCTGCGCTGTGCCTGTGCGTACACAACACACAAAATAATTATAGAACATGATACAAACATAAAAGCAACAGCCTACTTACAGATTGTGATTCGGAGAAGGAAGCTGATCCAAATAAACTCGGTACTGAACCTCCCTCCTTCAGTATCAGCCGGCTCGCAAATTCATACTTTATAGCATTTAGGTTTGTGAAGCAATCATCTTCAAAATGACGCGAACACAGAACAAGTTCGGGCTATAATACTTCTGTTGTATAGTTATGAACTGTAGCCACTGTCTTCAAATGCTCCTCACTGGGCAGATGAAAAAAGTTTGCTTTTGCGTCGCACTTCAAAACACAGCAGCGTCTCGTCGACATGATGTTTTCCCTGGTGTCTCCTAATGCAATGAGTGGGCGTATCTTATTCAAATAACTTGTACAAGTGACGTACGAAAGTTAGAGAAAATGCATCGTTCGTCTATCGATTCATATCAACGACTCAGAGTCGACTCTTACTTTTGAGAGATAATAACTTTGTATACGGTGAACTTTCATATTTAAAACTTTGCAGGATGTTTTCGTTCACTTAGATCTATGTTACACACTACATGAAAGGTAATTTTCAAAATTCCATGATAGGTACCCTTTAAGAGCCTATGAAATGACTGGATCATTATTGCACAGATTATGTTTCTAGCATGTTTTATGTTTGGCAACATTTCTTCTAACCCTAGTTAGAGTGTGTAGCTTTTCATTTCTTAAACAACCATGAAGACATATCATGGCCATATTCCAGGGTGACAATGTCAAGATTCATCAGGCTCAAATTGTGAAAGAATGGTTAGGAGGGAGCATGGAGAATCATTTCCACACATGAATTGGCACCTCTGAGTCCAGACCTTAAATTCATTGAAAGGGATGTGCTGGAGTAAACTTTACAGTGCACCTCTTGATGGAAATACCCCCACAACATGTATTTCCGTCAAGTGGTGCATCAATTTTTTGATGCTGTTGAACAAGCATCTGTAATTCGTTCACTCAATTCATTTGGCTCCTATACGTTTCATTTTAGGAGCCATTGACTCTCTCTACTCATTTTTTTCTAGTCCCTGGACTGGAGTCTTATTGGGACCAGAATATCATGGGACATGGGGATCAACCACTTTTGCTAAAACACCCTGGAAACCACCCAGAAACACCCTTGCAACTGCATAACAACTAAAAACCACCTTATAAAGAAACTGCAAAGCAACTCTCTGACCTAAAATACTGTACAAGTCTAGTTACAACTTAATTTTAACCAATTGTCATTTAGATATTTTCATTACAGGAAATGCCGTCATAATTTGCTTATCTTCATGTCGTTCCAAACCTGTAGGCCTATTACTTTTATTCTTCTGCTGAACTCAAAAGAAAATATTATGAAGAACATTAGGGTGCAACAAAATAGCAAAATTGCAACAACAAAAAAACCTTATTCAAAATACATTTTTTGTTTTCCACAGAAGAAAGTCACTGGTTTGGAACAATCTAATGTTTTTTTTTTTTGTGGGTGAGCGACCCCTTTAAGATTATTTTATTAAAGATCACTTGTTTTCCATAATCTCACAGCAAGTTTTTCTTTCTCTCGTTCTACATTTCTGCTTGTTTTCTTGTCTGTTTTCCTATAGTGGAGCCCCTCGGCACAAAGCCTCCCTGTAAAAACCCAAACCAGTCACTGCTGTGTGACATTACAGTGTTTTCCCTGTTATTGAGCCATCCAGCATATTAACTGGGAGGAGCCGAGCACAGACCTTTGGCCTCGGATAGCGGTATATAATCTGATGTACTCATACACAGTGGAGCTGCCAGTGACCGGGGCTTCATAAAGACTGCTTTGTTTTAGCGCTGTAGTCTAAACGCAGAGCTCTGTTGGGGTGAGTTTTGTTGTTCGAAGTTGAATAGTTGTGCATTTCTCAGCTGCTGAGATGAATGGGGGCATTTAGAGGGGGGTGGCAGGCAGAGAACACAATGGACGGGAGTTTTATTGCACCTCTGTTGCACCAGCATATTTGGCATCATGCCCATAGATATACACGTACAAGCTCTCGTTCACAGCTGCATCTCTCTCTCTCTCTCTCTATCTCTTCTCTCTCTCTCTCTCTCTCTCTCTCTCTCTCTCCTCTCTCTCTCTCATGTAATTCCCTCTTAAACCACAAAAAAGGACAAAAATATGATTCTTTCGCTTTCCAACCGTTCCCTCCCCCAGAATTTTCCTGGGTTGCTTCCTGGGAACTACCTCTGCACCAGTTCATCCCCTCACGACAAAGATATTAGTTTTCCTGTGGGTGAAACCTTTACACACAGCTCTTGGTTATCAGGCCCACACACATGCTGACGTAGATGAGACATTATCTCCAATAGCTGGTGTTTGTTTAGGCCCCAGGTGTTGACTGATAATGGCCCATTATGTAGCCCTGGCACTGTGTTGTTCAGGGGCTCTTTTTTGAGGCTTTATTCACATATTCCCATCTGCTGGGAGTCAGGCTATTTTTGACTTGGTGAGTAATATTGCATGATGCTTGGGCAAGTGCATAACACCACATTTGTGCTTTACGCTGCTGGTTGCAAATCAGATTTCAGTTGTTAAATACTAAAGCAAACTGGCCGCATTGATTGTGATACTATGCTTTTAATGGTTTAGGGCTTTTTTGTCTATAAAACTCCCAATTAGTTGGCAGAGATCCTTTATTGAATATGATGTTTGTTTTGTTTTTGCATTAAATACACATACAGTACATTAGGACCTTTTTATCAATATTAATTGATCAGCCATTATTGTTATATAATAGCCTGGCATGCCAGACCTACATCAAGATGTTAGGTCTGGGAACTCTCCATTGACATACCTCAATCCGAGGGGCGGGATAAACGGTTGTCTTTCAAAATCCCTCTGCATGCAATAGGACAGCGCTAACCAACCAGAGCAACGAACGGCTGTGGCTGAGTGAGTCCCGTGCGTTTTCCCACTAGCGGAGCTAGTTGATATATTAAACTTTTGCCGTATCCGGTCGTCAAAACTCCGAACACATCTTCCTTTTTTAAGAATGACTTAAGTGACGTTCTCTTAACTCCAAGTCCTCCAGAGTCGCGGCCAAAGCCGATTCGAAAGACCGCTGCATCTTCATTGTTTTCAAGTAGCAGGGAAATCACCTGTGGAAATCACGCGGAACGTCATGAACTGTGCCGTCATTGTGTTAAGCCCGCCCGCCGACTCTATACACGATGTGATTGGCCTGACCCGAAATCGGTTTTTCCAACTAAAAAGTCTATTGAGAGTTGCTAGACCACACTGGCAGCGAAATGATTTTCGCGGCCGCTAGGGTGCGTCTAGATTTCTAGGCTAGTTATATAATTGTTCATGCTCATTTTTCTCTATTTTTAGATTTTTGTTGTTGTCATCTAATCCTCACTTAAAGTTAATCTTTCAAAACACTTATCATTCTAAAAACATTGTTAAATATAATACTTGGCCAATCCTGTTATTAAATTATTATACTTTTATTTAGTAAGGAGAGGACACACACACACACACACACACACACACACACACACACACACACACACACACACACACACACACACACACACACACACACACACACACACACACACAATTAATCCGATTTTAAAATGTCAAAATAACTGTCATATTAACCTGTAAAAAATATTTCTGTAACTGTATTTTTGATTAAGTAAATTCAGCATCAAAAATATTAAAACGTCTTACCGATCCAAACATTTCAGCAGTAGTGTATTGTATTTAGACCAAAACATACAGATTTTTGATACGCTATTTATCAGTTATTGGCCATAGTAATAATTGAGCTTATTGTTATTGGTCAGAATTTTACTCAGTATCCATATCTTAAATGAAGAGAGGATTACAATTAGGTATAACATCAATGTTTAGACAGTGTTCTTTCTAACTACACAAAACGGTCTCATTCTGGACAAATTCTGAATTCTGCTGCACTGAATGTGTATTAGATATGTGCACATTTTTATTCCTCTGTAGAGTTCTGAGTAATTTCTGTCTGTACTTTTGATAGATGTTGTTATATGAAAAATTGTCTAGGCTGATGCATTCTGTAGAATAACTGTTTTGTCTTCTGTTTGTCAGCTCTCGAAACCACTTACCATTTGCCTGCGCATACAGATCTCTGTTTCTATAGAACTGGACCCTGGGGGTTAACAGACCGCTTTCTGTAGAAGTGACCTCTGACCTACCTAAGAACATTTCCATAAAGTTTTTCGAAGACCCTGGAGAAAGAGAGATGTTTGTAAGATATTAGGCTGGTTATCTTCACATCTCTCAGCCTGTCAATCATTCATCATGAAATGTTACTCTGCTCAGCTGGTCTTTTTTTCTTTCAAAGGAAACATAGCATGTGTATTTGGAAATAGGAACAGTTCATATTTTTCGTATTGAGACGTATGTCTGAGAGAAAAGGAATATCGAAAAATAAAAAATTAAGTTGTGGACTTACAACTTGTTGTGCAACTAAGTTGTGCAATTGTTGTTAAGTGGACGGCGGTAGATCTAAATGCGAGCTTGCAGTCAATTGTAAGAAAGGGGCGGGGTCTATGCATACGTAATGATTGGATACGTCACCAGAGAGAAGTCTGTCATTTCACAGAAAGATCAGATTTTGTTAATTTTGTCAATTTTTTGCAATTAATTTTTGCAATCAATTGCAAGCCAGCTTCAAGACATCTAAGCGTTAAACGTATGCAAATAATTCAGCCATTCAAACTTTTAGTAGATAATTGCAGCCCTGCTTTTTTTCCTCAACTGTTTCCTGAAATGTACAATTAACTTCATTCAATGCATTCAAATAAATAACTGATATTGATGACATGGTTGTAATATTTGTATATATATTAAATTGCAGTTGGACTTTTTGCTTAAATCAGTTTGCATAATCAATAATCTTTGTGTTTCATACGATGTTTTTTTCTGCATATTGAATTGGTTTAATGCGTAAAACCTGAGCTTACCTAAAATGATTTTGCTAATAAAATTAATTTGTGCTGAATAGTCACAATAGTACATGCTGAGTGAGAACGAGCTGCATTTCTACAGTGTGCTGGTGTCATCGTGAGATCATGTGACTAAGCGAGCAGTTAGCAGGAGCAGCTGATAACATCTGCTGAATAAACTGTGTAGCGGCAGCTGTTGATGACCTCAGGGTAATAGGTCACTACTCAGACAGGGACATGTTTTGTGCTCTCTCCAAACGTGTACCACCCTTACACACATCCATACACCCCCCGTATATGCAGGACATAAAGTCATCAGCACATTTTCTGCGACTCAGACAAAGAGACGCACACTTATCTGTGCTGCAGATTGTGTCTTGCAGTGTACTTTGTATCTTCAGTTACTATTTAGCCTAAATGTTCCAGTATTTTATTTAGACACCATAATAAATGATGGAATGTTCCTCTCTGACTTCATGGGTAATATCAAAATGACCTTGTAGACCATGCCATATATAGACAATAATTGGAAAAGCTCCAATTTCTCATGATATTTGGATCAGTTTCTTTGTCATAACTTAAGTTGAATAGCTTAAAATGTTCAGTTGTAGTGGAGACAGTTTCCTGCAGTTTGTCTGTCGACCGGGAGCATTTGTGATTATGTAAGCTTTCCCGATAGAGAGCACTGTAACACTGTTCCGGTTTTATAACTGTGTGACATAATGCCACAGCCAAACTTCCTCAAGCCAGGTAAAGTAGGACATGTCCCATCTAAAAAAAAAAAAAAAAATTTTTTTTGTTTTTGTGTACTAGTAACCTAAAACTCCATCATACTATATCTGCAACATTTCCTCTTCCTTTACTCAGAAGTCAGTGAAAATAATCCTTTAGTATTTTTTTAGTATTTATGAGTGACAATAGATGCTGTTGTGCTTCACTCGTGGAAATATTCCAGTCTTTAGGGAATGCAGGAAACAAGAAACCGAATTTATGTAAGACATTACAGGAACTTTTGAATTAATTATTATGCTGGTTAAATTCACCTGACCTTATTACAGATGCATTTCTTTCTTCTTGCATTTAAAATTGACTGAAAACAGAATGCAGTGATATATTTTTATAAACTGAAATAATCTTAGTGTAAAACATGAAAAATAAAAAAATAGATAAGAGGAAATCTCAACTTGTTGACCATCATGACCAAGCCTTCTTTGAATGAAGAAGCTTTTCTTTCATTTGATCCTGTTTGTCCTGTTAAAAGATTCTAGTCTTTCAGGTTAGAGTTGTATGAGAGGCATAAAATGTTTTTAAAAATGAAAACAAGGAATGACAGAAATGCATATATAACAGAACTGACATTATAATGAATTCAATTGTGGTTGCTATTAGCCACTAAAAGCTCAGGGAATCATTTGTTTTCCACAGTACAAGCAGTTGAATACCAGTGTTACTTTGCTTCCTGAGAAGGTTTTGACATTTTATCGGCAGAGAATTAAGCGTCAATTGAGTGTCTGTCGGTAGCTATAGCTATTTCGTTTGCATCCGTTTTGTGCCTTTTTATTGT